>OX422208.1:696421826-697621826 GCA_949130495.1 Sambucus nigra
ACCAATAATTCCCTAGTCACCAATAGTAATTTTGAAATCAATCCCGGAATGATGTCTCTAGCATAGCTAGCATCACCAACATCCTACAAATGTACAAAATGCAGCACAACAGGGAGAGAGATCATTTCTCCCGTAATGAGTGATCGAACTCCGAAGGCGAGATAGGGAGAAGTCCTGCTAACAACTCCTAAGGAGGCTGAGAAATTTTAGGCATAGCTGTCGTAACATTGGGATTTATCCCCAGCATGATAGAGAACTCTTTATAAGTTGGACAAACTTCATCCAAGCCAAAGAGAAAGATATTATCCTCGAGGTACAATAATTCTACTACTTCCATCAGCATGTTCCATTAAATAGGCCAGTTGTGCCATAATGAAACCTGACGCATGTTGAAAGCATCGTATTTGACATTATATGAGAACATCGCCTCTAATTTTTTGATGTAAGTAGAAAATTCAACACTTCTGGGGAGAGACATATCATAAAATGATGAGATAAGAAGCAAGAAGAATGAAAAAGAAAACAAATGTGGATGGGTGAATAAAATTCTCCACCATTACCCCTATTGATACTTGGAAAACCTCAACCAACGACAAAATTTATGCAAATTTCAGAGGCAGACTTGCCCCACCAAGTACCAAGCAATTGAAGAAATTGAAATCAAAGCCTTGGGATAATTAAACTGGACTGACATGTCGATAGGCAGGACAAGGGGGATGCCGATCGACAACCCCTTATTTTTTGAAAATTCTCTTTTTCCTTTTTTTCAAAATTAAAAAACTCAATACAAATAATTTTTATTCTAATGAATTTAGAATTTCCTTCTCCTTATATTTTTCCTTCTCCTATTTCAAAATAAATTTTCTCTCAAACCATTTTAACTACTTTTTACGGTCTCAGTAGAAAAGTAAAAAGAGCATATGCATTAAGTCACTAAAGTGAAAAAATTAACAAAAACTTCACTTTATTGCATAGATGTTGATGTATTACATTTGCCTTATAGGAAAGGAAAAATAAAAAGACAACGGGAGCCTGTCCGAACCACCAACTCTCTCTCTCTCTCTCTTTAAGAACCTTTTTACCTGTAGCGCACGCTTTCCCTGACGACGAGATGGCGTACATCCACTCCCTGAACCAGACCCCTCCTCAAGCGATGCAGATGTCACTAAGCAGGACAGAACTAGGATCAACTCCTGAATGTGAGCAGTCGCAGAAGCTACCCAATCCCGAATGTCCCTCAGCCAGTTGGTCAACACCAGAATGTATTGCAAGAAAAATAGAAATAAAATAAATTACTTAGTCTGAAGAAAAGAAAGAAGTCAAAAAATCAAAATACAAAGAAATGAAAGGCATACCAGTAGATGAGGAATGTCCATATCATCCCTAGATCCGCTGGGTCTATTGCATTTGGATAATGCATCATACACAATGACCCTCCATCTAATCTCTGAATATTATTGTAAGGAGAAGCCGACCTCACAAAGGGAACCTTCGAGGTCATCGACGTTGTCGATGTCGATGCACCACCTGCACTATGGGAAAATCCCACTGTCCGACTCTAACCCACAGGGGAAGAGGCATAACGTCATATATGCTTGGCGAAATCAACCAGCTCAACATGAAATCCAAGTAATCGTACATCACCACTGTGTCAGCATATGATGAATAAGGCTCGCCGATCATCGCTGTCATACCCCGCTAAATTCTAGCGTCGTCCGCCACCAAAACTAAGCCGGACATGAGTAAATAAACCACCATTATTAGCATGAGACATAAACAAATCAATCCACAACATAAATAACTGAATCAATCCCAATGATAACAACTAATGGTACAATAAGAGATCCATCACATGCTAAAAATACCAATCAATAATCCAATCTCCAATATAAAATTGAATAATTTGAATTCATAATGAATATATGAAATAAAGTCGTACAATTGTGAAACCGAATGGACCACCAAAACCATAAATAGAGTCTCAATATAAATGCGAAGGAATGGAAAATAAACTAAATTACTAACCGTCAAGTAAATAACTCCAGTTCCACCTCCAAATGAAAATCTAAAAAAATTCCTATGCAACTTATCCTAGAAAAGTTAATCAATGCATGAGGTTAGAGCCCCGAGTATGAATACATACTACTCACCCCAAATAGGATCTTGGAATCTTGAATATAGCATTATACGAGATAAATATCACAATAGAATATTTTAATTAAACGAGGTAGCATAAAACTAAATATCCTCAATAATTGTTATTAACACTGCACACCAATATGATTTTAAATAATTAATCCCTAAGTTGTTAATTTAATTAAGTTAACCCAATTTATTACTCTCCCCTAATTTATTATTAGTATAATCATAGCAGTCTTCTCACCATAGGTGATCTCCTATCAAAGTTTTACACTTCCCTTTGTCAATAGCCAGCTGATCAGTTTAAAGTGTCGATCACACAATATGACAAGGTTTCACACACGACATGACGAAAATGCAAGATGACCAATTTAAACTGTCGGTCCCTGCACATTATGTTGCCACCAATTTTAATACCCATTATTATCTTAGGCATTAATTCTCATTTTTTCAATTCTCATTTATCAAATTATCCCACCCTTATTATCAATGTGAGATCCTCAATATATACCTTATCCCCATACCTAAAGCTTATAAATAAGTCCAAACCTATATATAGGATGAAATACCAACATTTAATTTGTCCTAGTCTCATTCCTAGGCTAGTGTAATGACGACAAAGAATGAAAATCCACCTCACCCCGGACTATAAAATCTGCACGAATCTACACAAACTAGTCTCATACCTAGAAAGCATCATAAAATAGAGGTGAGCAATATACTACCCAAAAGTCCCTCATCCCCGCGATGGAAAAAGTGACTGAAACAAATCACAAAAAACACAATTCAATATGCACAACATAGCAATTTAATCATAAAAGTCCCAATTTAATTTAAATCAATTACGACCACCATCGTTGATTTCAACACAATTAATTCCATTCAATAATGTTAAATTAATTAGCACGCAAAAATATTCACTACGTCACAATCGTTATCTTTTTTAAGAAATCTAGTTTTTATAAGTGTGTATGCGTCGCATATAACATATAAATAATCCCACAAACTTCTACATGCGAAACTACACCCCAAAATCATAAAAAAAACAAATAATCTAACCTATGCACCCAAGGGCTTCAAAGACTAATTCGTATTTAAAAGTTTCATGAAAATAGTCCCAAAATTTGTGTCCACTTTCTCTAATTAAGTTGCTAATTTATTTTAACAAAAAAAATGATTAATGGTTTGGGCAACACTTAAGACGCATAAGGAAGATAATAGAGTATTCATGCCTGTGATTTAGATGAAGAAAATATGAGTTGATAGTTGGATTCCACTAAAAAAATTAGCAAAGATTCGTTCTTGAACAATCTTGAGAAAACACCAATTAAGCCTTTAAATATTGAGTCAAACACTTAATTAAGTTTGGGGATGAAGTTTATATATAAAAGGGAATAATTTTGGAGAGGTCTTTTGGTTGAAAAGTTGATGAAAAAGTGATTTGAAAAGACAAGCCACGAATTTGTTGTGATATATAAAGGATTAGGAGTTTGATTGAGAAAAGAGTTCGAATTAGATACAAACACTTAAAAAAACATTCCGGACGATCGGACTTTTGGAATTGGATGAAACTTGGGCATGTAGTAGTTGGAGATAAGGGCAAATGCACAAAAAATTTCAACTCCATCGGACAGTCGAATATATATATATATATACACACACACTAGCGTATGCCCGTGCCTGAAGGCATGACATAATTTTCCAAAGTACGTAATCACGAAACGACGACAATTTTTCAAAGTACGTAATAGCGAAACGCAAAAAATTCAAAGTGTAATTTTAAAACAATGTCAAATAGTCCAATAACATTCAAATAGTCTAGATTCATCAAATAAATTCCCATATAATACGAAATATACAATATTCATCCATCGAATTCATATTGTCTCAAAAAAACAAAGTGTCAAATTTTAAAAAAAAATTGGACATAATCTCCTTTGTTTATGAAACTATTCACCCTGCTTAACAAATAACAAATAGTCCAACATCCAAATTGTCTAAATTCTTCAAACAAATTCACATATTAAATGAAATATATAATATTCACCAATCAAATTAACTGTGTCTCAGAAAAATAAAATGTCAATTTTTAAAAAAAATTGGACATAGTCTCCTTTGTTTATTGGACTATCCGCCCTATTTAAGGGGTAACAACAAATCCAACAAATTAAAAAAAATCCCAAATTCGAAGATGGGAGCTATAAGGTAGGGAAAGGAGAATATGTGGGACTTCCTCAAAATGCCTGTGCCATGGTGCTTCTGGATTAGGTGCTACTATTGCTATATTCCCATCCTTTTTTCCACCTCTGGCCATTATCATATTTGGTCTACAAATAAAACAAATAACAATATTAGGAAAAAGGAACTATTTGAACAGATGTATTACACCCAAGAAGTGTTATTGCGTCTATTCTAAACCACAAATCTCTATAAAATAGAACTCAAAATAAAGATATACATAAATGAAAAACCTAAAACACTAAATAAGAGCTGTGAAAATAGTTAAAAAAGTACATTGAATATTAACCAAGCCCATATTTATATATCAAAACAGAATGGGATATCTTTTATGGATTGCACGTGTGTGCGTGAGTGGGGAAGGGGGGAGGGGACGGGCAGGGGGCGCATGTCTACGTGCATGTGTGTGTGTGTGTGTGTGTGTTTGTGTGTGTGTGTGTGAGTGGGGAAGGGGGGAGGGGACAGGGCAGGGGGCGTGTGTGTGTGTATGCATATATGTAGTGCATATATGCAGTGTGAGTGTGTGCGTGTGTGTTTGTGTGCGCGTGTGTGAGTGGGAAGGGGGGAGGGGACGGGAAGGGGGCGCGTGTGTACGTGTGTGCGTGTGTGAGTGGGGAAGGGGGAGGGGACGGGGCAAGGGGCGCGTGTGCGCGTGTGCGTTTGCGCGTGTGCGTTTGCGCGTGTATGGATATATGCATATGCATATACGCAAGTTCATATATGCAATGCTCGTGTGTGCGTGTTTGTGTGTGTGTTTTTGTGAGAGTATGTGCGTGTGTGAGTGGGGAAGGGGGAGGGGACGGGCAGGGGGATCGTGTGTGCGTTTGTGTGCACGTGTGTGCGTGTGTGAATGGGGTAGGGGGAGGGGACGGGTAGGGGGCGCATTTGTGCGTCCGCGCGTGTTTGTGTGCGCATGTGTGCGTGTGTGAGTGAGGAAAGGGGGAGGGAACGGGTTAGGGGGCGCGTGTGTGCGTGTATGCATATATGCAGTGCGAGTGTGTGCGTGTGCATGTGTGTGTGTTTGTGTGCACGTGTGTGAGTGGGAAAGGGGGAGGAAATGGGCAGGGGGTGCGTATGTACGTGTTTGTGTGCGCGTGTGAGTGGGGAAGGGGGAGGGTACGAGGCCTATCAATTAAATAATTACAATTTTCATGAGGAATAGAACTCCACTTTTAGAAACGAAGTCAGGTCTTGTGTCCTGCATTAAAGCCCCATGCATCAAAACCATGTAAATTATAAATTCTTGAATGTGTGCTCATATCATGGTGATATGAATGTCTATAGTTAATGCATCACGACTAAGATAGTGCCTAAAACCAACTGTGCTTAGCTCACACCTTGTGTCAGTTAAATGCACAAAATGAGCAATATCCGGGATGCTAATGTATATGGCTGGGGCTGCTATTGTATATGGCCAAGTTCAATTAAAACATAATATCATGGTTGTTACTGTATATATAGTAACTTGGTGAATTAGCCGCGCAAGGTACATACATATAGCCATATTCAGTACTGTATATATAGCAACTCATATGCAAGGTACTATATATATAACAACTTGGTGAATTAGTTATTGTACTGTATATAGTTGCGTTGCTGTTGTATATGGCCATGCAAGGTAGAATCTAAACATAATATGAAACCAAAAAAATAGAACCTTTGAATGGAATGCTATGGATATGTTACATCCCTTTACGGATCTTCTATAGCCCACTACAGATCTGTTATAACAGATTGCGTTCGACTGCAAAGTAATTAACCACAGGTCTGCTATAGCCCACTATAGATTTGTTACAACAGATTACAACATATTGCGTTACAACAGAACAAGTTTCCTTGAGAAGAATGGTAGCATACTAACATCTGCATACTTAGAACTAACATCAGTATACTTAGAACTAATAGTAACACGCTTAGAATGAATAGTTTTAGCACTTAAAATTAACAAAATGTAGAAGTGATTAGTAACATACCCGAATGTAATTTTTTTAAACTAATAATTATGGTTTTTGTAGTATGGAAAGTTTATGAAATCTTGCTAGACTTGTTCTTTGAAATTTCCTCATAAATACAGAAGTAAAAATTAAAAATTAAAAAAAACTACACGGGGAAAATAAAAAGAAATGGCACATCTTTTATCTTTCATCTGAGTAGAGCACAATAAAATAACTTTCATATACAGACCTACAATGAACCAAACTTAAAAACATTCATTTAAATGTCTTTAATTAAAAGTTTGACCAAACAAAAAAATATTTGATACCATGGTGCAAGTGATCAAGTGATACAATTCAAGAATGCTCAAATATTCAACGAAAAAAATTCGGTTCAAATTCAACTCCTTTTCATAACAGCTCCTATTTTCAAATAATCATCGTCTTTAATCACTTCGAATTTGCAACCATTTCATAGGTATCACATCATATGAAAAGATAACTACCACAAAAGAGAAAGGATAAATAAGATGAGAGTACTTCTATTTAAAAAACACTTTAAAGTTGAATGTATGATTTCATATTCATAAGGCAATATAACTACCGATGTGTTGTTTTTATGATTTGCAAAGTATCATCAACAACTTTGATAGTTTGACATAGATGTTATAAGTGAAACGGAAACAAACATAATCAGAACTAATCTAACCTTTCAGAAGATGTTGTGGAGGCTATGATTTTTAAATTTAGGGGACACACGGAAAAATATATGATATGAAATAGGAATCAAAATGGATGTACAACAATTGAATCCCTTAAGTGACTTATTTTTCCTTAAACCAATATTGATGGATACACTGATCGATCGCTTCTTCAATATTGATTGACACACGGACCAATTTGTGCACTCACTTGTGACTTAATAGGTAAACCAAAAATAAGCTTCGAAAAGTGCTTATACCTGCTTGGACTATAATGATTTTACTGTTATGTAATCGATTCGTAACTTTGTATGGGTGGGATTTCGTTCAAACCGATATATAGGTATGTAATTGAAACTCCAACTTGGGATACTATTACGTAATGGCCGACTCGTTACGTAATGGTCATTTTTTAAAACCATGGTCTACAGCTTTCCCACTGCCTCAGAATCAGGGCTGCCATTGCAACCATTTTTGAACATATATCATTTTACTCAGAGTCGAGAACAGCCTCCTGCAAAATGGAGATTAAAAACATTAACGAATCAATAGAGAAATAACATATAAAGTGAAATTTAATATATAGTAAAAGCTTAAACAAAAATTGTTGATCAACATTAAATAATACATTCAAATTAGTGTGAAACGAATGTTCTTCCCCTCTTCCTTTTCTATATTGTAAAAAGAACTGGATGGTGTTTTAACAAAACCTATATCTAGAATTACAATAAACAACAAAGTAAAGCCAAATTGTGTTTCAATATACAACTGAGTTCAAGGGCGTCGTTATTTGAATGCTTGGCCTTTACTTATGCTTATTTTGGTTTCTCGGTATGAGCTACTACATGATTACTATTCTCCATTTTCGCTACAACAGCATCAGGAGGTGTCGTCGGTTCAGACCTCTTCCTCTTCTTCTTTGGCTAGTTTTTTGGTTATGTTTTCCTCATCTTTCTCCTCCGCTGGAGACTCTGATTTCTAATCTTTGTTAGCAGTGGCAGTAGCAGTTGTCGGAGGAGGGTCTGTATCAACGTAGACTTAAAACAAATTAAATCAAACACAAACAAAATGTATTTCATAATAAGATACAATATTAGAATTAAAAAATAAGTGAACTTACTTGGGGTCAAACACACGTGCCTTCTCTTCCTTAATCGGTTGCATTAAGGTGCTTCTCTCACCTTCTTGTGCTACATCTCAATCATCTCTGTCATTTTCAACATACCGACCACTGCACCTCTCAGTTCTATATCATTTGGACAACTCACCTATTTATGATGCACTGCTACTGGCCTCAATGTTTTACTTGGATCATCCACTCTTTTTATGCTCAATACCTGATCTATATGAGAACTCAACTCCATTTTCCTCATCAAATTAGTTGAAATTCTAAGATATAATTTGATGCAGCAACACTCATATTTCAGTGACATTTTTCCCTTAAAAAAGTCGGGGGGATCTTGCAAAAATTGCATACTTCAGCAAATACTTCAGCGATTGTTCGCGATCAGGATTGAGGTGCTTCCTTTGAGTGTTGCAATCAGGTGATGTATGGTACTATCATTCACATTATAAAATTAGAATGTCATTAAATAAGAAATTGATGAATTAAACTTTAACTCACCAAATGCAGCTCGCATGATCATTGTTTATCCTTAAACAGATGTATCTTCGGAGTTCCTTCGATAATCTATGCATGAACTCAGTTCTTTGTGTGATTACATTGGGAACCGTTTGCCTTCATAACGTCACCTGCGATCCATAAAATAAAAACTGTACTCAACCTGAACACGAAGCATAAGTCATAAGATATATCATTTATCATAAGTCAGTGATGTAAGGAAACTCAAAAAAATAAGAAATATGAAAATAGAGTCGTGAGTACTAATAATCTTTAATAGTTTAAACGAAAAATGGACCAAAAACGTATCAAAATAGGTACTAATAATACCTTTCACTTGAAGGTAAAACAAAAGAAGCAGACATTTAAAACTTAGCGTATGTAGCAGACATTTGAAACTTCAGTCCCTCAAAACCCCAAATACATCCATCTTCTTTAACTGAAAAATCTCAGATAGTAATTTAGTATACTGGTTTAAAACAAAACACGAACATAGGAACATGTTTTTCGAAACAGAGATGAAAGAAAAATGAAGTCGTACATTTGAAATTCTAACACACTAATTATGAAAACCATATATTGCTTATAAAATAAACCCAACATGTCTCTGAACCCAAATAAAAATGTAAATAAAAAAAATTAAAAACAGAGAGTAAAAATATGCAGTCACTTCGGGACTAATTAGCTTCAAAGACAAATACTATACAGTGTTTGATCAAGGCGATGGTGGAAGCAGCATAGTTATATAACAAAAATAATAAAACCACTGATATTAATGAACGTATATTATAAAATCAACGCATTAAATTTCACACAAATCATGTCGTCATATAACAAAAATTAAAAAATGAATAGTAGAAAACATATTTTCAAAAAAAATGCACTTGACAACAAATATGAATAAGAGCATTGTCTTTGTACACATCCATCTAACCCGTTCAATACCACAAACCAAAACAATCTTCTACTCCGACTTCAAATCCTAAAACCCAAATCATAATTTCAATTTATACATACACACAATAAAAATGAAAAAGAGAATACTTGTTTATTTGCAAGTATATGCAGATCTTCATCTGCAAAAGAAGAAATAAAAAATAAACCACAAAAAATAATTAGATTCCAAAACATTAAACATAAAAGAATGAAGAGATAATGACATAAGACATAGTGAATATGCAAATATGCACCCAAGCCCAAATATGAAGTAATTTGAATAACCCTAATATAATTTAGACACAACATCTCATGAATTACATGGTGTTCACTATGAAATTTCATCGAACACATGGGGTTCTTTTGGCAATGCACAAAATAAAATAAAAAAACAAAGCCCTAAACATTACCAAACCGAAAATTATATGAACCAAATATACCACTCAATACACAATTGAGAAACAAACCCTAAATATAATAACAAATGTACACATATATAAGGACCTATATAAAATAACAAATGTACATGTATATATGAACCAAATAAATCCCTGCTCTACATATATAACTATATTAATATTACCAAACCGAACCAATATATGAATAAACCCAATACATCAAATTAGAAACATAAAATCCAAACCATTTGAAACCTAAAATCAAAACTAAACCTACAATCGATGACAAATAAAGCTCTGTTGTATATATTTAGCTATATAAGATGAAAAAACCGAATACATCAAATTAGAAACATAAAATCCAAACCATTTGAAACTTAAAATCATAACTAAACCTAAAATCAAAACTTACCTAGGAGTAGGAGTAACGGCGGGGGGGAGAGCAGAGAGGCAGGTCTTTTTTTGGGTTCTTAAAGAGAGATCGGGAGTAAAGAAAGAGGTTCTAAGTAATAAAAGAGAGGGTAAGTTTGGGTTGTTTACCAAAATGCCAACATTTTTGAATTAAAGGTTAAATTTGAGAGGTAGAAAAACAGGGGAAAACCAAATAGTTAAGGGGTAGGTTTGTAAAAAAGAAAGGGAGGTGATCTGAACCATTAAAATGTGTAAAAATATGTTAGGAGATGGCACACATCTGGACCGTTAAAATGTGTAGACAATTCAAAAACTTCCCTAACTTATTATATATATATATAACTATGAAAGTAACGGTGTACCACGCAGTCTCATAAATCACCACTCGATTCTATTTAAGATAATCTTCACAACACGTAAATCCTAAAATCAAATCACATCGTTGCATCGATATAAGACATACCGGAAATTTATACTAATGATCTTCCAAATAATTAACGTCACCAAAATTAACTCTAAGGATCCTCACATCAAGCTTACTAATTTTAAACACAATGCCTTCAACGTCGATAACACAAAATTATTTATCTACAGGAAGTTCATCTAACACGTATGTTAGACCCTCTATCTTAAGGAGTACGCATCAACAAAGGGAATCAAAGATTGATAACACGAAAGCTAAATGGACTCACAACCTACGATACCTAAGACCATGATCCGATAATATCTGTCACACCTCCCTAAATTCTAGCGTTGGCCACAGTCAAAACTAAGCCGGACGTGAGTAAATAAAATATCATTATTAGCATGAGACAATTATGAGACATAAATCAATCAATCCATAAGATAAATAACTGAATCAATCCCAATTATAACAACTAATGGTACAATAAGAGATCCATCACATGATAAAACTCCCAATTAATAATCCAATCTCCAATAATATAAAATCAAATAATCTGAATACGCAATTAATATCTGAAATAAAGCCGTATAATTATGGAACCGAATGGGCCACCAAAACCAGAAATCGAGTCTCAATATAAATGTGAAGGAATCGAAACTAAACTAAACTACTAAGCGTAAAGTAAATAACTACAGCTGCACCTCCAAATGAAATTCTCCAAAAATCCTATGCATCCTCTCTAAAACATATCCTGAAAAAGTTAGACAACGCACGAGGTCAATGCCCCGAGCATGAATACACACTACTCACCTCATATAAGATCATGTAATCCAGACAATAACATTATACGAGATAAATACCACAATACAATATTTTCATTAAACAAAATATAAATAAACACGGTAGCACAAAACAAGCTATCCTCAATAATCATTATTCACAATGTACACCAATATGCTTTAAATAATTAAGCCCCAAGTTGTTAATTTAATTAAATTAACTCAATTTATTATTCTCCTCAA
The DNA here is from genome assembly GCA_949130495.1 of Sambucus nigra. Classification (NCBI taxonomy): domain Eukaryota; kingdom Viridiplantae; phylum Streptophyta; class Magnoliopsida; order Dipsacales; family Adoxaceae; genus Sambucus; species Sambucus nigra. The sequence continues at coordinate 696,433,633 of OX422208.1, forward strand.
ATTTATTATTAGTATAATTATAGCGGTCATCCCGCCACGGGTGGTCTCCCAGCAAAGTTTTACACTTCCCCTTGTCAATAGCTAACTCATCTATTTAAACTGTCGATCCCAGAATATGACAAGGCTCTACACACGACACGACACAAACGCAAGCTAACCTGTTTAAACCGTCGGTTCCCACACATTATGTCGCTACCAATATTAATACATGTTATTATCTTAGGCATTAATTCTCATTTTCTCAATCTCTCATTTATAAAATTACCTCACCCTTATTATTGATGCGAGACCCTCAAAATATCCCTTAGTCCCATACCTAAGGATTTCCAAAGTATAAATACGTCCTAACCTATATATATGATGAATTACCAACATTTAACTCGTCCTAGTCTCATGCCTAGGCTAGCGTAACGATGATAAAGCATAAAAATCTGCCCGTATCCCGAATTATAAAATCCACACGAATCTACACGAACTACTCCCATACCTAGAAAGCATCCTAAAATAGAGGTGAGCAATATACTACCCAAAATCCCCTCGTCCCGCGAAGGCAAAACTGACTAAAACAAATCATATAAAACACAATTCAATATGCACAATATAACAATTTAATCATAAAGGTCCCAATTTAATTTAAATCAATTAATAACACCATCATTGATTTCAACACAATTAATTCCATTTAATACTATTAAATTAATTAACATACAAAACTATCCACTACGTCACAATCGTTCTCTTTTATAACTCATCTAGTTTTTATAAGTGTGTACGCGTCCCATATAACATATAAATAATCTCACAAACTTCTACATGCGATCCTACACCCTAAAACCATAAAAAAAAACCACTAATTTAACCTACGCACCCAAAGGTTTTTAGGACTAATTCGTATTTAAAAGTTTCATAAAAACAATCCCAAAATTTGTGTCCACTTTCTCTAATTAAGTTGCTAATTCATTTTAACAAAAAAACACATGATTAAGGGTTTGGGAGTCACTTAAGATGCATAATACTAAACGAAGAGAATAGATTATTCATGCCTGTTATTTAAATGAAGAGTATCGGAGTTGCAATTGGATTCCTCTCAAAGTCGTTCTTGAACAATTTTGAGAAAACACCAATTAAGCATTCAAATATTGAATCTAACACTTGATTAAGTTTGGGGCTAAAGTTTGTAGATGAAAGGGAATAATTTTGGAGAGGTCTTCTGGTTGAAAATTTGATGAAAAAGTGATTTGAAAAGTCAAGCCATGAATTTGTTGTGATATATAAAGGATTAAGACTTTAATTAAGTAAAGAGTTCGAATTATATACAAACAATAAAAAAACATTCCAGACGATCGTACCGTTAGAATTGGCTGAAATTTGGGCTTGTAAGTACGAGTGAAAGATGCAAAAAAAAATTTAGCTCAATCGAACGGTAAAATATTTTTATATTTTTTTCTAGAGAGTTTTATGATTTGAGGAGTCTTAGAGGGTTTTATGTTCGGAGTACTTTTCTAAAGGGCCCAAGACTTATATATACTCCTATTAGGGGTTTTGTAATCCAGCTTTACCAATTTCGTATATAAAAATCAACTTATTTAATTATTTAAAATAATTAAATCCAAAATTTTATTTTTCTCTAATTTTTGAATTAATTAATTAATAAAAACACGGGGCGTTACAATTGCCACCACCCTCGCGTCCTCTGACATCTCCTTCTCTCGCCTCATATAAAACTGGGGCCTCGCAAGTGGCATCGTCACTGCGTCCTCCACCACCTATCGGACTAGTCTCTCCCCAAGATACCAGGAGTAGCCGAACTCATGCGCCAACAAAAGCAATAACTGTGCGTTCTTCCTGGTCACCCCCATGTGATAAATGGCCGCCCCCTAGGGATTGAAGGTCACATTGAAATGTCCAGTAGAAAATTAATATATGAAAAGATCATCAAGGAAAAATGGTCTCAAAGGAGAAAGAAAATTTACCCGATCACTCGTCAAGTCGTTCAAGACTTGACACATCTCCATAAAGAAAGGGACCAGCTCGACTACCCGTTGGACTTCCGCCACCGGTACAACCGATAGAAGTCCTCAGCAGACTCGTCCTTCAAAGATATTAATTGGGCATTAAGCCCAAGCACCTCATAAAATAATGTCTGTAAAGGACAAGGATCAGCAATCAAGGAATAAAGAATAAAATGCATAAAGGAAACTGCAAATGCATAAAAGGAAAATGTGAACGCATAAAAGGAAAACACAAATGCACAAAGGAAAATGCACAAAATATAGAATACCTCAAGAAAATATGTGGTGCCAGTAACGGTCTGCTAAAAGCACGGCTGAATGGGGCGAACGAAAAACAAACGTTAGACAAAGCCAGGCTCCCCAAATCAAAACGAGGGATATTTGAAAATACCCTCAAAAATGGCAAATACGACAAGTGGACGATGTCGCCACTCGTCTCCACCAAAAACCCTCTCAAAAAAAAATAAGAGTAGACAGATGGGCAATCTACCGCACCTGTCGCCCATTCGTTTCATCGATTTGTTAACTCAGCAATAACTCCCTCAAAAGAGAAAAATGAATAGAGTCCCCAGAAACTATCCTCTCCATATCACCCACCGTCGCAGGCGTCATCCGCAAGGTCCTGGCAACCTCTATCTGCCCCCCCCCCACTATCCAGCTGTAGCAGTCGCTGCACATCTATGGGAGTAATTGTCATCTCCCTAAAACTAAAATGCATGGTGTGGGTGATGTCCCACTACCTCTCCCCCAAAGTGTAAAATATAATCGTCGAACAAGGCATCTCGTCTAGTGCAGACGCCAGTCTACAAAAACTAGATGATGACACCACCCAACACACCATCGATGGAAGACGCTCCCAGACATCCTTATGCCCCATCATACATCGAGAATGTAGGTTCAATGTAGATATATCAGTCTGTCAAGAAAAAAGGAAGTCAAAATTAAAAGAAATAAGGATATAACACTAAAAAAGAAGAAAAGAATACCAGAGGTCATCAACACTTACATAGCTGCCAGGGTTCACCACCCTCGAAGATTGATGGTGCGCCAGCTCACACAAAAGAGTTCACTCATCCAAAACTGGATCGAATGAGTCGAAAAGCATTCTCACTACTCGGCACCAGGGGCACACTGGCCTTCCATTTTATGTTCTCACAGTCGTCGACATTTAGCCATGCCATGTGGACATCGTTGCTTGAGAAATTAGCCATTTATTAGTTTTGGAACGCTAAAACAATTTGTAGAAAGAAAGAGTAGAAGAGAGTAAGCCTGGAAGCTGTGAAAATGAGGAAATCTCGTCCCTTTTTATAGGAGGCTAAGGACCATGCAGATCGGTAGCTCCTAACAACATACCGATCGACATTGTCCCTTCACCTGCTCAAGGTACCTTAAAGTATTGTGCCACTTCCATTTAGGACCTTTTACACCACGTCGATTGGCACCCTCCCTGAACGTTTGTACAAAAATTCCTAAAAAATGCCAGAAAATCCCAAAAAATCCCCAGAAAATTCCTAAAATTACCAAATGAATTTTAGAACCTTTTTCACTAAGATTTATTTTTTACCACACTTACTTCCCCATCAGAACACTTACATCCCTAGTGAAATTCCCAAAATCAATTGGATATCTACATAGCAAAGTCTTCAAATGACATCAAAAAAATAAAAAAATTCCCCCAATAAGGAAACATCCAATCCTCAGATTAATTCCTCTTCCCCAAAGGAACCTAAAAGTCAAAATCAAATGATACCCTAAAATCCCCAACGGAGCCATAAGATAATTTCCCTGGTGAAAACAAAAACTTGAGCCCGTAGAATTGTCTTTGACTCGTAGAATTGATCACTACAACTTTAGCCCTCAGAATTGGCTTCGACCCTCAGAATTGGTCACGTCTACTTAAGGTCCTCAGAATTGACCTCGACCTATAGAATTTGTCACCTATAATTAAGCCCTTAGAATTTTCTTCGACCCTCATAATTGTTCTATTCCACTTAAGCCCTCAGAATTGGATTCGAACTGCATAATTGGTCGCATCTATCTTAAGCACTCAGAATTATCTTCAACCTGTAGAATTGGTGACTATAACTTAAACCCTCAGAATTGACCTCGACCCTCATAATTGGTCATCTCTACTTAGGTCCTTAGAATTAACCTCGACCCGCAGAATTGGTCACCTCTACTTAAGCCCTTAGAATTGTCTTCGACCCTCAAAATTGGTCGCTTATACTTAAGCCCTCAGAATTGGTTTCGACCCTCAGAATTGTTCACTTCTACTTAGGACATTAGAATTGGGTTCGACCCTCAGAATTTTTCGTTTCTACTTAAGACCTCAAAATTTTCTTCAAACCACAGAATTAGTCACCTCTACATAAGGACCTTAAAATTAACCCTGGCCCGTAGAATCTGTCTCTCTCTACCTTAGGACCTTAAAATTAACACCGACCCTCAAAATTGGTTGCTCCAATCTTAAGACCTCGGAATTACCTTTGACCTGTAGAATTGGTCACCTCTACTTAAGGTCCACAAAATTGACCTTGGCCAGTAAAATCGGTCGCTTCCTGTGTCCATCCCGGTCGGTTTTGGGGGGAAAGAGGATCCCATGGGGAAGAAAATGCATCGGGATCTTGAACCCTTCTCTTCGAAAAGGGGGCTTCGACCGTCGTCGGTGTGGGGTGAATGTAAATAGATAGAGTCGCCAACCTATTTTGCTCAAAACAGGCAAAAGAATATGTTGCCACTTCAAGAGAGAAGCATTAAGGACAAAACTGGTGCGTGCAAAATCAATAGATCGGAGGTCCGGGGGGACGAAATGGGAAGGTGTTATGCACCCATCCCGCCCTTTCGGTATCTCATGGGAAAATGTTAATATTTTACTTTTTATCCCTATGAAGTGTACGCATGTGCTTATATAATGGAGATTGGAATCGTTCGACCCATACCATGGAAAAGGTAGGGTGAAATCATCCATTGGAATAGTCCAAAATAATAATAAATGTAAAAGATAGAATATGAGCGTTCATCTTGATATTGATCATTATTAGGAAACGATAATATTTGTGGGATGAAACGCGAACAAGCATATGATATATGTATATGTGTGATGAAAATGAGGGATTTGAGAAGTTATGAAAATTATAGAAATTGGAAGATTAGAAAATTGGACTCGAGTCTCGAATTTTAATCCAAGATGCCTACATAACCTATAAAGGCATGAAATTGCACGTGGTTTGAATATAGAATAGGGGTGGGGTTTATCCCATAGATTCAAATGAAATTTTATTAGGGGTGTGTGTGTAGAAAATGTGCTTCTAGGTTTAGAAAAAGTGTGGTGGATAATTCCGTTTGAAATTTATGGGTGTAACCCTCTTTTATTTATTTTTGGGTTTTTTATGAAAAATAACGTATATGAAATATACTAATAAAAGCGTAGATGTTAATACGTATGAACTAGAATAAAACTATATTATGAATATAAAGTAATTAATGCAAAATAAGATACTTTAAAGAGAGGGAGAAGGAATTGGACCTTCTTTTAGAGCTTGAGCTTCGATCTTATATGAAATCATTTGGTTATTGATGGATGTTGATGAGAGAGAAGAATATTTTCCAAATTGGGTGTGAAAAGGATGAGTATTTAGGCTTGAATGAGATTTCTCATATGGAACTTCGTTGACTTCGAGAGAATATTACTGAGATCACTGATGCTGATGGTTTATCTCTCTCTCTCTCTCTCTCTCTCTCTCTCTCTCTCTCTCTTTGTGAATGTGGTCATGGCTTGTATTTATAGGATCAGGGGGTGCCGATCATCCTACCCCAAGGGGTACCTATTGGTCGATCACCCTTGACACTGTTTTGATAGGCAGGGTTCAATACCTACCAATTGCCAGTCTCGTGCGGTATTTTCTAGAAAAACGACTGTAGAACACTAACCTTTGATCCAAATTGTGCATGTGGCATACCGTTAGAAAGGTATTTCAGAGGAATTCAAGATTCCCTAGGATAGTTGACTTTGGGTCAAATATGGCTCAGAAGCGCACGTCGGTCCTTTGGATGGGAGCTCATCGGATGAAAATGGATCATTCATTCGCATGGTAAGTCTGAATCGTGAATGGGGTAGACTGTTGGAAAGGTATGGATATGTGGTTCAACATTAAAAAGAGTTTCTCTCGGTTTGGAAAGTTGACCTTGGTCAACTTGGCCTCAAAATTGTCGGTACCCTCTCGGAGTAAAGCAGATCGTTCGTCCGTACCGTAGTCTAGAATCATGCATGGGATGGATCGTTAGAAAGGGTGTTTAGTGACCATTGGAGATTCATTTAGTCTCATTCGATCGAAAGATTTGAATTTAGTCAAATAGAGTCCGGGAGTGCCCGGTGGCCTCCTGATCGATTTTTAGGGGAAAATTGATCGTTCGTTCGAACGGTTATGATTTTTCATGCACGGGGTGAACTGTTGGAAAGGGGTTTCAGTGCCCTTCAAAGATTCAAAGAGATTTTGATATGATGATGGAGTTGATTTGGGTCAATTAGGGACCCGGGAGGCCACTGTAGCCGTTGGATTGGTTTTCGGCAGTGAAATTATTTGTTCGTTTGAACCGTTATGACGATTCATGCACGGGGTGGGCCGTTGGAAAGGTTACCCAGATCCCTTCAAATATTCAAAGAGATTTTGCTCTGATGAAAGAGTTTACTTGAGTCAAATGGGGCTCAGAGGTGCCCGATGGTCTCTAGATAGGTACTTAGAGTGCGACCTAGGTTTGCGGTGGATGGGGGGAAGTGTTAAAAGTCTAAGGAGAGACTTAGGGGGTCCTAGAATGTGGTGTCTATAAATCCCCTTGATGGGTGAGCTTGGAATAGGTAATGGCCATCGAATACACACCACATGATGGAAGGAGGCCAATTCTGCCAACCTAAGGGATGTGGGTAACAGATTCAGGGGGACGAGGTCAATTTTGACCTAAAAGGAGGTGACGACCAAGGGTCGAGGTAAATTTTGACCTAAAAGAGGTGACGACCAAGGACCAATGTCAGTTCTGACCTAACTATGGTGACAATTTAAGACCGAGGTCAATTCTGACATAAGAAAGGTGATGATTGAGGATCAATGTCAATTTTAACCTAACTAAGGTGAGGATCCAAGTTCAAGATCAATTCTGACCTAAGAAAGGCGACGACCGATGGCTAAGATCAATTCTGACCTAACTAAGGTGATGATCCAGGACTGATATCAATTATAACCTACGAAAGGTGACGATCGAGGATCGAGGTCAATTATGACCTAACTAAAGTGACGATCTAGGACTGAGGTCAATTTTGACCTAAAAGAGGTGATGACAGAGGACCGAGGTCAATTCTGACCTAACTAAGGTGAGGATCTAAGACTAAGGTCAATTCTGACCTAACAGAGGTGACGACCGAGGACCGAGGTAAGTTCTGACCTAACTAATATGAGGATCCAAGACCGAGGTCAATTATGACCTAAGAGAGGTGAAGACAAAGTACCGAGATCAATTTGTAACTAACTAAGGTAACGATCCAAGATAGAGGTCAATTCTGAACTAAGAGAGGTGACGACGGAGGTCCGAGGTCAATTCTGACCTAACTAAGGTGACGATCCAAGACCGAGGTCAATTATGACCTAAGAGAGGTGGCTACTGAGGATCGAGGTCAATTCTATTCTAACCAAGGTGACAATCTAGGACGGAGGTCAATTTGGACCTAAGAGAGGTGACGACCAAGAACTGAGGTTAATTCTGACCTAACTAAGGTAACGATCCGAGACTGAGGTCAATTCTGACCTAAGAGAGGTGAAGACCGAGGATCGAGGTCAATTCTGACCAAACTAAGGTGATGATCAAAGATCGAGGTCATTTCTAACCTAAGAGAGGTGAGGATCGAGGTCAATTATGACCTATCTGAGGTGACGACCTAAGATTAATGTCAATTCTGATCTAAGAGAGATGATGACCGAGGGACGAGGTCAGAATTAACCTAACTAAGGTAATGATCGAGGACCGACGTCAGTTCTAACCTAACTAATGTGACGATCCAAGACTCAGGTCAATTTTGACCTAAGAGAGGTGAAGACTAAGTACCGAGGATAATTCTGACCTAACTAACGTGATGATAAGATCGAGGTCCATTCTGACCTAAGACAGGTGACGATCGAGGATTAAGATCATTTATGACCTAACTAAGGTGACGATCTTCGACCAAGGTCAATTCTGACCAAAGAGAGGTGATGACGGAAGAACGAGGTCAATTCTAACCTAACTAAGGTGACGATCCAGGATCGAGGTCAATTCGGACCTAAAAGAGGTGACGACTGAGAATCGAGGTCATTTCTGACCTAACTAAGGTAAAAATCCAAGACTGAGGTCAATTCTAACCTAAGAGAGGTGATGATCGAGTATCAAGTTCAATTCTGACTAAACTAAGGTGATGATCCAAGATATAGGTCAATTCTAACCTAAGAGAGGTGAGGCCCGAGGCCAATTCTGACCTATCTAAGGTGACGACCAAAGATCAAGGTCAATTATGATATAAGAGAGATGATGACCGAGGATTGAGGTCAATTCTAACCTAACTAAGGTGACGATCCAAGACCAAGGTCAATTCTGACCTAAGAGAGGTGACGACCGAGGACCGAGGTTGTGACAACCCGAATATAATTATGATGAATTATATTTAAATCATGATTATCTTATGTGATATGAATAATTTGATATTAGTATATCTAATGTTAAGTGATTGTGTTTATTATAATCCTACTTTCATAAATCATGAAAGGTCGAATTATTTACAAACACAAATTTTGTTGTTTTCGGTAGAAATGTTCCTGTTAGAGACTCGTTTTAACCTTTATAACATTATAAATGACTTGAGGTGAAAACTAGATAGTTTTAGAAATATGAGTTATGGTTGTAACACAACAAACTTATCATCAAATGGATGCCCGAGTAAAGAGTTATACCGAATTTACGAACAAAGGGAAAAGCTATCCATTCCCTTTAAGTGGTAAATTGTCTTTTATTAAACCAAATGTGTTAAATTGATTGGTTGGCTTGGGAGGCAGATTTGGCCGAATTAAAACCCTCCCTATAACATATTTCTTCAGTAAAACAAACCCTAGGTTCAGTTTCAAGTGTTGTTAGCTTGAGGAAATAGAAAGTTGATGTTTAGGAAGAAAAAGTGAGGAGAAAAAGTGTAGAAAAATCTGTGGAAATTACGTAAAAGCCCTGAAGGTAATCCTAATTGAAATTCTAGTTATTTACCTTATATTACTGATTTATATGATATAAATAATCATAGGTTTACTAAAGTTTCAGCCCTTTATATGTATGTATGGTTATATGCAAGTTTATGTTAAGTTGAATGTAGAAACCCTTAAAATTGCTTTGTATTGCAACCCCTTGTATTCAAACTTGTATATCTATTTGTGTACTTAATATAATTGAGAAATTCCAATTTTATAGGAAATTAGACTCATATATTCATATCATATCTGAAAATTAGAATTTATCTCCTTGTGGTTAGGCCGTAATGATGATTTCAAGTTGGTAAATGGTTTCTGTTTTTATACTTCATTTCGGTATGCCCTGAGTTTAGTCAAGCTTTTGAGATAGCAAATGAAGTCAAACAATTATGAAACTTTAATTCTGTACTATTAAGTATGTGTACTGAAAATGGGTTGAAAATAATGGAAAGTTATGATGGATAAAAATTATGAAAATTCTTGGAAGTTGAAGGAACAATAGTGGAGCTTGTAGGGAAGATTTCTTGTGTTGTAGAGAAATGGCCATAACTTGCCCTAGGAAGCTTGAAAAATTACACCGTCACTTGTACTGGATAGTATATTCATATATGTTTTCATATTGATGAGTTTGGACCCCTGTATTTCTACAATTTAGGAATATAGGATGGTTAAGTATGTAAGACAATAATTTCAGGCCATACTGGGTACCCCTTGAATGAATGTTTGTATTTCGTCCTTACAAAGAGTACTTTGAGTACATGTTTCATGTGTATATACATTGAGAAGTATAATTTAATGTTTACTTGACTTTGGTTATAAATTCCTTATAAGGTATTTCCTACGGTTGAATGTCCGTAACTTTATCAACATGTATATCATTGTTTTGCCTTTACCTATGTTTTATGGAATGTGACTTAATTGGAATTATATTGTTGATGTATAGTCATGGAAAGTTACATAATTATGTTTGGATAATATTTATGATTGAGGTTCAGTACTGATTTAGTTGGATTGACAGGTGTAAGGTCTAATCAACCCAGTTCATCTCCACCAGAAGAAAACATGAATACATAGTTGTCAACCAAGGTGAGTGTACTCACTGGAATGATGTATTTGTATACAGTTACGAATGTGATCATAATGTTATGAATATAAAATTTTTCATTTCGGTTTATCAAAATGAGGGGTTACTCCTCGACCAGGAATTGGTGAGATTTGTCTATTAATGACAAGGGGTTACTCCTCGACCAGGAATGGGGGATAATTATCTATTTAGACAGGATATGTGAATCATGATTCGGAAAAGTTGGTCATTCATTATGAATGAGACGGATAAGTTAATACATAAGTATATGGACATGATTTATTTCATTTAAATTCATGCAATAGTTTAGTAGTGATGCATTCACTGGGCTATTTTTGCTCATGGTTCCTATGTTCACATTTTTCAGGTAATGCGATGTCACTGCCAAATCTAGGAAGTCGGGTTGGGTTAGCCAGGAATGGGAGAAACAAAGATTTTGTTTAAATGTAAATGATGTAATTAAGTTAAATTATCCTTCAAGCAAGTCTGTATAAGTATGACTACTCTGATGTTGTAAAAAAGGTTTTCAGTTATATGGATTTATAATGATGACTTTGAAATTAAAACTCTTGTTTATGGTTTGGTTAAATTAATCATGGTTTGACTCACTTTGACTTTCAAACTTAATTATAAGTAACTGGGTTGGGGTGTGTCAGCTTTTGGTATCAGAGCCTAGGTTTTAGAGGTTCTGGAGTGAGAAGAGTCTAGATTTGGTGGTGAATGTTAGAAATATATTTTATTTGATACTAACAATTATGTTAGGAAAGATATGTATATCTGTATGTTGTTATATCGTTGATTCATTTCAGATATAAGAGAATGGAACGAGGGAATGTAAATGCAAGATTAGAAGATGAGGCTTCAAATATTGCAGCAGAAGTGGAGGTTGAGCAACCTGTTCATGGAAATGTAGAACCCGAGCAGGAACAACTGACAGATATGCAAGAAATGGCACGTGCTATGACGCTAATGGCAGAGCAGCAAGCTAGATTTATGGCTCAGATGGAAGAACAACAGACCAGGAAACTAGAGGCACAAGCCTTGGCTAGGGCTGAGGAGGTGATACACCGGGAAGAAATAAGTACTTCACATGAGAAATTTATTAAGATGAACCCACCATCATTCGAAGGAGCAGTTGATCCCGCAGAGGCAGAAGTCTTGGTTAAAGAGATTGAACTTATCTTTGGGGTGATGAAGATGCCTAAAAATCAACGAGTGACCTTGGCGATGTATATGCTGAAAGGAGAAGCTAAATATTGGTGGGATGCCACAAAACATTTGTTGATTACTCCAGAAGGTGGGAATGTGATCTCATGAAATGCTTTTGTCAAAGCTTTATATGATAAGTATTTTCCCCCAATGTATCAAAAACAAAAGGAGAAGGAATATTTCATGTTGAATCATGGGAGTATGATAGTTAGAGAATACGAAGCTAAACTGACAGCCTTATCTCGGTTTGCATCGAGGTTTATACGGAATGAGGAAGACATGTGTAGTTGATTTCTTGACGGTCTTGAGTTAGTCATTAAATCTAGATTGTCGGCTTTAGAGACTTCTAACTATTCATCATTGGTCAACAAAGCCATGCTAGTAGAAAGGGACGTGAATGAAGCTAGAGGGAATCGAGAACAAAGTGTAAAGAGAAGAAGATTCGATTCAAGTTATGAAAAGGGTAGCGATACAGAATATTCGAGGTTTGGAGGGCAGAAATTCCAACAGGGTAGAGGTGGAAGTAGTTTGCAAAGGGGTGAAGCTAGTGGTGGAAGAGGTTCGGGAGTTTCAGCACAAGGAGATCCGAATGTTTGTTTCTTTTGTGGGGCATCAGGTCATATAAAGAGAAATTGCCCAAAGTTACTGAATATAGAATGTTGTAACTTCCACTAGAAGGGTCATTTGAGAAAGAATTGTCCTATGTTGGCGAGAACAATTTCAGTCAGTAGTGTGGGGCCTCATAAAGGATCTTCTCCAGGCAGTGCCACCAGGGGGAGAGGTACATAACAAGCAACTGGATCGAGGGTAGGAGGAAGAGTGTTTGCGATGATGCTACAAGATGCCCATGCTACACCTGAAGTGGTTACAGGTAAACTCTCTATTGCGAATAAAGATTAATATGCACTCATTGATCCTGGATCTACGCATTCATTTGTGGCATTAGATATTGTTTCATATTTGGGTAGACCGTGTTCATTTCTTAATTGTGCCTTATATATTTCTACCCCAGTGGAAAATGTGATTCTGGTTGAGCATGTTTATAAAGATTGTGTCTTACGAATGGGGGAACGAGATTTCTATGTTGATTTGATATCGTTGGCCATTCGAGATTTTGATATTATATTGGGGATGGATTGGTTATCATCATACCATGATTCCATTGATTTTTTTCACAAAGAAGTTACATTTCATTTGCCTGGTGAACCCGAGTTCCAATTTATAGGAGAAAGGAATGTTGTCCCTAATTGTCTTATCTCAGCAATAAAGAGCGGAAAGTTATTGAGTAAGGGTTGTACAGGGTATTTAGCGTATATGGTTGATGTTAGTAAGGAAGCACTTAAAGTTGAAGATATACCAGTGGTTAGAGAGTTTTCTGATGTCTTCCCAGAAGAATTGCCAGGATTGCCACCCGATAGGGAAGTAGAGTTTTCTATTGAATTAATTCCAGGTACTGGTCCAATTTCTCTTGCTCCATATAGAATGGCACCAGCGGAGTTGAAAGAATTAAAAGTGCAATTACAAGATCTGATAAGCAGAGGTTTCATTCGGCCTAGTGTTTCGCCATTGGGAGCACCAATGTTATTTGTGAAAAAGAAAGATGGGACAATGCGACTATGTATTGATTATCGGCAGTTGAATAAGGTGACCATTAGGAATAAGTACCCTCTACCTCGTATCGATGACTTGTTTGACCAATTACAGGGAGCCACAGTATTTTCAAAGATTGATTTGAGATCGGGTTACCACCAACTGAAGGTGAAGGATAGCGATATTTCCAAAACAGCTTTTCGGACTCGATATGGGCACTATGAGTTTTTGGTGATGCCATTTGGATTGACTAATGCTCTGGAAGTTTTAATGGATTTGATGAACCAGGTATTCCACCCTTTCATTGATTCATTCGTGATTGTATTCATAGACGATGTGCTAATTTATTCGCGTAGCATGGAGGAACATGAGAAACATTTGAGACTTGTATTGCAGATTTTGAGAGAGAAGAAATTGTTTGCTAAATTCAGCAAGTGTGAGTTTTAGTTGAATGAAATTGTGTTTTTAGGGCACGTGGTCTCGGGAAATGGGATTTATGTTTATCCAAAGAAAGTGGAAGCAATCATTGAATGGGAAAGTTCTAAGAATGTGACAGAAATTAGGAGTTTCCTAGGATTGGCAGGTTACTATCGCAGATTCATTAAGGGATTTTCAGCAATAGCATTACCACTGACAAAATTGACTCGTAAAGAAGTGAAGTTTGTATGGGATGAAGAATGTGAGAGGAGTTTTAAAGAATTAAAGAATCGGTTGGTTTCAGCCCCTATACTTACTATTCCATGTGGGAATGAGTCTTTTGTGATCTATACAGATGCTTCATTTCAAGGTTTAGGATGTGTTCTTATGCAGAATGGGAAGGTAATAGCATATTCTTCCAGACAATTAAAGATGCATGAACGAAATTACCCTACACATGATTTGGAGCTAGCAGCCATTCTTTTTGCTTTAAAGTTGTGGAGACATTACTTGTATGGAGAAACTTGTGAGATATTTATAGATCATCAAAGTTTGAAATACTTGTTTACACAGAAGGAACTGAATTTGAGACAGAGGCGTTGGATAGAGCTGATTAAAGACTATGACTGTACCATTCATCATCATCCTAGAAAGGACAATGTGGTAGCAGATGCTTTGAGTCGAAAATCATCAGGGATGCTTGGTTGCATACAGTGTGCCCGTGTTGGAAATATTCTTGACTTGGCATCGATGGGGATTGAATTGAAGTTTTCAAAAAGTGGAGGATTATTAGCACATGTCACAGTGAGACCTTTATTGGCCAAGCGCATACGAAATTTGCAGACCAGTGATCCATTCCTTGAGAAGAAGAAACAAGATGTCCTGGATGGTAAAGAGAGTGACTTTGAAATTAAGAATGATGAATCGTTGTGTTATAAAAATAGGATTTGTATACCTAATGATCCACCCTTAAAGAAAGATATATTAGAAGAGGCACATAGTTCAATTTACTCTATGCATCCGGGAGGTACCAAAATGTACAGAGATTTGAAAGAGTATTACTGGTGGAATAATATGAAACATGAGATTGCAGAGTTCGTAGCCAAATGTTTAGTGTGCCAGCAAGTAAAGGCGGAGCATCAGAAGCCGGCATGATTATTACAGTCATTGCCTATTCCGGAATGGAATTGGGAGCATATAACGATGGACTTTATTACAAGATTACCCCGGTCACCAAAGGGGCATGATTCTATTTGGGTGATTATAGACCGACTAACGAAGTCAGCTCATTTTCTCCCAGTTAAGACCACCTACAATGTTGACAAGTATGCACGTATGTACGTTGATGAGATTATTCGTTTACATGGGGCACCAGTGTCAATAGTATCAGATAGAGATCCAACGTTCACTTCTAAGTTTTGGACTTGTCTTTAGAACGCCACGGGCACAAGTTTGAAGTTCAGCACTGCGTTTCATCCACAAACTGATGGGCAATCAGAAAGGACGATTCAAATATTAGAAGACATGTTACGAGCCTGTGTATTTGACTTCAAAGGTAGTTGGGATGATCATTTTCCATTAATGGAATTTTCATATAATAATATTTATCAGTTGACTATTGGTATGGCTCCTTATGAAGCTTTATATGGGAAGAGATGTAGAACGCCTTTGTGTTGGGATGAAGTGGGTGAAAGGAAAATATTGGGTCCTGAATTAATAGATGTGACGACTGAAAATATAAAAATTATTCGGGAACGGATAAAGATAGCACAAAGTAGGCAGAAATTTTATGCAGATAAGAGGAAGTATCCATTAGAATTTCAGAAGGGAGATTTTGTATTCCTGCGTATTTCATCATGGAAAGGCGTTATGAGATTTGGCAAAAAGGGGAAACTAAGTCCAAGATACATTGGACCATATGAGGTGTTGGAAAGAATTGGGCCCCTGGATTATAGATTAGCATTACCTCTAGATTGATCCCATTTACATGATGTGTTTCACCTATCGATGCTTCATAAGTATTTGGCGGATCCATCTCATCAGTTGAAAACTCAACCAATTGAACTGAAGGAAGACTTGTCGTACATCGAGGAACCAATGGAAATTATTGATCGTAAGGAGAAAGTATTGAGAAATAAAGTTATTTCCTTAGTTAAGGTTATGTGGAAGAGCCATGGAGTTAAAGAAGCAACTTGGGAAATGGAGGATAGCATGAGGAAACAGTATCCCCATTTGTTCGGTAAGTGACCTTCATATTAAATTTCGGGGACGAAATTTTCTAGGGGGGGAAGTTGTGACAACCCGAATATAATTATGATGAATTATATTTAAATCATTATTTTCTTATGTGATATGAATAATGTGATATTAATATATCTAATGTTAAGTGATTATGTTTATTATAATCCTACTTTCATAAATCATGAAAGGTCGAATTATTTGCAAACACAAATTTTGTTGTTTTCGGTAGAAATGTTCCTATTAGAGACTAGTTTTGACCTTTATAACATTAGAAATGACTTGAGGTGAAACCTAGATAGTTTTAGACATGTGAGTTAGGGTTGTAACACAACAAACGGATCATCAAATGGATGCCCGAGTAAAGAGTTATACCGAATTTACGAACAAAGGGCAAAGTTGTCCATTCCCTTTAAGTGGTAAATTGTCTTTTATTAAACCAAATGTTTTAAATTGATTGGTTGGATTGGGAGGCAGACTTGGCCGACTTAAAACCCTCCCTCTAACATATTTATTCAGCAAAACAAACCCTAGGTTCAGTTTCAAGTGTTGTTAGCTTGAGGAAATAGAAAGTTGATGTTTAGGAAGAAAAAGTGAGGAGAAAAAGTGTAGAAAAATCTGTGGAAATTACGTAAAAGCCCTGAAAGTAATCCTAATTGAAATTCTAGTTATTTACCTTATATTAATGATTTATATGATATAAATAATCATAGGTTTACGAAAGTTTCAGCCCTTTATATGTATGTATGGTTATATGCAAGTTTATGTTAAGTTGAATGTAGAAACCCTTAAAATTGCTTTGTATTGAAACCCCTTGTATTCAAACTTGTATATCTATTTGTGTACTTACTGTAATTGAGAAATTCCAATTGTATAGGAAATTATACTCATATATTCATATCATATCTGAAAATTAGAATTTATCTCCTTGTGGTTAGGCCGTAATGATGATTTCAAGTTGGTAAATGGTTTCTGTTTTTATACTTCATTTTGGTATGCCCTGAGTTTAGTCAAGCTTTTGAGATAGAAAATGAAGTAAAACAATTATGAAACTTTAATTCTGTACTATTAAGTATGTGTACTGAAAATGGGTTGAAAATAATGGAAATTTATGATGGATAAAAATTATGAAAATTCTTGGAAGTTGTAGGAACAATAGTGGAGCTTGTAGGGCAGATTTCTTGTGTTGTAGAGAAATGGACATAACTTGCCCTAGGAAGCTTGAAAAATTACACCATCACTTGTACTGGATAGTATATTCATATATGTTTTCATATTGATGAGGTTGGACCCCTGAATTTGTACAATTTAGGAATATAGGATGGTTAAGTATGTAAGACAATAATTTCAGGCCATATTGGGTACCCCTTGAATGAATGTTTGTATTTCGTCCTTACAAAGAGTAATTTGAGTACATGTTTCATGTGTATATACATTGAGAAGTATAATTTAATGTGTACTTGACTTTGGTTATAAATTCCTTATAAGGTATTTCCTACGGTTGAATGTCCGTAACTTTATCAACATGTATATCATTGTTTTGCCTTTACCTATGTTTTATGGAATGTGACTTAATTGGAATTATATTGTTGATGTATAGTCATGGAAAGTTACATAATTATGTTTGGATAATATTTATGATTGAGGTTCAGTACTGATTTAGTTGGATTGACAGGTGTAAGGTCTAATCAACCCAGTTCATCTCCACCAGAAGAAAACGTGAATACATAGTTGTCAACCAAGGTGAGTGTACTCACTGGAATGATGTATTTGTATACTGTTACGAATGTGATCATAATGTTATGAATATAAAATTTTTCATTTCGGTTTATCAAAATGAGGGGTTACTCCTCGACCAGGAATGGGGGAGATTTGTCTATTAATGACAAGGGGTTACTCCTCGACCAGGAATGGGGGAGAATTGTCTATTTAGACAGGATATGTGAATCATGATTCGGAAAAGTTGGTCATTCATTATGAATGAGCCGGATAAGTTAATACATAAGTATATGGACATGATTTATTGCATTTAAATTCATGCAGTAGTTTAGTAGTGATGCATTCACTGGGCTATTTTTGCTCATGGTTCCTATGTTCACATTTTTCATGTAATGCGATGTCACTACCAAATCTAGGAAGTCGGGTTGGGTTAGGAAGGAATGGGAGAAACAAAGATTTTGTTTAAATGTAAATGATGTAATTAAGTTAAATTATCCTTCAAGCAAGTTTGTATAAGTATGACTACTCTGATGTTGTAAAAAGGTTTTCAGTTATATGGATTTACAATGATGACTCTGAAATTAAAACTCTTGTTTATGGTTTGGTTAAATTAACCATGGTTTGACTCACTTTGACTTTCAAACTTAATTATAAGTAACCGGGTTGGGGTGTATCAGATGTCAATTCTGACCTAAATACGGTTATGATCCCAAGATTGAGGGAGATTCTGACTTAAGAAAGGTGACAATTGATAACCGAGGTCAATTATGACCTAACTAAGGTAATGATCCGGGACCGAGGTCAATTTTGACCTACGAGAGGTGTACTTTCCTTTGGAAAATTTGGGGGATCCACTGGGGATGAAGATTGGTTTTTGGGTTTCGCTAGGGAATGGTGAATGATCCAAGGATTTTGTAGCTGGGAAAATTTTTAAGCGTCCTCTAGAGAAGTTACTGGGGATAATGATTCTTTGTAATTTTACTGGGGGTGTAAAAAATATTCTCCTTGGTGAGTAGGTGCTAGAACGAATTTGGCAATTTTGGGAATTTTTCGGGAATTGTTCAGAATTTTTTGGTATTTTTTCAGACTTTTTGTACAAAATTTTAAGGGGTGTCTCGATCGGCATTGGCACTGACTTTTGGGGTGCCTCGAGAAGGTGAAAGGCTCAGTGCCAATCGGTGGCAAGGCTCAGTGCCGATCGAACTTTTGATTACACTTTCTTCAATTGCTTGGTACTTGGTGGGGGCAAGTTTTACTCCGATTTCTGTAGGGTTCCTTGTCTTGGCTTAGGAGTTTCCAAGTATAAAAGGGGGTGTGGATATGTCTTTCCTCCTCACACTTTCACTTTCTTTCTTTTCCACATTCATACTTGATTACTATCTTTTAGTCTTGGAAGATGGCTCTCCCTGGTAGCAATCATTTTGCTAACTACCTCGAAGCCTTGGAAGCAATGTGTTCTTACAATGTTGATTATGACACCTTTCACATGGGACGAGTCTTTTTGTGGATCAACCGGCCCATTGAGTGGAACATGGTGATAATGGATGTCGAGTTTTGGTTTCCTGAGGATCATGTATTTCGCTTTGGGTTGGATGAGATTTGTCCTACATACGAGGAATTTTTTTCAATGTTGGGGATAAATCCCAGAAATGACGCGGCGTTGCCTGAGTTTTCTTGTTCTCCTAGGGATTTATTGGATCGACTTCTTCATATTTCACCTTTGGCGGACAAACCATTGGTTGTGGGAGGAATGTTCTCCCCTCCAGTGGTGTTGCAGTCCATGCATTTGCAGGATGTAGGTGATGATGGATATGTCAAGGCCACCATCCTAGGCCTTGTTTCAAAAGTTCTGTTGTTGATCGGGGAGGCACTGGAGGACCCTTAACTGGATGTTATTATTTCTTGGATGTCATACCATCACAAGCCTACGGAGATGATATTAGCGAAGACCTTGAATGGCCTGGATGTCTAGCGGGAGGGTCATTTTGACTTTTTGAGGGGTAGCCCTGTAATGTCGTTTATGTGTCTATCAGAGACGTTTCGTATGGCGGTCCCACCTGAGTATCCCTTAATAGAAATTCCAAACTTCTTCTGGCGTTATTTCATTAGCGTCAGCCTCGACATTGAGAGTTGGGGGAACTAGATTTATAGATCTTGGGGATCGAGGCTTACACTAGTCTGTGCCTTGGTGGGAGAGATGCTCCCCATTCTGGATCTTAGGGAGTACCAGTACTTCATACTGGTTGGCCTTAGGCGAACCTCTTTCTAATTTCCCTGGCGACTGCTGCGCCGATATGGTTGGGAGAAAATTGTGACATCACAAACATCGAACTTCTTTCCTGTAGAGGACCTAACAAATCGTATGCACATGCGGATAGGTTCCCTGTGGGAGAATCATCATCCTTCGGCCCATCTTTCTCAATCTACTGGGCGAGGCTGGCATGTCTCTGGGGACTACATAAATGGTTGTAGAAGAAGGTAGTGTCCATGATGATGGTTGTGGAGACTGGTCAAAGGTGGTTTGCCATATCTGACACCATAGAGTAAGGCATTGTGTTCTACCCTAATATGGTTGAGTCTTATCACTCCATAGAGTGCATGCGATGCTCCATTCAGGCAGGGTAAGTTTGGGGAGCCCTGGATGCAGGTGATAATGGTGCTAGTTCCTCTGGCAGTTGTGGGTAGGGTTTTGTGAAGCTTCTTATAATGGATGTTATTTTTTTATTTTGTGGGAATAATTAAGGTGATTTTCAGGAGTTGTGGGGCTTGTTATTATATGTTTATTTTTGCTAGGGAAGTCATTTGACTCCTTACACCGATGTAATTGGACGGAAATTTTAGATAATGAAATAAGTATGTTTTTAATCAGCTGGTTGTGCCTTTTAATAACTTTTTTCATTTTGAATTATCTATACCAACCGCTAAGGCATACATAATCCTTTTGTTCATGTTTATGTTAAAATGAACTGTTGTTCTCGAGGATAAGAAAATAGTAGCATTTTATGAAAAATAAAGGGGTCGGGCTCATGTGAAGCAAATGAGCTGCCTACGTACCTCTGAGGGTTTTGAAAAATTTTGAAATTCATTTTTGAAAATGTTTTTAGAGGATCAGGCCCACATAGTTCTGGGTAAGGGAAATTAAGATTGTTTTAGAACAGAAGGGAGATGAGAAGAGTGGTAGCGCACCGAGATTTTGGACTAGGTGTTGAATTTTTTGAAACGGTCCAGGTTGACTAAGAATTCCATTTCTTCCCCATCGAGGTCGATGAGCGTAGCGATGCCGCCCGATAGGATCTTCTTCACAATGTAGGGGTCGCTCCAATTGGGCTTAAATTTCCCTCTGGGGTCTCAGATAGGCTCTACTATTTCTTTAAGGGCTAACTCCCCCTATTGGACACCGCGATCCTTGACTCTCTTATTGAATGATCATGCTATACTACGATGGTAACCTTGTATATTATATAGAGCTTTCAATCTCCTTTTATTTAGGAGGGTCAGCTCGTCAAGACGATATTGGCATCAGTCTTCTTCACTGACCTTGCTATTAAGGATGACGTGTAACGAGGGTATTTACAGCTCTAGAGGTACGACCGCTTCCATGCCATAGAATAGAGAGTAAGGGGTAGCCCCAGTAGAGGTTTGGACTGACGTGCGGTAGCCCTAGAGGGCGTAAGGTATCCCATTGCCCCAATCATGACAATTCTCGGTGATCTTGCTGATGATGGCTTTGATATTCTTATTTGCTGCTTCAATTGCTCCGTTGGTTTGAGGTCGGTATCGAGAGGATTAATATATCCGATTTACATACACATTGATCACTTCCGTAACTTTGTGTTAAAATATAACCCATTGTCTGATACGAGTTCGTATGAGACCTCATATCGGCAAATGGTGTTTTCTTGATGAATTTGACCACTTTCTTACATTTAGAACTTTTTTTACTCGACTTCAACCCATTTTGTGAAGTAGTAAATAGAGACTAGGATGAACTCATGACAATTGGATGCCTTTCGTGTGACTTTCTCTATGATATCGATGCCTCGTGTGGAAAACGGCTAGGGAGAAGTCATGTTGTACAGTTATCGTGGAGGTAAATGTCGTGTGTTGGAGAACTGTTGGCATTTGAGACATCTTTTCACGTAGGTTGTGCAGTCCTGTACCATGGTAGTCCAGTAGTATCCCTGTCGAATGATCTTTTTGTTGAGCATATGACTATTCATGTGGGGTTCTCATTCCCCATTGTGGATTTTCTGCATCATATCTTCAATGCCATCCCCTACTATGCAGTGGAAATGGGTTCCATCGAAGTTTCTCTTAAATAGTGCTTTATCACAGATAATGTACTGAGAAGCCAGTCTACGAAGAGTTGCTCGGTATTTCTTGTCGGCTCCTTGGGGATACCTATCGTGTCTGAGGAGATGCCAAATATCATAGTACCAGCAGTCGGCTATTTCGGATTCTTCCTATATACAAAGCTTGACATGGTAGCAGTGTATTGGTTTATCTTATTTTTGGACCAGGAAGGGAGCTATGGTTATTCCTTTGGGCATGTCAATCATGGAGGCTTGGGTGGCAAGGGTGTTATCCAGGTTGTTTTTAGCTCGGGGCAGGTAGTGGAAGGTGATTTCTTGGAATTGGGAAGCCAGTTCTTCAAGGTGGGCATTGAAGGGTACGAGTTTCACATCATTTCCTTTCCATTTCTTGAGTACTTAATCAATGATGAGGGATGAATCCCCATAGACGTCGAGGTATCAAATTCCTTTCTTGAGGGAAACTTTGAGGCCTACTGTGCACGCCTCGTATTCAGTCATGTTGTTAGTGCAGGGGAAATCTAATTTGATGGCAATGGGAGTGTGGGAGTGATCAGGGGAAATTAGGAGGATCCCAATGCCATATCCTTTTTTATTGGCAGTGCCGTCAAAGAAGATTTGCCATCGAAGATCTTCTTGGGAGGCACAAATGATATTCTCATCTGGGAATTCAAAAATCCAGACATCGACTTCTTCCATAGGGTAGTCAGAGATGGCTCTTCCTTTCATGGCTTTCTATGTGACATATGTGATATCCAACTCGGCTAGAAGAATAAACCAATGGGCCATTCGGCTGGATAGGGTGGGCTTCTCGACTAGGTATTTAACGGTATCCATCCTGGATACGAGTCTGATGCAGAAGGCGAGCATGTAGTGCCGTAACTTTTGAGTAACCCAGACAAGAGCGACATTTTCCTTCTCTAAGGTGGTGTAGTTAAGCTCGTAATCGACCAATTTTTGACTGGAATAGTAGATGGCTTTCTCTTTATGGGTTTTTTGAAGGTATTGAGCTAGCAAAGTCTCGACTGCAATGTTGGTCACGATTAGGTATAGGAGTAAGGGAAGACCCGGTTGTGGCGGCATGAGAATCATAGGTTGGGTTACATATTTCTTAATTCGGTCGAAGGTTTATTCGCAAGCTTCATTCCAGACCTTGGTTGAATCTTTTTGGAGGAGTTTGAAGATGGATTCACAGATGGAAGTCAATTGGCTAATGAATCAACTAATGTACTATAATTTCCCTAGGAATCCTTAGAGATCTATCTCCGTTCAGGGAGGTGGCATCTCAAGTATGGCTTTCAGCTTGGAAGGATCTTCTTCTATCCCTTTCTCACTGACCATAAATCCCAAGATTTTTCCTTTGGTAACACCGAAGACACATTTTTGTGAGTTAAGCCGCATTTAGTACTGTAGTAATCATTCAAAAAAAATTCGGAGAGTGGGAACATGACCTTCTCTAGTCTTGTACTTGATAATCATGTTATTTACATAGAACTCAACTTACTTGTGTATTAGATCATGGATAATGGTTGAGGTAGACCTTTGGTAGATAGCCCCTACATTTTTAGACCAAATGGAATGATAGTATAGCAAAAGGTTCCCCAAGGCGTGGTGAATGTGGTTTTCTCTTGATGATTAGGGTGCATCTTGATCTGGTTATATCCAACAAATTCGTCAACAAATGGCTTGAGAGCAGGACTGGATGTATTTTCCACAATTATCGATGTTGGGTAGAGGGTAATCATCATTCGGAGAGGTCTCGTTCAAGTCTCGATAGTTGACGCACATGTGGCATTTCCTCCTGATTTTGGTACATGTACGATATTGTCTAGACATGTAGGATATTCAATCACACGGATGAAGCCCACATTTAGTTTCTTGACTACTTATTCTCTTACTTTGAGTGACCATTCAGTGCGGAGATTTCGCAACTTCTGTTTTACTGGTTTACATTCTGGGAGAGTTAATCTCATGTTGTGCTATCTCAGGGTCAATATATGTCATATCATTATAGGACCATGCAAAGGCATTGATGAACTCCTTTAGTAGATCTTCGAGTTACGTGCGCTCGTGCTCATTAAGGGTAGCCCATATCCTAATCTCGCACATTTGGCGACTAGAAACGAGATTAATAACAACATTTTCATCTTCATTAACTTGAATACAGTTATGTTGTTTATTATTAACCTTAATTAGATTAGTTAAGAATTGTTCATTTGTAAAGTCATCATCAACAACAGTTTGATTAGAATAATTAATGTACGACAGAATAAGATACTCAAAATCTTAATTTATTTTATTAATAAAAAAAATGATATTGAGAACCTCATCAAAGGAGGTCTCGATTACATCTGAGTGAGAGGAAACAACGACATCGGAAAGAGGATAAACATCAGGGTTAGGTTGAATATCAACTGGTGGCATAGGTTCAACATACCAGTTGAGAAGAGGTGCATTAGCATCTTTGATGAGGTAGGATGGATTGGATGATGTATCCCCTGAGTGGATCATGCAAAGTTCCAGCCCTAGTATCAACAAGTTGAAAGAATCCTCAGAATTATTGTCCTCAGAATCCCTGATATTAGCTATGGTCTCCTTAGTGAGTGGTTGTACACAGTGTTGGGAACTTTAGGCCCCTAGATAGCTATTATGAAAAAATATCTCCATTCCTAGTTTCATCCTCTTATCTACAGGGTCATACCAAGGTTGAAGGAATTCGCAGAAGGGTAAATCTTCACCCTCCTTGATGAATCTTCGATTTAGAGAATCTCCCAAGATAGTTCTGGTGCATTCTAACTTTCCCTTTAATCGAGGTCGACGGATCGGTCTCAGTTCTTCCTCTGATGGTTGGTAGCCCAAGCCACATGGAGGAACGACCTCCTTCAATATGATATGTTCAGTTATCTCTTGTTGTCTTTGCCCTAGCCCCAGTCCGAGCATGAAGTGCATATTCTTGAACATTATATTGACATTTCCATGAGGATCGTATTCTGGATAAACCCTGTTTTTGAAGTCATCCCCTGATGGGAGTAAAAGTGGTTCGACCTGAAAACCTGATAGAAGCATATCATTTACCTCGTGTTGTATCTCGAGTATGAGATTATTGGTGATTGCATTCTCAATTTTGTCACTGTATCCCAAGATGGTGATAACTTGTCCATTGGTAAAGAACTTCAATTTTTGATAAAAGGAAGAAGACACCCATTTGATGCTCTAGAGCCACCATCGTTCGAGCAGCAGGTTGAAACATGATGGGATGCCATTGACTTGGAATTCAATGACAGGATTTAGAGGGCCAGACCTTATTGCAAGCTTGATAGATCCCATTAATTCTCAATGGGTGTTATCATAGGTACGTATGACCGTAGAGGTTGGACCAAGGTCTCTCTCTTTTAATCCTAAATAATTGAGGGTTCTTAACGGGCAAACATTCAGGGTTGATCCGTTATCGACGAGTGAGGGGGGTTAGTTTTTCCCATGACTTTAACAGAGATATTGAGAGCATGATTGTGGTTTGGACCATTCTTAGGGATTTCCTCATCAGAAAAGGAGAGCATTAGAGTAGAGGTTAAGGATCCTACTAGGTTTATTGCTTCTTCTGGTGTGGTTGAGGGATGAACTGTGGTTCCTGTGAGTAGCTTGATTAGGGCATTTTGGTGCAGTTGGGAAGACATGAAAAGTCCCCATAGAGTGATGTTAGCTTGATTTTTCTTCAGTTGATCAAGGACATTGTTTTATTCAAGGGTCGTTTCGGACATAGGGAGATTCTCAACCCCTTTCCCTTTATCACTTGCTGATGGTTGTAAGTTTGGATTCGGGTAATGTCTCCCTGACCTAGTCATGTGGTTCACGAAAGAGGGAAAAAATAAAATCCTTGTTTCTTCATCGATGTCGGGTTGTTCAACTACCTGGTTGATCTCTCCTAGTATCACCTCGAATGATATCATTTCGCATAGATTAGCTATCAGACTAGTCTTTCTTGAATATGGCTCTTCATCTGAATATTCGAAATCATCTTCCCATTTGATGGCTATGATATTGTCTTTCCATGCAAAGTTAATACACTCTATAACTTCTATGGCCTCTTCATATAATTCCTCCCATTAGGCAGGGAAATGTGAAACTGAGGGGACCAGGTGACCTTAAAATTTCAATGCATCCAGCAGCTCGAATATGCTATAAATATAACCAATATGTCGAAATAAATCTGCCATGATCTGAACTAGGTCATCTAGAGTGACTTCGTCGACTGGCACTACTCAGTTGTCTGACTCTCGGGCCCATTTTTGAGCTTATAAGAATAACCCACTAAATCTCTGATAGTCAATGGTCATCTGGTAGGGAAATGTCATCCCAAACTCGAGGAGTTGGTTCAGCACTTCTGATAATTCCATATCCTTACCTCTAGAACGAGTGCAGACAGCGATGCAGGCTCTAGTGAGGAGTGATAAGGGTTGATCGACAATGTTGGTAGGGTGTAAGAGGAAATATCTCACATTTGGAGAGGTTTAGGGGAGTATATGGGCATAATTGGTGATTTACTTGCATGATTTGGCTAGATGGGTCAAGTTCTAGGTGTTCTTCTAGGAAGATGGCATTTGTATGACTTGGGAGTGGATTATGGGTAGTGTTTGGTTTAGGATTAACTGGTGGGTGATGATACCTCGATCAATCGGGCTTTGGATTGTGTTTCTAATATGGAAATATTGGTCGGTGGTATGGCCAGGAGTTTGGTGATAGTCACAATGGGCATCATGTTTGAAATTCTTTGGAAGTGGATTTGGTAACGGACGAGGGTCCAAGGGTTTGATCAGGTTTTAGTTCAATAGAGCTTGGTATACTTTAGATATGGGAGTGTGAAGCTCGGTATATTCCTTTCGGATTGGGTTTGGGCGACTTTCTGGTGCCCACGAAGCGGCGGGCTGAGAGATGTTGTTGATAGTAGAAACTGCGATACTAGTAGGCTTTTCAAACTTTCTAGGATCAAATTGTCCAGAGGTTTTCTTCGGTTCAACTTATTTCTTGGAAAGACCTTCTTTGATTTCTACTCTGGCTTCTCGGAGGGCTCGGAAGTGAGGTTAATACTATCCTCCCATTGTTTCTCGAACATAGGGTTGAAAGTTCTTCTTCACAATGCTGACCTATTCTTCTTAGAAAGGTCGATTGGTCGTAGTAGATTCTTTTTCTCTCCATCTTTCTATGAAGTTGTTGAGAGATTCCCCATGATTATATTTAAGTATCTCTAAGTCACAACACGTAACCTCTAGCTCCTCGTTATACTTGTATTGCGACATGAAGTCACGGGCAATGTCTTCCCAACTAAGGATTTTATACTCTTCAAGGGATGAATGATCGGGGGTCCACTGCCTCCAAACTTCTCAATATTTGGCATATTGAATTTTTTTGGTAACCTGGATTTAGGATAAGGAGATATGTGGGTGTAGTCCATGTAGTTCCCAGCTATTCTTACTTGGTTGAATTTATTGGTTAGCATCTTGAGGTCTTCCTTGTCCTTATTCAGTTCTTCTTCTTTCGAATCAACAGTTACCGGGTAAATTAGCTCGATTTAAGCAAGGTTTGGTATAAAAAGCTGGGCTAGTGGATGATGATTAGTAGGTGCGGCTCGTAGAGCATGATGGTATTCATTAGGAATCCCGATAGGCTCGGGTGCAGGAGGACCCATAGAACGAGGGAAAATGACCTCAGGATCCTCAGGGATAGGGACCTGATTTCTTTGCATCTAATGAACCTCGATTTGAAGGTTGTCAAATTTAATAGTGAGCTAAGCCAGAACTATCAACAAATTCGTCTGTACATTTGGCACTTGATTCGTATTCTCCATGGAAGGCGGGTGAGTCTCGGACTCAGAGTAAGTAAAGGGACTGACATAACTTCGAGGTGGTTCAACTAAAGACTGAAGACGATATGGATTCAAGCTAAGGGTATGTGATCGACTTGAGAAGTAGAAAAATTGGAATTTATTTCCGGAAAAGAGAGGGAAATTCGTTATTTTTGGAAAAAAGGAGGAAGATATTTTTGACATTTTTGGAAAAGATGAAAATGAAAATATTTTTAGTATTTTTAATAAAAGAGAAAAATATGTTTTTTGACGCTCTTTGGGGAAAAGAGAGAGGAAAAGACTAGAGATGGGTCTCGGTATGATTATTATGTTTATTAGGTTCTCACTTGTATTAAATTCTCCTAAATGCATAATGAAATGCCGTACTGGACCCGAGCCTGGGAAAATTCGATTCATAACATATGTAAAGCTATGGTTGGAGTTGTAACCAGGCTTACGGGTAGGGTCCCGTATTAAAAAAATGCGCAAAAATTTAGGTGGCAGGACGACCCAGAATTTCAACAGAGTTTCTAGTTGAAACTGATAAACTAACATGTGTGTCCTAGGCTTGACACCTATATGCAGGTATGCAGTTGGTTGGGTAAATGGGAAAGGGTTCCCCCCTTTGGCATGACTTCCACGATATACATCTTTATTTTGAGGGCAATCGATATGTGTGGACAAGACATTTGATATACCTGAATATACATGAATTGCCTCACTATATACCTCATGGGGAAGGTACATGTCAGAGCGAATTTGATATACTCGACGTACATGAATGAGTTCCCTATGATATACCTCTCGTCATGACTTCGGTCAAGCGGTACGATACGGGGGAACCATTCAATATACGTTGAAGGTACTTGGCTAATGGAAGGTGAGAGTCATATCGCTTAGGCTAACTGTGCCCTACTGGACTAGCGCTCATCGTGAAGTAACTCTCTAGTTAAGTGAATAAATTTGGTCAATAACAATGCTCTTTGATGATGTCAAGTGAATCATGCATGATTCTCTTATTAGTATCTTATGGAGAGTGTATCTTTTTCTTGATCATGCTAAATAGGGAGAAAAGTAAAAGTACCAATAGTATACCAAGCAAGGATAAGTGGTGTGTGCAACATGTAAATATACGTGATCCTAGGTGCACGTGGTGTGAAGTGTACAAGGAGAAACTTCTACAAATGTGTGAATATTAACATAAGCATGAGGTACCTGTAAATAATAAAAGGGAATATGCAAATAGGGAAATATACAAGAAAATAAAACACCCATGTAAACTGAGTGTAGCCCTCTTAAAAATAGTCCCTATTAGACTCTCTACTTTGTCTATCCAGGTCGGCGCGGCATTCGTCCGCAAGGTAAGTCAGAATCGTGCACGAAACGGACCGTTGGAAAGGGGATTCAGTGCCCTTTGAAGATTCATTCAATTTTAGTCAAGATGAAGAGTTTAACTTTTGGTCAAACGGAGCCTGAGAGCGTCCAATGGCTTCTAGGCCGGTACTCGGGACATGACCTGGGTTTTGCAATGATGAAGGGAGGTGCTAGGGACCTAAAGAGAGTTTACGGGGTAATAGAATGGGGTGTCTACATAGCCCCTCGATGGGTGAGTTTAATATAAATGATTGTCGTCGAATAGACACCGCATGATTCCTTTGGAATAGGATGACCAATTCAGAGGGTCGAGGTTGATTCTGAGGATTTAAGGAAACAAGGATAACAAATTCTATGGGTCGACGCCAATTCTGCGGGCTTGGGGGCGTGCTGGGGATGACCAGTTCTGCGGGTCGAGGTTGATTATAAGGATTTAAGGAAACAAGGATGACCAATTATGCAGGTCAAAGCGAATTCTACGGGATTGGGGCGTGATGGGGATGATCTTAAAGGAAGTGATGACCAAAGCAATGATGGGGGTGACCAATTCTACGGGTCGAAGCCAATTCTGAGGGATTAGGTTGTGAGGACCGATTCTATGGATTGAAGCCAATTCTACGGGCTTGGGATGAGATGACCAATTATGTGGGTCGAAGCCAATTCTATGGGCTTAGGTTGGAATGACCAATTCTGCGGGTCAAAGCCAATTCTGTAGGCTTAAAGGTGAGATGACCAATTCTGCGGGTCGAAGCCAATTCTGCGGGCTTCAGGTGAGATGACCAATTCTGTGGGCCGAAGCCAATTCTGAGGGCTTGAAGATGGGATGACCAATTCTGCGAGTCGAAGCCAATTCTCAGGGCTTAAAGATGAGATGACCAATTCTACAGGCTTTAGGTAAGATGACTAATTCTACGGGTCGAAGCCAATTCTACGGGCTTAAGGTGAGATGACCAATTCTGCGGGTCAAAGCCAATATGAGGGCTTGAAAGTGAGATGAACAATTCTGTAGGTTGAAGCCAATTATGAGGGCTTGAAGATAAGATGACCAATTCTTTGGGTCGAAGCCAATTCTGAGGGCTTGAAGATGAGATGACCAATTCTACGGGTCGAAGCCAATTCTGTGGGATTAAAGTGAGATGACCAATTCTGTGGGTCGAAGCCAATTCTGTGGGCTTGAAGATGAGATGTACAATTCTACGGGTCGAAGCCAATTCTGTGGGCTTAAAGTGAGATGGCCAATTCTGTGGGTTGAAGCCACTTCTGAGGGCTTAAATATGAGATGACCAATTCTGCGGACTTTAGGTGAGATGACAGATTCGACGGGTTGAATCCAATTATGCGGGCTTAAATTGAGATGACGAATTCTACGGGTCGAAGCCAATTCTACGGGCTTAAGGTGAGATGACCAATTGTGCGGGTCGAAGCCAATTCCGCGGGCTTAAGTTGAGATTACCAATTGTACGAGTCGAAGCCAATTCTACGGGCCTAAGGTGTGATGACCAATTCTTCGCGTCGAAGACAATTCTGAGGGATTGAAGATGAGATAACCAATTCTGCGGGTCAAAGCCAATTCTGCGGGATTAAAGTGAGATGACCAATTCTGCGGGTCGAAGCCAATTCTGAGGGCTTGAAGATGAGATAACAAATTCTGCGGGTCGAAGACAATTATTCGGGCTTAAAGTGAGATGACCAATTCTGCGGGTCAAAGCCAATTCTGCGGGCTTAAGGTGAGATGACCAATTATGCGGGCTTAAAGGTGATATGACTAATTATGCAGCTCGAAGCCAATTCTGAGGGCTTGAAGATGAGATGACCAATTTTGCGGGTCGAAGATAATTCTTTAGGCTTAAGTTGAGATGTTCTTAAGGAACTCTACCAGGGAAAATTACCTTGTGATCTTGATTTGAGTTGGGGAGCCGACGGCTGGGGAAATCCTTGTGATTTTGGAGATTTTACGAAGGAAAGGCAAATTTGATGTTTTAAACTCCATAGGGGAAGTGATTAGGTGGTCCAGGTATTGGACGTATTGCTCGGGGAGGTTTGAGACCTTTGGGGTATAGGAGGTGATCCTTAGATATTCTTTGGGGACGTTGTCGGCAAGGGAATCACTTGGCTCTGGAGAGTTTCGCTGGGAAAATAGGGGTTTCACTTGAGGGATTGCGAAATTTCCTTGATGAAAATGTTCTAAATCCTTCCTGGGATTTTTAAGAATTTTATGAGGATTTTTTAGGGCTTTCTGATATTTTCTAAGACCTTTTTGTACAAAATTTTAAGGGGGGTGCCTGTCGACATAGTGCAGAGGGTGCCATTCGGCAGTGGCACAGACCTTTGGACTGCCTTGGGAAGGTGAATGGGCAGTGCCGATCGATAGGTGGGGGTACAATGCCGATCGGCCTGACCCTTGGCATCCTATATAAAGTGGGAGAATTCAATTCATTTCCCAGCTTCTTGCTTTCTTTCTTTTTACAATTTTCTTCTGCGAAGCATTCGAGCATTACGATCTCTAAAAAATGGCCGCTTTTATGAGCATTGCAGCATATAGGGAATGGTTGACTATTGATGACTGGGAGAACATCGAATGGAGGGACATGGCACCTATTGCTTTGAGAAGCGATAATTATTTTGATGCATTTGAGTCGGTTGCAGATGGGCGGACCTTACTGCGGGAGCCGTTGCATTATCGCTCTTTGAGGGTGGTGAACCCTGGTGGTTATGTAAGTAAAGTAACTTTTGGCATTGTTTTGGTGATTTTCTTTTTTTCTTTCTTGGATTCTGACAAGATTTTTCTTTTGACAGTCTGATGTCTCTTTGAAGAACATGCGTGCTCGCGGGATGACGGGGCTTAAGGATGTCTGGGAGCATCTTCCGCCTGTGGTGCATTGGATGGTATCATCAACGAGTTTTGGGAGGTTGGTGTCTGCATTAGATGAGACGCCCCGTTTGACAGCGATCTTATTCTCTCTGAGGGAGAGATGGTGGGATACTACCCACACCAACCATTTCGTCTTTGGGAAGATGACCGTGACTCCCATAGACGTGTAACAACTATTAGGGCTGGATTGTGATAGGGAGAAGATAGAGGTGGATCGCTCCCTATGAGTGAGGTTGAAGGCGGTACAGGCGGCGCTTGGTGACGTAGGGAGGATAGTGTCTGGGGATTCCATTCGTTTGTCCCTACTGAAGGATGGTGGCGTCGAACTGCGACCTCGTCCATTTGTGTTTTTTTCCATACTTGAGGGTGTTTTCGAACATTCCTTTCTATGATTGGGGGAGCCTGACTTTGGTGACCCTTTATTTTTCTCTGGATGCATTCAGCTGGTGCTACCGACAGACTTTTACTGTAGCCATGTATCTCTTTGAGGTATTCTTTAATTTGCGCATTTTCCTTTCATGCATTCGCATTTTCCTTATGCGTCTTTTTTTTTATTGTGGGTTATTGTCTTTGGAAGATGTGGTTTTATGAGGTGATTGGGTGTAATACCCAGCTGATCTCTCTGAAGGATGAAACTGTTGGGGATTACTGCCGGTTGTATCAATGGCGCAAGGCCAATCAGCAGTCGAGGGGATCTCTTTCTCTGGAGGCAGTGCGTTAGGTCTTGAATGGCCTGACCAGTGATAGGGTATGACTTTTCCCTTTCAGTCTTGGTCTTTGTATTCTCTAATTCTGTATCGACTTAAACCTACATGGGGATTTTCAGGTGGCCTTTTACCCTTAGGGGATTGCAATTTAGGACACGGGGTTAACTGGGGTGAACGCACAGCTGCGGCGCTTACTGGAGCATGAGTTTGGCCACTCATGGTATCTCGGGGAGAAGGTGGTTAGATAAATCGTTGAGGAGGAGGTGGTGGGTCCACCTGCGTGTCCTCCTATGTCCATGAGGTGGGAGAGGCTGCTGACGGAGGATACGAGAATTGCGGCAATGATCGGCGAGTCCTACCGGTTGTACACTGATACGGCTGCGCCGTATGATTACATGGACTTTGTGATGAGCTGGCTAATAGCGCCCAATATATATGATGCCTTAACTTTACCTCATGCGGGTTCGAGTCGAACGGTGGGATCTTCCCATAACGGTGGCGGTCCATCGACGTCTGTGATGGCAGTGACTTTAGAGGTTCTATTTGTGCGGTTGCATACCCCTTCGTACAACATTCGACGAGCTGATGGAGGCATGGTGCCTATGCTGCACCGTCCTCATGCGATGGATTCGGAGGAGCTAGGTTTGACAGAGGAGGTTCTTCGACTTGAGGTATATATTGTCATGTTCCTCTCTTTCTTTCTTTTTGGTTTCTTTTCTGTTTTGATACTTATTATGGATTTTACTTGCATCAAGTTCGGGTGTCGACCACTTGGCTGAGGGACATTAGCGGCTGGATATCTTCGATGACTGCCCATATTCGGGATGCGGTTCCTATTCCTTCCTGATTGGTGTCGTCTTCTTCGTCCGGGGAGGAGTCTGGCTTGGGTAGCGGTGGTGCATCATCTCATCGCAGGAGAAAGAGAGCGCGTCATAGGGTTGGAAGATCTTAGGAGAGAGGGCAAGTGACAGAGAGAGTGAGATATTGTGGATTCGAGCTATGTCTTGTTGTTTTTTTTGCTTTTCTTTATTTCCTGCAAAATTGATTCAACACATAAAACATATATGCAATGTAATGGAGTTTTTTATTATCTTTTGTTAATGGTGAATGAATGCATGCACATTTGCCTTTTACTTTGCTGCTGAAACCGTAAAAAGAGATATTTTTGGGATTTTGAAGGATTTTTTTAAAAATGAGAAATTATACAAGGGTGGAAGGTGATTTTAGAAATTCATTTGAGAATATCGATTTATTTTTATTGAGTTTTTGATTTTGACACAAGAGGAAAAAGGAAAATTTCCAAAAATAGGGGGTTGTCGATCAGCAAGCCCCTTGTCCTGCCTATCGGCAGTCAAGTCCAGTTCCATCCATTCAAAGCTATGATTAGTGCCTTCTTTAACATTTAGTACCTTGTGGGTCAGGATTTATTTTGATTTCTACAGGAGTTATGTCTTTTGTGAGGGGTTTTCCAAGTATAAAAAAGGGGTGTGGATGGGTGTTTCTTCCTCACACTTTCATTTTCTTCTCTTCCCACATTTTCACTTGCTCACTATTTCTTAATCTTGTAAGATTGCTCTGCCTGGTAGCACTGATTTTGCTAACTACCTCGAAGCCCTGTAAGTAATGTGCTCTTATAATGTCGACTATGATGCTTTCAACATGCCTCGAGTCTCTTTATGGCACAATTAGCCCATAGAATGGAACATGCTGACGGCGGAAGTACAATTTTGGTACCCCAAAGACCATGTATTCCTCTTTGACTTAGAGGAAGTCTCTCCTACCTACGAGGAATTTTTTGCCATATTGGGAATAAATTCCAGTGTTGTTTCAGCTTTTCCTGAGTTTTCCCGTTCTCCCAAGGATTTGTTGGTCGGGCTTCTTCGCATTTTGCCTTCGGTGGTCAGACCACTGGTTGATGGAGGAATGATCTCCCTTTCGACGATGTTACAATCCGTACATTTGTAGGAGATTGGCGATGCTGGATACGCTGGAGCCGTTGTTCTGGGCTTAGTATCAAAATTGCTACTGGTGACTAGGGAACTGCTGGTGGACCTATAACTTATAGCCATT
Organism: Sambucus nigra; assembly: GCA_949130495.1. Taxonomy (NCBI): domain Eukaryota; kingdom Viridiplantae; phylum Streptophyta; class Magnoliopsida; order Dipsacales; family Adoxaceae; genus Sambucus; species Sambucus nigra. Next base: position 696,468,327 of record OX422208.1, read on the forward strand.
ACTTCATGGATGTCATACCTTTGCAATCTCATGACAATGATACTAACGGAGACTTTAAACGACCTGAATACCTGGCAAGAAGGTCGTTCTGACTTTTTGAGGGGTAGCCCCGTGATGCTGTTCTTGTGGTTATCTGAAAGACTTCGCCTGGTGACTCCTCCAGAATACCCTTTGTCGGCTATACCCAACTTCTTCTCACACCATTTCATCAGTTTTGGTTTGGATATTGAGATCTTAGAGAATTGGCTCATGGAGCATGGAGCTCTAAATCTATGCTGCTCAATGCCTTGGTGGGGACGGTTGCTGCCTATTCTGGAGTTGGGAGAATACCCGTATGTTCGACTGGTTGGACTCAAACATACCTCTTTCTATTTCCCTTGGCGTCTTCTTCTTCAATTTAGCTGGGAGCAGGTCATGCCACCTCAGACACTAGATTTCTTTCCGGTAGAAGAATTGACTGAGCATCTGCACATGCGACTTGGCTCTTTGTGGGAGAGTCGTCATCCGTTGACCCGTCCCTCTCAGTCTGTTGGGAGAGTTTTGCATATCCCCAGGGATTATATGAAGTGTTTGTGGAGGAGAGTAGTCAGTAAGATATTGGCAGTGGAGAATGGACAAAGGTGGCATGTCTTATTTAATACCATGGAAGGATGTGTTGTGGGGTTTTCAAAGATGGTTCGAGCCTATCAGTCCATGGAGCGTCTGCGGTACTCCATTCAGGTAGGGGAAGCTTGGGGACCCTAGGATGTAGATGATGATGACGGAGAGGGGTCCTATGGTAGCTGCGGGTAGGAATCTTGGAGAGTTTGTTTTGGAGAACAAGTTTGGGAATTTTATTTAGCTTTTTAAGGAAAGTATAGAGAAGGGAGTTATCCATTCCTTTTCTCATGTAATTTGTACTGTAATCTCTTATTAGTGAAATAAAAAAGGTTTTTATTATCCAGCTATGCCTTTTGATGAGTTTTATATATTTGAATTATCTATATCGATCTCTAAGGCATACATAATCCTTTTGTTCAAGTATATGTTAGAATGAACTATCATTCTCGGAGATAAGAAAAGAATAGTTTTTTTTTAAAAGAGAGGGTCGTGCTCACGTAAAATCTATGAGATGCTTACATACCTCTGGGGTTTTGAATTTTTTTAATTTTTATGAGAAATATTTTTGCAGAGGATTAGGCCCACGTAGCTCTAGGTAGAGGGAAGTGAAGTTTTTTTTAAGAATAGAAGGGAGATGAGAAGAGTTATAGCGTGCCGAGATTTCGGACTAGGGGTAAAATTTCTTGAGATGATCCAGGTTGACTGGACGAGCCATCTCCTCCCCATCTAAGTCAATGAGCATGTTGTCACCACCGGACAAGATCTTCTTTACAATGTATGGGCTGCTCCAATTGGTCTTGAATTTCCATCTGGGTCCCAGATGGGTTCTATAATCTCTTTGAGGGATAGATCCCCTTCTTGAACACTGCGGTCCTTGACTCTCTTGTTTAATGAACGCTCAATTCGGCGATGGTACCCATGTATGTGATACAGTGCTTTTAGTCTCCTTTCGTCTAGGAGGTTCAGTTCGTCAAGATGACTTTGGCACCAGTCTTCTTCGCTGACCTTGCTTTTAATCATGACGCGCAGTGAGGATATTTCCATCTCCATGAGTAAGACTGCTTCCATGCCATAGACTAGAGAGTAAAGGGTAGCCCCAGTAGAGGTTCAGATTGAGGTCTTTAATCCCCAGAGGGCATATGGGATTTGGTCGGCCCAATCTTGACATCTTTCAATCATCTTACTGATGATGGATTTGAGCTTCTTATTGGTGGATTCGACTGCACCATTGGTCTGAGGTCCGTAGGGAGAATATTTGTGTCTCTGAATCCCATACTCTTTGATAACTTTTGTAACGTCTACCTCGAAGTGCAAGCTGTTATCTGAAGCTAGCTCGTGCGGGACCCTATACTAACAGATGATGTTTTTCTTGATGAATTTGTCCACTTCCTTGGCGTTCAGCACTGTGTATGACTCATCTTCGACCCATTTGGGGAAGTAATTAATGGTAAATAGGATGAACTCATGCCTGTTGGAAGCCTTCGGTGTAACCTTCCAAATGATGTCTATGCCCCGGGTGGAGAACGTCCAGGTAGAGGTCATGTTGTATAATTCTCACGGAGGTAAACGCTGAAGGTTGGAGAACTGTTGACATTTGAGGCATCTACGGATATAGGCGGTGTAATCCTGGGTCATGGTAGTCCAGTAGTAGCCTTATCGGATGATTATCTTGGCAGGTATGTGACCGTTCATGTGGAGCCCATATTTCCCGCTACATTTTCTTTTCAATGTCAACCCCTGCGATACAGTGCAGATGAGTTACATCGAAGTTCCTTTTGAGTAGTGCTTTGTGATAGATGATGTACTGGGTGGCCAGTCTTTAGAGGGTTGCTCGATCTTTCTTATTGGAACCCTCAGGATACCTACCATGCTTGAGGAGGTTCCAGATATCATAGTACCCATAATTGGCTATCTCGGGATCTTCTATGGTGACGAGCTCAATGTGGTAGCAGTGGGTTGGTTTGTCCTATTTTTGAACCAGGAAAGGGTTCATTGTCATTCCTTTGGGCATGTCAACCATAGAGGATAAGGTAGTAATAGCATTGGCTAGGTTATTCTTTTCTTGAGGTAGGTAATGGAAGGTGATATCTTGGAATTGGGAGGCTAGTTCTTCTATTTGGGAATAGAAGGATTGGAGCTTCTCTTCCTTGACTCTCCATTTTCTGAGCACTTGACCGATGATGAGGGCTAAATCCCTGTAGACATCTAGGTATTTAATACCTTTCTTGAGATAAACTTAGAGGCCTACCGTGCATGCCTCGTATTCAGTCATGTTTTTGGTACAAGGGAAATCCATCTTGATGGCGATGGGAGTGTGGGAGTCATCTGTGGCGATTAGAAGTATCCCAATGCCATATCCATTTTTGTTGGCACCACCATTAAAGAACATTTACCACTGGAGATCATACTGGGTAGTACATAGGATGTTTTCATCTATAAATTCGTAGATCCCAACATCGGCTCCATCCATGGGGTAATCAGTGAGGTAGTTAGAGATGGCTCTTCCTTTAATGGCTTTCTCCGTGACGTACATAGTATTGAACTCGTCTAGGAGCATTAACCATCGGGCCATTAGAATGGATCAGGCGGGTTTATCAAGCTGGTATTTGATGGGGTCCATTCGGGATACAAGTTTGATGGGGAAGGCGAGCATGTAGCGCCATAACTTTTAGGTGACCCAGACAAGCGCAACACATGCCTTTTTCCAAAGCAGTGTAGTTGATTTCGTATCTGGGTAATTTGCGATAGGTGTAATAGATGGCTCTTTTTTAGTGGGAATCTTCAAGGTATTGGGTTAGCAAAGCCATAACTGAAGTGTCGGTTATGGTTAGGTATAAGATCAAAGGGAAACCAGGCTGTGGTGGCATGATTACCAGGGGTTGGGTCAGATGTTGCTTGATTCAGTCAAAAGCTTCTTGGAATGCCTCGTTCCAAACCTTGGTTAAATCCTTTAGGAGTAGTTTGAAAATAGGTTCGCAAATGGAAGTTAACTGGAAGATGAATTGACTGATGTATTGCAATTTCCCAAGGAAACCTCGAACTTCTTTCTCTGTTCGGGGAGGTTGAATCTTAAGTATAGCTTTCAGTTTTGTAGGATATGCTTCTATCCCTTTCTCACTGACCATGAATCACAAGATTTTTCCCTTTGTAACATCGAAGACGCATTTATACTAATTGAGTCTCATTTGATACTATCGCAATCGTTCAAATAACTTTCGGAGAGCGGGAACATGAACTTCTCTAGTTTTGGATTTGATAATCATTACATCTACATATACCTCAACTTCTTTGTGAATAAGATCATGCATGATGGTTGTGGCAACCCTCTGGTAGGTAGCCCCATTATTCTTGGGACCAAATGACATAACAGTGTAGCAAACGGTTCCCCATGGGGTGATGAATGCAATTTTTTCTTGGTGATCTGGGTGCATTTTAATTTGATTGTATCCGGAAAACCCGTTGATGAATAACTTAAGAGAAAGACTAGATGTGTTGTCCATGATCATGTCGATATTGGGTAGAGGATAACCGTCCTTTGGAGAGGATTTATTCAAGTCCCGGTAGTCTACACATATTTAAACCTTCCCTCCTGATTTCGGCACAGGCATTGTATTGGATATCCATGTGGGATATTCGATCACACAAATGAAGCCTACATTTAGCTGCTTGACCACCTCTTCTTTGACTTTGAGCGACCATTTGATGCGGAGCTTTCTCAACTTTTATTTAACCGTCTTATAATCTGGAAGAGTGGGGATCTGATGCTGAGCAATTTCAGGATCAATTCCAGACATATCATCATAGGACCATGCGAAGACATCCAAAATTCCTTTAGCAATTCTTCGAGTTGTTCACGTTCATGCGCATCAAGGGTAGCCCATATCCTAATCTCGCACAGTTGGCTACTAGAACCAAGGTTAACAACAATAATCTCTTCTTCATTAACTTGAACACGGTTATGTTGTTTATTATTAACCTTATTTAGATCAGTTAAGAATTGTTCATTTGAAAAATAGTCATCATCAAAAGTTTAATTACAATCCAAATAGTTAATATAAGGTACAACAAGATACTCAAAATCTTCGTTTATTTCATTGATAGGAAAAACAGCACTGAGAACCTCATCAAAGGAGGTCTCGATTACATTTAAGCAAGGATAGACAACAAAAGAAGAAATGGGGTAAACATTAGGATTATAGGGGATTTCAATAGGTAGAACTGGTGCAGCATGCTAGTTGAGGATAGGTGTATCAGCAGCTTTGATCAGATGCGATGGATCCAGTGATGTAGTGCCTGAATGAACCATGCAGAGTGTCAGCCCTAGTGTCTATAAATTGAATGAGTCCTTATAATCCCTTTCCTCATAATCCTTGGTATCTTTGATGAGCGATTGTACACGGTGTTGGGAACTTTTGACCCATGGGTAGCTGTCTTGGAAAAAGATCTCCATTACAGACTTCATCTTCTTGTCTATATGGTCATAGCATGGTGTCTAAAAGACGCAAAATGGGAAGTTTTCACCCTCTTTGATTAATCATCCATTCAAGGAGTCACTTGGGATGATCTGGATGTAGTCTAGTCTCCACTTTTGTCAAGACTGGCGGATTATTCTGAGATATTGTTCTAATGGCTGATACCCCAAAACCACAAGGAGGGAAATCTTTCTTTAGTTCAATAGTCTCAATTACCCCTTGTTGTCTTTGTCCTTGCCCCAGTCCGGGCATGAAGTTCATGTTTCTGAACATATGAATCACATTGACGTTGCCATGAGGGTTGTATTCCAAAAAAACCCTTTCTTTGAACTCATCCCATGTCGGAGTAGAAGTGATTCAACTCGAAATCCTGATAAGAGCATATCATTTGACTCGTGTTGTATCTCAAGGATCGGACAACTGGTAATTACACCCTCGGTATTATTAGCATCATCCAAAATAGTGATGACCCATTCGTTGGTGAAGAACTTCATTTTTTAATGGAGTGAGGAAGACACACTGTTGATACTGTGGAGCCAAGGTCGTCCTAGCAACAGGTTGAAACAAGATGGGATGTCAATAACTTGGAATTCGATGATAGGGTTTATGAACCAACCCCTATTACAAGATTTATGGATCCCATCACCTCCCTACGGGTATCATCGTAGGCACGTACAACAGCGGAGGTTGGAGCGAGGTCACTTTCTTTCAGGCCTAAATATTTGAAGGTTCTTAGTGGGTAAACATTCAAGGAGGATCCATTATCGACAAGAGAGAGTGGTATGATTTTCCCCATAACTTTGACGTAGATGTTGAGTGCATGATAGTGGTTTGGCCCAATTCTGAGGATCTCTTCTTTGAAAAAGAATAGCATTTGGGTAGAGGTCAAGGATTCGACCAAATTTACCACTTCTTCTGGTGTGGTAGAGGGAGGAACTATGGGTCCAGTGAGCAACTTGATCAGAGCGTTTCTGTGCAGCTGAGAAGACATGAAAAGCCCCCATAGAGTGATGTCAGCTTGAGTTTTCTTCAGTTGATCGAGGATCTTGCTCTCCTTTAGGGTCATCTCTGGCATATGGAGGTTTTCAACGCCCCTCCCCTTTTCATTTTCTCGTAGTGATCTTGGGATCTGGTAATGCCTCCCTGGTCTGGTCATATGATTTACTAAAGAAGGGAATAATATGAATCCCATTTCCTCATAAATCTCGTGTTGTTCTTCTACCTTGTTTATTTCTCTGAGGAGTTCTTCAAATGATATTTAGCCCACACATGTCGGCTATCGAGACAGTTTTATCGAGAGCTTGCTCTTCATTCGAATCTCCGAATTCTTTTCCCCATTCGGTGGCAACAATTTTGTCTTTCCATGTAAAGTCAATGCATTCCAAATCTTCGACATCTTCTTCATACGGATCGTCCCATTCTGTGGGGATGTGTAAGGGTGAAGGGACCAGGCATCCTTGTAGCTTCAGAGTACCAAGTAACTCGGTCATATGGAAAATGTTATTAATTTTCTTGAATAATTCTTCCATGATCTGGACAACATCATCCAAGCTGACTTCATCGGTCGGTACCACCTAACTGTATGACTCTCGAGCCCATTTCCGTGCTTCCAAGAATAGCGTACTGAACCTCTAGCAATCAATGATCATCCGTGTGGGCAATATCAGCCCGAACTCTAGGAGTTGGTTTAAGACTTATGATCATTCCATGATTCCATTTTTAAAATGGGTACGGATCGCGAGTCATGCTCTAGTAAGGAGTGACAGTGCCTGATCAGCCAGGCTAGTAGGGTGTAGGAGGAAATGTGGGCAGGTTTGGAGAGGTTTAGGAGAGTATATGGGTATGATTTGAGTTGAGGGATCAAATTCTGGGTTCTCTTCTAGGAAGATAGCATTGGCATGATTTGGGAGTGGGTTATGAGTAGTGTTTGGCTTACGATTGGCTGGTGGAGCAATGGTACCCCAACTAATTAGACCTTGGATTATGTTTCGGAGGTGAAATCATTGGTCTGTGGTATGGCCAGTAGTTTGGTGAAGGCGAAATAGGCATCTGCCTTGAAGTTTCTTAGGAGTGGATTTGGCAATGGACGGGGATCCAAGGGTTTGATAAGGTTTCAGATTAACTGGGCTTGATAAACTTTGGAGAGGAGAGCATGGAGCTCGGTGTATTCCTTTCAGACTGGGACAGGACGGCTTTCTGGTGCCCATGAAGTAGTTGTTTGAGAGATGTTGTTGATGGTTGAGACTGCGACACCGGCAGGTTTGTCATATTTTTTGGGGGTGAACTATCCGGACACCTTCTTTGGTTCAACCTCTATTTTAGCAAGACCTTACTCTATTTTTACTCCTTCTTATCTAAGAGCTCGAAAGAGTGGATAGTATTGTCCTCCCATGGTTGCTCGGACATGGGGCAAGAAGTTCTTCTTCACTATGCTGACTTGTTCTTACTTGGAAGGTCGATTGGTCATAGTGGCTGCCTTTTCCCTCCATCGCGCAATGAAGTTAATGACTGATTCCCCAAAGTTCTATCTGATCAACTCTAAATCACGGTGAGTAACCTCAAAATCTTTGTTGTATTTGTACTTCAACATTAATTCTCGAGCCACATCCTCCCAGCTACAGATTCTAGACTCTTCGAGAGATAAAAATGATCGAAGGGCGCTATCCTTTAGAGTTTGCTGAAATAATTGGGACATAACTTCTTTAGAAGCCCCTAGTAGAGTCATGGAACGGTATTAACTACGGAGATGACCAATCGGGGGTCCACATCCTTCGAATTTCTCGATATTTGGCATCTTGAACTTCTAGGGTAACCTTGCTTTAGGATAAGGAGACATGTGGGTGTAGTCCATGTAATTCCCAGAGATTTTGACTTGGCCAAACTTCTTGGTTAGCATCTTGAGATCTTCTTTGATTTTGTTAAACTCTTCATCTTTCGAATCATTGATCATAGGTAAGTTGGCCCTAGGCTGGGCAAGGTTCGACATCAGAAGCCAGATAGGCGACGACTCATTAGTAGGAGGGGAGCGTGGAGCGTGTTGATATTCTTTGGGAACCCAGATAGGCTAGAGTGAACCCATGACACGAGGAAATAGGGCCTCGGGCTCTTGAGGAATGGGAACCTAGTTTTGTTGCATCTATTGGACCTCAGTTTGGAGGTTGTCAATCTTAGACACGAGCTGAGTTAGGACTGTTGTCAGATCCGGCTGCACAATGGGTACTTGATCTGTGTTCTCCATGGAAAGTGGATGGATTCCAGACTCAAAAGAAGTAGTAGGGGAACGGACGGAACTCCGGGGTGATTTACTGAAGACCGAAGCCAATAAGGAGCCAGGTCAAGGGCGTACGATCGACATAAGAAGGCGTAAAATATGATTTATTTTTTAGAATAAGGGATGAAAATATTTTTGACATTTTTGTTTTTTTGAGATTGGAAGACAAAATATTTTTGGCTTTTTGATAAAGGGAGGATAAATGTTTTTGAATTTTTTTATAAAGAAGGGTTAAATGATTTTTGATTTTTGATAAAGAAAAGGGAAATGTTTTAGGGAGACGATCTCAGCATGATTATTATAATTATTATGTTCTCACTTGTATTAAATTATCCTAAATGCAAAATGAAATACCGGACGGGGCCCGAGCCTGGAAAAGTCGGGTTTGTAATAAATGCAAAGCTATGGTAGGACTTGTGACCAGGCTCACGGACATGGTCCCCATTTTAAAAATGTGCAAAACTTTGGGCGACAGGATGACTCGAAATTTTAGCAGAGTTTAGAGCTGAAACCAACAATCTTATATGTGTGTCCTAGGCTTGACACCTATATACGGGTATGCAGTTGGTTGGGTGAATCGGAAAGGGTCTCCACGATATACGTCTTACTCTTACGGGAAATCGGTACAGGAAATCGGTACGTGTGGAAATCGGTAACTGTCCTGAAAGCTGGGTCCACATGTGGTTAATGGTAAGCAATACTGGGATCTATCCCAAGAAGCTCGTAGGGCTCCCATGCAAAAATGTCCAAGTTATTCCGAAGTAGGGTAACTAGTTCTTTCTTCTCACCATCAGTCAAGGAGGTGCCAATTAAAAACTTATTTTCGATCAATCCACTCCCAGTTGCGACCTCTTCCAGGTCTTCAATGACCCTTTAAGAGGGGAGGAGCCTTATTTCCTCCACTCCTGGTCAACCATACCTTAACTGCTATTTGGAGTGCATCAACCCCTCTTGTCCTTTTTCCTTACCTTTTGTTTTTTCCACTCTCTTCTCCTGTTTGGGGCGTATGGCTGCGATGAAACACTTCCTCACCACATCCTGGTCCCTATGGATATCAACTACTCCTCAATCAGTTACACACTTCAGTTTCTTATGATAGGTCGATGGAACGACCTTCATTGTATGGAGCCATTCCCTCCCGAGGATGGCATGGTATGGTGATTCAATATCAACAACAATAAACTCAATCAATTTGGAGATGTTTCCTACCCTAACTGGTAGGACAACCTTTCCTAGAGGTATTGTGACCTTCCGAGTGAAGCCGACCAATGGTATAGTGGCTTCCTTCAGATCTGCTATGCTTACTTTCTTCTTCCTGAATAAGTTGAGGTACATTACTTCAGATGAGCTGCCTTAGTCGACGAGTAACCTGTTAACATCCCAATTGTCTATTTTGATTTTAATGACAAGTGCATCATTATGAGGGGTTCTCACTCCCACCGAATCTTTATCTGTAAGAACAATATTCATGTTATAATCAATGTCCTCTAGTTGCCGCTTCTTCCCTGCCTGAGACTTACCTGGGTTAATTTAGAGGGCCTGCATAACCGCGGTAAGCTTCTTAACTTCCATTCGAGCTGTGTTCCCTTGAATTTGTTTGAGCTCTGATGCCCCATATATTAGTGTAACTTCATCGCCAACATCCTTCTCAAGGACATTATCTAGACTCTATTCGTCGTTAGTTGTTTCTTTATCTATCTTCTTTTCTATGAACTCATTGAGGAGAGGTGAGACTTCAGGGCGTCCTTATAATGTTTAGTTTTATATCCTCCTTCCTTATGGAATGTGCATCTCAGCGTATTATTTCGCTTATAAGGATCTCCTCCCATCTTCCTCGGTTGTTTCCATTCTTGGGGCCATTCTGGATCCCGTTCTTATTTCCTTTCTTCGGCCTTTTTCCCCTTTGATTGCCTTCATGCGACCATTTTCACCTGCATTAAGATGGGTCATATCCTCAAATTTAGTGTATTTCTTAATACAGGCCATTAAGTCATCGATGGTTGTGGACTCCTTCTTAGTTAGGGACTGGTACAAGAGGCAGGATCTAAGAAATCCTATTTTGAAAGATGCTACGGTGAACTACTCCGAGTAGTCCTCGACTTCATTAAACATCTCCTATTACCTCTTTGCGTACTCTATGAGTTTCTCCTATGGCTTTTTCTTCATAGTAAGCAAAGCATCCATCCTCTGAGGATGGGAACTGCTCGTAATGAAGCGAGCTACAAACACCTCGACCAGAGATTTCAAACTCTTGATGGATCGATGAGGTAACTTCTCGAACCATTTTTAGGCCACTTCATGCAAGATCGAGGGGAACATTTGACACATGAGTGCATCACTATGACTCTATACAGTCATTGCTTGCCTATAATGACTAACATGGTCGATGGGATCAGTTTTACCATCGTAAATCTTGAACTTGGGGATCGTGAACTTCTTAGGGGCTTCCTCTTCTTCTATATCCCTTAAAAATGGGGACTTCATATGAGTTTTGAGATCTCATCTTGATATCTCCCTTATTGATCTAGCACCACGGTGACCTGGGTTCTCGTACATCTTTCTCCGGACCAGACTTCATGTGACATCACCATACTGATCAGGAATTCTATACCGGCAAGATGGTCACATGTATTCGGAGTAGTTGTCACCTGATTTGCGTCTCTCTATTCTTTATTAACCACGTCTTGGGATTTTTCCTCGACTGCGAGATTTGCTCGCTTTAGGGCTAGGAGTCATGCCGTGGAATCTCCTTGTATTTCGATGGAGCTCTTATAACAGTCTTTCTAATCATCTTTTGAGGTAGGCATTCTCCTTTTTCCCATTGTCGAGTGGCCTCCTCTTGTTCCTAGAGTCTGGCCTCAAAGGCATCGATTAACCTAGAGATTTGCGTGGACCTGGGTGGCACTTAACTTTCTTCAGAGACCTGCCTCTCCTGGAGATCTCTTGGGTTTGAATGGAATATTTTATACCTTACCCTTAGGGCGCTAAGGTGTTGTTGAATATCTCTTGCTTGAGGAATGTTACTGTTGTGATGTGACATTACTGGTTCTTTCTGGAGAGGGTTTTTGTAGGAGAAAACAATCGCTTCCCACAGATGGCATCAATTATGGTGACAAAAATCTCAACACAAAGAATTTATAAAAATAAAACAATCACCAATATAAAAGAAATAGCAGCAATCACAGAACACGGGAATACACCTGGTTTGGGAAATTGCCTTCGTCCATGGAGAGGTTTACTGTTCTTATTAGGTAAATCTCGAGATGGTTTTTTCACATGACCCTTGCCCCGGGCCAGGGTTACAATATATATTCAGTTGTAAAAAGAGAGAGAAGGAATGCTGGCAAGCAACACGTTAACCAAGTATCCCTTGAATATCTCATCCGATATTTTGGAGATGGACTTGGTCACATCTTTATATTCTAACCGTCACTTTGAACCCATTATTTAGGTCGGGTGCCCACTTTTATGGGTTCCAGTTGACAAAAAAGGTATCCACAAATCCTTATAAGCGTTTTATCCTACATATATTATCGTTTCATTATAATGATCAGTATCACGATAAATGCATAAATCATATTTTTAATATTATTGTTGGTAATATTCCAATGGATGGCCCCACTATATCTCTTCAATGTATGAGTTGGTCCATTCCGATCTCCATTATATATACACGTACACACATTTCATGAAAAATTAAAGGAAAATAATAACACAGGCCCATAAGAGACCGAAAGGGTTGAATAGGTGTCTAACACCTTCCCATTATGTAACTTAGTCCCTGAACCTTTGAACTATTGGTTTCATAAGCATCAGTTTGTCTTTGATGACAATCTCTCGAGGTAGCGACATGTTCTTTTTTCCTGTTTTGTGAAAAATTGGTTGGTGACTCCATCTCCTTACATTCACTCGGTAATGACGATGGACTAAGCGCTCCTAGAGAGTAAGAGGGAGAGACACCTTATCTCGCCTCTTTTCCCCACTCCGCGACAGAGAGAGGAGATTCCGGGATGGCCACATTGTGGATACTTGAAGGTTACAACGTTGAAACAAAAAGTTGCTTCAATTTTAAATAATATTTTTTTTCTGCTGAGACTATTTGAAGACATTGATAGCATGAAAATGTGAAAAAATGTAATTATATAAAATTTGGTCGATTTTTGTGTCAAAGCATTGAGTCGTTAAGCCATTCTATCTACGTAAGATTGAATAAATATAAGATGTTTGGGTACAATGATTCTGATTCATTTAGACTATATGAATGTTTTGGACTTTGACAATCTATCATAACTACTTTACATCAGAAGATTTCCATTGTCAAATTAAAAATATATCCTTTTGATAGTTTTTAGATTGAACGTTATTGCTTATGCACACACTTGAAAGTTTTCCAAAATGTGTCTTCAAAGGGATGAATAAGTTATTTTTATATTGATATGTTTTATGTACCATTTTTGAAGAAGACTTTAATTTTTATGTGCTTTGTTTGAATTTTTTTCTCTTTGGCTTCAAATCGTATGCATGCCCTTTTTTGGATCCGTGCGCATGACACCATATGCACAATTAGGATTTAACACATATGCGAGAAACACACAATTTCCTTCACAGTTCTACACTGAAAAATATTGTGTATATGTCCAAAGTCAACTATGCGCAAAATGGAGAAGAATTTTTCAAAAATCCTATAAACAGTACATTTTCCCTATGTTTTCAAAAATATTTGATTTCTTGATTACTTTGAAACGTCCTAGATTTTATATTCTAGGATGAGATATTTTACTTTGCTTCTTTGTTTTCAAATTCACTTATTCCCTCAAAACTGAGAGAACAATATAGAACTATACTAAATATATGACTTTGAAAAAGAATCAGTGTGATTTTATTCAAATCCCCACTAACCACGTTCAATTCAAACTACACTACACTTGAATTGGTCTATCTGACACTACTATACCTAAAGTTGGAGGTTCTTTGTACTAAGGGAATGGAGCAAGGCATAATTATAAATAGGAGAGTGTACTTCTCCGTTCACTTTATCGAGCTTCAGGTGTATTTATTTTTTCCAATGAGGGAAAGTCTATAATTAGTAGATGACTACTCGTGAGTTCATGAGTAAGAGGCAGGTTGAATATGAAATTAAAGTGAATCAAGGATTTTTTACCCATTTGTTTCCTCCTAAATCTGTTGAATGAATTTCTTGTATGTGTTGAATGTTATTTTTCACACTTACATCACACATGACACTTAGTTCTCACATACACTTAGACTAGTTCATTAAAATTAACTTTAGGTTTTTGAATCTAGTGAATTGTACTAGTTTGCCTAAATTTGATCATTAATTTTCCGATCCAAACTTTCCACATCACCAAGTTATAACATGTTCTAGGTTAATTAAAATTGTGTCAAAATTTAAACTTGCTGAAAAATTGGTCATATATTGCAACTAAACCTACTAACCCATCCTCTAAGTTTATTTATAGTTAAACACTTATTTGAATACACACGTTCTGAAAGGGTATTGGAGTGGTTGATCTTGTTTTCATTCACGTGCTAAGACACTAGACCATATACCGAAGATAGTCAGAGACATCGGCCATGGACAATTTGCAGTGGCCAAAATCAGTGGTCACGCACCTCATTTGGGACCCTAAATAGGGAATTGGGGTCAAAGTCTCTCCCACGATAAAATATTCGCCTCATGGTCTGGGAATTAATCTGTAATCCCATGGTCATGACCCGAATCCATGACTAGCATGGGAAGATGTTAGAGCCATGGTCACGAACGAGAGTTGTTATTAGCATAGAACAATGTTCAAATTTTGTCACGACCCTAATCTTGGCCCCCCTAAATTTAAAAAAAATGGTTAGGGTCCTGGGAACAAACCAATTATTAATTTTTTAAAACAATTTGGGGGGTTACGTATTAGGGTCGTAACTATCCACTTAATAAAAAATTATACAAACCCCTCCCCCCTAAAATAAAAAATCATATATTCAGCAACCAATTAATACACAATTAACAATATTATAACTACTTTATAGTACTCACATCACATTGACTTATTATCTTAGCTTTCTATTTTAAAATAATAAAATGCGGGAAAAGCCATCACTATTTACATTTTTGTAAGTAACAATGAAAAGTATAATCACCATTGGCTACATCAGTAATTGTCTTGCATGTGAGGATGAATTATGATTAATTGATCAAAACTAGAAAACCACTCACATATGGGGACCAACCGTAGTTGCCTAACCTATAAACAAATAAAAAATGCAAAAATAAAGTAGAGACATGGATGAAAGTTATGTATATCATTTGTTTAGAAGTACAAGATAAATATAGTCAAACCAATTTACACTTTTGATTGATAATTAAAAGTAAAGAACCATGCCATCCTAGTTAATTAATAATTCAAATTAAGCATTCATAATGAAGACTAAACATTCATAAATGAAAATACACATTCAGAAATCAAACTATAGCGACAATATAGTGCTAATATAATAATAAGATACAATTTGGATACAAATATGATTGTGAATGGCTAATATAATAATAGTATAAAAATAGGGTTGTCACCAAGAGTAGACTTGTAACAACATACCTTAAATAGACCTTTAGTCCCTCTAAAATCAAATAATTCCCAAGAAACCCTAGACTTTTTTCCAAAGTAACACAATACCCCGAAAAGAATAATCATGTTAACGTACACTCTCCTATATCAATCAACACCCAACTTTCACTCAAAGTTTGAGTAAATGACTTATGTTTTATAGCAATATCGTGAACCAATTCGTTATGTTTGAAAAATAGCACTTAAGCTCCTAAAAGTTTACCAAGTAACTTTGAAGACTTAAACTCCAAATAAAAACTATACAAGGACAATACCCAAACCCAAAATCTAAACTTATTTATACTTTCCCCTTGCTAATATTGGACCCGATGGACTACCAACATGTCCTGTACATTGTGGAGTACCCATGGTACCCATATAAAGTCCACATGTGCCATCGTGAAACTTGTGCAAATTGGGATGAAATTAACCTCCAAAGCCACCAATAGAATCCTCCCCACGAAACCTATAAAAATCACCTTTCACCTATGTAAAAACTCACTTGACTTTAGAGTTATTTCAAAGTGAAATTTTGGGATTTTATGCATTTTTGTCATTATATGTGTGAATGATTGTTTCTTTAATTTAGTTATGTTCTGCATGTATATAGAGTAGGATTATGTGTTTATACATTAATGTTAACGTGTGGAAGCACTGAAATAGCTTAAAAACTAGAAAACTCCATTGAAGCTTTAGCTTCAATGGTGCATTATTGTTCCTTGACTTTGAAACAATTTCCCATCATGATGTATATTCATCTTAGGTTCTCAAGAACCTAGGTAGATTCTTAGTTGAACCAAAAAAAAAAGTTTGAAACTCCAAATCAATGCTTGAATTTTCAAGGCATGAAATTTTCAGAATACAAATTTAGGATTTTTACTCAATCAAAATCCCTCATACCAGGCTTGTTTTAGCGTATTTTTAATATAGAAGAGAATCATTATCATGTCTGAATAAGAATCATATCTTTTAGTCACTTAAGTTCAGGTAAAAGTTTTGCCATTGTTATAGAAAATCAATAGCTCAAACTAGCCCACGAAAATCCCTGAAACCAATATGGTTCGATTCCTCTTCAAAAATTCTAAAGTTTTCATTTAGCAATCAACATAAATGGATTTTTAAAATGTCAAAAAATTAAGGTGAAAGTTTAAAAACCCTGAAGTCAAACTGTCGAAGGTTGAAAGAGATATGGGTTACACGCACGCGAGTGAGGGTCAAACCAGGCTCATGTAATGTTTGGCCCAGCGCAAGAGGGCGCGTCTCCAATCAGAAAGTCTTATTTTTTTCCCAAAAATTCTATTTTTAAATTTGAATAAAATGGTATTTTACATCACCTTGCTTGGATCCGTGGAAATCATTTTCTTGAGAAAATTAGTTTCACAATTTAAATTCAAATTCAAATTTTTTACTTTACATATAACCCCATGACAAAATTTCCAAGTATTTCAAAACACTCGCAAACTTTTTCCATAAATTATTTTGTTCAAATGAAGCCATTTTGTCTCCTGCCACTAAACAGAAGTCCAAATAAAAACTAAGAATACTTTTGATACTCAAAGTTGACCCCTATAAGGCATTCGAACCTGTTAATACAGTTTTCAAGGAACCCATTTACAAATTTTTGAGCAAGATTAAAAAAGATACATTCATTTAATTACCGAAGAAAATGTGTGGCGACCCAACCAAGAGGAACAATGTGCTGAGATGAGCATTCCACAAGTAGGGCGGTCACATAATCGCGAATTGTAAATCTCTAAAGTCACACTTGGGGGAGTTGTCCCAAGAAGGTCACCTCAATGAATACATCAAGGAAAAAGTAGACAAGGCCAAAAAAACGGAGAACAAAAGACAGACAATGTCCTCGATGATGATACAAGACATGAGTTTGCTGTAATCCATAGGGCATCATACCTTTAGCATATCCAGGGGAACATCGTTCGAATGGAGCATAAGAAGGTGACTACTATGATGGAGGATTTTCAAATTGACCCCACCAAAACCCAGGCTGGTAAGAGTAAATGACCTGAGGACATCAACTACACAAAACATATCCTATTCATCGAGGGAGGATTTAGTTGGGGTGAGAACCCCCATCATGATGCATTAGTGATCACACTCTGGATAGCCAATTGGGACGTCGATTGGTTACTTGTGGACCAGGGAAGTTTATTAGAAGTTAAGTATTAGGAATTATTACATAAATTAAAAATAAATATCGCCGAACTCAAAGAGGCCACGGTTCTGTTGGTTAGTGTAGGAATGATCACGATGCTGTTGAGGAAGATAACTCTCCGAGTCAGTGAAGGAAACATCTAAGAGATAATTGAGTTTCTAGTGGTGGACATTGAGTCTCTATATCATGACATTCTAGGTAGGGTCTAGCTCCATGCCATGAAGGTCATACCATCCACTTACCACCAAAAGATGAAGTGTGTCATCTATTGGGGCATAGATGAAATCCGTGTTGACTTGGATACAACTAGGAAGTGTTTTATCGCATCGTACCATCCCAAAAAGAAAAAAAGGAGGTAAATAACACTCATAAGGAGTCCCAATAGGGGACTATGCCCTCCAAATAGCAACTATGGTACGACCGACTAAGGGCGGAAAAGACCAGGGTTCACCCCGTCGACCAGGTCATTGAAAACCTGGAAGAAGTTGGAGCTAAGGAGAGCTTTTTGAGAGGAAATTTCTTATCAGAGCCACTCTCGCCGATCAATATAAGAAAGAGTTAATCAAGTTTCTCAGGATCAATGTGGACGTTTTTTTTCTTGGGAACCATATGACTTACTAGGGATTGATCCTAGTGTAGATAACCATTGGCTACACACTGATCCGACCTTAGAACCGATGATTTAAAAGGCATGCAAAACAAGCCCAAAAAATTCCAAGGAAGTTGAGAACGAAGTAGAAAGTTACTGGATGCAGGATCAATTAGGGAAGTTTAGTTTCCCAAATGGTCGTCTAACCTAGTCATGGTGCAAAAGAGTAATGGAAACTAGAGGGTTTGTATCAATTTCATAAAACTCAATAGGGCATGCCCTAAGGACAACTTCCCTCCCCCAAAAGTAGATCAGTTGATCGACGCTACAACACATGAAAGTATGCCTACTATGGATACCATCAAATCCCTTTATTCGAACTCGATCAGGATAAAACCTCCTTTATAACACCCATTGGGTTGTACTACTACAAGGTTATGCTGTTCGTCTTAAAAAATGATGGGGCAACATATTAAAGATTGGTTACCAATATGTACAAAAAACATATGGGAGACACGATGAAGGTCTACATTGATGATAATGTAGTCAAAAGTAAGAACAAGGCCTACCACCTCACAGACTTAGCCAGAACCTTTAAGATCCTCAAGAAATATTGAATGAAGCATAACACAGGTCAGTTTTCATTCGGTGTCCAGTCAGGAAAATTCTTAGGCTATCTAGTAAGTAAAAAGGTAATTGAAGTCAATTCGAACCAAATCGACCCTATCACTAGAGTCCAGCCTCCTTAGATGTTCATAGATGTTCAAAATATCATTAGGATGCTTGTACCACTGAATTTATTCATCTCCATGTCCTCAGAGTACTGTCGACCATTCTTCTAACTCTTAGAGAAGGATAAAAGCCTCATATAAAATGATGAATTGACATGACCTTTGGAAGAAATAAAATCTTACCTTAGCAGGCCACCCCTTCTAGTGATCCCAAGGGATAAAAATACATTTTACCTTTATCTGGCAGTCTCAAACCATGCTATAAGCTCCGCCTTAGTATTTGAAAAGGAAGGAGATCAACACCCAGTTTACTACGGAAGTAAAGTACTTCTGGACACTGAACAACGATACCTACCTCTGCATAAGTTCACCTATGTTCTGGTAGTTGCCTCGAGGAAGTTGAATCATTACTTTGAAGCACACTCAATAACCGTAATCACGTCCTACCCACTTAAAGTTGTTCTGCGAAAAGCTGACCTCTCTGGACGGCTCTTTAAGTGGTCGATAGAGCTTGGGAGATTGGATATCCACTTCCAACTAAGAACGACGATTAAGGGACAAGTCTTAAAAGACTTCATTACTAAATTTACAAGGGAGCAGACAACTAACCAACTGAAAATGAAATAGTTAACAAACGAGGAAGAACGGTCTAAGGACTAGATGTAATATCCTGTATTTTTATGGATTTTAAAATTGGAGATTTATTAAATTTAAATGAGTTGTTAATTTAATAATAATCCGGCATTTTATTCTAAAATATTTACTAGTGTGACGAGAGTTAGTAATTATTGGGATTTTATTGAATATTACTAGATGAGTAAAGTAATATATGAGACTGAATTTATTAATATTTTCCTGAGGGAATAATATAAGAATTATGAAAATTTAGTTGGGACGCGCCTATGTCGTGTCGGGACTATATAATTATTATAAAAAGTGAATAAATTATAAGTCGCATGTATGGTAATTTGTAGTGCGCCAATGTGTCCTAAGGGTCGAGATAGTCAGAAAAGTGTACCCGGGGGTTTAGTTTGGGTCTCGAGGCGTTTTGAGGCCTAACTGGCATCCCGAGAGGGTATTATAGTCATTATATATTTTTGAGTAATTAAACCCACAAATTTTCCAATGTTATATCAGCTATTAGAGTTTAGATTTTAGGGTTAACAACCATATAAACATAGAAGGGACATTAGAGAAGAAAGGTAGAGAGATTTTCAAGAATCGATCAGAAACCGTACCACCTGTTTAAAGATTAACACCACTGGGGCATAGATCGTAAGACAATGAACGCAGCCATATCCTTATCACCAACAAATCCGACCTTTGAATACTAGGAAATTATTTATCTTGTTATTTTTCTAGTTAATATTTCTCCCATGTTAGAATAAGATTGATGAATATAAGTTTTATGGAAGAAATTGATGATTTAAAGAATTTAAATCACATGCCTTAGAGGAAATAAGTGTATTCTGGAAATCTCAACATATGTAGAGGATTACCCACAAAATTGTATTGATTTAGAAGTGAGAGATCTGGAAAAAGAATTAGAAGATGGGAAATTTAATGTAAAACTAGGGTTGTTGATAATTATGATGAATTTGCCCTTTAATTCGATATCGTTGATGAATTTGTATATGCTTCATGTAGGAAATCATTTATATAGGCGTACTTAATCAGTAGTAAACTTGTTTGGGAGTTTGGGAATCATTAATGGTGTTTTGGAGAATTTTCTTTGATGAAACCTGTAGGTCGGATTAACAGTTTCTGGTAAAGAACTGCTTGATCGATCGATCGACCCAAGAGTGTCGATCGATTGACTGATCGATCGATCGAACCCTTTCCTCGATCGATCGATCCCTCTTGGAAAACTGCATGTTTTTCCCCTTTTCGTTTAATCTAGATAAAATGTGTAAGAACCCTTGAATATTATTTAAAGAGCATAATGGGTCATCAATAGGACCAGTAGGATCTAAGTAGAATACTGTTGAATGAAATTTCATATGGGATGAAACCGTGGGTTAACGGGGAGTTTAACACATATTGAAAATCATTCGCACTTTAGCTACAGAATTGAGATGTTTGGAAATAACTTAGACCGGTAGGTTAGAGAGGGTGAACCGACTGAAATTAACTTTAGTGAGAGAGAATACTTCGAGAGATGAGAAGTAAGTATGAAATGACTATAATTGAGAATAAAATAAGATGAGTTATTTATGTGTAAAAATTGGGTAAAATTGTATTACGTACAGTTAAAATATTATTACACGTTGTGGGTAAACCAAATTGGAAAATGAAAATATTTATATATATGACTGAGTGCATGCGTATATATTTATACTATTTTTGTGTCTAATCATACCCGCGCTACTTGCTATCATGGGGGTTGCCACGCTGGGACAGTCTTATCTCGATGGAACCTTTATGGGGGTTATTGACTTGTACCCTATAACATAGAATTCCTTGGTACAGGCTATTTGAGAATGATAGTCAGATGGTCCTAAGAGACGTGAGGGGTATGTGCTGACCTCTTAGTGACTTTGAACTATGCTTTGCCTCCATTTTGTGTGTATTGTGTTAATACAGTTCGAGAGTGATTTCGAACTAGTATTTCCCTTAGTATGAGTGATATGAGGACTTGATAGCCAAGTATGTCATCACCATAGATTTTATGTGGGGTTTCAATAGTATATGTATTATCTGAGTGGTTAATATATATATATATATATATATATATACGTATATATAGAAATCTTCTACTGTGTGTTTAAGTAGTTAAGTATTGAATAAATGCTCCAAATTTTATAATAAGTATTCGAGAACTTTATAACGGTACTGAGATATATTAAGTATCATAAGTAATCATGAAGAGATTGATCTCTAAACTAAATATCATAGCCTTATGACTTCTCGAAATAAAATCATTGGGAGATAAGTTCGATAGAATTATGAGGAATTTAGTCGTACGATAGGCGTGCACACTAGATGAGAGGTGAGAATTCTCAAGAGAGTGTTACGTATTAACATGGTAGTTATATTAGCTGGAAAGTATTTTAAATACTTGATAAACTATTTCTAAAACTATTTTACACTCGGGCTCTGACCAGTTTTTGTCATTTTCTCTCTCTCTTGTATATATATATGTATATATTAGAGGTGTTCAGCCATCGGGGCGTCAGGTGTAGAATCATTTGACTGGACGTGCTACAGCT
Organism: Sambucus nigra; assembly: GCA_949130495.1. NCBI lineage: Eukaryota > Viridiplantae > Streptophyta > Magnoliopsida > Dipsacales > Adoxaceae > Sambucus > Sambucus nigra. Next base: position 696,489,989 of record OX422208.1, read on the forward strand.
TGTGTGGGAGTTGCAGGTCATTGCAGTAGACGCTTCCTCCTTTGGTTCCTCAGACTTTTGTTTAGCTCTTTAAGTTAGGGCATGTGTCGCCCATTTCCAGACTTGTTTAGACTTGATAAGGATTTCATAATTCTATCATTTTAGTACTCTGTTTTCATTTGTGATTATTTTATCTCTAACATTATCGGTGGTTTGTCGTTAAATATTTGGATTTGATAATTTAGTTCGCATGGTTCGTTGGATGATTGGTATCTTTATCATTTGTATTATTCAAATTTAATTATGTTTAAAAAGGTTTCACAATGGAATTAAATAAATGAAGACTTTAAATTTTGTTGACACTTAGCTTAATTATTTAAGGTGTTTAAATTGGAAATATATATTTTGCAACAGTGATGCTAAGAATGAACCAATCGTTCACCTTAATTTTACTTCAATAAAGGACATATCACCCGATATTTAATTAGGCGAGGTTTCAAAGGTGGTATCAAAGCATCAGGTTCTAGTGTCCTTTAGGATTTGTACGGCTTATTTCACTTTCATCTTAGCGTCTTTGATTTAGAGCCCTATTTTTAGGACTATTGCATTCTTGTGTTTACGCTTACGTCTTCAGCTATTTGAGATTTGATAATAACTATAGACTAATAAACTTCCTTCTCATTTCAGATGCCTCCGAGATGCGAACTCTGAGACAGGAATGCCCAGCCCAAGCATCCAGCAGGTCTGGCTCAAGGAATGATGAATGCAACTGAAGTAGCCACCATTGTTTCCCAAGCAGTGAATTCCACATTAGCAGTGGTGCAGCAGGAGCACATCTTCCCATTGCATGGGAGCGGGTCAGGGATGCCTTTCAGAAGGAACATCCACCGGAGTTCTCAGCTTGTTCGGACATCGTGATCACCATCCAATGGAAGAAAGATATCCAAAGGTATTTGCTCATGTATGAGTGCACTCACGTGGAGAGATAGTTACTGGCTTCCTTCAAGCTAGTGGGGGCCGCTTTACAGTGGTGGGAGTCCACCAACACCTTGGAGGAGAGGGATAGCATATCGATTTAGTCGTTTTGGGCGCGGTTTGACAGCAAATATTTCCCATCGATCGTGCAGACTGAGACGAGGTAGAGGTTACTGAATCTTAAGCAGGAGAGTATGACTGTTGCTGACTATGAGGAGGATTTCATAAGATTTCTCACTATAGTGCCGGATGAGGCACCCATTGAGGATAAGAAGATCTTATTGTTTCTAGATAGATTGGCCTAGAGGATTCATTAACACCTCATAAGTAATCTATCGTTGGGTACTTACACTGACGTACTCAACGTCGCTCTATTGCACTATCAGGATCACCACTTCCATCAGCAGGGAAGCAAACGAGTAGAGGAGTCCAGTCAGCAGGGCCGGATAGGGGGAAGTAGTACTAGTAGGGCACCAGCAGCCCAAGGACAGACCTATCATACTGAGCAAAGTTCCCATCAGGGGGACCCTATCAAGCGATTCCAATCAAGTGATTCCAGGAAGGGATTTGGGGGCTATAGACAGCGCCAGCAGGGCCAATCTAGTCTGCATGGACAGCAGGGCCAACACTATCAAAAGTAGGGTCAGAAGTAGGACCATCTGGGCCAACAGTGTTTTAAGCAGGGCCAGCAGGGCTAGTGGTGGGGTGGTAATGGCCAACAAGACCGTGGTCATCAGGGTCAGAGGAGAGGAAATTTTAGGGGCAGGTGTTTTGGATATGGAAAGAATGGCCATAAGCGTCAGGATTGTCCAGAGGGGGATAGGGCCCCACAACAAAATTCTGTCCGTAATGAGACGCAGAGGCCATTCTTTCCAGCCTCCATCCTAGTATCAGCTTAGATGCCAGCCCTACCATCCATCCCAGCATCTCCATTCCAGCGAGGGAAATTGAAGTATGGACATGTCTATACCGTCCACCAGGATGCAACACCTCAGTCTCCAGCCACAATTGAGGGTACGTTTTATATTTATAACACTATGGGTCGGGTTTTATTTGATACTGGGGCATCGCATTATTTTATAGATACTCACTTTGCAGGGGCCTTGGGGTTATTAGATACGACATAAAGTATAGTGACATGCGTAGACTAACCACAGGGGAATGGATCCTTGATTTTCTTTATATGAAGGGGTGTAGGTATAGAGATTGGTATCTTGATTTTACATCCGGACATGCTAGTTTTAGATATGCATGAGCACGATGCCATTATTGGCATGCATTGGCTCGCTGCGTACAGAGCCATGATAGATTATTTCAGTAGGAGTATTATCTTTGCCATTCCAGGTCAGGAGATGTTTTTGGTGGTGATGCCTCACCCAGAGGGTGGATCTTTCACCCATTTGTATTACATAGATGAGGATACCTCTAAGGAGATTGTGATTTTCATGGATTCGATTCCCGTTTTTCGTGAGTATTCAAATATATTCCAAGAGATATCGGGCATACCCCCAGTCGAGAGATAGATTTTATCATAGAATTGATGCTGGGTGGTCGATCGATAGCACGTGCATCGTACCGTATGGCTCCAACAGAGATGAGGGGGTTACGAGATCAGATAGGGAAGTTATTGGGCCAGGGCTTTATTCGTAGGAGCACCTCGCCTTAGAGCGCTCCGGTGTTATTTGTAAAGAATAGAGATGGTTCAATAAGGTTGTGTGTGAATTATCGGGAGTTGAACAGGGTGACGATAGGGAATAAATATCCGTTGCCTCAAATCGATGACCTATTCGACCAGCTGAGAGGAGCAACCTTCTTTTCAAAGATAGATTTGAGATCGGGGTAACCATCAGGATGTGTCGAAGACTACTTTCTTGATGATATATGGATCCTATGAGTTCAGAGTCATATCATTTGGGTTGAAAAATGCTCCAGACATATTCATGGATTTGATGAACCGAGCGTTCAGAGAGTTCTTAGATCAGTTTGTCATCGATTTCATAGATGGCATCCTAATTTACTCATGGACTGAGGAGGAGCATGCCGAGCACTTGAGACAGGTTCTTCAGATTGTATGAGAGCATGAGCAGTATGCTAAGTATGAGAAGTGCGGGTTCTATTACAAGAGGTACAGTTTTGGGGGGATGTTGTGTCAAAATTGGGGATATCGATTGACCCGAGAAAAGTGTCGGCAGTGAAGGAGTGGGGACAACCCACAACACCGATAGACATGCATAGTTTCTTGGGGTTAGCCCGGTACTATAGGCGGTTCACTCGAGGCTTTCTAAATATAGCGGGTCCATTAAAGAATCTAACTCGAAAGGGAGTATGGTATGCATGGGATCATGCTTGTCAATTGGTTTTTGATGAGCTGGAAGATAAGCTGACTTCGGCACTAGTTATTGCTTTGCTTAGGTCGGGAGTGGAGTACATGGTGTATACTGGATGCCTACTTATAGGGACTCGGGGGAGTACTTCAGTAGGAGGAACATGCTATAGCTTTTGCTTCCCGCAAGCTTAAGCCTCATGAAAGAAATTACCACACCCATGACCTGGAGCTAGAAGCAGTCGTGTTTGCATTTCGAATTTAGAGACATTACTTGTTGGGGGAGAAGTTTCGCTTATTTACAGACCATAAGTCACTGCAATACTTGTTCACTCAGCGGGAGTTGAACATGCGTCAGCGTAGGTGGTTGGAGTTTTTAAAAGACTACTAGTTAGAGATGCAGTACCATCTGGGGATGGTTAACGTAGTTGCTTATACATTAAGCCGTAGACCGGTAGGTGACGTAACGAAAGTATGGAGAGAAAAGTGGAAAGAGTTGGGACACCAAGACACAGTGGTCGATTCCTTTATATCAGTTATGTTAGTCACATCCGAGATTGTTACGAGGGTGATACATGCATAAGCAGCGCATATATTTTGCCAAGAGAAGATTGTATGACTCTTAGTTGAGGGTGTTGAGTCCTATTTAATGAACTCTGATGGGGGTTTGAGGTTTAATGGGAGATTATTTATCCCAGAGGGAGATGACTTACGTCATGTAGTAATGATACAGTCGCACGAATCCAGATTTGTGGTACACCCTGGAGGGGATAAGATGTACCAGGATATGAGGCGGAAGTATTGGTGGAGTGGGATGAAGAAAGACATTACAGAGTTCATGTCCAAATGTTCAACCTGTCAGATGGTAAATGAAAAAGACTCCAAAATGTTGGATCCCCGGTGATTAAAATAATAATACCAATTATAAAATATTTAATTTCCTTTTTAAACAAATGCGGAAGCGTTAAATACAAGTGATGGTTCAACAAAACAACAAGGCCAAGTTTTAGTATCTTCAAGAGACAAATTAAAACAACATAATTCAAGTCCTAGAATTTGCCTAAGTCATCATTAACAATTATTCAAAGTTAGGCGAAACCATATTAATGCAAGTGACTTGAATAAACCAAATTTTATCCAATATTTAATTTAAGTCCCAAATTAAAAGAGTGATAATTAAACCGAATTTTATCTTGAATTAAACCTAAAGCATGCGTTCTAACTGATGTGCAAGATAAAATAAACAATGTCACACTACACCGCGATATACGAGGAAAAACCCACTAACGGGAAAAAACCTCGGGACGGCCCTAGCCTCAAATCCACTAAAAACGGTATTACAAAATACAAGACAAAAGACTTACTTCCTAAACTCGAACCCTCTCAAGCCGTGATGCTCCTTCTTGTATCAACCTCCAATTAGCGGATAACCAACGGACCTCCACCGTGGTCTCGGAATACACCGATAGGACTTTAAACGGTCACCGTCACCCGAACATGGAGCCTTTCTCCAAACGGGTAGAATCTCAACAAAGGTCTTCTTTGTGATGGGGTGTAGAAGCAAACCCGAAACGTCTCTTGAATTCGGTAGAGAAAACCGGTGCCAAAAATTCCAAGTAAGGATATGTATATATAGAACTTGGAATAAACAATAATGGGTGTAAACTAGAGTGTGTATGAATTTTCCATTAAAAATTAACACTCAAAAACATGAACATTTTCCCTAAATAAATTTTCTCTCAAACTCTCTCTAAGAGTTGGATATGGAATGGAAAAGTTAGGAAAAGTTATCTTGGAAAATGTGTTTCCCGCACGTAATATTGCATGAAAAAAGTTGGTTGAAAACCAAGTGGAAGAGTGGGGAAAAACTGCAAAAAACTGCCAAATAACTGTTCCCACTGGAAGTTCGTTCGAACGAACGTGATTCTCGTTCGAACGAGACTTCTAACGAGTGACCAGCCTGGGCTCGTTAGAGGTTCGTTAGATACCTCGTTAGAACGAGCATTCGTTCGAACGACATATCGAACGACTGTCCAGTTAGGGTCGTTGGCAAAACTCGTTCGAACGAACCTGGTTCAAACGACAAAACTCGTTCGAACGAAATCTGGTTCGAACGAAAAAACTCTTTCGAACGACATTTCTAACGAACGAACAGAAAGATTGAAAATTCGATTTTGGCCCAGAAACTTTTATAAACTTTTATATACTTATTTTTTAAGTTTCTAATTGATTCTTTCTGAAAAATAAAATGCAGTTTTAATTCACCTAACACCCAATAAATTGTTCCAAGCTCCTATATAAATATAAATACATTCATACCTTGGGAGCATGGAACCTAAGTTGATGACGTACAAACGAGGCACATAAACTACGGCATGTTGATGATGCTTTATACTCTTTGCCGCTACGTCTTCAACAAACACTTCATAGGTCTTAAATATTACAATTAAATAAAATCCTATGAATAAATGTTTTTGTCCGGAATTGAGCCAAAACTATAAGAGGACTCAATTGGAAATTTGTGTCCTTACAAATCTCCCCCTTTGGCTATTCCGGGACAAAAACCAAACAAAAATCCTAAAGGTCCGTCAAGCTCTACTAGACTCAAAACATAACCCGCCCAATCTTGACTCAACCCAAGGATCAAACGCTTTGCCATAGAAAGATGCCGCTATAGAATAATTCCTGCACACTTAAGCAAACTCATCAAATGCATAGGGAATATCAAAGTATTAAATGCAATTAATTAATTACTCCCCCTAAATTAATTCTCCCTTTAAACACATGACCTACTTAGAAAGACGTCTCCCCCTAAGATAAATCTCCCCCAAACGAAGATACGATAATAATAGGATTAGATACCATTTCTCCCCCTATCATCATTCTCCCCCTTTTTGTTCGGGAATAGGCAAAGGATAAAGAACTAAGAAACAGCAAGTGAAAGCTTAAAGTGATAAGACATGAAAGTATATGGGCAATTAAAAACAAGGCAAAGACAAACAAATATATCATATATATATATATATATATACTAGAAATATATCAATGGACCACTTGCATATATATAGAGATATAAACACACACATGACACAAAATACAATAAGTTTGCACACTCGTATGGCAAAAATGTGTCATATGGAAACGGAAGTGTAGGGGTGTGAACTAGCAACAATTAAATTTAGACCCAAACACTTAAGAAACGTTCACGGAGTTTTCATTTGATTGCAAACTTCATCACACTTAAATATAACCTCATGTGACAATATAAAGATTGAACTCAATGAACAAACATACACAATGCATACAAGCCTAGCATGATGATGATTCTACAAACCAAATAGAGTCATGACATTAAAGATAACTAGGATAAACGGACATTGTGCAAACCGTTGATATACCATCCAATTCTCCCTCAATAAGCATATATATTCTTTTATTTGTGAATGAATATATCAAACAAACATAGGCCTTGGCAATTGCTTTCTTTTAAATGCCAGATATTCTATTTTTAGGCCTTTGGATCACGTATTTCTTTTAGATCCAATCAACGGTGGCTTACAATCGCAAAGGATTTAATTCATCCTTTCGGAGCCCTTCCCCGTGCATATATTTATTGATCATGTTTTCATTTTTCGCACAAATCTCACATGCAACGGATTTTGACATGCACTAGTCCTCCTAGGTCATAGATATGTAGATGACTAGATTGATAGGAGAACACCTCAAAAAGCTCAAATATAACATGTGACATTAAGATTTCAAAAGAGCTCGTGCATGTGTGAATAGAGGCATATAGAAATAGAATCCATTTAAACAATACAAAATCCAACTACTCCATATAAAACATGGTAAAGAACATTTTAAGGATTGAAAATCTAAACCAAAAGTTCTAGCCACATGGGAGCGTAAACGATAGGATTCAAACACAAATATATGCCACATAAAGTGTGTCAAACAAAAATACACACAAAACAAAATCTTTTTGAGTTTTTAACATTTGTCAAAAATAAATATTTACTCAAAAGGACAAACAAAAATCATTTGTATTTTTTCATTAAGCTTAAATGAAATAAATAAAACACAAATGATAAACAAAAAATCTTTTTATATTATGCAGTCAATTCAAACACAAAATATAATACAAAAAGATAAACAAGTCATAGTTTCTAGCATGTGATATGAAATAAGGCAATGACTAGAAAATGACTAAACAAGCATACATTTAGCATATGAATAGCATGAAGTACAAACGCTAAAGTATGCAAACACTAACACAATTATCCTTTAGATTTAGCAAGGGAGGAGGCATGTGTAAGTAAATGAGAATCAAAATCCCTATTTTGTAAGGCAACCAAGTCGGATTTCCTAACCCAAATTAATGAAGAATTACTATCTTGGGGTGTAGAAACATTAGCTATCGTGGTTACTTTACTATGGGATTTTCTAGGAATTCGTTTAAGATCTAAACAAAATTTCCTAAGATGACCTTGTCGACCACAATGTGTACAAGTAAGAGCATGTCGAAAAGATTTATCTAAGGAGTGATCATTAAATGCATTCCTAGAAGATTCTCCTAAAACATTGGTTTTGACTTTAGGGTTAAAATCATTACAAGAATTGAAGCCTAAACCAAAAGTGTCATTTTTAATTTGGACCGTTCCTAACATTTTATCTAGTTTTTCCGAACGACACTCCAAATCAAATTTGACATTACTAGAATCTTTTAATTTATTTTGCAATTCTAAAATTTTAGATTCTAGTAAAACATTTCGCTCTTCAAAACCAAGAAGCTCCTTTTTCAAGGATTCCATTAAACCCCTAAGGCTATCTCTCTCGCCTTCTACATAGTTAAGCTTCTCTTGAAGAGTTCTCTCATGTGTCCTAAGGTCTTCTATTAAGGCACTTTCATCAATGACCTTGACACTCTCTCTTAAACTCGCTTCTAACTTCAAATTAGCTCATTTCAATTTAATAGATTCTTTATATAATTCATGAAAAGCATTTTGAAGTTCACTCATATCAACCTCTTCTTCATTTTCACTCTCTCTTTCTTCTTCACTCTCACTATCATCAAAAATAAGAGAATCATGTACAATGACCTTGGAAGTGGCATGTGCTATAATTTCATCATCCGATGAGTTCTCATTATCACTCACATGTGCCATAAAAGCCACAAATTTTTTCTTAGTGGGGGATTCGGGCTTCTCTTCCTTATCACTATCACTAAGGGTCGCATTATATGAAATGGGTCGTTTACCCTCTTTCCTTAGTTTAGTGGGGCACTCAAAAGCCCTATGGCCATAACCTTCACAACCAAAACATTTATTAGACTCTTCCCTATCAATATTTTCATTACTAGGTTTAGGGATCTTATCGGCTTTAGAAATCTTCTCGTTTTTATCATGTTTAGAAGATTCAAATTTATTAAAATCATTTTTAACTTTATCTTTGTTAAATTTAAGAAATTTTCTAAATTTACGAGCAAACAAAGCCATGTCTTCCGAGTCACTATCACTATCGTTCTCTACTACTTGTTTAACCTCTTTGCGGGCTTTTAACGCAATGCCCTTTTCAATTTTCTTTTTAGTTTTAGAGGGAAACATATCTAGTTCATAGGTTTGTAAATCACCTACAAGCTCTTCTAATTTCGTAGAGGCTAAAGTGGGTAAAGAATTTAAAACGGTCACCTTTGGAATAAATCTATCGGGTAGGGACCTTAAAATTTTCTTTACTACACGGTCGTCAGGTATTTTCTCTCCCAAGTTAAAGGATGAATTAACAATATCAGAAAGTCTAGCATAAAATTTATCAAATGTTTCTTTTTCATCCATTTTGATAGTTTCAAATTGAGTAGTGAGGTTTTGGAGTTTAGAATCTTTAACGACACTCGTTCCTTCATGAGTTAATTGTAAAATATCCCAAGCTTCTTTAGCGGTTTCACACGTCATAATACGTCGGAATTCATCCGGTGTGACAGCGCTAAATAAGGCGTTTAAACCACGGGAATTAAAATTTGCTAGTTTAAACTCATCTTCAGTCCATCTATCAACGGGTTTGGGAACATGTACATTTTCAATTAAATGTGTTGGTGGGGTCCAACCGTTAACAACAGACATCCAAACACGTTCATCGATAGATTTAAGTGCCGATTTCATTCGCGCTTTCCAATACGCGTAGTTTGAACCATCAAAAATAGGAAATTTTGAAAATGGGGAAAAATCCATATTTAGCCAAAAAGTAAAGGATCTTTAACGAAATAATTTATCGTTTTTTGGCTCTGATACCAAATTGAAAAAGACTCCAAAATGTTGGATCCCCGGTGATTAAAATAATAATACCAATTATAAAATATTTAATTTCCTTTTTAAACAAATGCGGAAGCGTTAAATACAAGTGATGGTTCAACAAAACAACAAGGCCGAGTTTTAGTATCTTCAAGAGACAAATTAAAACAACATAATTCAAGTCCTAGAATTTGCCTAAGTCATCATTAACAATTATTCAAAGTTAGGCGAAACCATATTAATGCAAGTGACTTGAATAAACCAAATTTTATCCAATATTTAATTTAAGTCCCAAATTAAATGAGTGTGATAATTAAACCGAATTTTATCTTGAATTAAACCTAAAGCATGCGTTCTAACTGATGTGCAAGATAAAATAAACAATGTCACACTACACCGCGATATACGAGGAAAAACCCACTAACGGGAAAAAACCTCGGGACGGCCCTAGCCTCAAATCCACTAAAAACGGTATTACAAAATACAAGACAAAAGACTTACTTCCTAAACTCGAACCCTCTCAAGCCGTGATGCTCCTTCTTGTATCAACCTCCAATTAGCGTATAACCAACGGACCTCGACCGTGGTCTCGGAATAACCGATAGGACTTTAAACGGTCACCGTTACCCGAACATGGAGCCTTTCTCCAAACGGGTAGAATCTCAACAAAGGTCTTCTTTGTGATGGGGTGTAGAAGCAAACCCGAAACGTCTCTTGAATTCGGTAGAGAAAACCGGTGCCAAAAATTCCAAGTAAGGATATGTATATATAGAACTTGGAATAAACAATAATGGGTGTAAACTAGAGTGTGTATGAATTTTCCATTAAAAATTAACACTCAAAAACATGAACATTTTCCCTAAATAAATTTTCTATCAAACTCTCTCTAAGAGTTGGATATGGAATGGAAAAGTTAGGAAAAGTTATCTTGGAAAATGTGTTTCCCGCACATAATATTGCATGAAAAAAGTTGGTTGAAAACCAAGTGGAAGAGTGGGGAAAAACTGCAAAAAACTGCCAAATAACTGTTCCCGCTGGAAGTTCGTTCGAACGAACGTGATTCTCGTTCGAACGAAACTTCTAACGAGTGACCAGCCTGGGCTCGTTAGAGGTTCGTTAGATACCTCGTTAGAACGAGCATTCGTTCGAACGACATATCGAACGACTGTCCAGTTAGGGTCGTTGGCAAAACTCGTTCGAACGAACCTGGTTCGAACGACAAAACTCGTTCGAACGAAATCTGGTTCGAACGAAAAAACTCGTTCGAATGACATTTCTAACGAACGAACAGAAAGATTGAAAAATTCGATTTTGGCCCAGAAACTTTTATATACTTATTTTTTAAGTTTCTAATTGATTCTTTCTGAAAAATAAAATGCAGTTTTAATTCACCTAACACCCAATAAATTGTTCCAAGCTCCTATATACATATAAATACATTCATACCTTGGGAGCATGGAACCTAAGTTGATGACGTACAAACGAGGAACATAAACTACGGCATGTTGATGATGCTTTATACTCTTTGCTGCTACGTCTTCAACAAACACTTCATAGGTCTTAAATATTACAATTAAATAAAATCCTATGAATAAATGTTTTTTTCCGGAATTGAGCCAAAACTATAAGAGGACTCAATTGGAAATTTGTGTCCTTACAGTAAAGGTGGACCACCAGAGACTGTCAGGGTTACATCAGCCGTTAGAGATACCTACATGGAAATGGGAAAGTATTTCCATGGAATTCATTACTAGGTTGCCTACATCATAGCGTTGTCACGATTCCATATGGGTTATAGTGGACCGGTTGACCAAGGTACCTCATTTTATGCCAGTACGGACACACTACACCAAGGGCCAGTATGCATAGTTATTTATTGCCGATATAGTTAGGCTACATGGGGTGCCCCTAGATATTGTGTCTGATAGAGATAAGATTTTCGTGTCGCTCTTCTGGGAGAGATTTCAGGAGGCCATGGGTATTATGTTGATATTGAGTTCAACTTATCACCCATAGAAAGATGGACAGACAGAGCGTACCAATCAGATGTTGGAGGATATGATACAAATGTGTGTCCTTGATTTTGGAGGAGGTTGGGAGCCGTATCTTCCACTGGTGGAGTTCGTTTATAATAACTCCTATCAGTTCACGATCAGCATGTCCCCATTTGAGGCATTGTATGGAAGGCCTTATCGTTCTCCTTCTTGTTGGATAGAGGTGGGGGACAAAAAATTACTCGGCCCAAAGTTGATTCAGGAGACTTCAGCCAGGATTGAGCTTATCAGGAGTCACATTTGGGTAGCCCAAGACCGAAAGAGGAGCTATACAGATGCAAAATGGTCCTTCAGAGAGTTTATCATGCGGACCAAGTATTATTACGTGTCTCCTATGAAAGGAGCAATGAGATTCAGGAAGAAGGGGAAATTGGCTCTGAGGTATGTGGGACCATTTACCATTATCAAGAATATAGGGCCGTTGGCATACAGATTGGGGCTACCAAAGCACTTGCACCGTATTCACTATGTATTCCATAGCTCATCATTGAGACGATATCTTCAGGATGATATGGGCCACACCCACATTGCGATAGAGGAGATTGACTTACAGCCTGGTAGTTCTTATAAGGAGATACCAATGGATATTCTAGACCATAGCGAAAGAAAATAAGGTAGAAGGTAGTTCCACTTGTTCGGGTCCAGTGGGAGCATCATAATGTAGAGGAGTCCACCTGGGAGGGTAAGGAAGATATGCGCGAAAAATATCCAGATCTATTTTTACCAGGTATGCCTTATTTTTCGAATTTCGGGACGAAATTCCATTATTAGGGGGGAAGTATGTATTACCCTGTATTTTTATGGCTTTTAAAATTAGGAATTTATTAAATTTAATTGAGTTATTAATTTAATAATAATCTGACATTTTATTTATAAATATTTAGTAATGTGACGAGAGTTAGTAATTATTGGGAATTTGTTTAATATTATTAGATGAGTAAAGTAATATATGAGATTGAATTTATTAATACTGCCATGAGTGAATAACTATGGAAATTTAATCGGGACGTGCTTGTGTCGTGTCAGGACTATGTTATTATTATAAAAATTGAATAAATTATAAGTCGCACGTATGGTCATTTTGAGTGTGCCAACGTGTCCGGAAGGGTCGATACAGTCAGAAAAGTGTACTCAGGGGTTTACTTTGGGTATCGTGGCATTTTTAGGCCTAACTGGCATCCCGAGAGGGTATTATAGTCATTATGTATATTTGGGTAACTAAACCCACGAATTTTCCTAAGTTATATCAGTTGTTAGAGTTTAACTTTTGGGGTTAACAATCACAGAAACATAGAATGGCCATTAGAGAATAAAGGTATAGATATTTTCAAGAATAGATCACAAACCGTAGCACCTCTTTAAAGATTAACACCATTGGGGCATAGATCATAAGACAAGGAATGCAGCCATATCCTTATCGCCAACAAATTAGACCTTCGAATCCCAGGCAAATATCTATCTTGCTATTTTTCTAGTTAATATTTCTCCCATGTTAGAATAAGATTGATGAATATATGTTTTATGGAAGAAATTGATGATTTAGAGAATTTAAATCACATGCCTTAGAGGAAATAAGTGTATTCTGGATATCTCAACATATGTAGAGGATTACCCACGAAATTGTATTGATTTAGAAGTGAGAAATCTGGAAAAAGAATTAGAAGATGGTAAATTTAATGTAAAACTAGGGTTGTTGATAATTATGATGAATTTTTCCTTTAATTCGATACCGTTGATAAATTTGTACATTCTTCATGTAGGAAATTATGTATATAGGTGTATTTAATCAGTAGTAAACTTGTTTGGGAGTTTGGGAATCATTAATGGTGTTTTGGAAAATTTTCTTGGATGAAACCCGTAGGTCGGATTAACAGTTTAGGCAAGAACTGCTTGATCGATCGATCGACCCAAGAGTGTCGATCGATCTACCGATCGATCGATCGACCCCTCTCCTCGATCGATCGATCCCTCCTGGAAAATTGCATGTTTTCCCCTTTTCGTTTAATCCGATAAAATGTGTAAGAACCCTTGAATGTTATTTAAAGAGCAGAATGGGTCATCAAGAGGACCATTAGGGTCCAAGTAGAATACCGTTGAATGAAATTTTATATGCGATGAAACCGTGGGTTAACGTGGGGTTTAACACATATTGAAAATCGTTCTCACGTTAGCTACGGAATTGAGATGTTTATAAATGACTTAGACCAGTAGGTTAGAGAGGGTGAACCTACTGAAATTATCTTTAGTGAGAGAGAATACTTCGAGAGATGAGAATGAGGTATGAAATGATTATAATTGAGAATAAAATGAGATGAGTTCTTTACGCATAAAAATTGGGTAAAATTGTATTACGTACGGTTAAAATATTATTACGGGTCGTGGGTGAACCAAATTGGAAAATGATAATATTTATATATATGACCGAGTGCATGCTCCAAATTTATATATAGTAGTTAAGTATTGAATAAATGCACCAAATTTTATAATAAGTATTCTGGAACATTATAACGGTATTGAGATATATTAAGTAACGTAAGTAATCATGAAGAGATTGATCTCATAGTCTTGTGACTTCTCGAAATAAAATCATCGGGAGATAAGTTAGATAGACTTATGAGGCATTTAGTCATACGGTAGGCGTGTACACTAGATGAGAGGTGAGAATTCTCAAGAGAGTGTCGCGTACTAACACGGTGGTTATATAAGCCGGTAAGCATTTTAAATACTTCTTAAACTATTTTTTAAAAAAATTTACACTCGGGTGTAACAACCCTCGCTTTTGGGAGATCATTTTTTATATTTATTTGATATGTTGAGTAGTTGCTTATATTAAATACCGGGTGTGGGTAAGTATTAATTTGATGAAATAAGTTAATATTTACAATTAAGTTGCATTATTACCATGTGGGTAAGTGATTATTACCATATAGTGTTTTATTTTGTCATGGAAATTAAAATGGCAATTTGAATTAAAATGGAACCGGAACTCAAATGGTTTATGAAATTTCCAAATGATAATTTGTAGGGTGTAGTTAGTTCCGGGAGGTACGAGACAGTCAAAATGTGTGCCATATTGTATTTTGGGATTTTGGGCACTTTTGACTGGTTTTGGCATATCGCGTATTAGAAATTAACTATTGTGGTATTATCACTTAAAGGTTGGAGACTTTTTAATCTTAAGCCACGTTTAGTTTTCCCCAAGTCTTCCATTTCCTCTTATTTTCCCTAAGTGTTCTAGCCCTAGAGTGAGAGAGAGTGAGAGTGGAAGATTGGAGAGAAAGGGAAATCTTGAAGATTTGTGGTTTGATCTTGCTTCCTTCTTCAACCAAGCTTGATATTGAAGCCCCAAGGCAAGTTTTCTACTTGCTATTATATGGTTTAAGATGAATAATTAGTATGGTTAGTTATGTATAGTCTTGATGTTATATAATTGTGGTTTTTGGTTGGATTCATGGGTATCAACATCTTTGATAGAGTTAGATTGTTGATTGAGGTGGAAAAATGTGGTTGGGAGCATTTATGATCTTTGAGTAGTCATTAAATGTAGTTGGTTGATTTTGGGGTTGGTTATTGATTTTGGGTTTTGAAGATAATAGGAGAGAAAGGTCTAGGTCTGCTATGGTCGGTCGACCGCGTCTCTCAGACCGGTCAACCGGGCCTTCGGAGGAGGGCACACTGCTTTCTTTCAAAGGCACGAAATATGGAAGCGGTCGACCGCGGTTCCACCATAGGTCGATCGGTCCACCCGAAATGGAATTTCTGCTTTCTTTCAAAAGCTAAACTTTGAGACGCAGTCGACCGCGGTCTTGGGACCGGTCGACCGGTCCCCTATTTTTTTTTAACCAAATTTTCTACTTTGGTTTTAAATCCCTTTTCTTCCCCTAGGAACTTAGGACTCTTCTTGAATGAAGTAAACCTTGGCTTTTAGAGTCCTAGCTGAGTTGGTTGTCACCCTAGTGTTGAATGGGTTTCACTTGGGGTTAAGTGCGGGGGAGGGGTTGTCCTAAGTGATGCTAAGGCATCACTTCTCTTCGTGCATCCAAAAATATGGATGGAATTTTGTTGGCCCATACTTGGAGACTTAGGGGCTTGAAATGAGGCATATGAGACCTTAAGCTCGGGAAAATAATATGATCCCTTGGAGATTTATTCTAGGCATAACCTAGGATGATAATAAAATGAATTATCCTATGATAACGGTTTCAAACAAACGAAACATGTAAATGTTAATGAAAAGGAAAAGTATGGTTTTTATAGTAAATGCTAATTTACTTAAACACACCTCTCTAAATGCTATCATAAGGGAAGCTCGCGCATGAGGTGATGTTCCTTGGCTAGTGAATGCAGGGAGACTATAGACCTCGTCCATATGTGGGTTTATTATATGTATTTTTCTGCGCTAGTGAAGTAATTCCGGGTGTGGTTATGACTCATTCACAGGCATATGGCCACTTCCCGATGTGCGTTAGGTACCCAGGCTGCCTTGTTTGATGGGCCCCTGGAAGATGATAGTCATTTAGGGGCGCGCCCAGTGGGGAAACTCGGAGGGGCGGTCTTAGAATCGTTATATGTATAAGAATATGACTTTTCTAAACTCAAGTGGGACTTGAGGGTTGTATAATTTCCACTAAATGATATTATTGATAATTACCTTCCTGCTAAGAAATGGGAATTGGAATAAATGAGGAAATAATGATTAGTGTATTCCTATTAAGGAATTGAAACTGGGTTAAAGTGGAAATTGGTTAATAGAAGCTTTTAATTTAATCATTGCATCATCTTCCTTTCCTGCATAGTTTATTTAAGCATGTCATGTTAGTTTTCTTATTAGTATTCATGCTTAGGTTGTTAGATTCTGCTTTCCTTTGTCATGATTAACTGTTCATATCTAGCATGCTTTTTGTTCATCTGGGAACTATATATAAACCGGGTCCTGACCCGTCCATTTTCCTCTATGTTGTGTTTGTTATTGTATTCGCCCAGGTGCTCCTCCGCAAGGACGCCCGTGTTGATATTTCTACTCTTTTGCTTTTAAAGGAGCTGTATGAAATTGCCGATATTACAAGATGTTTTGTTAGACGCCATCATTCTTTTGATATCTAGTTATGATCGGGTCTGTCACTCGGGCGAGTGGCCCAAACTTGTAATTGTATAATGAATGTAAAACATTATATCTAACTGTTGTGACTACTTTTGTGTAGTTGTGAACCGACAGCATATTCGGTTCTCTCCTTGTATAGTGGTTTTAGATGTATCTAAATTATGTTTCTTTGAATTCCACTATTGTTCTAAAATGGATTGTTTAAATTGTTTTTTTCCTTAACTTCACTTTTAATTGCATAAATTGTTTTGACAACCCGTTTTCTGAATTATTGGGTGGTTTTCTCGGTTACTCTTACTTTATTTGTGGTGCTGAGAATGATTTCCGTCCATGATTACCGTATATGTCAGAGTATCGGGCTGGCCACCCCTTATTTCGGAGTGCGGGTTGTCACATCGGTCTCTGACTCGTTCTCTATCATTTTCGCTCTCTCTTGTATATATATATATATATATATATATATATATTACAAGTGCTCAGCCATAGGGGCATTGGGTGTAGAATCATTTGACTGGACATGCTGCAGCTTGTGTGGGAGTTGCAGGTCATTGCAGTAGACGCGTCCTCCTTTGGTTCCTCATACTTGTATTTAGCTATCTTAGTTAGGGCATGTGTCACCCATTTCCAGACTTGTTTAGACTTGATAGGGATTTCATAAATATATCATTTCAGTACTCTGTTTTCATTTGGGATTATTTTCTCTCTCACATTATCGGTGGTTTGTGGTTAATTATTTGGGTTTGATAATCTAGTTAGCATGGTTCGTTGGATGATTGATATCTTTCACATTTGTATTATTCAAATTTGATTATGTTTAAAATGGGTTTACAGTAGAATTTAATAAATGAAAACTTTAAATTGTTTTGACACTTAGCTTAATCATTTAGGGTGTTTAAATTGGAAATATTTATTTTGTGCAGTGATGCTAAGAATGAACCAACCGTTCAACTTGATTTTAATTTAATAAAGGATTGATCACCCGATATTTAATTTGGCGGGGTGTTACACTGGTCCCTATACGTTGATGGAGACTCTAATTCCAAGGGGGGAGTAGTAGGTATCATCATCATCACTCTAGAGGACACTGTGATTGAGCACAGAATAAAATTGGGATCTGAAGCCTCTACTAACAAAGTTAATTATAAGGTACTAATCATTGGCTTGCTCAAAGCCTAACTATTGGGGTACAAGAGCCTTCACGTATTCGACGATTCCAAACTAGTGTCTAAGTAAGAGAGTGGGAACTTCAATGCCAAAGATAACAGAATGGCAACCTAACTCACAATGGTAAGACGAATCATGGAAGACTTTGAAAAAGTTGAAATTCAATAGTTCCCCCGAGGGTAGAATAGTCTTAGCAGCCTTAAGCTCGGCAATTGAGTTCGACCTAAGAAGAACTAATCAAATAGAGTTCCTCACATAACCAAGAGTTTACCAGACAGTTATATGCGAGATGGTCCTCCTCAAAGTAAAGGCTCCTAGTTGGATGGATCAAATTATAAATTATATAAGGAGTGATACATCGCCCAATGATAAGAGAGAAGCCCATTAAGTAAGGGTCGAGGCCGCTCGCTTTTACCTCTCTCCGAAAGGAAAGCTCTACAAAATTTCATCCACCGGTCCTTATCTCTAATGCGTTTACCCACATGACACCGAGCAGGTCTGTGATGAGTTTCATGAGGGCATTTATGGGATTCACATAGGAGGGAGATCATTGGATTTTTGAGAAATCGGGGAAGGATACTTCTGGCCTCATATGCAGAAGGATGCAGACGCTTATGTTCGTAAGTGTGAAAAGTGTCAAAAAAACTCTCCTATGGTCTACCATCCCGCTAGTGACCTGAAATCTTGGACAATCCCGTGACCATTTGCATAATGGGGATTAGACATTGTGGTACCACTTCCTACCACATTTGGAAATCATAAGTATCTATTGGTAAACACATATTACTTCACCAAGTGGGTAGAGGAAGAACCATTAGAGACCATTTGTGACTCAAATATGACCAGGTTTATTTGGAGAAACATCATAACATGCTTTTGGGGCCCCGAGGCCTATCATCACCAACAATGGTACCTAATTTAAACTTAGTTTCTTTCAAGGCTTTTGTGATGAACATGGTATCAGTCACTATTTGAGTTCTATGGCGTACTTCCAAAGCAACGAACATGTAGAGGATTCCAACAAAACCATGCGATGGACTAAAAAAGCGTCTAGAAAGAAACAAGAGTGCCTCCGTGGATGTGATCCCCCATGTTCTATGGGCTTATTGGACCACCCCTAGGAGACTAATAAGGGAAACAACGTTCACACTCGCCTATGGGATGAAAGTTATCACCCCTTTAGAAATAGGACTCCCCACTATAAGAACTCCCCTGGTCGACCAAGGTCATAACGATGATGTGTAAGGACACAAGTCTTCGATTGAGTCTCAATGTTGTGTTGGCTCAATTCCGAACAAAACCATTTGAGTCATAGGATAGTGTTCATGTGTATCCATCCAAGCCTATGACGTGTTAGTTAAAGACATAGCGGCCAAGAGTATAAAGCTTCATCACATTTCGGGTTTATTTTGCCTCGTTTCTACATTGGCAACATTGTTTCATGCTCCTAAGGTATGAATGCATTTTATATACATATATTGGATCTTGGAAATTTATTGGGTGTAATTTGTTTTTTATAAATAATTTTTATCTACATTGTTTTACTTAGAAAATATTTTTTAGAACTTTTCATAAAAAGTTTTGGACTTAAAATGAATAGGGTATTTTTTGTCACGTCGTTCGAAGCACACTGGAATCTTGTTCGAACTGGATTACCATGTCATTCGAACGAACTGGCATCTCGTTCGAATTAGATTGCTAGGTAGTTCGAACGAGACTTCTAACGAAATTCCTTTTTCACCTCTGGAACGTCGTTAGTAAAGTCGTTCGAATGAAAATGTCGTTCGAACGAGATTTGGCGGGAACACGTATTTTGAAAGTTTTGACGGTTTTTCCACTTTTCCCACTATCTTTTGGCAGATTGAATAAGTGCGGGAACCAACATTTTGGAACTAACTTTTTCACATTCCTCCATCTCCTAGAGAGAGTTTTAGAGAGTTTCAATTACAAATGAAAAGGTTAAAGTTTGAGTGTTTGTTTTTAAAGAAAAATCCTTAAACACTTTTGTTTACACCCAATTGTTTAGTTTATACAAGTTCCTTAATATATATACTTTGCTTGGAGTTTTGTCACCGGTTTTATCTCTACCATTGGAAGAGTGTTTGGGTTTACTTCTACATCCCACAAAAAAGAAGATCATTATTTTTGGTTGTGTCATTCTCATACGGTGAAAGACACCGTGTGTGGTTGATGGGTTCCTAAAATTCTGATCGGTGGATTCTGAGACCACGGTGGACCTCTGTGGTTATTCCCTAGGTAGAGGTGTGTACAATAAGGAGTGTCGGGGCTTGTACGGAGTCAAGTCGAGTGTTTGTAAGTCTTTGTGTCTTGTACTTGTAAAACCGTACTTTGTGGATTTGAGGCTAGGGTCGTCCGAGGTTTTTTCACGATGTGGGTTTTTCCTCGTACATCGTGGTGTTGTGGTTATTTTTTTATTTTATCTTTTTCATATTCAAATTAGATGCATGCTTAGGTAAAAAGATAAAATTGGTTTAAATCACTACTCATGCTAAAGTTGGTGCTAAAATTAGTTTGGGTAATGTTTAATTAATTTAGTTCAAGTCATTAGTTTTATTCGATAAAATTTGATTTGACCTAATTTATAAAAATGGATTAATTATTTTGTTAGGAAAATTTCTAGGACTTGGGTTGATTTAATATGTTTAAGTGAATAGTTAATTTGTTATTTAATTTAATGTCACTTTAAGTTTTGTTTAATTTTAATTTGAAAGAAATTGAAATTTGTTGTTTGCATGTTGTTTAGTTGAGTCATCCGTATTCCTTATCTAAAAGGAAATCTCTTTTTTAAAGATTTTAAAATAGGGGGTCTATCGTTTTCCAACTAGTGGTATCAGAGAAGGATCGGTAAATTATTGCGTTTAAGATCCTTTTAAATATTTTTGACTAAAATGGAATTTTACCCATTTTCAAAATTTCCTATTTTCGATGGTTCCAACTATGCGTATTGGAAAATGCGTATGAAATCGGAACTTAAGTCTATCGATGAAAGGGTTTGGTTATCTGTTGTTAACGGGTGGTCCCCACCCACACATTTAGTAGATAATGAGCGTGTTCTCAAACCCAACGATAGATGGCATGAGAATGAATTTAAACTTGCTAGTTTTAATTCCTGAGGTTTAAATACCTTATTTACCACTGTCCCACCGGATGAATTCCGACGCGATATGACGTGTGAAATCGCTAAAGATGCTTGGGATATTTTACAACTCACTCATGTAGGAACTAGTGTCGTAAAAGCTTCAAAACTCCAAAACCTCACCACTCAATTTGAAACCATAAAAATGAATGAAAAAAAAAATGTTAAATGAATTTTATGCTAGACTTTCTGATATAGTTAATTCATCTTTTAACTTGGGAGATAAAATACCCGACAACCGAGTAGTAAAGAAAATTTTAAGTTCCCTGCCCGATAGATTTATTCCTAAGGTGACCGTGTTAAATTCTTTACCCACTTTAGCCTCTACATAATTAGAAGAGCTCGTAGGTGAATTACAAACCTATGAACTAGACATGTTTCCCTCCAAAACTTGAAAGAAAATTGAAAAGGGCGCTTCTTTGAAAGCTCGAAAGGAGGAAAAACGAGTAGTAGAGAGTGAAAGTGAGAGTGACTCGGAAGATATGGCTATGTTTGCTAGGTAATATCATAAATTTCTTAAGTTTAACTAAGATAAATTTAAAAATGATTTTAAGAAATTTGAAAAGTCTAAGCATGACAAAGCCGAAAATATCCCTAAATCTTTTAATGAATATTTAAATAGGGACGAGTCAAATAGGTGTTATGGTTGTGAAGGGTATGGCCATAGGGAAAAATAGTTCCCCACTAAACTAAGGAGAGAGGGTAAGCAACAAATTTCTTATAATGAAACCCTTAATGATAGTGATAAGGAAGAGGGACCCGATTCCCCCACTAAGACCAACTTTTTGGCTTTTATGGATAGTCATGTGAGTGATAGTGAGCACCCTTCTATTGATGAAATTTTAAGACATGACACTTCCAAGGTCAAAGTTTATGATTCCCTTGTTTTTTGTGGTAGTGAGAGGGAGAAGAAAAAGAGAATGAAAGTGAAAATGAGGTTGATGTGAATGAACTTCAAATTGTGTTTCAAGAATTATTTGAAGAATCTATTAAATTAAAAAGAACAGATTTGAAGTTAGAAGCTAGTTTAAGAGACCGTGTTAAGGTCATACATGAGAGGGAATTAGTGGAAGACCTTAGGACATGTGAGAGAGCTCTTCATGAGAAGATTGAATATGTAGAAGGCGAGAAAGATAGCCTTAAAGGTTTAATAGAATCCATGAAAAGGGAGCTACTCGCGTTTGAATAGCACAATATTTTATTAGAGTCTCACATTTTAGATTTAGAAAATAAACTAAAAGACTCTAGTAAAGTCAAATTTGATTTGGTGCGTCGTTCAGAGAAACTAGATAAAATATTAGGAACGGTTCAAATAAAAAATTACACTTTTGGTTTAAGTTTCAATACTTGTAATGAATCAATTCATAAAGCCAAAAACAATGTTTTAGGAGAATCTTCGAGGAACAATGTTATAGATCATTCCTTAGGTAATTCTTTTCGCCGAGTCTTTAGGTGCTATCATTGTGGTCGAAAAGGTCATCTTAATAAGTTTTGCTTTGATCTTAAACGAGGTCCTAGAAAATCCCAATGTAAGGCAACTGAGGTAGCCAAGATTCCTACACCCCGAAATCTTCATACGTCATTAGTTTGGGTTAGGAGATCCGACTTGGTAGCTTTACAAAATAGGATTTTTTATTCTCATTTACTTTCACACGCTTACTCCCTTGTTAAATCTAAACGTTGAATGTGTTAGTTGCTTGCATACTTTAGCTTGTGTACTTCATGCTATATTTATCATGCTAAATGTATGCTTCTTTATCATTGTTCTAGTCTATCCTTAATGCTTTATCACATGCTAGAATTATGATTATTGTTTATCTTTTGTATTATACTTATTTAATTTTAGTTTGCATTAAATGAAAAATACAAAAAGATTTTTGTTTATAATTTTTATAACATTTTAGTAATTTAAGATTACTAAAAAATTTAAATGTTTTGTGTGTGTCTTTTGAGTAAATATTTTTTAAAATTTTTTAAAAGCTCAAAAAGATTTTTTTTGTTTTGTGTGCATTTTAGTTTGACACGCTCTATGTGGCATATACTTGTATTTGAATCCCTTCTTTTTTGGCTCCATGTGGCTAGAACTTTTGGTTAAGATTGTCAATCCTTAAAATGTTCTTTACCATCCTTACATGGAGTAGTTGGATTTTGTGTTGATATAATGGATTCTATTTTTATATGCCTCAATTCACACATGCACGAGCTCACTTGAAATTTTAACATCGCATGTATATTTATGCTTTGTGAGGTGTTCTCCTACCAATCTTGTCATCTACATGTTATGTGACCTAGGAGGACTAGTGCATGTTAAAATCCGTTGCACGTGAGATTTGTGTGAAATATAAAAATGATGTATATAAATGTTCACGGGGAAGGGCTTCGAAAGGAAAAATCATCATTTGCGAGTAAGCCACCATTTTCTTGGACCTAAAAGAAATACGTGGTCGAAAGTCCTAAAAGAATAATGTCATTATTAAAAGAAAATAATTACCAAGGCCTAATTTGTTTAGTTGATTTATTCATTCAAAAGATTAAAATAATATGCTTAAATTGAGGGAGTTTGGATTGTATATGGTTTGCACAATGTCTGTTTATCCTAGTTGTACTTTCAATGTCATGACTCTATTGGTTTGTAGAATCATCAAAATTCTAGGCTTGTATGCATTGTGTATGCTGGTTCATTGAGTTCAATCTATATTGTCACATGAGGTTATATTCAAATGTGATGAAGTTGTCAATCAAATGAGAACTCCGTGAACATGTTTGAAGTGATTGGTTTTAAATTTAATTGTTGCTAGTTCACACCCCTACACTTCCGTTTCCATATGACATATTTTTTCCATATGAGTGTGAAACACTTATTGTATTTTGTGTCATGTGGGGTGTCTATACCTATATATGTGCGTGTGCATTACTGATAGTCATTATTTCTACATATATATGGTAATTTTTCTTTGCCTTGCTTTCTAGTTCATCTATGCTTACAATTCATAATTGGTATATATCGTGTTGCATAATGTTATTGATATCACATGCTTAGTATATCATGTATCACATTGATATCATTTTTTGCATCTTCATTGGTATCCATTATTATTTGTATGGATTAGTTATGCTTTTGTTGCCCATAGGCTTTCATGTTCTTTTGACTCTAAGAATCAGGTTTAAATTAGTTTTATACTTTGTCTATTCCTGAACAAAAAGAGGGGGAATGATAGGGGGAGAAATGGTATCTAATCATATTGTACTCGTATCTTAGTTTGGGGGAGACGTATTTCTAAGTAGGTCGTTAATTTGATAAAGTGGGAAATTAATTTAGGGGGAGTATTTATTTTATATGCATTTAAATTCTTGATATTACCTATGCATTTGATAGTTTTCTAAAGTGTGCAGGAATTCTTCTAAATACGAAAACTTTCTTCATCGACAAAGATATTGATCCTTGGGTCTTAAGTCAAGTTTGGTGGGATGTTTTGAGTCTAGTAGATCTTGACGGCCGTTTAGTAATTTTGCTTAGTTTTTGTTCCGGAATAGACAAAGGGGGAGATTTGAAAGGACAGGTCTCCGATTGAGTCTCAATGTTGTGTTGGCTCAACTCCGGACAAAAAACCTTTGAGTCATAGGATAGTGTTCATGTGAATCCATACAATCCTATGATGTGTTAGTTGAAGATGTGGCGGCCAAGAGTATAAAGCTTCACCATATGCCGGGTTTAGTGTGCCTCTTTTCTATGTCGACAACATTGTTAGATGCTCCTAAGGTATGAATGCATTATATATATATATAGGAGCTTGGAAATTTATTGGGTGTAATTTATTTTTATAAATAATTTTTATCGATTTTGTTTTACTCAGAAAATATTTTTTAGAACTTTTCATAAAAAGTTTTAGACTTAAAATGAATAGGGTATTTTCTGTCACATCATTCGAAACACACTGGATTCTCGTTCGAACGAGATTACCACATTGTTCGAACGAACTGGAATCGCGTTCGAATGAGATTGCTTGGTCGTTCGAACGAGACTTCTAGCAAAATTCCCTTTTCACCTTTGGAACAATGTTAGTAAAGTCGTTCGAACGAGAATGTCGTTCGAACGAGATTTGGCGAGAACGGTTATTTTGGATGTTTTTGATGATTTTCCCAGTTTTCCCACTTCTTTTACCCACTATCTTTTTCCCGATTGAATAAGTGAGAGAACCAATATTTTGGAACTAAAATTTTCACATTCCTCCATCTCCTAGAGAGATTGTTAGAGAGTTTCAATTCCAAATGAAAAGGTTCAGGTTTGAGTGTTTGTTTTTCAAGAAAAATCCTTAAACACTTTTGTTTACACCCAATTGTTCAGTTTATCCAAGTTCCTTAATATATATACTTTGCTTGGAGTTTTGGCACTAGTTTTATCTCTACCATTAGAAGAGTGTTTGGGTTTACTTATACATCCCATAAAGAATAAGTTCATTATTTTTGGCTACGGCATTCTCATACGGTGAAAGGCATCGTGTGTGGTAGATGGGTTCCTAAAAGTCCGATTGGTGGATTTTGAGACCGCGGTGGACTTCCGTGGCTATTCGATAGGCAGAGGTGTGTAAAAGAAGGAGTCTTGGGGCTTAGACGGAGTCATGTAAAGTGTTTGTAAGTATTTTTGTCTTGTAATTGTAAAACCGTACTTTGTGGATTTGAGGCTAGGGCCGTCCGAGATTTTTTCCCATTGTGGTTTTTTCCTCGTACATTGCGGCGTTGTGGTTATTTGTTTATTTTATCTTTAGCATAATTCACATTAGATGAAGGCTCAGGTAAAAAGATAAAATTGGTTTAAATCACTACTCATGCTTAAGTTGGTGCTAAAATTAATTTGGATAATGTTTAATTAATTTAGTTCAAGTCATTAATTTTATTCGATAAAATTTGGTTTGGCCTAATTTATAAAAAATGGAATAATTATTTTGTTAGGCAAATTTCTAGGACTTGGGTTGAGTTAATATGTTTAAGTGAATAGTTAATTTGTTATTTAATTTAATGTCACTCTAAGTTTTGTTTAATTTTAATTTGAAAGAAATTAAAATTTGTTATTTGCATGTTGTTTAGTTGAACCATCCGTATTCCGCATCTAAAAGGAAATTTCTTATTTAAAGATTTTAAAATTGGTGGTCTATTGTTTTCCTACATGATGTATTATGCACAAAGCTTGACTTAGAAGATGAGTGAATAGAATATGCCATGATCAAGTTAGCTTCCTGCAAATAATAATTGGCCTGGTGTGGCTATCCCCGATCCGCGCCACACGACGGAGGATCCTCAGGTCTCGTGCATCCCTCTTGGGAGAGCTTCGGTCGGCGTCATTTGAGGTGAGGTGAAAGATGTAGAGAGATTAGAGTCACCAGTCTATTTTACTCAAAACAAACAAAAGAAAAGAGGAAGCCATCCCAAAGGATATCATCCAAAGACATACTAGTGCATACGAAACCAAAATAATTCGAGAAGGGTCCGAAGGCTAAGTTACGAAATGGGAAGTTGTTATGCACCCATTCCGCCCTTTCGGTCTCTCATGGATTTTTGTTATTTTCCTTTTATCTTCCCCGTGATATGTGTGCATGTGTATATATAGTGTAGATAGGAATCAGCGACTTGTACCATGGAAGAGGTAAAGCGAGTCATTCGTAGGAAGGTTTAAAAATAATATTGAAAAATAAGAGTTACGCAATCATCCTTACATTAATCGTTATGAGGGGAAGATAATGCACACGGAATGATATGCCCCTAAGAACAAAAATATATGTATATATATAGTGTAAGATAATGGAGGTTAGAGAAGATGTAAAATAAGAGAAAAAGTAAAGAATAGGACTCGAGTCCCGGGTTTTACCCCGAAACGCCTACGTAGCCTATAGAGGCATCAAAGTCCACGTAGTTCGCATACAAAACGAGGGGTGGGGTTTATCCCATAAATCCAGCTGGGGATTCTCTTACTTGTGTGTGCGTGTGTGTGTGTGTGTGTGTGTGTGTAGAAAAAGTGTTTTAGTTGTGAGAGAAGTTTAAGAAAAGTATGAGAATTCCCGTTTGGAATTTATGAGCAAACCCTCTTTTTCTTGTTTTTTGGGTTTTTATTTATATGAAAATAAGAGATGTGCAATACTACTAAATAAAAAGTATATTAGGATGTGTGAGATGGGATAATAAAGCCACTAAGTAATAAAACAAGTTATTTCAAATTTATGAGAATTTAAGGAGAGAGTTGAGGAAATTTGACCTTCTTGAAGATCATGAGCTTGACCTTAAATGTTGGAGAGCAGCCCTTAGAATTGGATGATGATGGAGGGTAGTGAATTCATCGAGTTTGATGAAAAGGATGATGAAAAGTGAAGGATGGAAAGGGATTTGGGTGTAGAAATCACGCTGACTTTGAGAGAGGTTTTCGGAGTTTGCTGAGAGTGATATCCATGAGATCTGGGCCCTCCTTGCAAGTGAGGTCAAGCCTCCTTTTTATAGTCCCAGAGCATTGCCGATCGATAAAGCCTTGTTCCTACCGTTCGGCATGTGCGCTTAGGCACACTGCTGATAGGCAGGGTCTGAGACCAGCCGTTTGGCAGTATTTTTTAGGACTTTTTGGTAAATTAGCCGCAGAACGCCAAATGTTGATCAAAATCGTGCACGGGGTGGACTATTGGATAGGTAATTCAGAGACTTTTGAAAGTCCTTTGGATCGCTCCCGTTTAGGAGTTGACTTTGGGTCAAATATGGCTCGGAAGCATTCATTAGTCCATTGGAAGGGAAACTATCAGATGCAAACGGATAGTTCATCTGCATGGTAAGTCCGAATCACGCACGGGGCGGACCGTTGGAAAGGTTAGGAGATGTACTTCAATATTCCAAAGATTTTGATTCGGTTCGAGGAGTTGATTTTGGTCAACTGGGCCCTAGAAGCATTCGATGACCTTTCGAAGTAAAACGGATTGTTCGTCCGTACCGTAAATTGGAATCACGCACGAGATGGACCGTTAGAAAAGAGATTCAGTGCCCTTCAAAGATTCATTTAGTCTCGATCGAGCTGAAGAGTTGACCTAGGTCAAACAGAGCCTGGGAGTGCCCGATGGCTTCTATGTCAGTACCCGGGGTATGACCTGGGTTTGTAGTGATGAAGAGAGGTTCTAGGGACCCAAGGAGAGTTTTAGGGGGTAACAGAATGGGGTGTCTATAGATCCCCTCGACGGGTGAGTTTGGAATAAATTATAGTTGTCGAATAGACACCGCATGATGCTTTTAAGGAGGATGACCAATTCAGAGGGTCAAGATTGATTCTGAGGATCTAAAGGAGCGAGGACGACCAATTCAGAGGGTCGAGAAATATTCTGAGGACCTAAAGGAGTGAAGACGACCAATTCATAGGGTGAAGGCCGATTCTGAGGACCTAAGGGAGAAAAGACGACCGATTCATAGGGTCGAGACGGATTCTGAGGGCCTAAGGGAGCGAAGACGACCAATTCTATGGGTAGAAACTGATTCTACGGGCTTGAAGATGAGGGTGACCGATTCTGCGAGTCGGAACCAATTCTGAGGGCTTAAGTTGAGATGACCAATTCTGCGGTTGAAGCCAATTCTGAGGGCTTATGTTGAGATGACCAATTCTGCGGGTCGAAGCCAATTCTGAGGGCTTATATAGAGGTGACCAATTCTGCGAGTCGAAGACAATTCTGAGGGCTTATGTATAGGTGACCAATTCTGCGGGATTATGTTGAGATGACCAATTATGCGGGTCGAAGACAATTCGGAGGGCTTATGTAGAGGTGACCAATTTTGCGGGTCGAAGCCAATTCTGAGGGCTTATATAGAGGTGACCAATTTTGCAGGTCGAAGCCAATTCTGCGGGCCTAAGCCAATTCTGAGGGCTTATGTAGAGGTGAACAATTCTGCAGGTCGAAGCCAATGTTGCGTTCTTAAGGTGAGATGACCAATTCTGCGGGTCGAAGCCAATTCTGCAGGCTTATGTTGAGATGACCAATTCTGCGGGTCGAAGCCAATTCTGCTGGCTTAAGTGGAGGTGATGATCCAGGACCGAGGTCAATTATGATCCAAGAGTGGTGACGACCGATTTTGGGTTCCGCTGGGGAAAACGTAGTGTGTCCTTTGGAGACTTTAAAAATGACTTTCTGGAGTTCCACTGGGGAAATTACCTCATGACGTTGTTTTGAGCAGGGGAGTTGATTACCGGGGAAGTGTTTGTGATCTGCGGAGGAGAGGCGAGTTTGATGTCGTAAACTTTACTAGGGAAGTGATTAGGTGGTCCAGGTATTGGACGTATTGCTCGAGGAGGTTTGATACCTTTAGAGATCCTCCGAGGGCGTCACCGAGAGGAGTTTTACTTGGTTTTTTTACAGTTCTCCTGGGGGAATGGGGGTTTCACTTGAAGGAGTGCAAAATTTTCTAAATCCTTCCTGGCATTTTTAGGAATTTTTTGAGAATTTTTCAGGGCTTTTTGGTATTTTCTAGGAATTTTTATACGAAATTTCAAAAGGGTGTTGGTCGTCATGGTGCAGGGGTGCCTTTCAGCAGTGGTACAGAATTTTGGACTACCTCGGGAAGGTAAGGAGACAGTTCCGATCGATGGGTGGGGGGTCGATGCCGATCGGCATGACGCTTAGCATCCTATATAAAAGGGGAAAACTCCCTTCATTTTTCACAGCCTTTTGCTTTCTTTATCTGTGGGATTTTCCTCTGCAAATGGTTCTAGCATTCCAATCTCCAAGAAATGGCCATCTTTATGAGCACTGCAGCGCATAGGGAATGGTTGATTATCGATGATTGGGCGAACGTGGAGTGGAGGGCCAGGGCGCCTCTTTCTTTGGGAAGTGAGAACTAGTTTAATGCATTCGAGTCGGTTGCAGATGAGCAAACTTTGCTATGGGTGCCATCGCATCATCGGTCTTCTAAGGTGGTGAGCCCTAGCGGTTATGTAAGTAACCTGACTTTTGGCATTCCTCTCTCTTTTTGGTGATTTTTCCTTTCTTAAATTTTGACAAGGTTTCTCCTTTTGACAGTTTGATATCTCTTTGAAGAACATGCGTGCCGGTGAGATGATGGGGCTTAAGAATGTCTGGGAGCATATTCCACCCGTGGTGCGTTGGGTGGTATCATCAGCAGGTTTTGGGAGGTTGGCGTTTGCGTTGGATGAGACGCCTCGATCGACAGCGGTCTTATGTGCTTTGGGGGAGAGATGGTGGGATAGTACCCACACCTTCCATTTAGAATTTGGGTAGATGATGGTTACTCCCATAGATGTGCAGTAGCTTTTGGGGATGGATTGTGATGGAGAGCAGATAGAGGTGGATCATTCTCTCAGGGTGAGGTCGGAGGCAATGCGTACGGCACTTGGTGACGTAGGGAGGATAGTCTATAGGGATTCCATCTGGTTGTCCTTATTAAAGGATGTCTTGATGAGTAGGGTGATAGATGTGGAGGATGGGCTGCAGGTGAGGCAGATGGCCCGATTGGTCATCTTATTGGTGCTGGAAGGCTTTATGGTGGCGTCGAGCGGCGACGTCGTCCACTTGTGGTTCTTGCCATATTTGAGGATGTTTTCGAACATCCCTCTCTATGATTGGGGGAGCCTGACTTTGGCGACTGTCTATTTTTCTTTGGATGCATTCAGGCGGTGCTGTTGGTAAACTTTTACTGGAGCCACGTATCTCCTGGAGGTATCCTTTAATTTTGTGCATTTTCCTTTCATGCATTTGCAATTTCCTTATGCGTCTCTTTTTTTATTATGAATTCTTGTCTTTGGCAGACGTGGTTCTATGAGGTGATTGAAAAACTGTTACTAAAGCCGTTTAATACAATATCAAACTATTTAAGTAACTCCAAACTGATTTTTGAAGAAACTCTTTTCTATAAATAAAATCAGTTTAATCACAAGATGTGTTTGAAATTATGCACGAGATTTGTTCAAGATTTGTTAACATGTTTTGAAAAACAAAACTGCAATAGTTTTAAATTAGAACACTAAACAAAAAGGGATAAGGAGATGTAGAAAGATTAATGATAAGATATTTTTAACGTGGTAAAACCTCAACCAATTGAGGAAACATCCAAGACTCCCTCTACGGAGTAAAAAGAAAAATCGACAAAAATAAATATAACAGTTACAAACTATATAACACACATGCAAGCTCATAACTATACAAGTTTAGGAATGTACCCAATGGTGTCCTTATAACTTTTCTGCAGCTCTGATTGTTGATGTTGTTCTCCTAGTTTTCTAACTTCACTTTGTTCCAGTCTTTACGTAGACTCTTGTATCAAGATCTTATTACCAACACTTTCAGTGTTGTAGTGTGTAAGTGTTTGTGATGGTGATCTAACACATGCATGCACACACTCACGCTTATTTTTACAAACAGTGCTAGCAAATTACAAAGCAGATCTATATGCGGAGATTTTTAGTTTATCTCTTCTTAGGAAACATTGAACCTTATTTGACCTTTAATATTAACCCATAATCCACGGCTATCTTGCTCAGAAGTCGTATCAAGATCTTAATCAATCTCAGGTTTTGAAAATATTTTTGAGATTGAAAATCACCAAGTGCGATTCCAACTAGGTCGAAGGTTTTGTTTCAAAAGAACTAGAAACATAAAATATTACTGTTGATTTTGAGTATGAAAACATTTACAGAAAAGCATCAACAATAGATTTCTCAAGATGAGAAACTATCAACGCAAATCTGGGTGTGATGTAACATAAAATGCTCAGATCTAAATTTTTTATGAAACAGAAATGCAGATCTAGCTTAATGCTTAAGTTGGAAACAAGATCTCAACACAAAGAGGTTATAACACGAAACAACTTAATAAACCAACTCTCAAACACAGAAGGTTATGTTTGGTATATAACTGGTTTTGAAGAGGTTAGGGTTTGAAAAATGTTTTAGACGATTTAGGGTTAGGGTTTCTAACTCTTGCTCTCTCTGGTTTCTCTCTCTCTTCTCTCTCTACTATCTTCTCTCTCTAGAAATGATGAAATGACAAAAGCTTCTAAATGGATGAGAGTAAGTCTCCTTATATAGGGGGCTGAGAAGATTCGACAATGGGGTTCAAAATCAAGGGCTACGATTTAGTCTTTAGCTATTGACTTTGATCCAACGGTAGAAGAGAAGCGGTGGATTAAAATGCTTTTGATTAGTTTAAGAGGGATTCACAAGGATTAAGCCAGAACGCATGTAGATCGTTGATTACAACAATCCAAGGGTAGGAAATGAGCAAGGCTTATGTCTCACAGAAGAAACACAAATTGGACTGATATCAGGCTGACAGGTGTAAGGCTGAGATTGATGCTGAAACGCGTGTTTTGAAAATAATTACTCAAACATATTTAATTCTTTAGTGCTTTCGGTTTCTACCCTACTGAATTTCCAAAGATAAAATCATCAATTCAAAATTGTAGATTTACCCCAAAACTTTTAATTCCATTTATAAATTAGAAAAAAATGATTTTAAAAATTATTTAACATACCCAAAAAATCATTAAAATTCAATTTAAGGGAAATTAATATACACAACACACTTATAATCAATTATACGCAATATGCAATGTAGGAATGCAATACTAATGTGTGTGAGTGTTGGTAAATATACCTTAGATCAAGATGAATAAAAATAAGAGAAGGATTGAGGCTCTATGGTTTCTAGGATGGGACTCAATTTTGTTTCTATTTCCAAACTAGATGAGAACTTATACAATATAGACTCAAGTGAGTCAAGAGTATAAGGTGCTTCAATCTCCCCCTTTGAAAATATGAGACAAAATCTCCTTTGAGTCAACTTGGACTCGTAGGGAAACCGAAAGACAAGGAAAAACCTATTCCTATACAAAAATTTTATCTACCCATTTCCTAGAACTGAAAATTACATAACTCAACTAAATAAAATTCTATACCCTATTGCAACTTTGAACATAACAGAGAATAAATGTTTAGAATCCTGCAAAAAATCACTAAGAACAAGTTCTTTAGAATATGTAAAAAATAAATGAATTCTTATAAGACTCAAATTTCTCTCCCATTTTGTCTCAAGTGGACAAAGGAAAAAATTATGTAAATCTAAGAAATTATTCAGAACACACCATTCCAATTGATTTACGCAAGATAATAAACTTATTATAATCCTACGGTTTGGTAAACATATCCCCGAGTTACAAATCTGTAGGAAGATAATTGATTTCTAATTCCTTAGTTTCAACTAATTCACGAATAAAGTGATGTCTTATTTTTATGTGTTTTGTTAGCGAGTGTTGAACATGATTTTTAGAGATGTCGATCGCGCTTTGATTATCAAAATAGAGATGTAGTTGTTCTTCTTTGATACCATAATCACTTAGCATTTGCTTAAGCCAAAGTAATTGAGCACAACAATTGCCAGCGGCTATGTATTTAGATTTAGCAGTGGATAATGAAGGGCAGTTTTGTTTCTTACTACTCCAACCTACCAAATTATTACCAATATAATAACATGCGCCTGATGTGCTCTTACTATCATCAGTACACCCTACCCAATCAACATCGATGTATCCTATTATAGTGTTAGGAGTATCATTGGTGTACCAAAGTCCTAAATTTTGAGTGCCTTTAATGTACTTGATAATTCTTTTAACACAAGTTAAATGACTCTCTTTAGGATTGTTCTGGTAACGAGCACAAACGCAAACAACGTACATAATATCAGGACGTGAGGCAGTAAGATATAGTAAGGTTCCAATCATACTATGATAAAGGGTGGGATCTACGAATTTCCCTGTTTCATCCTTAGATAGTCTGACAGCAGTACTCATAGGATTTTTAGTATCTTTTGCACTTTCAAGACCAATTTTTTTAATAATCTCTAATGCGCATTTTGATTGTGAGACAAATAATCCTTTTGAATTTTGTTTGACTTGGAGACCTAAGAAAAATTGCGACTCCCCCATGAGAGACATTTGAAATTCTTTATGCATGATTTCAGAAAAGCATTTAACTTCTGAAGGGGAAGTTGATCCAAAGATGATATCATCTACGTAAACTTGAGCTATAATGATATGTTTGTCAAAATGTTTGACAAAAAGGGTTCGATCATTTCCACCTCTCTTCAAACCATTGTCTAAGATAAAGTTGGAAAGGCGATCAAACTAGGATCTTTGCGCTATTTTTAGGCCATGCAAAGCCTTCTTAAGACTAAAAGACATAATTTGGATATTTAGAGTCAATGAACCCTTTTGGTTGTTCTACATAGGTCTCCTCAGTCAATATTACATTAAGGAAGGCAGATTTGACATCCATTTGGTAAAGCGTATAATGTAAGTAGCAAGCTATGGAAAAGAGAAGACGAATAGATTCTAATCGAGTAATGGGATCAAAAGTCTTGTTAAAATCTATTCCCTCTATTTGAGAGTATCCTTGAGAAACTAATATGGCTTTGTTTCTAACGACTATCCCACTTTCATCAGATTTATTTTTAAATATCCAACATGTGCCAATAATTTTTTTATGATCAGGCCTAGGTACAAGATACCAGACATTATGAATGAAAAATTGAAGAAGTTCATCCTGCATTGCAGAAATCCAATGACGATCATTTAATGCATCATTAACATTCTTTGGTTCCACAAGGGAAACATAACATGTATAATGAGCATAGTTTCTTAATTCAGATCTTGTACGCACAAGTTCACTGGTATTACCAACCACGTTGTCTATGGGGTGGTCTTTAGCAACCCAATTAGTTACTTTAGGTGTCTCAATTGGTAAAGAATCATCTATTTCTGGTGAGTCATTTTCTAAAATATTTTCAGACTCTGCCACAATAGTTGGTTCTCCAGTCTTACTTTCTACAGTACTGTCACTTACAATTACGTTTATGGATTCCATTATGGTCTTAGTGCGAAGGTTATAAACACGGTAAGCTCTACTGTTAGGAGAATATCCTAGAAAGATGGCTTTATATTCTCGAGTCTCAAATTTGGATAAGTGTTCTCTGTCTTTGCAGACATAACACGTACAACCAAAGGTTCTAAGGTACTTAAGATTGGGTTTCTTCCCATACCAAAGTTCGTAAGGAGTTGTTTAGAATTCTTTCTAAGAGAGACCCTATTAATAATGTGACACGCAGTACGAACGGCTTCTACCCAAAAATACTTAGTTAAAGTCTTAGCATGAATCATAACACGTGCCATCTCTTGAAGGGTACGATTCTTTCTCTCAGCTATACCATACTGCTGAGGAGTCTTAGGAGCACTAAATTCATGTTTATAACCATTATAGTCACAATACTCTACAACACATGTATATAAGAACTCTCCACCTCTATTACTACGAATCCTATTTACCTGAGAGTCTTTCTCATTTTCAATTTGAAGTAAAATCTTCAAAAAGGTTCGGAATGTGTCAGACTTTTGTTTTAAGAAAGCTACTCAAGTAAATATGGTGAAGTCATCAACCATAACTAGAATGAAATTGTGTCCAGAAAGACTAACAGTTCGAGAAGGACCCATTAGGTCCATATAGATGAGCTCCAAAGGTTTAGAGGTTAGGATATCTTTGACTTTCTTATGAGGGGGCTTTAACAATTTTACTATTAGAAATAGGTTTGATCTTCGGAATACCTCTAACTATTTATTGAGAATACATTCTACTAAGGTTTTCGTAATTTATGTGACCCATACGATTATGCCATATCTCATTGTTATCCATTCTGTCAATGTTACATACCTCAGCACTATTTTGAACAGTATATCAATTGTCCGGAGTCCCGAGTCCTGTAATAATGCACTCAACTTTTTCATTTAAAATTTTGCAATTATTCTTTGAAAATGTGACAGTATGATTTGAGTCACAAAATTGCAAAATAATAAGTAGGTTTGCCTTAAGACCTTTTACTAGAAGAACATTTTCAAGTAAAGGTAATCCTTCTTCTTAGAGTGTTCCTTTACTAATGATTTGCGATGATACACCATCACCAAAAATAACTTTTCCTCCAGCATAGCTGGTTTTGTTTAAGAGTTTGGTATCATCCCCAGTCATGTGTTTTGAACATCCAGAGTCTAAATACCAACTTGATGGAGTGTGTTCATCTTTTAAAGAAGTAATAACAATATTACACTTCATCTAGGGTAATAGCTGAAGCACCTTATACTCTTGACTCACTTGAGTCCATATTGTATAAGTGTTCATCTAGTTTGGAACTTGTGACAAAATTATGTCTAACCTAGAATCCAAAGAACCCTAGAGCTAGCATTGTTATTTCATCCTTCTATATTGAAGTGATCTAGACCATATTACCAACACTCACACACAGTAGAATGGTTCAATTACATCTCTTATTGCATATAAGTGTGTGTACATATGTTCAGTGTGTTTAAATCCTTGATATTGCTTTTTAAATATTTTTTTGGAATTTTATAAACATTTTAAAATAAGTTTATATTAATTAAAACTTGGTTTTTAAAGTTTTCGGGGTCAATCTGCAATTTAGCATTGATGGTTATATTGGCTTAAAGTTGGCTTGGGTAGAATGCGAAAGCGGCAGAGACTTCAGGGTGTCTTTTTAATTATTTTCAGACGCGCGTTTTATCTCTTCTTATTGGCAAACATTTGTTGCCTTATGATTGGTGGAAAGTGTGTTTATTTATAGAGTACAAACCAATGCTTGTTTACAACCCTTGGATCGTTTTTATCAATGATCTGCATGTGCCCTTTTCATAATCCCTGTGAACCCCATTTGAACCAATCAGGTGAGTTTTAATCACCGCATATCGAGAACCCTTGGATTAAAGTCAATCCATCTTGACTCAATCTGAACCTTTGATTTTGGTTCTCATTCTCAAATCTTCTCAGCCTCCTATAAAAGGACCCTTCCTCTCAGCCTTCGGAGACTTTTTCCACTTCATCCTTTTGAGAATATAAAACAGAGTAGAGAGAGAAGAGAGAAAAGAGAGAGAAAAAGAGAAACCAGAAGAGAGAGAAAGAGTTAGAAACCCTAACCCTAACCCTAACCCTAAATCGTCAAAACCATTTTCAAATCTAAACCTCCTTTTCAACTACTATATATCCCAAACACAACCTTGAGTGTTTGTGTATTTGAGAGTTGTTTTTTTAGATTGGTTTGTTGTTGTAACCTCTTTGTTCTTTAGATCTTGTGTCGAACTTAAACATTGTGTCTTAGATCTATTTTCTGCCGTATAGAAATTTCATATCTGAGTTCTTCATGTTATATTACACTAAGATTTGCACATTTAGTTTCTCAGCTTGAGAAATATATTGTTGATTCTTTTTTTGTAAATGTTTTTAACTTTGATATCAACAATAATGTTTTATGTTCCTAGTTCTCTTGAAACAAGACCTTTGACCTAGTTTGGAATCGCACTTGGTGGTTTTCAATCTCAAAAATCTTTTCAAAACCCGATATTGATTAAGATCTTGATACATCTTCTGAGCAAGATAGCCATGGATTCTGGGATTGTTTTAAAGGTCAAAAAGGTTATGTTTTGTGAGAAGAGAGAAAAATAAAAATCACTGCATATAGTCTTATATGTAATTTGTTAGGACTGGTTGTATATAATAAGTGTGTGTGTGTGTGTGTGTGTGTGTGTGTGTGTGTGCATGTGTTCGAGAGCACCTCCACAAACACTTTCACCCTACCACACGAAAAGTGTTGGTAATAAGATCTTGAGAACAAGAGTCGACGTAAAGAACTTGAACAAATTGGAAGTTAGCAAACTGGGAGAACAACATCAATAATCAGAACTGCTGAGAAGTTATAAGGACAGCAGAGGGTACATTCCTAAACTTATATAGGTCTGAGTTGTATGCATGTTTGTTATATAGTTTGTAATTGTTAAATTTGTTTTAGTGATTTTTTTTGTTTACTCCGTAGAGGGAGTCGTGGATGTTTCCTCAGTTGGTTGAGGTTTTACCACGTAAAAATCTTGTTCTTAATCTTTCTACATCTCCTCATCTCATTCCTGATTGTGCTGAGTTTAAATTTTTTAAACTTTCTTATAAACCAGTTAATCAAATCTTGAATAGATCTCGTACATACATTTGTTAAACACATCTTGTGTTCAAATAGTTTTGGTTTTTAAGAAAAGAGCTTCTTAAAAAAAATGTTCGGAGTTACTTAAATAGTTTAATTTTATTAAACGGCTTTAGTAATAGATTTTCAATTGGTATTAGAGCTTTGTAAACTCCTTTTAAAGAGATCCTGTGTTTCTGAAATTGTTTTCTGAAAATCAAATATGGACGAAAAAAATGAAAGATTTGGTAACTTGACCAGACCTCCTATCTTTGATGGAACCAATTTTGCTTACTGGAAAGTAAGGATGATTGGTTTCATTCAAGGAACTATGGGAGATGATGTCTGGGACATTGTTGAAAATGGATACATTTTTCCTACTAAACCAGCCACTGAAGGAAGTAATGAGAGGGTTAAGAAGGTATTAAGTGAGTTCGCACAAGAAGAGAAATAAGTTTCTCGCAACAATAACAAAGGAAAGAATGCCATATTTATGTCTATAAATGAACATGAGTTCAAAAGAATCTCATCCTGTACCACTTCTAAGGAAGCTTGGGACACTTTGATTACTACTCATGAAGGTGACACTAGCGTTAAGGCTGCTAAAACTCAAATGTTAATTCAACAGTATAACTCTTTAATTATGTCTGAGACTGAGTCATTTGATGACTTCTATATGAACTTGACTGATATTGTGACAAAACTGCATGCTAATGGGATAACTTATGACAGACATGAAATTGTATCTAAAATTCTGAGATCATTACCACAGAAATTTGATAACAAAATATATGCTATTGAGGAAATGTGTGATATAAATCTCACTCCTGAATTACTCAGTAGTAAATTAAGAACTGGGGAAATGGAACTGGAATTTAAGAAACAATTGACCCAGTTCCATGGGAAACAGACTAGTTCCAATCTAAGCTTCTCTTATAAGTTAATTAAGCATGAGTTTAACATTTTCAATGATGATTCTGATGAGGAATGCGACATAGAGAGTTTGGACAATCAGATTGCCATAATGTCAAAACAATTTAAGAAAATCATTAAGTTTAGAAACAACTTGGCAAACAAACAAGCCAAGTCCAATTATCCAACTCACTCTAATCATAAACCTCATGAGAAAATTCATGACAAATATCATAAGGATTCTCACACTAGACCTAACAGAGACCTTAAAAAGACTGAATGATTTAGATGTGGTAAACTAGGACACATTGCACAAGACTGTAGAGTTAACCTGAACACTCAAACTAAACACGCTAGAGCCAACATTTGCAAGACTTGGGATGATTCAAGCAATTCTGACAATGAGGAACTTGAGTCATCTGAAGCTTTTAATCCTTGCATATCTTTCTTTTCCAAGATTATCTATAATGATGATATGCCTGTGTTTGTTAGTGAGGATGAATCTAGTAATCCTACTTCTATTGTTTCGAATCATGCTGTTACTGGATTAGATGCTTTAATTATTTAGAATATTGCTCTTTCTACCTCGGGGTGTGTGAGTCAAAGGGAAAGCGATAATGACGATGTCAATGGGTGTGTGAGTCCAAGAAATGAAGCCTTAAGGGGTCACTTCATACACTTCACTTAGTGACTCGGATAATGAAGATCTCCCAGAAATTCACACACTCTATGCTAAAACTCTCAAAAAAAGCACTAGACTAGAAAAGATTGTGAAATATCTCACCAAGAAGCTAGAAGATTTAAGCCTGATGGTCAAATTGAATGCTGAAGAGTATACTACCCAATGTTAAACTCATGAAATTGAAATCAAAATATTTAATCAAAAACTCAGAGATTTGAATGAAACAAATGAAACTCTGGAGAAAAAATATAAAGGGACATTGTTAGAATTGGAACAAACTAAAGAAAAGACAACAACTGTTTTCAAAAAATTTACAAAATTTGAAAATAATTCAAACTGTTTTGATGAATTTGTTGCTGAATCTAAAACCAATTCTGATGATCGAACTGGAATAGGGTTTTGCCCCAAAATAAAGACACA
The DNA here is from genome assembly GCA_949130495.1 of Sambucus nigra. Lineage (NCBI taxonomy): Eukaryota > Viridiplantae > Streptophyta > Magnoliopsida > Dipsacales > Adoxaceae > Sambucus > Sambucus nigra. The sequence continues at coordinate 696,530,070 of OX422208.1, forward strand.
AACAAAATCTTTTTAACCTATCAAGTTTGTGTCAGTAGGTAAAAGACCTATTGAAACTTGCCCAGACTTTCATTCTCTAAAAACTAAGTTTGAATCAAAACATCAAAACTTTAACATTGGGGAATCAAGTTGCTCTAAACATGAAAGTTCACCTAAGGCTAAATATGTCTGCCACTATATTAGGAAAAGTGACTCTACATTCAAAACTGTACTACCTAGGAATAGAGTTCAACCTCAAAATTCCTCAAAACCTTTGTTTAGAGACTTTCCTAGGGAGACCCCAATTTTGAGCAATCTTTATTTCTCCTATTGCGATATATACGGGCACTCTTTTGATGGTTGCTATTCTAGAAGACTGGTTAAACCTGTCTTTAATCCTCCTATCTATTAGAATTTTAACTATTCTAGAAGAAGCCACAATAATTACGTACTTCCTAGACAACCAGACAAAAACTCTAATTATAGAAAGAGAAAGACCAAACCTAAAAGAACATTCTCTATAAGGATTCCTAAACACTTTCCTAAACCAAATGCCCATGTCTTTCATAAAATTCAAAATTGTGCCCAAAACATTTTTCAACAAAAATCGAATGCTCGCAAATTTTATCAATTGAGAGCTAATAAGCGCAAAATGAAAACTAGAGCAATTTGGGTTAGAAAAGATGATCTATTACCTCAGATAAAGTGTAACATGGTTATTACTTCTTTAAAAGTTGAACACACGTCATCTGGTTGGTATTTAGACTCTTGATGTTCTAAGCATATGACAGGAGATGATACAAAACTTTTGAATAAAACCAGCTTTGCTGGAGGAAAAGTTATTTTTGGTGATGGAGAATCATCCCAGATCATAGGCAAAGGAACTCTCCAAGAAGATGGACTTCCTGTTCTTGAAGATGTTCTTCTAGTTAAAGGTCTTAAGGCCAATCTACTTAGTATCTCGCAATTTTGTGACTCAGATCATACTGTTACCTTTTCAAAGAACAATTGCAAAAATTTTAAATGAAAAAGGTGAATGCATAATTACAGGATTCAGAACTCCTGACTATTGTTATACTGTCATGAACAATTCTGAAATCTGTAATGTTGCTAGAATGGATGACAACGAGATATGGCATAACAGAATGGGTCACATAAATTACGATAATCTTAGTAGATTGACCTCTCAAGAAATAGTTAGAGGAGTTCCAAAAATCAAACCTATTTCCAACATTGTCTGTGGTTCCTGTCAGGAAGGAAAAATTGTTAATGCTCCTTATAAGAAAGTTAAAGATATACTTACCTCTAATACTTTGGAGCTCATCCATATGGACCTAATAGGTCCCTCCCAAACTGTTAGTCTCTGTGGAAACAGTTACATTATTGTTATGGTTGATGACTTCACTAGATTTACCTGGGTAGCCTTCTTAAAACATAAATCCGACACTTTTCGAACCTTCTTAAAAATACTTCTTCGGATTGAAAATGAGAAGGACACTCAAGTAAATAGAATCCGTAGTGATAGAGGTGGAGAATTCAAAGACACTGGTGTTATAGAGTAATGTGACTATAATGGTTACAAACACGAGTTTAGTGCTCCTAAGACTCCACAACAAAATGGTATCGCTGAGAGAAAGAATTGTACCCTTTAAGAGATGGCACGTGTCAAGTTACATGCTAAGAATTTGCCTAAATACTTTTGGGTAGAATCTATTCGTACAACATGTCACATTATCAATAGGTTCTATCTTAGAAAGAATTCCAAACAAACTCCTTATGAACTTTGGTATAAGAAAAGGCCCAATTTAAGTACCTTAGAACCTTTGGTAGTACTTGTTATGTATGCAAAGATAGGTAACACTTGTCCAAATTTGAGAGCCGGGGAGATAAAGCTATTTTTCTAGGATACTCACCTAACAGTAGAGCCTATCGAGTGTATAATCTTCACACTAAAACCTTTATGGAATCCATAAATGTAATTGTAAGTGACACTACTGTAGAGAGTAATACTGGTGAATCAACTATTAAGAAAGAACCTACAAATGTTTTAGAAAGTGACTCTTCTGAAATAAGTTATTCATTACCAATTGAGATACCTGAAGTGCCTAACTGGGTTTCTAAAGATCATCCCATAAATAACGTAGTTGGTAACCCTAGTGAGCCAGTGCGTACAAGATCTCAATTAAGAAATTATGCACATTATGCATATTTTGTTTCCCTAGTGGAACCAAAGAATGTAAATGAGGCATTGAATGACTCTCACTGGATTTCTGCAATGCAGGAAGAACTTCTTCAATTTGTCATTCATGATGTTTGGTATCTTGTACCTAGGCCGGATCACAAAAAGGTTATTGGCACACGTTGGATTTTTAAAAATAAGTCTGATGAAAGTGGGATAATCATTAGAAACAAAGATAGATTAGTTGCTCAAGGATACTCTCACATTGAAGGAATAGATTTTAACGAGACCTTTGCTCCTGTTACTCGTTTAGAATCTGTTCGTCTTCTCTTTGCCATAGCTTGCCATTTGCATTTTACACTCTACTAAATGGATGTTAAATCTGCATTACTTAATGGAATATTGACTGAAGAGACCTATGTAGAACAACCAAAAGGTTTCATTGACCCTCAATATCCAAATCATGTATTTCGTCTTAAAAAGGCTATGTATAGCCTTAAACATGCGCCTAGAGGCTGGTATGAGGGTCTTTCCATCTTCCTCTTAGATAAAGGTTTTAAAAGAGGTGGAAATGATCAAACTCTATTTGTCAAACATTTTTACAAACACATCATTATTTCTCAAGTTTATGTTGACAATATCATCTTTGGATCAACTTCTCACTCAGAAGTAAAATCCTTCTCTGAGATAATGCATAACGAGTTTCAAATGTCTCTTATGGGGGAGTTACAATTTTTCTTAGGTCTTCAAGTCTAGCAAAATTCAGAAGGATTATTTGTCTCGCAATCTAAGTACACTTTAGAGATTGTAAAGAAATTAGGCCTTGAGAGTGCTAAAGATGCTAAAACACCATGAGTACTACGGTAAAATTATCTAAAGACGAAACTGGAAAACCTATAGATCCAACTCTATATCGTAGTATGATAGGAACCTTGCTATATATTACTGCCTCGCGTCCTGATATAATGTATGATGTGTGTGTATGTGCTCGTTATCAAAATAACCCTAAAGAGAGCCATCTATCTTTTGTTAAAAGAATCATTAAATATATAAAAGGCACTCTGAACCTAGGACTTTGGTACATGAGTGACACACCAAGCACTATAATTCTGTACACTGATGCAGACTGGGTTGGGTGTACTGATGATAGTAAAAGCACATCAGGATCATGTTATTATATAGGTAATAACTTGGTAGGATGGAGTAGTAAGAAACAAAATTATACATCACTCTCAACAGCTGAATCTGAATACATAGCCGCTGGAAGCTGTTGTGCTCAATTAATTTGGCTTAAACAAATGCTAAGTGATTACAATATTCAAGAAAATCAATTGCATATCTATTGTGATAATCAAAGTGCGATCAATATCTCTAAAAATCCTGTTCAACACTCGCGAACAAAACACATAAAAATAAGACATCACTTTATACGCGAATTGGTTGAAACTAAGGAATTAGAAATCAATTATCTTCCTACTGATTTGCAACTCGCAGATATATTCACCAAACCTTTAGATTACAATCGATTTATTTCTTTGCTTAAATCTATTGGTATGGTGTGTGCTAATTAATCTCTTTGATCTCTCTATTTTTTTGCCTTCGTCCATTTGAGACAAAATGGGGGAGAAATTTGAGTTTCTAATGTATTTCACATATGCTAAACAGATTTATCTTAGTGATTCATTACAGGTTTATGTACAGTTATTCTCACCGTTGTAATAGGGTATTCTATTTGTACATAGTTGAGTTATGTACTTTTGCTTTCTAGGAAATGGGTAGATAGAATTTTTTAGGAATAGGTCTCCTTATTCTTGTTGCCCTACAAGTTCTAGATGACTCAAAGGAGATTTTGTCTCATATTTCCAAAAGGGGAGATTAAAGCACCTTATACTCTTGACTCACTTGAGTCTATATTGTATAAGTGTTCATCTAGTTTGGAAATTGTGACAAAATTATGTCTGACCTAGAATCCAAAGAACCCCAGAGCTAGCATTGTTATTTCATCCTTCTAGATTGAAGTGATCTAAACCATGTTACCAACACTCACACACAGTAGAATGGTTCAATTACATCTCTTATTGCATATAAGTGTGTGTACATATGTTGAGTGTGTTTAAATCCCTGATATTTCTTTTTAAATATTTTTTGGGATTTTATAAACATTTTAAAATACATTTTTACTAATTAAAACTTGGTTTTAAAAGTTTTCGGGGTCAATTTGCAATTTAGCATTGATGGTTATATTGGCTTAAAGTTGGTTTGGGTAGAATGGGAAAGCGGCAGAGACTTCAGAAGCGCGTTTTATCTCTTCTTATTGGCAAACATTTGTTGCCTTCTGATTGGTAGAAAGTGTGTTTCTTTATAGAGTATATTCCAACGCCTGTTTACAACCCTTGGATCATTTTTATCAACGATCTGCACGTGCCCTTTCATAATCCCTGTGAACCCCATTTGAACCAATCAGGTGAGTTTTAATCATCGCATATCGTGAACCCTTAGATTAAAGTCAATCCATCTTGACTCAATCTGAACCTTTGATTTTGGTTCTCATTCTCAAATCTTCTCAGCCTCCTATAAAAGGACCCTTCCTCTTAGCCTTCGAAGATTTTTTCCACTTCGTCCTTTTGAGAATATAAAAGATAGTATAGAGAAAAAAAGAGAAAAGATAGAGAAAGAGAGAAACCAGAAGAGAGAGAAAGAGTTAGAAACCTTAACCCGAACCCTAAATTGTCAAAACCATTTTCAAATCTAAACCTCCTTTTCAACTACTATATATCCCAAACACAACCTTGAGTGTTTGTGTGTTTGAGAGTTGTTTTGTTTAGATTGGTTTGTTGCTGTAACCTCTTTGTTCTTTAGATCTTGTGTCCAACTTAAACATTGTGTCTTAGATATATTTTTTGCCGTATAGAAATTTCAGATCTGAGTTCTTCATGTTATATTACACTAAGATTTGCACATTTAGTTTCTCAGCTTGAGAAATATATTGTTGATTCTTTTTCTGTAAATGTTTTTAACTTTGATATCAACAATAATGTTTTCTGTTTCTAGTTCTCTTGAAACAAGACCTTTGACCTAGTTTGGAATCGCACTTGGTGGTTTTCAGTCTCAAAAATCTTTTCAAACCCCGAGATTGATTAAGATCTTGATACATCTTCTGAGCAAGATAGTCGTGGATTCTGGGATTGTTTTAAAGGTCAAAAAGGTTAGGTTTTGTGAGAAGAGAGAAAAAGAAAAATCACTGCATATAGTCTTATATGTAATTTGTTAGGACTGGTTATATATAATAATTGTGTGTGTGTGCATGCATGTGTTCGAGAGCATCTCCACAAACACTTTCACGCTACCACACGAAAAGTGTTGGTAATAAGATCTTGAGAATAAGAGTCGACGTAAAGAACTTGAACAAATTGGAATTTAGCAAACTGGGAGAACAACATCAACAATTAGAACTGCGGAGAAGTTATAAGGACACCAGAGGGTACATTCTAAAACTTATATAGGTCTGAGTTGTATGCATGTTTGTTATATAGTTTGTAACTGTTAAATTTGTTTTAGTGATTTTTTTTGTTTACTCCGTAGAGGGAGTTGTGTATGTTTCCTCAGTTGGGTGAGGTTTTACCACGTAAAAATCTTGTTCTTAATCTTTCTACATCTCCTCATCTCACTCCTGATTGTGCTGAGTTTGAAATTTTTAAACTTTCTTATAATCCTGTTAATCAAATCTTGAATAGATCTCGTACATACATTTGTTAAACAAATCTTGTGTTCAAATAGTTTTGGTTTTTAAGAAAAGAGTTTCTTAAAAAAACTGTTCAGAGTTACTTAAATAGTTTAATTTTATTAAACGGCTTTAGTAACAGATTTTCAATAGCTCGACTTTTCTAACACAAACAGCTGTTATTTTTATTTTGTGCTTATTTGCTCCTAATTGATAATATTTGCTAGCATTAGATTTTTGTTGAAAAATGTTTTGCGCATGAAGCTGAATTTTATGGAAAGTGTGAGCATTTGGTTTAGAGAAGTGTTTAAAAATCCCTCTTGGAAATGATCTTTTAGGTTTGGTTTTTCTCCTTCTATAGTTAGTGTTTTTGTTTGGTTGTCTAGGAAGAACATAATTGTTACGACTTCTCCTAGAATAGTTAAAGTTTTCATACATAAAAGAATTAAAGACAGGGTTGACTATACATCTAGAGTAGCATCCTTCAAAGGAATGACCATTTAGATCACAGTAAGAGCAGTATAGATTGCTCGACGATGGTATCCCCTTAGGAAAGTCTCTAAACAAGGGCTTAATGAGATTTTGATGTTGAAGCTTATTCCTAGGGGGTACAGTTTGAAAGACCGAATCACTCTTCCTAATAGGGGGGCATACATATTTAGTCTTAGATGGACTTTCACACTTAGAGTTACTTTTTTCCCTAAAATCAAACATAGATTGGTTTTTGTTAAACTCATTTTTCAGAGAAAGAAATTCTGGACAAGTTTCTATAGGTCTTTTGCCTCCTGACACAAAATTAATTGGTTAAAAAGTTTTAATTTTAGTCTTCAAATTGGGGCAAAATCCTATTCTAGTTCGATCATCAGAATTGGTTTTGGAATCAGTAACAAATGCATCAAAACATTTCGAGTTATTTTCAAATTTAGCAAATTTTTTGAAAACTGTTGTTGTCTTTTGTTTAGATTGTTCCAATTCTAATAATGTCCCTTTATATTTTTTCTCCAGGGTTTCATTTTCTTCGATCAAATTCTTCAATTTTTTATCAAAAGTTTGAACTTCATTTTCATGAGTTAGACATTGGGTAGTATACTCTTTAGCATTAAGTTTAACCATCAGGCATAAGTCTTCTAATTTCTTAGTGAGATCTTTCACTATCTTCTCTAGTCTAGTGCTTTTCTTAAGCATTTTCGCATAAAGTGTGTGAATGTCAGGGAGGTCTTCAGAGTCACTAAGTGCAGTGTGTGAAGTGACCCCTAAAGATTCATTTCTTGAACTCACGCACCCATGGACATCGTCATTATCGCATTCCCTTTGACTCACACAACTTGTGGTTGAACTAATAATATTCTCAAAAAGTAAAGCATCTAAACCAGTAGCAGTATGATTCACAACAACAGGAGTAGAGTTACTATCATCATTCTCATAAATAGGCATATCATCATTGTATATTATCTTAGCAAAGAAAGACATTCAAGGATCAAAACAATCAGAAGATTCGGGTTCCTCATTCTCAGAATCACTTGAATCATCCTATGTTTTGCAAATGTTGGCCCTAGTATGTTTATTGACATTGTTTAGTTTCACTCTATAGTCTTCTGCTAAGTGTCCAAGTTTTCCACATCTAAAACACACAAGCTTCTTGAAGTCTTTTTAGAGTCTCATGTACTTGTGATGTTTGTCTTGACCTTTCTCATGAGGTTTGTAGTTAGACTGACTTGGATAATTTGGCTTGCCTTGTCTGTTTGCCAATTTATTTTTAAATTTGACAATTTTCTTAAATTGTTTTGACATCAAGGAAATTTGATTATCCAAACTATCTATATCACATTCCTCATCAGAATCATCAGTGGGAATAGTAAACTCAGGTTTCATCAACTTAGAAGAAAAACTCAAGTTGGAACTAGTCTATTTCCTATGGGACTGGGTTATTTGTTTCTTAAATTATAATTCTATTTCCACAGTTCGAAGTTTACTACTGAGTAATTCAGGAGTGAGATTTTGATCACACATTTCCTCAATAGAATATCTTTTATTATCAAATTTATGTGGTAATGACCTTAGAATTTTAGATACAATTTCATGTCTATCATAAGTTATCCCATTAGCATGAAGTTTGGTCACAATGTTAGTTAATTGCATGTAGAAATCATCGAAAGTTTCAGAATCAGACATAACTAGTGAGTTATACTGCTGAACAAGCATTTGAGTTTTAGTAGCCTTAACTCTAGTGTCACCCTCATGTGCAGTGATCAGTGTATCCAAAGCTTCCTTAGAAGTGGCACAAGATGAGATCCTTTTGAACACATGTTCATTCATGGACATAAAGATAGCATTCTTGCCTTTGTTATTATTACGAGAAGTCTGCTTCTCTTCTTATGTGAACTCACTTAATGCTTCCTTAACCCTCTCATTACTTCCTTCAGTGGCTGGTTTAGTAGGATAAGATTATCCATTTTCAACAATTGTAACACCCCATGTTTTTATTAACTATTTTTATTAATTAATTAGAATTTTCGAGAAAAATAAATTTTTGAATTTAATAATTTTTATTGGCTTAATATGTTGGTTATTATTTTAGAAGAATAAAACTTCAAGTGGAATTAAAATCGGAGTTAAAATGGATTTCATATTGATTTTACAATTTTTGTCCCTTATAATTTTTTTAGGCGAACTGTAAGATTTTAGGCATGATCGATCGATCGATGCCTGGGGGTAGATCGATCGACCCTTCCAAAAAACGTGACCAGCAAGCTGTTTTTAAGAATTTGTGTAGGATTAGGACTCCTAATCAATATATAACCTTGTTAATCTGTGGGAGGACTTCTTACAATCACTTTTTCTTCAGTTTTTCACCAGAGAACACTTCTAAATATTTTTCCTCTCACTCATAATCATCAACATTCTTCATAATCAAGTTTTTGATACAAGTTTTGGGAGGCTTAATTGGGGTTTAATCAAGTTGGTCTAAGAACACTCTTTTGCTAGTTTTTTGCAAGGAATCCAGATTTCTCATCAGATTTTCAACACGATCTTTATAGGCATGAATACTCTATTCTTTTCCTTTAGTATTATGCATTTTAAGTGTCGCCTAAACACTTAATTACATGGGGTTATTTTTATTAAATCTTTTAATCTGAAAAACATTTATAACCCTTGGGTACGTAGGATTCATGAGTGATTTTGGGTTTTATTGGTGTAGGTTGCATGTAGAAAAACCCTAGCTTTAAAATAAATGATTTTTGGGTGCGTATAACTCATGTAATACATGTAGAGACAATGAAATTTGGTTTTTGAGGTATATATGATGAAAACTTGGTATATTTAATTTAAAATAATTAAATGAGATTATTTGGGTACTGTTGACGTTGTGATAATTAAATTAAAGATTTAATTAAATTGACTATCATGCGCAGTTTTATACGTTGACTAATTATTCTTATTGGTATGACTTGTCGGTATTATTAAATATCATTGTGACGACGGGTTGTTGGGTATTATTTCTCTCCCTATATTTTAGATTGCCTTCTAGGAATGGGACTAGTGAGGGAAAATTATCACGGTTTTATTGTGTTGGGGTGGGATGATTTTTATTACTTTATCGTCGTTACGCTAGTCTAGGTATGAGACTAGGTTATGATTTATGTCAGAAAATCCTCCTATACATAGGTTAGGACGTATTGATAACTTGGGGACCCTTAGGTATGGGACTAAGGGGTATTTTGAGAATCTCACATCGATTAAAAGGTGGGGTTTTTATAAATTGTGAATTGAAAAATTGAGAACTAATACCTAAGATAATAAGATGGGTATTAAAATATATTGGCGACATAATCAGCGAGGGTCGGCAGTTTAAACGGGCCAGCCGGCGTTTTATGTCGTGTCATGTATGGAACCTTGACAATCAGCGAGGGTCGATAGTTTAAACGGGCCAGCTGGCGTTTTGAAAAGGGGATGTCTATTTTGGGGGAGAAATCACCCGAGGTGGGAGGACTGCTATAATGAATTTTGGTGAATTATCATCCGAGGCGGGAGGACCGCCTTACCTAATAATTATTGAAGTAAGAACATAAATAATTGAGAAATTTGATAATTTGGGTTAATTAATAAAAGATTAACTCCGCGGGACTTGGCAATTTAAAACCATATTGGTGTGCCTTTATAAATGCGGATTCCTGCGGGTAGTTAGTAATTTATATTTTTGACGTTTAATTATCCTGTTTAATTTCAAATATTCTATTGTGATATTTATTGCGTATAATGCTACTATCTGGATTCAAGGAACCTATTTGAGGGGATTAGTGTGTATTCTTGCTCGGGGCTTTGGCTCTGACCCATGCGTTGACTAATCTTTTTCAGGATTAGAATTGGATAAGCTGCATAAAAATTTTGGAGATTATCATTTGGAGGTGCAGATGGAGCGAATTTACTTTATTGTTTTGTTTTAGCTTAGACTTTCCTTTCAGTCGTATTTCATTATGAGACTCAGTTTAGAGAGTTATTGGGCCATTCGGTTTCAAAGTTATTATGGGATTTAGTTATTCGGAGTTGGATCTTTATTCAGATTTTTAATTAATCATTATTGGAGATTGGATTTTCGAAGTTAGCATGTGATCGATCTTTTATCACTTAGTTGTTTATAATCATTTGAGGTTAATTCAATTATTTATCTTATGGACTGATTTATTTATGTCTCATGCTAATAATGGTATTTTATTTACTCACGCACGACTTAGTTTTGGTGGCGGCCGACGCCAGAATTAGGCGGGGTGTGACAGATGGTATCAGTGCATGGTCTTAGGTCTCGTAGGTTATGAGTCCGTTTAGCCTCCTTGTTGCCGATCTTTGATCCCCTTTCTTGATTCGTACTTCTTAAGGTAGATGTTCTAGCATATGTGTTAGATGTGTTTCTTGGAGATGTGAAGTTTTGAGTTAAGGACGTTGTAGGCATTGACTTTAGAATTAGTAAGCTTGATGTGGGGATCCTTATAATGGATTATGGAGATGATAATTATTTTTGGAGATTTTAGTACACATGTTAGGTATCGTATGTATCGATTTTTTGGTGTTGAGATTTAATTTGAGGAAGTTAGAATTTTGATGACTTTCGGCTATCGAATCGAGTGGAGGATATGTGAGAGCGTGTGGTACGTCGTTATTTTCATAGTCATGCATATGCATATAGGTAATATATATATTATTTTGTTGTTAGTGGGGAAGTGTTCGTAGGATTGGGTGTACGGGCGCCCAATTATGGCATTCTACGGGTAGGCATATATGAGCCGTATTTTCTTTTTGTGATATTTACGTGTTGATGTGTATGATTCGTCTAATTTCGAGGACGAAATTCTTTGCTACTGGGGAAGTATGTAACACCCCGTGTTTTTATTAACTATTTTTATTAATTAATTGGAATTTTTAAGAAAAATAAATTTTTGAATTTAATAATTTTTATTGGCTAAATATGTTGGTTATGATTTTATAAGAATAAAACTTCAAGCGGAATTAAAATCGGAGTTAAAATGGATTTTATATTGATTTTACAATTTTTGTCCCTTATAATTTTTTTGGGCGAACTGTAAGATTTTAGGAATGATCGATCGACCCTCCCAGAAAACGTGACCAGCAAGATGTTTTTAAGAATTTGTGTAGGATTAGGACTCCTAATCAATATATAACCTTGTTAATCCATGGGAGGACTTCTTATAATCACTTTTTCTTCAGTTTTTCACTAGAGAACACTTCTAAATATTTTTCCTCTCCCTCATAATCATCAACCTTCTTCATAATTAAGTTTTTGACACAAGTTTTGGGAGGCTTAATTAGTTTTTAATCAAGTTGGTTCAAGAACACTCTTTTGCTAATTTTTCGCAAGTAATCCAGATTTCTAATCATATTTTCAACACGATCTTTACAGGCATGAATACTCTATTCTTTTCCTTTAGTATTATGCGTTTTAAGTGTCACCTAATCACTTAATTACATGTTTTCTTAAAAATAATTAGTAACTTAATTAGAAAAAGTGGATACTAATTATGGGGTTGTTTTTATTAAATCTTTTAATCTGAATAATATTCATAACCCTTGGGTACGTAGGATTCATGAGTGATTTTGGGTTTTATTGGTGTAGGTTGCATGTAGAAAAACCCTAGATTTAAAATAAATTATTTTTGGGTGCGTATAACTCATGTAATACATGTAGAGACAATGAAATTTGGTTTTTGAGGTATATATGATGAAAACCTAGTATATTTAATTTAAAATAATTAAATGAGATTATTTGGGTATTGTTGACGTTGTGATAATTAAATTAAAGATTTAATTGAATTGGACTATCATGCGCAATTTTATACGTTGACTAATTATTCTTGTTGGTATTATTAAATATTATTGTGACGAAGTGTTGTGGCGTATTATTGCTCTCCCTATATTTTAGATTGCCTTCTAGGAATGGGACTAGTGAGGGAAAATTATCACGGTTTTATTGTTTTGCTGGTGGGATGATTTTTATTACTTTATCATCGTTACGCTAGTCTAGGTATGAGACTAGGTTATGATTTATGTCAGAAAATCCTCATATACATAGGTTAGGACGTATTGATAACTTGGGGACCCTTAGGTATGGGACTAAGGGGTATTTTGAGGATCTCACACCGATTAAAGGGTGGGGTATTTATAAAGTGTGAATTGAGAAATTGAGAAGTAATACCTAAGATAATAAGACGGGTATTAAAAAAATTTGGCGATATAATCAGGGAGGGCCGATAGTTTAAACAGGCTAGCCGGCGTTTTGACAAGGGGATGTGTATTTTGGTCGAGAAATCACCCGAGGCGGGAGGACGGCTATAATTAATTTTGGTGAATTATCACCCGAGGTGGAAGGACCGCCATACCTAATAATTATTGAAGTAAGAACATAAATAATTGAGAAATTTGATAATTTGGGTTAATTAATAAATTATTAACTCTGCGGGACTTGGGAATTTAAATTCATATTGGTGTCCCTTTATAAATGGGGATTCCTGCGGGTAGTTAGTGATTTATATTTATCGCGTTTAATTATCCCGTTTAATTTAAAATATTCGATGGTGATATTTATTGCGTATAATGCTACTTTCTGGATTCAAGGATCCTATTTGAGGGGAGTAGTGTGTATTCTTTCTCAGGGTTTTGGCTCTGACCCATGCATTGACTAATATTTTTCAGGATTAGAATTGGAGAAGCTGCATAAAATTTTTGGAGATTATCATTTGGAGGTGCAGATGGAGCAAATTTACTTTGTTGTTTTGTTTTAGCTTAGACTTTCCTTTCAGTCGTATTTCATTATGAGACTCAGTTTAGAAAGTTATTGGGCCATTCGGTTCCAAAGTTGTTATGGGATTTATTTCAGTTATTCGGACCTGGATCTTTATTCAGATTTTTAATTAATCATTATTGGAGATTGGATTTTCGAAGTTAGCATGTGATCGATCTTTTATCGCTTAGTTGTTTATAATCATTTGAGGTTAATTCAATTATTTATCTTATGGACTGATTTATTTATGTCTCATGCTAATAATGGTATTTTATTTACTCACGCACGGCTTAGTTTTGGTGGCGGCCGATACCAGAATTAGGCGGGGTGTGACAGATGGTATCAGTGCATGGTTTAGGTTTCGTAGGTTATGAGTTCGTTTAGCCTCCGTGTTGCCGATCTTTGATCCCCTTTGTTGATTCGTACTTCTTAAGGTAGATGTTCTAGCATACGTGTTAGATGTGTTTCTTGGAGATGTGAACTTTTGAGTTAAGGACGTTGTAGGCATTGAGTTTAGAATTAGTAAGCTTGATGTGGGGATCCTTATAATGGATTATGGAGATGATAATCATTTTTGGAGATTTTAGTACAGATGTTAGGTATCGTATGTATCGATTTTTGGTGTTGAGATTTAATTTGTGGACGTTGGCATTTTTAAGACTTTCGGCTATCGGATCGAGTGGGGGATTTATGAGAGCGTGTGGTACGCCGTTATTTTCATAGTCATGCGTATGCATATATATATATATATTATTTTGTTTTGTTGTTCGTGGGGAAGTGCGCGTAGGATTGGGTGTATGGGCGCCAAATTATGGCATTCTATGGGTAGGCATATATGAGCCTTATTTTCTTTTTGTGATATTTACGTGTTGATGTGTATGCTTCTTCTAATTTCGAGGACAAAATTATTTGCTAGTGGGGAAGTATGTAACACCCCGTGTTTTTATTAACTATTTTTATTAATTAATTGGAATTTTTGAGAAAAATAAATTTTTGAATTTAATAATTTTTATTGGCTAAATATGTTGGTTATGATTTTAGAAGAATAAAACTTCAAGCGGAATTAAAATCGGAGTTAAAATGGATTTTATAGTGATTTTACAATTTTTGTCCCTTATAATTTTTGTCCCTTATAATTGAATCCCATCTTTTACGCCTCCACGTGGCTAGGACTTTTGGTTTAGATTTTCAATCCTTAAAATGTTCTTTACCATGTTTTATATGGAGTAGTTGGATTTTGTATTGTTTAAATGGATTCTATTTTTATATGCCTCTTTTCACACATGCACGAGCTCTTTTGAAATCTTAATGTCACATGTTATATTTGAGCTTTTTGAGGTGTTCTCCTACCCATCTAGTCATCTACATATCTATGACCTAGGAGGAATAGTGCATGTCAAAATTCGTTGCACGTGAGCTTTGTGAGATAAAAAATTATATATCTAAATGTGCACGGGGAAGGGCTCCGAAGGGATGAATTAAATCCTTTGCGATAGTAAGCCACCGTTTATTGGATCTAAAAGAAATACGTGATCCAAAGGCCTAAAAACAGAATATTTGGCATTAAAAAGAAAACAATTGCCAAGGCCTATGTTTGTTTGATATATTCATTCAAAAACAAAAGAATATATATGCTTATTGAGGGAGAATTGGATGGTATATCAACGGTTTGCACAATGTCCATTTATCCTAGTTGTCTTTAATGTTATGACTCTATTTGGTTTGTAGAATCATCATCATGCTAGGCTTGTATGCATTGTGTATGTTTGTTCATTGAGTTCAATCTTCATATTGTCACATGAGGTTATATTTAAATGTGATGAAGTTTGCAATCAATTGAGAACTCCGTGAACATGTTTTAAGTGATTGGGTCTAAATTTAATTGTTACTAGTTCACACCCCAACACTTCCGTTTCCATATGACGCATTTTTGCCATACGAATGTGCAAACTTATTGTATTTTTATGTCATGTACGTGTTTATATCTATATATATGTGCGTGTGCATTTTTGATATATTTATAGTACATATATATATGATATTTTGTTTTGCCTTTGCCTTGCTTTTATTGCCCATATGCTTTAATGTCTTAACACTTTAAGCTTCAACGTGTTTATTAGGGGGAGAAAATGATAGGGGGAGAAATGGTATCTAATCCTATTATTATCGTATCTTAGTCTTGGGGAGATATATCTTAGGGGGAGACGTCTTTCTAAGTAGGTCATGTGTTTGTTAAAGGGGAAGAATTAATTTAGGTGGAGTAATTAATTAATTGCATTTAATACTTTGATATTCCCTGTGCATTTGATGAGTTTGCTTAAGTGTGCAGGATTTCTTCTAAAGCGGCATTGTTTAAACGACAAAGCGTTTGATCCTTGGGTTGAGTCAAGTTATGGTGGGTTATGTTTTGAGTCTAGTGAGCTTGACGGCCCTTTAGGATTTTTGTTTGGTTTTTGTCCCGGAATAGCCAAAGGGGGAGATTTGTAAGGACACAAATTTTCAATTGAGTCCATATATAGTTTTGGCTCAATTCTGGACAAAAACATTTATTCATAGGATAGTATTTAAATTGTAATATTCTCAAGGCTATGAAGTGTTTGTTGAAGACGTAGCGGCAAAGAGTATAAAGCTTCATCAATATGCCGGTTTGTGTGCCTCGTTTCTACGTCATCAACCATAGTTCCATGCTCCCAAAGTATGAATGCAATATTATATATATAGGAGCTTGGAACAAGTTTATTGGGTGTTAGGTTTTATAAAAACTGCATTTTGTTTTAAGAAATAATTAATTAAAACCTTAAATAAATGTTTATAAAGTTTTCTGGGCTAAAAATAAATTTTTCAATCTTTCTGGTGGTTCGTTAGATATGTCGTTCGAACAAGTTTTTTCGTTCGAACCAGATGTCGTTCGAACGAGTTTTTTCGTTCGAACCAGATGTTGTTCGAACGAGTTTGCCAACGAGGTTCCAGTATAGGCCTATGAAATGTCGTTCGATATGTCGTTCGAACGAACCTTCTGTTTGAACGAGATATCCAACGAGATTCTAACGAGTTCAATCTGGAACGTCGTTAGAAGTCTCGTTCGAACGAGAATTTCGTTCGAAAGAAATGTCGTTCGAACGAGATGCCAGGCAGGAACAGGTTTTGGCAGTTTTTTGGCAGTTTTTCACCCACTTCCCCACTAAGTTTGTAACCAACTTTTTCATATTTTAATATGTGCGGGAATCACTTTTGATGATCGATCTTTTTCACAACCTTCTAACTCCTAGAGAGTGTTTTGAGAGAAAATTCAAAGAGGGAAAAAGATCATGTTTTGAGTGAGATTTTTAGAGAAAAATTTGCATCACTCTAGTGTTTACACCCAAATGAGTTTATTCCAAGTTATTATATACATATCAATTGCTTGGAGTTTGGCACCGGTTTTCTCTACACCGAATTGAAGAGAAGTTTCGGGTTTTGCTTCTACCTCCCCCAAAGAAAGAAGAAGTGTTTTTAATGTTGTTTTACCCGCTTGGTGAAAGGCTTCATGTACGGGTGACGGTGACCATATAAAGTCCCATCGGTGGATTCCGAGACCGCGGTGGTGTTTCGAGGTTATCCACTAGGAAGAGGTGTCTACAAGAAGAAGCGTTGGGGCTTGAGAGGGATCGAGTCGTGTGTTGTAAGTCTATCTGTCTTGTACCTGTAATTCCGTATCTAGTGGATTTGTGGCTAGGTCCGTCCGAGGTTGTTTCCCGTCTTGGGTTTTTCCTCGTACATCGCGGCGTAGTGTGATTGATGTAATACCCCGTACTTTTGGCTATATTTATTTTTGGGATTAATTAATTAAATGCGTATTAATTGGAAATTAATCCGGGTTAAAAATACTAATGAGATACGAATTGGTATTTGATTAAGTGCATATATGATTATATATGTATTTGGTATTATAAAATTTGTCGTGAGATTTACATACGGCATTTTAGAAATTTTGTTGAGACGCGTGGGACCGCCGCGTCACGGTATAATATTTTGATATTAAAAGTGAATTTAAAATCTATAATCCGTATGGTCGTTTTGAGTGAGCCGACGCGTCCGGAAGGGTCGAGATAGTCAGAAAACACTAGCCGGGGGTATAGTTTGGGTCCCGGGGTATTTTTAGGCCATTCCGGCACCATAAAGGGTATTTTAGTAATTTGGTATTTTTGGGTAATTAAAAGTGACGAAAATTGAGAGTTGTAATCTGATAAGGATTTGACCCAACCAACCCTTATTAACCCAACAAGCTACGGAGGTTTATTAAATTAGGTTTTCATAAGTTCCCCAAAGCAAACCCTAGCCACCATAGCTTTTTAGAGAAGAAAGCTTGGAGAAGGAGAGAGAGAGAGGAATTCTGCATAAATTCTACACCAAATCCACACCAAATTCAGAAATCAAACCAAGGCAAGTGAATTTATTTCCATTTAATTACTGAGAATGTCTTTTCCATGTTAGAAAATTCAGATTTATGGTTGTTCTTGATGAAATATGAAAACCCATGTAGTCTAGATGATAAAACTTGAGGAATTTGAGAAGGATTGCATGTAGAAGGATAGGTAAATGATTAATCTGATGTTAATACATGTTTTGGGTGAAAGAAAAACGGATTTTAATTGATGAATTGAAGGTTCCAAATTTTAGGGTTCATGTTCATAAATGAATTGGGGAAAAGTTTAAATAATTGTAAATTGATTGATGATTTGGGTGAGTAAATCCATACAAACGTGATAGGATGTGGTTATACTAGGTTTATAATTGTTTAGAGACTTTGAAACAATTGTTGGGATAAATTTTAGAGGTGATCTGAGGAGTAAAAATGGTGAAAAATGATTTTTGGGAAATTCTGGGCCGAAACTGGCCTCTCGTTAGAAGCAGCCCCCAGGTCGTTCGAACGAACTCGTTCGAACGAGCTTCTAACGAGTTGACCAGTCGCTACTAACGAGTGGGGATTTCGTTCGATATCTCGTTCGAACGAGATATCGTTAGAAGGGTCAGTTCGTTCGAACGAACTGGGATCTCGTTCGAACAGCCTCGTTCGAACGAGACTTCTAACGACCTGACAGTCCAAACTCGTTCGAACGAGACTTCTAACGAGTTGACAGTTTGGTCCTTTTTGGACTGTTTTGACTTTTGAAGTCCCGGGAACTGGTTCAAGGGTAGAGTTAGGATTCCTTTGATGATATAGTGATTGATTTGGGACTTTTGGGTTATTGAGATGAGTAAATCATACACTAGAATTATATTCAATGAACCGTTTGGGTTGAGGCGTGAGTGTCTTCTACGATGTGAGGATAAATTATGGCACGTATAATTATGAACGGGAATAAAATAAGTTGTGATAATTATAATTAGTACGAGAGTTCAAAATGTACTACGAATATAATACGGTATTACTAAGAGGTGTGTTTACTTAGTATTGATATATGGATTGTATGTATGACATACCTACCATACTTGCTATCACGGGAGGTTTCGTTCGCTTAGGACCCTCTAATCCTTGTGTGCCTACGGGGGGGATATAGACTGGTACCTTGATGAACATAGGTCATAGAAAGACTTATTGTGATATTAATAAGTCCGCTGACCATGGGAGCGTAGGTATGTGCGTGACCCATGTGATGGTGACTGTGTTCGCCTCCACTATTTGTGATTTGTGTTATCTGAACTATTCCTGAGAGATTCGGAATATGTGATCCTTATGTACGTGATGTACCGGGATGGATAGCAGAGTATGTGTGCACTACAGCTTAAATTGCGGGGTGCTTGTATTGTATATTTATGAGATGAATAATATACATTATATTAATGGGAATCCTCATGTTAATGTTGTAAATATATTACGGTGTTGTTTTGAGTTATATAGTGAGTTGACTAATAGTAATATATATAGTGTATATTGAGTATCTGAGTTAAACTAAACCCTATTTGATTAAGAGCGTTATATGATAAGGGAACCAAGTATTATGGGTAGAACCTTTGGTAGTCTAGCTAGTTACGTTGTCACTTAGCTAGTGGAAAGGGTAGTTATAGATGGGTACTTACGTTAGGAGTGCACAGTTAGACGAGAGGTGAGAATATCATGCGAGTGTACGTCCTAACATGTACTTTGCATTTAATGTTTTAAATGTTTTTAAAGCACTTGCAGGTTTTTAAAATATAACTCCACATTCGGGCTCTGACCCGTTTGCTTTTCAAATCTTCTTTTTTTCTTTGTAAAACCATTTTAGGTGCCCAGCCACAAGGACACCAAGCATAGTAAACTCATTCAGGTGACGAGCTGTAACTGTTTGTGGAAGCTACAGGGATTTGCTCATAGACGCTTCTATTCTTTGGATTCCAGAGTCACTATCTATCAGTTGTAGGGCATGTTGCCCATTTCTACTTAGAGCATCTTTTATACTTCAGTTTTCAGACTTTAGCACGTTTTATTATTGTTTCAGTTCATTTATTTCAGTTATGGGATTGTAGTGAGGGGTTTCCTCCAGACTTTATTTACTCTATTGTGATGGTTATTCGTTTTACTTCAGTATGGTGAATGGTGTTATTTATTTCTTCATTACACTTGTTGCATGTTAATCAGATTTAAATTAAAATTTGGCAACTTGCTTTTTAAATACTAGGTGGTTAGATATAATAAAATGTTTTCGACAGTGATGCTATTAACTGAGCCAACTTGGCATTTTGAATTAATTTTATAAAGGAGTAGCTACCCGGTGTTTAATTAGTCGGGGTGTCACAATTGATTTATTTTATCTTGCATAAATAATTTAGAACGCATGCTTAGGATAATTCAAGATAAAATTTGGTTTAAATTATCACACTCAATTTAATTTGGACTTAAATTGAATTTTGGGTAAAGTTGTTTAATTCAAGTCACTTGCTAAAATTGGTTTGCCCTAATTTGCTAATATTGATAAATATGACTTAGGAAAATTCTAGGACTTGGATTAATTAATTGGTTTAAGTGAATATATTAATTGATTAATTTTACTTCACTTGGTGTAATTTTAATTTGTTTCAAGAAATTAAAATTTGTCGTTGTGTTTAAAGTTGAACCATCCCAACGCTTCCGCATCATCTCGAGTTTATATAACAAAGGAAATTATAATTGTGTTTAATTGTGAAAATTAAAACCCGGGGATCCAGATTTTACAAATTGCTATCAGAGCTTTGATTCAGAAAAGCTCAACATTTACAAACTGGTATCAGAGCCGGAGCGCTAAGTTATCGCGTCAAAGATCCGTTTTTCGGCTTTTTGTATTTCCTTACCTTTTTAGGTGGTTCAATTTTTTTATCACTCTCATATTTTTTTTCTCTCAATGGGACGTCTTAATGAAAATTTGTCCAATTTTAATGAAAATAAAATTTTTGATTTTCGAGAGGAATTAAATGGGCTTATCAAATGTAACGAAAATTTAAAGGAATTAAATTTGAGATTTGTAAAAATAATTAAATTTCTTGAAAATGAAAATTCTTGTTTTAAAGCTCACATTGAGTCTTTGCAAATCTCCTTATCTCAAAAAGATATTTTTCGTGAAAAGCTCATGGACTTACATTCAAATTTTGATATTTTAGAAAAGTCCAAGAAAGAGAGTGAAAATCATGAAAAGACTCTTAGGGACAAGTTTGCTCATATTGAGGGAGAGCATGTTAACCTTCTCAGAATTATAGAAAATTTAAAGAAGGAGTCCCGTAATTTTGAGGAGTCTAATTTATTACTTGAGTCCGAAATTTTAAAATTGAAAAATGATTCTCAAGACTCTAGTAGTAGTTCTAATGGTTCTAGAACATCATGCTCAAATTCTTCCATTGCTAAAGCTAAAACCGTTGTTTGTTTTAGAGGGTCAACTTTGTCCAAGGTCTTTAAAAAGGGTCACACCTTAGGTAACATTCCTCGTGTTTACACATGCTTGCATTGTGGTAGGAAAGGTCACCTTAGGTCATTTTGTTTTGATCTTAAAAGAAGTCCAAGGAAATCTTTATCTATCATTTCATTATTTTCTAATCCCCATCATGTTAAATGTAAATCTATATGGGTTAGGAAATCATTATTAAATGCGCTAGATACAAGATTTGTTGATTCTCATTTACTATCACATGAAACCTCCCTTGCTAAATTTAAAGGTTGAATGTGTTAGTGTTTTATGCATACTCTAGCTTTTTGTGCTTCATATTATATATCATTGCTAGATGTATGCATGTTTAGTCATTTTCTAGTCATTGCCTTATTTCATATCACATGCTAGAAATTATGACTTGTTTATCTTCTTATATTATATTTTGTGTTTGAATTAATTAAAAAAGATAAAAAGATTTTTGTTTATCATTTGTGTTTTATTTATTTCATTTAAGCTTAATGAAAAATATAAATGATTTTTGTTTATTCTTTTGAGTATATATCTTTATTTTTGGTTAAAAATGTCAAAAACTCAAAAAGATTTTTATGTGTGTATTTTAGTTTGACACACTTTATGTGGCATATATTTGTGTTTGAATCCCATCTTTTACGCCTCCACGTGGCTAGAACTTTTGGTTTAGATTTTCGATCCTTAAAATGTTCTTTACCATGTTTTATATGGAGTAGTTGGATTTTGTATTATTTAAATGGATTCTATTTTTATATGCCTCTTTTCACACATGCACGAGCTCTTTTGAAATCTTAATGTCACATGTTATATTTGAGCTTTTTGAGGTGTTCTCCTACCCATCTAGTCATCTACATATCTATGACCTAGGAGGACTAGTGCATGTCAAAATTCGTTGCACGTGAGCTTTGTGAGATAAAAAATTATATATCTAAATGTGCACGGGGAAGGGCTCCGAAAGGATGAATTAAATCCTTTGCGATAGTAAGCCACCGTTTATTGGATCTAAAAGAAATACGTGATCCAAAGGCCTAAAAACAGAATATTTGGCATTAAAAAGAAAACAATTGCCAAGGCCTATGTTTGTTTGATATATTCATTCAAAAACAAAAGAATATATATGCTTATTGAGGGAGAATTGGATGTTATATCAACGGTTTGCACAATGTCCATTTATCCTAGTTGTCTTTAATGTTATGACTCTATTTGGTTTATAGAATCATCATCATGCTAGGCTTGTATGCATTGTGTATGTTTGTTCATTGAGTTCAATCTTCATATTGTCACATGAGGTTATATTTAAATGTGATGAAGTTTGCAATCAATTGAGAACTCCGTGAACATGTTTTAAGTGATTGGGTCTAAATTTAATTGTTACTAGTTCACACCCCAACACTTCCGTTTCCATATGACGCATTTTTGCCATACGAGTATGCAAACTTATTGTATTTTTATGTCATGTACGTGTTTATATCTATATATATGTTCGTGTGCATTTTTGATATATTTATAGTACATATATATATGATATTTTGTTTTGCCTTTGCCTTTCTTTTATTGCCCATATGCTTTAATGTCTTAACACTTTAAGCTTCAACGTGTTTATTATGGGGAGAAAATGATAGGGGGAGAAATGGTATCTAATCCTATTATTATCGTATCTTAGTTTGGGGGAGATATATCTTAGGGGGAGACGTCTTTCTAAGTAGGTCATGTGTTTGTTAAAGGGGAAGAATTAATTTAGGGGGAGTAATTAATTAATTGCATTTAATACTTTGATATTCCCTGTGCATTTGATGAGTTTGCTTAAGTGTGCAGGATTTCTTCTAAAGCGGAATTGTTTAAACGACAAAGCGTTTGATCCTTGGGTTGAGTCAAGTTTGGGTGGGTTATGTTTTGAGTTTAGTGAGCTTGACGGCCCTTTAGGATTTTTGTTTGGTTTTTGTCCCGGAATAGCCAAAGGGGGAGATTTGTAAGGACACAAATTTTCAATTGAGTCCATATATAGTTTTAGCTCAATTCTGGACAAAAACATTTATTCATAGGATAGTATTTAAATTGTAATATTCTCAAGGCTATGAAGTGTTCGTTGAAGACGTAGCGACAAAGAGTATAAAGCTTCATCAATATGCCGGTTTGCGTGCCTCGTTTCTACGTCATCAACCATAGTTCCATGCTCCCAAGGTATGAATGCAATATTATATATATAGGAGCTTGGAACAAGCTTATTGGGTGTAAGGTTTTATAAAAACTGCGTTTTGTTTTATGAAAGAATTAATTAAAACTTTAAATAAATGTTTATAAAGTTTTCTGGGCTAAAAATGAATTTTTCAATCTTTCGGGTGGTTCGTTAGATATGTCGTTCGAACGAGTTTTTTCGTTCGAATCAGATGTAGTTCGAACGAGTTTGCCAACGAGGTTCCAGTATAGGCCTATGAAATGTCGTTCGATATGTCGTTCGAACGAACCTTCTGTTCGAACGAAATATCCAACGAGATTCTAACGAGTTCAATCTAGAACTTCGTTAGAAGTCTCGTTCGAACGAGAATTTCGTTCGAACGAAATGTCGTTCGAATGAGATGCCAGGCGGGAACAGTTTTTGGCAGTTTTTTGGCAATTTTGCACCCACTTCCCCACTAAGTTTGTAACCAACTTTTTCATATTTTAATATGTGCGGGAATCACTTTTGATGATCGATCTTTTTCACAGCCTTCTAACTCCTAGAGAGTGTTTCAAGAGAAAATTCAAAGAGGGAAAAAGATCATGTTTTGAGTGAGATTTTTAGAGAAAAATTTCCATCACTCTAGTGTTTACACCCAAATGAGTTTATTCCAAGTTATTATATACATATCAATTGCTTGGAGTTTGGCACCGGTTTTCTCTACACCGAATTGAAGAGAAGTTTCGGGTTTTGCTTCTACCTCCCACAAAGAAAGAAGAAGTGTTTTTAATGTTGTTTTACCCTCTTGGAGAAAGGCTTCATGTACGGGTGACGGTGACCATATAAAGTCCCATCGGTGGATTCCGAGACCGCGGTGGTGTTCCGAGGTTATCCACTAGGAAGAGGTGTCTACAAGAAGAAGCGTCGGGGCTTGAGAGGGATAGAGTCGTGTGTTGTAAGTCTATTTGTCTTGTACTTGTAATTCCGTATCTAGTGGATTTGTGGCTAGGGCCGTCCGAGGTTGTTTCCCGTCTTGGGTTTTTCCTCGTACATCGCGGCGTAGTGTGATTGATTTATTTTGTCTTGCATAAATAATTTAGAACGCATGCTTAGGATAATTCAAGATAAAATTTGGTTTAAATTATCACACTCAATTTAATTTGGACTTAAATTAAATTTTGGGTAAAGTTGTTTAATTCAAGTCACTTGCTAAAATTGGTTTGCCCTAATTTGCTAATATTGATAAATATGACTTAGGAAAATTCTAGGACTTGGATTAATTAATTGGTTTAAGTGAATATATTAATTGATTAATTTTACTTCGCTTGGTGTAATTTTAATTTGTTTCAAGAAATTAGAATTTGTTGTTGTGTTTATTGTTGAACCATCCCAACGCTTCCGCATCATCTCGAGTTTATATAACAAAGGAAATTATAATTGTGTTTAATTGTGAAAATTAAAACCCGGGGATCCAGATTTTACAAATTGGTATCAGAGCTTTGATTCAGAAAACCTCAACGTTTACATGTTGTTTTGTTTTAGCTTAGACTTTCCTTTCAGTCGTATTTCATTATGAGACTCAGTTTAGAGAGTTATTGGGACATTCGGTTCCAAAGTTGTTATGGGATTTATTTCTGTTATTTGGAGTTGGATCTTTATTCATATTGTTAATTAATCATTATTGGAGATTGGATTTTTGAAGTTAGCATGTGATCGATCTTTTATCGCTTTGTTGTTTTTAATCATTTGAGGTTGATTCAATTATTTATCTTATGGATTGATTTATTTATGTCTCATATTTGTCTCATGATAAGAATGGTATTTTATTTACTCACACCTGGCTTAGTTTTGGTGGCGGTCGACGCCAGAATTAGGCGGGGTGTGACAACAATATCCCATACATCATCTCCCAAGGTTCCTTGTATGAAAGCAACCATTCTTACCTTCCAATAAGCAAAGTTGTTTCCATCAAAGAGTGGGGGTCTAGTAAAGTTAACAAATCTTTCATTTTTCTCATCCATTGTTATGATTTTAAGAAAATAATTTCAAAAACACAAGATCTTTTAAAAATAATTCCAAAATTCTGATACCAATTGAAAAACTGTTACTAAAGCCGTTTAATACAAGTTTAAACTATTTAAGTAACTCCGAACTATTTTTTGAAGAAACTCTTTTCTAGAAATCAAATGAGTTTAATCACAAGATGTGTTTAAAATTATGCACGAGATATGTTCAAGATTTGTTAACATGTTTTGAAAAACGAAAATAAATAGTTTTAAATTCGCACACTAAACAGAAAGGGATGAGGAGATGTAGAAAGATTAATGACAAGATATTTTTAACATGGTAAAACCTCAACCAATTTAGGAAACATGCACGACTACCTCTATGGAGTAAAAATAAAAATCCACTAAAACAAATATAACAGTTACAAACTATATAACACACATGCACACAAATCATACCTATACAAGTTTAGGAATGTACCCACTAGTGTCCTTATAACTTCTATGCAGTTTTCATTGTTGATGTTGTTCTCCCAGTTTGCTAACTTCACTTTGTTCCAGTCTTTACATCGACTCTTGTATCAAGATATTATTACCAACACTTTCAGTGTGTAAGTGTTTGTGATGGTGATCTAACACATGCATCCACACACTCAAGCTTATTTTTACAAACAGTTCTAGCAAATTACAAATCAGATCTATATGCAGAGATTGTCAGTTTCTCTCTTCTTAGGAAACTTTGAACCTTATTTGACCTTTAATATTAACCCATAATCCACGGCTATCTTGCTCAGAAGACGTATCAAGATCTTAATCAATTTCAGATTTTGAAAATATTGGTGAGATTGAAAATCACCAAGTGCGATTCCAACTAGGTGGAAGGTTTTGTTTCAAAAGAACTAGAAACAGAAAATATTATTGTTGATTTTGAGTATGAAAACATTTACAGAAAAGAATCAATAATAGATTTCTCAGGATGAGAAACTAAAAATATAGATCTGGGTGTGATGTAACATAAAATGCTCAGATCTAAAATTTCTATGAAACAAAAATGCAGATCTAGCTTAATGCTTATGCTGGATATAAGATCCTGACACAAAGAGGTTATAGCACGAAACATCTTAACAATCCAACTCTCAAACTCTCAAACACTCAAGGTTGTGTTTGGTATATAACTGGTTTTGAAGAGGTTAGGGTTTGAAAGATGTTTTAGACGATTTAGGGTTAGGGTTTCTAACTCTCTCTCTCTCACTGGTTTCTCTCTCTCTTCTCTCTTCTCTCTTCTCTCTTCTCTATCTACTCTCTTCTCTCTCTAGAAATGACGAAATGATAAAATCTTCTAAATGGCTGAGAGTAAGGCTCCTTATATAGGGGCTGAGAAGATTTGAGAATGGGGTTCAAAATCAAGGGCTACGATTTAGTCTTTAGCTGTTGACTTTGATCTAACGGTATAAGAGCAGCGGTGGATTCAAATCGTTGATTACAACAATCCAGTGGGCACGAAATGAGCAAGGATTATGTCTCATAGAAGAAACACAAATCGGACTGATATCAGGCTGACATGTGTAAGGCTGAGATTGATGCTAAAACGCGTGTTTTGAAAATAATTACTCAAACACGTTTAGGTCTTTAGCACTTTCGATTTCTACCCTAGTGAATTTCCAGAGATAAAATCATCAATTCAAAATTGCAGATTTACCCCAAAACTTTTAATTCCATTTTTAAATTAGAAAAAAATGGTTTTAAAAATTATTTAAAATTCCCAAAAAATCATTAAAATTCCATTTAAGGGAAATTAATATACACAACACACTTATAACCAATTATATGCAATATGAAATGTAGGAATGCAATACTAATGTCTGTGAGTGTTGGTAAATATACCTTACATCAAGAGGAATAAAAATAAGAGAAGGATTGAGGCTCTTTGGTTTCTAGAATGTGACTCAATTTTGTTTCTATTTCCAAACTAGATGAGCACTTATACAATATAGATTCATGTGAATCAAGAGTATAAGGTTCTTCAGTGATTGGGTGCAATATCCAGCTGATCGCTCTAAAAGACGAGACTATTGGGGGCTTCTACCGATTATATCGATAGCACAAGGCCAATCGGCAGTCGAAGGGATCTCTCTCTCTCTCTCTGGAGGCAGTGAGTCAGGTCTTGAATAGCCTGACTAGTGGTAGGGTTAGACTCTCTCCTTTTTAGTCTTGGTTTTGGCATGTTCTGATTCTGTATTGACTTATGCTTGCTCAGGGCTTTTCAGGTGACCTTTAATCCATGGGGACAACCATTCAGGATACGAGGGTGACCGGGCTGAACGCACAGATGCGGCGCTTATTGGTGCATGAGTTTGACCATTCTTGCTATCTCGGGGAGCGAGTGGTTCGGAATATTGATGAGGAGGAGGTGGTGGTGCCACCCTCATAGCCTCCTATGTCCATGAGGCGGGAGCGGCTGATGTCGGAGGATGCGAGGATCGCGACGATGATCGGCGAGTCCTACTTGTTGTACACTGATGCGGCTGTACCGTATGACTATATGGACTTTATGATGAGCTGGTTAATGGAGCCCTTGTAATACCCCGTATTTTAATGGCTTTTAAATTTAGGGATTTATTAAATTTAATTGAGATAAATTAAATTAATTTAATTTTAATCCGGAAAGTTATTTTAAATTTTTACTAGCGTGACGAGAGTTACTAATTATTGAAAATTTGTTGAATGTTACTGGATGAGTATAGTAATATATGAGATTGGCTTTTATAAAAAAAATTATCACGTCTGAATAAAATGATAATTGTGGAAATTAAGTCGGGACGCGCCTGTGTCATGTCAGGACTAAATTATTATTATATAAAGTGAATAAATTTTAAGTTGCACGTATGGTCATTTCGAGTGCGTCAAAGTGTCCGAAAGGGTCGAGATAGTCAAAATAATGTACCCGGGGGTTTAGTTTGGGTCTCGAGGCATTTTTAGGCTTAATTAGTACCCGGGAGGGCGTTTTGGAAATTTCGTAATTATGGGTAATTAAACCCACGAATGGAGAGGAAGTGTTGTCTTCTAGGGTTAGAATAACCAAAAACTAATGACGGCCATTGGAGAGGAAGAGGAGAAGCTTTCTAAGGAGTTCTAGGCCAAGAACTCCTCCGGTTGCACCGCCGTCACCGCCAAATGGTAGATCGCGCAACGAGGATCTCAACCACACCGAATTCTTTCACTAATCAGAACTTTGAATTTCAGGCAAGTATCTATCTTGCTCTATTTCAGTTAATGCTCCAATCATATTAGCCTAGGATTGATTAGGACTAGTTTATGTGAAAGAAGAACCCATTTGGAGAATTAAATTCGCATGTTGTATGAGTATTAGATGTATTCTGGAAACTCAATTCATATGTAGAGATTGAACCACGAAATTACAGTAAATAAAGAGCATTAAATCTGGTAAAAGAATGGGAAAGAACTAGACAAAAGAAATATTAGGGTTCTTGATATTCCTATGGATTATACCCCTTTAAATTCGTTTTTCATGATGAAAATCATTCATTTGAGGTTATAATACTTGTATTATAAACTATTTGGAGTTTGGTAATCAAAGATATCTTTTTGGATGATTTTGGAAGAGGAAACCTGTAATCTGGAAAATCTGCAGGTCTGTCATACCTGCTTGATCGATCGATCGACCCCAGAGCATCGATCGATCGATGCTTCGATCGATCAAACACCTACTATAGATCGATCGACCCCTCCTGCATAACTCATATTCCCCTTTTTATAGGTTGTTCCAACTTAAATGATTAGACATTCTTGGATATTAATGTTAGGGCATTTTGGGATATAAAGAAGACCAGTAGGACTTATTAAAAATATGGAACCTTTAACGTAAGGCGAGACTAATCTTTCACGGGGATGTTTTACACATAAGGGACAAAGGGAATATGTTTTAAAGGGTGAGACTCGTAAGGAAGTTACGTGGTAAAATAAATGAGTACCTACTGAAATTACACTTAGGAGGATAGGAATCCGCGAGTATCACTTAATAAGTTGGAATAATCCCACAAATTCGAAGAAGAGACAAATCGTTATACGTGATAACTAATTAACGAGTAATAAGGATAAATATCATAATTATGGGTCGTGAGAGTGTACCTAAATTTGATATGGCAATAGTAGTATATATATATATATATATATATATATATATATATATATATATATATATGACTGTGTTTATGCATATACTATATACGTGTAAAAAATCATGCCCACACTACTTGCTATCCCTGAGGTTACCGCGCTGGGATGGTCTTATCTCGATGGGACCTTTATGGGGGATATTGACTCGTACCCTAGAAGATAGAAATCCTTGGTACAGGGTATCGGATCGATAGTCAGATGATACTAAGGGACGTGAGGGTATGTGTTATCCTCTTAGTGACTTGGAACTATGTTTCGCCTCATTTTGTATGTTTTTTGTGTTAATACAGTTCGAGAGTGATTTCGAACTAGTATTTCCCTTAGTACGAGTGATACCGGGACTGGATAGCAGAGTATGCCCGCACCATAGATTTTATGTGGGGTGCTGTTAGAATATATATATTATATGAGTATTTAATATATATATATATATATATATATATATATATATATATATATATAAATCTGGAAATTGGGAATTACCTGTTGTGATTATGGTATGTAAGAAATGAATAAATAATTCAGATTGGGTATAAGTGTTTGAAAAGCATGATATATTACTGAGAAACTTTATTATTAAATAAGGTTTAATTGAGAACTTTGCTTTTAAAATAAACTTAACCTCATTGTTAACGCAAAAATTCTCCATCTACGAGGACCAATCAGAAAAGGACACGTGTCATCCTACGTGGCAATATTCGACACCCGAGGAGAGTTGGTCGGCACCCGAGGAGTGTTAGTCGGCACTCGAGGAGAGTTGGTCGGTACCCGAGGAGAGTTAGTCGACACCCGAGGAAAGTTGGTCGGCACCCGAGGAGTATTAGTTGGCACCCGAGGAGAGTTGGTCGGCATACCAACCAGGAAGATCAAAGGATAACTACGCATTTAATGAGCATTAATGTACATTTATATTGTAGATGACAAGACATAGCATACCAAGCAATTCGACAATTAGATTCGTTGAATGTAGACATAATGTATAAATGTCTACATACAATGAATCTCTTTATCTCCCATCACTATAAATACATGTATTCCCTTAGCCAAAGGAGAGAGATACAAGAGAAGAGAAGAGAGATCCAAAAAAAACAAGAACCGAGAGACACCATACACAAGATCCACACCCTTTTTCTCCCTCTCTCTACCACATTGTGCTATTGTAAACCCCTGGGAATAAAATAATAGTGGGCGTAGGCTTTTCCTTATAGCCGAACCACTTTAAAAATCTGTCTCTTATATGTTTGATGTGAATGTTTATCTTCATCTTCAATCTCATCCTCATCATTTATCTGCTGTTGACGCCACTAAAATGGCAGTGGCCATTTTCTGTCTTCAACAGATTGGCGCCGTCTGTGGGAACGTGTTACAACCATTGTTCTCCATCAAAAGCTAAGTTTTTATTTTCTCTACGTATAATCAATTATACATACATCTTTTGATTCAATAATGATTTTTATGTTTATATACATAAATTAATTGTCCAATTTTTATCTGCAAAATGTTGCATATCATGATTTTTAAATCATAACTATTAGATTAATTCTTATTTAGAAATCTGAAAAATAGTGGATTTCATAAATCATAACTCTTTGCTTGATTCTCAAGTTTCAATTTTATATCATGGAATAAATATTTTAAATGATTACATATACCAATATATACGACGATGATAAGACTTGATAATTTTCATTGATAATTTTTATCATAAATTTTGTAAGATCTTTGATGTCTATTCAAATTCCCATCATATTTTTAATAAAAGAATGGGAAAAGGTTAAAGACAATAAAAAGTCTTCTCATGGAAATCATGACCCAGATATATTCTCTCTCTCTTCAAGTTTGAGTCTCTTTGCATTCACTTTTATGAATTATATACTTAATTTGGTTCATCTTCCATCTATGTCAATAAAGTCAAATTGATTGTTTTTTTATATAAATTTGGTAATAACTTCTATCATTCAGCATATTTTTCTCTCTCCAAATAGGGAATAGGAAGGGATCAATATAAAAAATAATTTTCTCTCACCTGAAAAACCCACGACCAACCGGTTGGTAAAAGGGCGAGAACAAACTATACTCCTTTGGTTAGGAGGCGTACACTAGCGTGATCAACTCTGGTTGGTAAAATAACTAGTGGACATGATAGTTCGAGCGTGATTAACTTCGGTTGGTAAAAGAGCGAGAACAAACTATACTCCTTTGGTTAAGAGGCGTACACTAGCGTGATCAACTCCGGTTGGTAAAATAACTAGTGGACATGATAGTTCGAGCCCATGATCAACTCTGGTTGGTAAAAGGGTAAGAACAACATTCTTAAAAATGCCAATCTCGGTTGGTTTGAAAACAAAATATGCTCTCACATGCCAACTTATGTTGGTCGGGAGGTAAGATTATTACAGAAAATATAAAAGTTCCTCGAAGAACAAAATATTCCAAACTGAACCAAGTATGGTTGGTCGGGGATAAAAACCCACTAACTATAGTTGGTCGACGAGGAGAATTTGTCGACCTTGGTTGGTCGGATGCATTTTATGAAAAAGACAAAAATTTACCTAGTATGGTTAGTCGGGGATAAACTCCCACTAACTATACTTGGTCGACGAGCACAATTTAACAACCTTGGTTGGTTGGAAAAATTTTAAGCATTTTTATACTCACTACTTTATTAAGTGGTCGAGTAACATTTCTAATACTTGTAATTCTTTTTATTACTAAGTTGGTCGATGAACAACATAATATTGTTATCTTTTTAACAGATACATATGCATAAATGTAAAGTGTTTGATATTTACAAGGCAATAGCAATTAAGATTGCGAATAAAAATGAAAGTCTTTCATTAAATCCAAAAAACAAAATACTTTGAGAATGAAAATGTATACTAACTATTACATTGAGATTCCTACTCTATTAGTCTCTTTCCCTCTGCTTTTAAAACAGGTTCCTCGCCAGCAGGAGGATCATCCAAAGCATAAGGGGAGTGTATGAAGTTAAGATCTTTTAGCATTCTGATGCTCATCACAAATGGTCTGTTTGAGCAGCTCTTGCTCGTCCCCGAGAACCTCTTGCTCGTCCCCGAGCAGAGGTATAAGTCAAAATCAGCATCTATAGCACTGAGATCTTTGCTGCTACTGTCTCGACCAATAATGAAGAAGAAGTTGTGTGAAAATGTTTCGAAGTCCACCACTAGCTTGGTACTAATCAGATTAAAGAGTTGGGTTCAAAAGCTAGTATGTTACTCGACAAAGTATTCAGAGGATCATAAATCAGAAGAATCAAGGACGTGAAGTTAGCATTCAGTTGCTCGGCACAGGTGGCAGTTGGTCGGCTAGTAAACCAATCAACATACTTGAAGATTATGATAAGCTACAAGCTGCATACTATGGCATGGCTGCATCCAAATTCCCAGGGGTGATACATAGCATACAGAGTTCCTCAAAAGAAATATTAGCAATCATCGATCAGCCTGCATCATATGTCGTCCAGGAGATAATGCACTTTATGTTGAACAAATCAAGAAAGTAGATCAAGAATTTCACGAGCACCGAGCAACACTGCAGAATAAATACTCCATCCTTTCAAGTAAACCATCAAGCATGGAGCATTGGGGGCTTCTGTTAACGCAAAAATTCTCCATCTACGAGGACCAATCAGAAAAGGACACGTGTCATCCTACATGGCAATATTCGACACCCGAGGAGAGTTGGTCGGCACCCAAGGAGTGTTAGTCGGCACCCGAGGAGAGTTGGTCGGTACCCGAGGAGAGTTAGTCGACACCCGAGAAAAGTTGGTCGGCACCCGAGGAGTATTAGTTGGCACCCGAGGAGAGTTGGTCAGCATACCAACCAGGAAGATCAAAGGATAACTACGCATTTAATGAGCATTAATGTACATTTATATTGTAGATGACAAGACATAGCATACCAAGCAATTCGACAATTAGATTCGTTGAATGTAGACATAATGTATAAATGTCTACATACAATGAATCTCTTTATCTCCCATCACTATAAATACATGTATTCCCTTAGCCAAAGGAGAGAGATACAAGAGAAGAGAAGAGAGATCCAAAAAAACCAAGAACCGAGATACACCATACACAAGATCCACACCCTTTTTCTCCCTCTCTCTACCACATTGTGCTATTGTAAACCCCTGGGAATAAAATAATAGTGGACGTAGGCTTTTCCTTATAGCCGAATCACTATAAAAATCTTTGTCTCTTATATGTTTGATGTGAATGTTTATCTTCATCTTCAATCTCATCCTCATCATTTATCTGTAAAAATGGCCACTGCCATTTTAGTGGCATCAACACTCATAAACATTTGAATTTGTCGGTTTAAAACCTCATGAGTAACTTAAGATAAGATAAGTTAAACTGTTGGGAAGAATTAGTGCGATAGGTGTGCACATTAGAAGAGAGGTGAGAATTTCTCAAGGGAGAGTCGCACTAATATGTTGGTTGCATTAGTCGGTAGCACTTTAAATACTTGGTAAAATAATTTTAAACTATTTTTACAATCGGTCTCTGACCCGTTTCCCATTTTCTCTTCTCTCTTGTATATATATGTATATATTACAGGTGCCCAGCCACAGGGGCGTCTTGCATAGGATCCTCCGTAGGGAACGCACTGCAGCTTAGGTGGGAGTTGCAGGCCTCTTGCTTAGACGACCTCATTGTTGATTCCACTTCTAGTTCTACTTTATCTAGTTGGGTATGTGTCGCCCTTTTCATTATTTAGTTGGTTTTTGCAATGGATTGTAATTCATTTACTTTCAATAGTTTTACTTTGGGATTTATTACTGTCAGAATGTTTGTCTTTGGTGGTTTGAAGTTGGGATTTACTATTGATAGTTAAATTCTTGAATGATCATTTATATCCTTGTTATTATTGCGTGACTCTTAAATTTTTAATTATGTAAAGTTTTAAATGTTGGTTTTTAAAATAAAATTTGGAAAGAAATGTCTAAAATGGTTTTGACACTTAGCTTAATTATTTAGGGTGTTTAATTGGAAAAGTTATTTTTACGACAGTGATGCTAAGGATGAACTAACCGTTCACCTTGATTATAATTTAATAAAGGAATGATCACCCGGTGTTTAATTAGGCGGGGTGTCACAGGTGGTATCAGATCATCGGGTTCTAATGTCCTTTAGGATCTGAGGGGCTTATTATGCTTTCAGCGTTGCTTTGTTTGATATAGAGCCCTCTGTTTAGTATTGTCGATTTCTTTGATGAGATTTCGTTCTCCTGCTATAACGTATATACATTAGTGAATTCTAATTTCATTCGGATGTGTGCGTGTGCCAAGCGACGACGGATGTCCGAAGAGGACCGTTAAGCGGACATCAGAAGGCAGGGCTCAATTGAGGTTGTAAAATATATTAAAGGATGATGACCGTAGTCGAGGTCACCTCCATTATGGCACGAGAAGCCAAGACTAGAAAGGTGACTAAGGCGCAGCCATGATTTCCAAATGCTTCTATAGTCGAATGAGGTGCGAGAGTAAACTCACCCAACGTGTTACAAAACATGTAGAGAACTGTCAGTGGGAATTCTAAAAATGCGGGAATTGTGTGTGTTTACCGAAGGAGGTAAAGTATCCAAAGGTTTAGATATAGGACGGAGTGTGGCTAACTGAAAGTGAAAATTTAGAGAAAATTTTCTTGGCTGTCGGAACGAAGTTATAATAATGGGAGTCAATCACCAATTTTAGAAGTGGAATGATATGTCTATAAGAGAACCTTAGGTACAGTGTTGATCGTATGTTCCTTCATCAGATGTTCAGGATTAGGAGTGAACGTTGTCCTGAACTCATCACAGGAGGACGTGACAAAGGTCCATTTATGGATATGAATCTTAACCGTTAGCGAATTTTGTATCGGAAGATGTAAATACAAGTGGAGGAAACGACTCCAAGTGGGATATCAACTCGTAATAATAGTTTATAACACTCAAAGAGGAAATTCCGATGGACGACCGATTAAGAGGTTGACAATGTCGTATTTTGTCAATAAAGATGATAATGCTCCTTTGTGTGGGAAGATAAAAGAATCAAAGAATTTAGTCGAGAATAAGACTGAATACAACGGTGGTGGTGTAGCACCACAAAGGGGTGTGGATACACATCAGGGGACCAATTTAATTGATTCGGATAGTTGAATTCTTACCAAGTGATGGTAAATTCAGAAAGGACTATTATAGACAGTGACATGTTCTTTAGGGCCTAAAAGGCTAAGGGAATAACCGGGGTAGACAACAGGAATCGAGTCTACTAAAGTCCGAGAGAAGGACAATCCTAACATGGTTAGTAGGACATGTGATAAGTGGATTATGTGTTGAGGTATTTTGTGGGGAGTGAAATCGCACGCGATAATATTTTTCGAAGTGAGTAAAAGGGGCAAGAATACGGTGCCTAGTAAAAGACAACGATTAAAGTAGTTTATTTTGGTTTGGGCAGACGTGTTGCGTCCGTAGACCATTTTTACAGTCAAGACGATTGGCAAGGTGGAAGTGTAAGTTGTATCCTCAGAGGATGAGGCGTGTTTATGTGACACGAGCGAGTCACTATATTTTGTTCATTGCTAGATTAGCATGTGATACGAGTTTAATGAGTATAATTATAAACGTTATCATTATGTGAATATTTTCCCTAGTGTAGCAGGATTTTTCTCTAGTGCTATCCGCGGAGGATGAATGAGTATATTAACAGTGTTATGTACTTTATTGAGGTTACTCGTTGTAGTGATGCGATATGCCAATATGATATTATCTTTGTCACAACGTTATAGAAATGGTTAATACGATAGTGGGCAATTATTGCAAGGCTATCGGAATGGTTACATTAGTGCAGCATATTTTATTCTGGCGAGGCTTCACCTGCAAGAAGGTCGGACTCGCACTTATTTTATCTATCCTAGAGACTTCGGAGGGGATAGTGGGCTCGAAATCTTCGATACCGATGTATGTATGGACTTTTTCATTACGATTCAGTATGTCTCGGGTTTACTGTTGAGCGAAAGGATTTAACCCAATATTGTGTTTAGCACTCAGGACTTGGTGATAGGAAGAGTGCATTGTTATATCTATCCTCTAGAGATGTGGGAGTTAAGAGTTATACCCCTATTATTAGGGAAAGGGACTTCGAGAATTCCGATTGTATGTATTCGAGGTTTATAGAATGCAATTACCACCAACCAATACTGAATAATAGTACAATTGGTGAAATGTTCTTTGTTAAGTATAGTTATGGGAGAAAATGTAACTAATCTGTCAAGAGATGGAATAAAGGGGTACATGCTATAGACGGAGGACCTAACGAATTTTGATAACAGACAATGCTAGGCAGTAGTGTATCGGGGGGGTTCCTTGTATGGATTTCGCTTGGCGAGACATCCCACACATGAAACTTAGCGTAAGGTTGGAACTAGGGAGATGTTTGGTAATTAGTTAGTCAGTTCGGTACCTCAGTCGTACTAGGGGTAGGTAATTATATATATAAGTTAGAAGTTGAATCATGATTTAAGGCCAGTGGAGCCGGTTATGTGGTAAGAACGCATTGAAAGTTATCCCCACGAGTTCAGGGGTGGAACGATGATAAGGAGGATTTAAAAATTTCAATTTCTAGGGTGATTGAGAGTACCCAAGTGTTGTAACCATGTTCAGAACACAAGGTAAATAAAGAGTTGGGATGATTTTTAGCATGGATTATTTGGAAAGAATTTTTATTATACGAAAGAGATAACTCGTATTTATTTTGATGAATAGAGCGTTAGTGATTTATTTTGGTTGTCGTACCTATTTGGGAAAATTGTTGTAATTATCTGAAGAAGTTTGAGATTTGTTATTCCCCTTTTGTTGTCATGGAATCTGAATGCCCTATTCCTAATATTTTGTTGGATTTAGTTAGTTCTACAGATGAGTAGCGCGCCGTTCGCTCTCCCAGGGCAGTCGGGGTGTTACAAAATGTGGGCATCTTTGTTAGCTGATGTTAAAATAGTTCGAGTTGAAGGGACGTGGTAATAGACGTGTGGAATGTATGTGTGTGGGACTAACATAACGAAGTAAAAGTAGTAGAGTGGATTAAACGTCACATGAGGGGCGATAATCCATACATAAGTGTGCAATTAAGATAGCACACCCTAATTTTTATTGGAAGGCTGTGGGAAGACATTTAAGAAGGGGTATTCCTTGAATATAGTAGAATTAAATTATTATGAAGAACACTCGAAACGGAGTTGTTGTTAGTTAAGTGTGAGAGCGACTTGCGCATACAAAGAGTGATGATGTTAGTATGGTTTAAAAGATCCAGAAGTGCGCATCGTGGAGAAAAGAGCGCGGGTCGGAACTTTTGGCATACACCAAGGAAGGAAGGGGAGTATTACGTGTCACTTAGTGTGAGATATTTCAAGGAAAAAAAAATATGTTTAGCGGGACGTAGTGAGTAGTCTCTACATGCACCGCCCATAGATAGGGTCCGGTTGGAATAGAAGAATAAACCAAAGAATTTTGTGTTTATCGACAATTCCTGAAATTGGAAGAGGTTGGTAAAGTCGGTAAAGTTCTTGGATGGGTTACCATCCTCAAAACAAGATCATGGGTTCATCCAAACATGTGAATTAAGTCGCCCAAGAAGGAAGTGATTGATATTCCTTTGGGGTAGTTTACAATATTAACTAGTGTGCCCCAGACTTTCTTTGAAACGAAGGATAGTGCCAGTACATGGTCCGGCACAGTATTAATTTATGAATCAGGATGAGATTAGTGAATCCCACCTTTGATATGGGATTTCAGGAACCAGTGGAGATAAGGTTTCGTTTCGAGTAGGATGTATCACCCTTAGCCAGGGAATAGGCGCACGGTGATTAAAGATTAGTGGAGCCACGTGAAGGAAATTTTGGAATCTTGGTACGGTGATTTCAGGAGTGCTTTGTAGAAGAACTCGTACCTGTTCGTCGTGTACGAGGTGCTTATTAAGGTTTTGGTGTGGAAGAAATTTGACTATTCTCCTTTCGTATGTTTAAAGGTGAGTTGATAATCAGAATTTTGGATCGGTCGAGAATAATCCGATAACTATGGTGGAATTCCACGACTGTTTTAGGCGAACAAGAGTGGTCAAATGTTCGTATGGTTTTTCTCAGAATGGGAATTTGTATATAAATAAATCCGAGTAGTTGTCATGTAGTGAGGTGCGACCTCCCAATGATAGTGAGATAATGGAAATTTATAATGTATAGACGTGACCTATGCGAATGTTGTCGGTTAGGAGCACCATGTGAAGTGTCTCCAATGAGAATGTTAATCAAGCTTGCCATGAGGCGGGGGCTATAGTGATTAGGCGCCTTACTATGTAAATAGTTTGCGTACTAAAAAGATATCCAGAATTGTTCTACCAGGTAGGCCTTATTTTCCGAATTTCGGGACGAAATTTCATTATTAGAAGGGAAGTATGTAATACCCCGTATTTTTATGGCTTTTAAATTTAGGGATTTATTAAATTTAATTAAGATAAATTAATTTAATTCTAATCCGGAAAGTTGTTTTAAATATTTACTAGCGTGACGAGAGTTAGTAATTATTGAAAATTTGTTGAATGTTACTGGATGAGTATAGTAATATATGAGATTGATTTTGATAAAAAAAATTGTCACGTGTGAATAAAATGACAATTATGGAAATTAAATCGGGACGCGCCCGTGTCGTGTCAAGACTAAATTATTATTATCTAAAGTGAATAAATTATAAGTTGCCCGTATGGTCATTTCGAGTGCGCCAAAGTGTCCGAAAGGGTCGAGATAGTCAAAATAATGTACCCAGGGGTTTAGTTTGGGTCTCGGGGCGTTTTTAGGCTTAATTAGTACCTCGGGAGGGTGTTTTGGACATTTTGTAATTATGGGTAATTAAACCCACGAATTTTCTAGGGCGATATCATATGTAAAGAGTTGTGTTCTAGGGTTAGCATAACCAAAAACTAATGACGACCATTGGAGAGGAAGAGGAGAAGCTTTCCAAGGAGTTCTAGGCCAAGAACTCCTCCGGTTGCATCTCCGTCACCGCCAAATGGTAGATCGTGCAACGAGGATCTCAACCACACCAAATTCTTCCACAAATCAGAACTTTGAATTTCAGGCAAGTATATATCTTGCTCTATTTCAGTTAATGCTCCAATCATATTAGCCTAGGATTGATTAGGACTAGTTTATGTGAAAAAAGAACCCATTTGGAGAATTAAATTCGCATGTTGTATGAGTATTATATGTACTCTAGAAACTCAATTCATATGTAGAGATTGAACCACAAAATTACAGTAAATAAAGAGCATTAAATCTGGTAAAAGAATGGGAAAGAACTAGACAAAAGAAATATTAGGGTTCTTGATATTTCTATGGATTATACCTCTTTTAATTCGTTTTTCGTGATGAAAATCCTCATGCTTGACGTAGAAAATCATTTATTTGAGGTTATAATACTTGTAGTATAAACTATTCGGAGTTTGGTAATCAAAGATATCGTTTTGGATGATTTTGGAAGAGGAAACCCGTAATCTGGAAAATCTGCAGGTCTGCCATACCTGCTTGATCGATCGATCGACCCTAGAGCATCGATCGATCAATGCTTCGATCGATCAAACACCTACCAAAGATTGATTGACCCCTCCCGCATAACTCATATTCCCCTTTTTATAGGTTGTTCCAACTTAAATGATTAGACATTCTTGGATATTAATGTTAGAGCATTTTGGGATATAAAGAAGACCAGTAGGACTTGTTAAAAATATGGAACCTTTAACGTAAGGCGAGATTAATCTTTCATGGGGATGTTTTACACATAAGGGACAATGGGAATATGTGTTAAAGGGTGAGACTCATAAGGAAGTTACATGGTAAAATAAATGAGTACCTACTGAAATTACACTTAGGAGGATAGGAATCCGCGAGTATCACTTAATAAGTTGGAATAATCCAACAAATTCGAATAAGAGACAAACCGTTATACGTGATAACTAATTAACGAGTAATAGGGATAAATATCATAATTATGGGTCGTGGGAGTGTACCTAAATTTGATATGGTAATAGTAGTATATATATATATATGACTGTGTTTATGCATATAATATATACGTGTAAAAAATCATGCCCACGCTACTTGCTATCCCTGAGGTTACCGCGCTGGGATAGTCTTATCTCGATGGGACCTTTATGGGGGATATTGACTCGTACCCTAGAAGATAGAAATCCTTGGTACATGCTATCGGATCGATAGTCAAACGGTCATAAGAGACGTGAGGGTATGTGCTATCCTCTTAGTGACTTGGAACTATGCTTCGCCTCATTTTTTATGTGTTTTATGTGAATACAGTTCGAGAGTGATTCCGAACTAGTATTTCCCTTAGTACGAGTGATACGGGGACTGGATAGCAGAGTATGCCCGCACCATAGATTTTATGTGGGGTGCTGTTAGAATATATATATTATATGAGTATTTGATATATATATATATATATATATATATATATATATATATGTATATAAATCTGGAAATTGGAAACAACCTGCTGTGATTATGGTATGTAAGAAATGAATAATTAATTCCACTTGGGTATAAGTGTTTGAAAAGCATGACATATTACTGAGAAACTTTATTATTAAATAAAGTTTAATTGATAACTTTGCTTTTAAAATAAACTTAACCTCATAAACATTTGAATTTGTCGGTTTAAAACCTCACGAGTAACTTAAGATAAGATAAGTTAAACTGTTGGGAAGAATTAGTGCGATAGGTGTGCACATTAGAAGAGAGGTGAGAATTTCTCAAGGGAGAGTCGCACTAATATGTTGGTTGCATTAGCCGGTAGCACTTTATATACTTGGTAAAATAATTTTAAACTGTTTTTACAATCGGGCTCTGACCCGTTTCCTATTTTCTCTTCTCTCTTGTATATATATGTATATATTACAGGTGCCCAGCCACAGGGGAGTCTTGCATAGGATCCTCCGTAGGGAACGCGCTGCAGCTTAGGTGGGAGTTGCAGGCCTCTTGCTTAGACGACCTCATTGTTGATTCCACTTCTAGTTCTACTTTATCTAGTTGGGTATGTGTCGCCCTTTTCATTATTCAGTTGGTTTTTGCGATGGATTATAATTCATTTACTTTCAATAGTTTTACTTTGGGATTTATTACTGTCAGAATGTTTGTCTTTGGTGGTTTGAAGTTGGGATTTACTATTGATAGTTAAATTCTTGAATGATCATTTATATCCTTGTTATTATTGTGTGACTCTTAAATTGTTAATTATGTAAGTTTTAAATGTTGGTTTTTAAAATAAAATTTGGAAAGAAATGTCTAAAATAGTTTTGACACTTAGCTTAATTATTTAGGGTGTTTAATTGAAAAGGTTATTTTTACGACAGTGATGCTAAGAATGAACCAACTGTTCACCTTGATTATAATTTAATAAAGGACTGATCACCCGGTGTTTAACTAGGCGGGGTGTCACAGCCCAGCATATATGATGCCTTGCCTTTCCCTCCTACGGGTTCGAGTCGGGTGGTGGGGTCCTCCCACAGCGGCAATGGTCCGGCGATGGAGGCGGTGACGGCTTGAGAGGTTCCTTTCGTGCGATTGCACATACCTTCGTACAATATTCGGCGAGCTGATGGAGGGATGGTTCCTATGTTGCATCATCCTCATGCGATGGATCCATAGGAGTTGGGTTTGATCGAGGAGGTTCATCATCCTGTGGTATACCTTCTTGCTCTTTTTTTGGTTCCTTTTCTGTTTTGATCCCTCTTTTGATATTGATTCTGCCTTTTTCTCTACAGTAAGTCCGGGTGTCGACCACTTGGCTGAAGGACATCAGAGACTGGATATCTTTGGCGACTGCCCATATTCGGGATGCGGTCCCGATTCCTTCTTGCTTGGTGTCCTCTGATTCGTCCGGGGAGGACTCAGGCTCGGTTAGCGGTGGTGCGTTGTCTCGTCGTAGGGAAAAGAGAGCTCGTCACAGGGGTGGAAGCTCTTAAAGAGAAGGGTAAAGGTTAGGTGAGAGAGAGAGGATGTGGGTTCGGGCTAAGTCCCATTGTTTTTTTCTTTTCTTTTATTTCCTACAAAATTTTGATGTAACACAGAAGAACAAATATATATGCAATGAAATGGAGTTTTTTTTATCTTTTGTTAATGATGAATGAGTGAATGCATGTACATGCGCTTTTTACTTTGCTGCTGAGACCGTAAAAAGAGATTTTTTGAGGATTTTGAAAGAAATTTTTT
Organism: Sambucus nigra; assembly: GCA_949130495.1. Taxonomy (NCBI): domain Eukaryota; kingdom Viridiplantae; phylum Streptophyta; class Magnoliopsida; order Dipsacales; family Adoxaceae; genus Sambucus; species Sambucus nigra. The sequence goes on from OX422208.1 coordinate 696,572,761, forward strand.
ATTAAGATAAAAAGGGGATTTTTGAAATTATATTGAGAATATCAATTTATTTTTATTGGGCCTTTGATTTTGATAAAATAGGAAAAAGGAAAATTTCCAAAAATGGGGGGTTGCCGATCGGCAAGCACCTTGTCCTGCCTATCGGTAGTCAAGTCCAGTCCCATCAATTCAAAGCTTTTGATTTGTGCCCTCTTCAGCCTTTTGTACCTTTTGGGGTAGGATTCCCTCAGATCTCTATAGGGATTATGTCTCCCGTGAGGGTTCTCAAGTATAAAAAGGGGAAGGGTGGAGTGTTTCCATTACACCTTCACTTGTCTTCTATTTCTTAGTCTTGTAAGATGGCTCTCCCTGGTAGCATTGAGTTTGTAAATTACCTCGAAGCCTTAGAAGCTATGTGCTCTTATAACGTCGACTATGACACTTTAAATATGCGTCGAGTTTCTTTATGGAGCAATCGTCCCATTGAGTGGAACATGCTGATGGATCTGTAACTTGCAGCCATTACTTCATGGATGTCATACCATCGCAATCCTGCGACGGTGATACTGGCGGAGACCCTGAATGGTCTGGATGCCTGGTGAGAAGGTCGTTCTGACTTCCTGCGGGGTAGCCCCGTGATACTATTCATGTGGTTATCTGAAAGACTCCGCCTGGTGACTCTTCTAGAATATCCTTTATCGATTGTATCCAACTTCTTTTTGCATCACTTTTTCTATATTGGCCTAGATATTGCGAGCTGGGAGAATTGGTTTGTGGAGCATGGGGCTCTGAATTTGTACTGGTCAGTGCCTTGGTGGGGACAGTTGCTGCGTGTTTTGGAGCTAGGAGAATACTCATATGTGCAGTTGGTTGGTCTCAGACATACCTCTTTCTATTTCCCTTGGCGACTTCTGTGCCAATTTGGTTGGGCACATGTTGTGCCACATTGGACACTAAATTTCTTTCTAGTAGAATATTTGATCGAGCGCTTGCGTCTGCTGCTTGGCTCTCTGTGGTAGCATCGGCATCCGTCGACCCGTCCCTCTCAGTCTGTTGGGAGACTTTGACATATCCCTGGGGATTATATGAAGTGGTTATGGAGGAAAGTAGTTAGCAAGATATTTGGCAGTGGAGACTGGACAGAAGTGGTTTGTTTCTTTTGACACCATGGAAGGAGTTGGTGTGGTCTTTTCGAAGATGGTTCGAGCCTATCGGTCTACGACACTCTGTTCAGGTAGGGGAAACTTGGGGACCCCAGGATGAAGATGATGATGATGGAGCAGGCTCCTCTGGTAGCTGTGGGTAGGACGGTTTATTTTGTAATGGGGAATAAATATGGGGATTTTATTGTGGCTTTCTAGGACAGTGGGGGGAGGGGAGTTATCCGTTCCTTTTCTTATGTAATTTGTACCGTAATTTCTTATTAAGGAAATAAATAAGTTTCTGATCATCCAGTTGTGGCTTTGATGAGTTTGTGTTGTTTGAATTATCTATACCCATCGCTAAGGCATACATAATCCTTTTGTTCAAATATATGTTGGAATTGACTTTCATTCTCGTAGGTAAGAAAAGAATAGTATTTTGTGAAAAAGAATGGGTCGTGCTCATGTAAGGGGTATGAGCTTCCTACGTACCTCTGGGGTTTTTTGAAATTTTTTAATTTGTTTGAAAATGATTTTTACAGAGGATCCCACCCACGTAGTTCTGGGTAAGGGGGAAATGAAAAGCCTTTTTTTTATAATAGAAGTAGGATGTGAAGAGTCGTAGCGCGCCAAGATTTAGGACTAGGGGTAGAAATTCTTGAGATGGTCCAATTTGACTGGACAGTCCATCTCTTCCCCATCCAAGTTGGTGAGAAGGGAGGAACCATCGGACAAGAACTTCTTGACAATGTAGAGGCCGCTCTAATTGGGCTTGAATTTTCCTCTAGGGTCCCAGATGGGTTCTATGATTTCTTTGAGGGCAAGGTCCCCTTATCGGACACTGCGGTCCTTGACACTCTTGTTGAATGAATGCACTATTCGGAGATGGTACCCTTACTTGTGGTATAGTGCTTTTAGTCTCCTTTCGTCTAGGAGGGTCAGCTCATCAAGACGGCTTTGATTCCAGTCCTCCTCACTGACCTTGCTTTCAAGCATGACGCGTAACGAGGGTATTTCTAACTCCACGGGTAGGACTGCTTCCATATCGTAGACCAAAGAGTAAGGGGTAGCCCTATTAGAGGTTCGAATTGAGGTTCGATAGCCCCAGAGGGCATATGGGATCCAGTCGGCCCAATCCCAATAGATTTTGGTCATCTCGCTGATGATGGCTTTGAGGTTCTTGTTGGTGACTTCAACTGCACCATTGGTCTGAGGTCGGTAAGGGGAAGATTTGTGTCTCTGAATCCCATACTCATTGATCACTTCTGCGACTTCTTCCTCGAAATGCAACCCATTATCTGATTCTAGCTCGTGCGGGACCCTATACCGGTAGATGATATTTTTCTTGATGAATTTTTCCATTTTCTTATCATTCAGTACTGCGTATGACTCCTCTTCGACCCATTAGGTGAAGTAATCAATGGCAACTAGGATGAACTCTTGCCCATTGGAAGCCTTCGATGTAACCTTCCATATGATGTCGATGCCCCAGGTGGAGAACGGCCTGGGAGAGGTCATGGTGTATAATTCATGCGGAGGCAAATGCTGAAGGTTGGAGAATTGTTGGCATTTTGGGTATCTTCGGACAAAGGCGGTGCAATCTTGGGTCATTGTGGTCCATTAGTAGCCCTGTCGGATGATCTTCTTTTAAAGCATATGACCGTTCATGTGAGGTCCACATTCCCCACTGTGGATTTTCTGCCTTATCTTTTCAATGTCAGCCGCTGTGATGCAGTGTAGATGGTTTCAAACGAAGTTTTGTTTGAGTAGTGCTTTGTGACAGATGATGTACTAGGCGTCCAGCCTTCGGAGGGTTGTTCGATCTTTCTTGTTGGAACCCTTGTTATACCTACCATGCTTGAGGAGGCTCCAGATATCATAGTACCAATAATTGTCTAGCTCGGGATCTTCTGTAGTGACGATCTCAATGTGGTAACTTTAGGTTGGTTTGTATTGCTTTTGAACAAGGAAAGGGGTCATAATTATTCCTTCGGGTATGTCGACCATGGAGTCCAGGGTAGCAAGGGAATCGGCTAAGTTATTCTTTGCTCGAGGTAGGTAATGGAAGGTGATATCATAGAATTGGGAGGCTAGTTATTCTAAGTGGGCATTGAAGGGTTGGAGTTTCTCGTCCTTAACTTTCCACTTTCTGAGCACTTGATCGATGATGAGGGCGGAATCTGCGTAGACGTCTAGGCATTGAATACCTTTCTTGAGAGCAACTTTGAGGCCTACCGTGCATGCCTCGTATTCAGTCATGTTGTTGGGGCAAGGTAAATCTAACTTGATGGCGATGGGAGTGTGGGAGTCATCTGGGGCGATCAGGAGTATCCCAATGCCATGTCCCTTTTTGTTGTCAGTGCCGTCAAAGAACAATTTCCATCGAAGGTTGTCTTGAGCAGTGCAAAAGATGTTTTCATCTGGGAATTCGGAGATCCAAACATCGGCTTCTTCTACGAGGTGATTAGTGAGGTAGTCATAGATGGATCTTCCTTTCATGGCTTTCTGCGTGACGTACATGATATCAAACTCGGCTAGGAGCATCAACCATCGGGCCATTCGGCTGGATAAAGCGGGTTTCTCGAGCAGGTATTTGATGGGGTCCATTCAGGATATAAGTTTGATGGGGAAGGCGAGCATGTAGTGCCGCAACTTTTGAGTGACCCAAACAAGTGCGACACACACCTCTTCCAAAGCGGTGTAGTTAACCTCATACCCGACCAATTTGCGACTGGCATAGTAGATGGATCTTTCTTTGGGGGAATCTTTAAGGTACTGGGCTAGCAAAGCCCCAGCTGAAGTGTCGGCTATTGTTAGGTTTGGGAGTAAAGAGAGACCAGGTTGTGGTGGCATGAGTACCGGGGGTTGGGTAAGATATGGTTTGATTTGATCAAAAGCTTCTTGGCAGGCCTCATTCCAAACCTTAGTTGAATCCTTTCGGAGGAGTTTGAAGATAGGTTCCCAGATAGAGGTTAACTAGTTGATGAACCGACTGATGTATTACAATTTCCCAAGGAAACCTCAAACTTCTTTCTCTGTTCCGGGAGGTGGCATCTTAAGTATGGCTTTTAGCTTGGCGGGATCTACTTCGATTCCCTTCTCACTGACCATGAGTCCCAAGAGTTTTCCCTTTGTAACGCCAAAGACGCATTTTTGCGGATTGAGTCTCGTGTGATGCTATCGCATTCGCTCGAAGAACTTTCAGAGAGTAGGAACATGACCCTCTCTAGATTTAGACTTGATAATCATATCATCCACGTAGACCTCAACTTCTTTGTGAATCAGATCGTGCAAGATGATTATGGCAGCCCTCTGGTAGGTAGCCCCAGCGTTCTTGAGACCAAATGGCATAACGGTGTAGCAAAAGGTTCCCAATGGGGTGATGAATGTGGTTTTTTCTTGGTGTTCTGGGTGCATTTTGATTTGGTTGTATCCGAAAAACCCGTCGACGAAGGACTTGAGAGCATGAATGGCTGTGTTGTCCACAATCATGTCGATATTGGGTAACGGATATTCATCCTTTGGAGAGGCTTTGTTCAAAACCCGATAGTCTACACACATCCGAACTTTTCCTTCTGATTTCGGCATGGTCACTATGTTGGCTAGCCATGTAGGAAATTTGATCACACGAATGAAGCTTACGTTCAACTATTTGACCACCTCTTCTTTGACTTTGAGCGACCATTCGGTGCGGAGTTTTCTCAACTTTTGTTTGATCGGCTTGTAATCTAAGAGAGTAGGAATCTCGTGTTGATCTATTTCAGGATTAATGCCGAGCATATCATCGTAGGACCATGCGAAGACATCCACAAATTCTTTTAGCAATTCTTCAAGTTGTGCACGCTTATGCTCGTCGAGGGTAGCCCCTATCCTAATCTCGCGTAGTTGGCTACTATAACCCAGGTTAATAACAACAGTCTCTTCTTCATTAACTTGAACGCGTTTATGTTGTTTATTATTAACCTTATTTAGATCAGTTAAGAATTGTACATTTGCAAAATCATCATCATCAAAAGTTTGATTAGAATCCAAACAGTTAATGTAAGGCACAACAAGATACTCAAAACCTTCGTTTATTTCATTGATAGGAAAAACAGCATTGAGAACTTTGTCAAAAGAGGACTCGATTACATTTGAAAAAGGATAGACAACAGAAGAATAAATAAGGTAAACATTAGGATTAGGTGAGATTTCAGCAGGTAGAACTGACACAGCATGCCAGTTGAGGAGAGGTGTATCAGCAACTTTAATCAGGAGGGATGGATCCAGTGATGTAGTGCCCGAGTGAACTATGTAGAGAGCAAGCCCCAGTGTCTGTAAGTTAAAGGAATCTTCGGAGTCAGTTTCCTCAGTCTCTTTGGTATCTTTGATGAGCGGTTGTACACGGTGTCGGGAACTTTCGGCCAATGGGTAGCTGTCTTGGAAAAAGATCTCCATTCCAAGCGTCATCTTCTTATCTGTAGGGTCATACCATGGTTCAAGAAAGCCGCAAAAGGGGAAGTATTCGCCCTCTTTGATGAATCGTCCATTCAAGAAATCACATGGGATAGTCTAAACGCAGTCTAGTATCCTCTTTGATCGAGACTGGAGGATCATTCTGAGCTCTTGTTCTGATGGTTAATACCCAAAACCACGGGGAGGAAAAGCCTTATTTAGTTCAATCAACTCGAGTATCCCTTGTTGTCTTTGTCGTAGCCCCAATCCGGTCATGAAGTGCATATTTCTGAACATCTGAATAACATTGACGTTGCCATGAGGGTCGTATTCTGGACAAACCCTTTCTTTGAAGTTATCCCTTGTCGGGAGTAGAAGTGGTTTAGCTCGGAATCCTGATAGGAGCATATCATTTCACCCATTCTGTATCTCAAGGATTGGACTACTGGTACTTGAACCATCAGCATTGTCGTCATCACCCAAGATGGTAATAACCCATCCACCGGTGAAGAACTTTAATTTTTGATAAAGTGAGGAAGACACGCCCTTGATACTGTGGAGCCAAGGTCGTCCTAGCAATAGTTTGAAATAGGCTTGGATGTCAATAACTTGGAATTCAACAACAGGGTTTATAGGGCCAACCCCTATTACAAGCTTTATGGATCCTGATAAGCACCCAAAAGTGTATATTTTATACCCCGAATAGATGCGTTTTAGTCTCTCGTTTCTAATAAAATTGGCCTTATGTTCGTATTTTATCATTTTGTAGGTCAATACGCAGTTGCGGTACAAATAATGCTAAATTAATGCAATTGCAACTCAGAAGCGGTCAAAAGCGTGCATCAAAGAAATCCAAAGACACCGCGAAGTGAGAAGTCCATTCTGAGCTTGCCGAGATGTGATTCGATGCTCCGAAACAGTCCCATAACCTTAACTTAGCCCAAACCGAGCCCAGCCCATACCCCGAGCCCGGTGTGTGTTGAGTTTGTACCCTTTTATTATTTTTTAGATTTTTAATTTGAGTCATTTTTATTTTTAAGATTTATTTCAGATTTATTTAGTATTTTCTAGGTTTTATTTTCTATTTTTCTATTTTATTTTATTTTATTAATATAATTTTATTTTATTTTGATTTTTATTAGTTTTTAGTCTTAGTTTTTATTTTATTTTATTAGGATTAGAAATTTTTAGGATTTCATTTATAATTTAGTTTTATTAGATTTTATTTTTTAGGACTTTAATTTTTAAATTTAATAGATTTATATTTATATTTTTCTTTTCATTTATTTTTATTTTTATTGAGTCTTTATTTATTTTATTTTTAGAATAGAAATTTAATTTTTAGATTTTTAATTTTTATAACTTTATTTTATTAGTTAGTTTGAGTGTTATTTTTAGGAGTTCAAATTAAACACACATTAAATATTAAACACTCACCCAAACACTTTCTAAGCCTATACCCTCACCCTCACACTAAACCCCCTACACCTCACACACACAATACCCCCCTTCCATCTTCCATCTTCCATCTTCAACCTACAACCCATCGTACTCTCTCTCCTCCATTAAACCCATTCAAACCTTAGCTCCAACTCCATTCCCCACCTTCCTAACCAACAAACTCCCATAACCCATCTACAGACCTCCACCTCTACCACCACCAGCTGGTGGAGGTCCGAATCAAAACCTCACACCTGTCGGAATCAGCAACCCGAGAGCTACTCCTCCGACGGCGCGAACCTCCGACCTCCTCCATCCCCGGTCGCAGCGCCCCCTTGTGCCGGCGACTCACCGATACCCCTCTCACCTCCATTAAACAGCCAACCTGCCACCAGAACCGGCGCTAAACCCGAACCCCACACGGGTTCTGACAAACCAAAAATCGCGCCCCTGCCCGATCGCCCCATTCCGGACCCATTTCCGGCGGTCCAGACCAAAACCCGCCACAAAACCCAGCGGTACCCTACCCATCCTGAAATCCCGGTTCAACACGAGAACCACAACCCAGCAAAACCCGGATCAGCTGTCAACCCGTTTACGAAACCGTACCAGTCCACTAACTAACCGAAAAAAAAATGGGGGATACAGAGAGAGCGAGAGAGAGAGAGAGACACGTATATTATGTATAGTTTAGGTTGATAAAAAAAAATTCAAAAAATTTCAAAAAAATTATTTTAGTTTTAGAATAAATTTTAGGTTTTTTTTATTCTTTTTGGTGTAATCAAGTTGTGAGAAGATTGAGACGCGTGTTCATGCACAATTGACACAAGAAAATAATTGTGTATCGTATTCTTTTCCTCTTGTTTCAATTTTGATTAATACTATTGTGATAGTTGTTTATTCTAACATGAGAATGTTTGGTTAAACACCCTGTTCAAGGGTGGGGTGCACTGCGAATGATGTTACTTTAATTAGTTTATTCATTAATTTTATATTTATAGGTAAATTAATCTTTAACTATCGCCAATTAATTTGTGTGACGAGAGTTAGTAAATTAATTGAACGAATTAATGTTTGAATGTTGGAATCGAACTAGAGATAGGTTTTTTCGATAATTAAATATTAATTCGGTATTGAAATTTGAGGATTGATATTTTTTTCGTTAAATTGATCCTAGCGGGTAATTTTCTGAAAACAGTGTAAGTCCTAATTTTTCATTCGTGTGACATTTTTAAATTAATTTTCTGAAAAAGATTTTATTAAATTTATAATTTTAACGAGAGTTAGATTATCGATTTAATATTATCTCGAAATATTTCAAAATTAATAAATTGAGAAATTAAAATAATTAAAAATGCAGTGTAATCTCATCTCTTGACTTTCTCACATATTTCACAGTCGATTGCACATTTTTTTCATCATTCAGTCATTTTATAATTTTTAGCATTTGTTAGTTAATTTTTCCCTTGAAATTGTTTTAAAAAAAATAAAAAAAAATATTTAAAAAAAAAATTGGAATTGCACGTTTTCACATTTATTGTTTCACCTTGAATGTAGGATTGATACCCGTACTTACCGTAATATGAGTTATTTTTAGACAAGTTTTGTAGGTGCTCAAGGGAATTTTGAGGGTGGCTTTTGCACGACAACGATATATACGCAAAAAGCTAGTTATCAGATCCCATCACCTCCCGATGAGTATTATTGTAGGCACTCACAGCAGTGGAGGTTAGAGCGAGGTCGCTTCTTTCAGTCCTTAACATTTGAAGGTTCTCAATGGGCAAATATTCATGGCGGATCCATTATCGACAAGAGAGAGTGGTACAACCTTCCCCATAACTTCGACGGAAATGCTGAGTGCATGATTATGGTTTGGCCCAATCTTAGGGATTTCCTCTTCGGAAAAGGATGGCATTCGGGTACAGGTCAAGGATCCAACCAAATTGACCGCTTCTTCTAGTGTGGTAGAAGGATGAACTGTGGGTCCAATGAGTAACTTGATCAAAGCATTTATGTGTAGCTGAAAAGACATGAAAAGCCCCCATAGAGTGATGTTAGCTTGAGTTTTCTTCAATTGATCGGGGATCTTGCTCTCCTCGAGGGTCATCTCTGGCATAGGAAGGTTTTCCATGCCCTTTCCCTTGTCATTGGCTGGTAGTGAGTTTGGGATATGGTAATGCCTCCCTGATCTGGTCATGTGATTTACTGAAGAAGGGAAAAATATGAATCTCATTTCCTCGTCGATCTCGGGTTGTTCTGCTACCTTGTTTATTTCTCCGAGGAGTTCTTCGAATGATATCATTCCGCACATGTCAGCTACCGGGCTAGTTTTCTCTGAAGATTGGTCTTCATTCGAATATCCGAATTCTCCCCCCCCCCCCCCCCATCTGGTGGCAATAATTCTATATTTCTGTCTAAAGTCGATGCATTCCACAACTTCAACGACTTCTTCATATATGTCTTCCCAATCTGTAGGGATGTGTAAGGGTGAAGGGATCAGGCGCCCTTGTAGCCTCAAAGCATCGAACAACTTGGTGATACTGCAAATGTTATTGGGTTGCTTAAATAATTCTTCCATAATTTGGACAACATCATCCAGGCTGACTTCATCGGTTGGTACTACCCATCTATTTGATTCTCGGGCCCATTTTCGTGCTTCCAAGAACAGTGTACTGAAACTTTGGCAATCAATGACCTTCTGTGAGGGAAATTTCACCCCAAACTCTAGGAGTTGGTTTAATACTTGTCACAATCCCATACTTTCATTTTGAGAACGGGTACGAACAGCGATCCATGCTCTGGTAAGGAGTGATAGTGCCTGATCAGCGAGGCTAGTAGGGTGTAGGAGGAAATATGGGCAAATTTAGAGAGGTTTAGGAGAGTATATGGGTGTGATTTTGGTCGAGAGATCAAATCCTGGGTTCTCTTCTAAGAAGATGGCATTGGTATGATTTGGAAGTGGGTTGTGAGTAGTGTTTGGCTTAGGATTGGATGGTGGGACAATGGTACCCCGATCAATTCGACCTTGGATTACATTTCTAAGGTGAAAGCATTGGTCGGTGGTGTGGCGAGCAGTTTGGTGAAAGGCACAATGGGCATCTGCCTTGAAGTTTCTTGGGAGTTGATTTGGCAGTGGACGGGGGTCCAAAGGTTTGATAAGGTTTTAGCTTAACAAGGCTTGATAAAATTTGGAGAGGGGAGCATGGAGCTCTGTGTATTCCTTGTGGACTGGGTCATGGCGGCTTTCTGGTGCCCATGATGTGGTTGGTTGAGAGATGCTATTAATGGTTGAGACTGTAGCACTAGCAGGCCTATCATATTTTCTGGGGGTGAACTGTTCGGACACCTTCTTTAGGTCAACTTCTGTTTTGGCAAGACCTTCCTCGATTTCTACTCCTTCTTCTCTGAGAGCTTGAAAGTGGGGGTAGTACTGTCCTCCCATAATTGCTCGGACATGGGGCAAGAAATTCTTCTTCACTATGTTGACTTGTTCTTCCTCAGACGGCAGAATGGTCATGGTAGCTGCTTTTTCCCTCCATCGGGCGATGAAGTTACTGACTGATTCTCCAGGGTTCTATTTGAGCAGCTCCAAATCACAGTGGGTGACCTCAAGCTCTTCATTTTATTTTTACTGTGACATGAATTCTAGGGCTACATCCTCCCAACTACGAATTTCGGATTCTTCGAGAGACAAAATCCATCGGAGGGTGCTATCCTTTAGAATTTGTTGAAATAATTGGGCCATCACCTCTTCAGAAGCCCTTAGTAGAGTCATGGAACGGTGATAACTTCAAAGATGAACAATCGGGGGTTCACTTCCTTTGAATTTCTCAATATTTGGCATCTCGAACTTCTCGGGTAACCTTGCTTTAGGATAAGGAGACATGTGGGTGTAGTCCATGTAATTTCCTGAGATTCTGACTTGGTCGAACTTATTGGTGAGCATCTTGAGGTCTTCTTTGAATTTGTTCAATTTTTCTTCTTTCGGATCAATGATCATAGGCAAGTTAACCCCATGTTGGGCAAGATTTGTCATAGGAAGCTGGGTAGGAGGTGACCCATTGACAGGAGGGGCACGTGGAGCGTGCTGATACTCTTCGGGAACTCAAATGGGCTCAAGTGGATCCATAGCGTGAAGATATAGGGCCTCAGGCTCTTGAGGAATGGGAACCTGATTTCGTTGCATCTCTCGGACCTCGGTTTGGAGGTTGTCAATCTTGGACACAAGCTGAGCTAGAACTACCATCAGATCCGGTTGCGCAACAGGTACTTGATCTGTGTTCTCTATGGAAAGCGGATGGATTCCGGACTCAGAAGGAGTAATAAGGGAATGGACGGAACTCCAGGGTGACTTGACTGAAGACCTAAGCCAATACGGAGCCCGGCCAAGGGTTTACAATCGACCTATGAAGGCGCAAAGTGGGATTTATTTTTGAGAAAAAAAAGGGAAGATATTTTTGACATTTTTTCGAGATGGAAAGACAACATGTTTTGGAATTTTTGATAGAGAGATGAGAAATGTTTTCGGATTTTTGATAAGGAAAGAAATGTTTTTGGATTTTTGATAAAGAAAAGAACGGAATTTCCCCCTTTGGGGACGGTCTTAGCATGCTTATTATAATTATTATTTTTTCACTTATAATAATTCTCCTAAATGCAAAATGAAATGTCGGACGGGACCCGATCCTGGAAAAATTGGGTTTGTAATATATGCAAAGCTATGGCTGGACTTGTGACCAGGCTCACAAATAGGGTCCCATTTAAAAATGTGCGAAAAATTCGGGCGGCAAGCCTACCTGGAATTTCGGCAAAGTTTCGGGTTAAAACCGACAATCTAACATGTGTTTCCTAGGGCTGACACCTATATGCGGGTATGCAGTTGGTTGGGTGAGTTGGAATGGGTTCCCCCCTTTGGTGTGACTTCCACGATATACGTCTTGCACTTGTGGGAAATCGGTATGTGAGGACAAGCCATTGGATATACCTGAGTGTACGTGAATTGCCTCACCATATACCTCGTGGGGACGGTAAGTGTGAGAGCGAATTCGATACACTCGGCGTACATGAACGAATTCCCTGCGATATACCTCCCGTCATGACTTCGGTCAAAAGGTACAATGAGGGGGAATCGTTCGTTATACGTCGAAGGTACTTGGCCAATGGAAGGTGAGAGTCATATCGCTTAGGCTAACTGCGACCTTCCGGACCAGCTCCCATTACGAAGTGACCTTCTAGTTACTAGGTAAAATTTGGTCAATAGCAATGCTCTTTGGTGATGTTGTGTGAATCATGCATGATCCTCTTATTAGTATCTTATGAAAATGCCTTTCTTGATTATGCCAAATAGGGAGCAAAGTGCAAGTACCAATGGTACTCCAAGTATGGATGGTGCGTGCAACATGTGGATATATGTGACCCTAGGTTCACGTCGTGCGAAGTGTACATGAAGAATTTTCTACAAGTGTGAATAGAAGCATAAGCATGGGATACACATGAGTAATAAAGGGGGAACATGCAAATAGGGGACAATATAAGTAAACATAACATCTATGATGGAGTCTAGCCCTCAAAATAAACATATAAAATTCCCCAGCAGAGTCACCACTGTGGCCATCCCCAATCCTGACCGCGCGACGGAGGATCCTCGGGTCCTGCGAGTCCCTCTCGGGAGTGCTTCGATCGGCGTCATTTGAGGTAAGGTGAAAGATGTAGCGAGATTAGAGTCGCTAGTCTATTTTACTCAAAATAGACAAAAGAAAAGAGGAAGCCATCCCGATGGACAGCATCTAAAGACATACTGGTGCATACGAAACCAAAATGATTCGAGAAGGTTCCAGAGGCTAAGTTACGAAATGGGAAGGTGTTAGGCACCCATTACGCCCTTTTGGTCTCTCATGGATTTTAGTTATTTTCCTTTTATCTTCCCAGTGATATGTGTGCATGTGTATATATAGTGGAGATAGGAATCATCGACTTGTACCATGGAAGAAGTAAAGCGAGTCATCCGTAGGAAGGTTTAAAAATAATATTAGAAAATAAGATTTACGTGATCATCCTTACGTTAATCGTTATGAGGGAATGATAACGCACACGGAATGATATGCTCCTAAGAACAAAAATATATGTATATATATATAATGTAAGAGAATGGAGGTTAGAGAAAATGGAAAATGAAGGAAAAAGTAAAGAATAGGAATCGAGTCTCGGGTTTTACCCCGAAACGCCTACGTAGCCTATAGAGGCATCAAAGTCCACATATTTTGCATACGAAACGAGGGGTGGGGTTTATCCCAACTGGGGATTCTCTTATTTGTGTGTGTGTGTGTGTAGAAAAAGTGTTTTAGTTGTGAGAGAAGTGTAAGAAAAGTATGACAATTACCGTTTGGAATTTATGAACAAACCCTTTTTTCTTATTTTTTGGGTTTTATTTACATGAAAATAAGAGATGTGCAATACTACTAAATAAAAAGTATATTAGGATGTGTGAGATGATATAATAAAGGCACTAAGTAATAAAATAAGTTATTGCAAATTTATGAGAATTTAAGGAGAGAGTTGAGAAAATTGGACCTTCTGGAAGATCTTGAGCTTGACCTTGAATGTGGGAGAGCATCCCTTAGACTTGGATGATAATGGAGGGTAGTGAATTAATCAAGTTTGATGAAAAGTGAAGGTTGGAAAGGGATTTGGGTGTAGAAAGCACTGACTTCGAGAGAGGTTTTCGGAGTTTGTTGAGAGTGATATCTATCAGATCTGGGCCCTCCTTGCAAGTGAGGCCATGCCTCCTTTTTATAGGACCAGGGCATTACCGATCGGCATAGCCCTGTTTCTGCCATTTGGCAGGTGCGTTTAGGCACACTGTCGATAGGCAGGGTCTGAGACCTGCCGTTTGGTAGTATTTTTCAGGCCTTTTTAGTAAATTGTCCGCAGAACGCAAACCATTCATCAGAATCGTGAATGAGGTAGACCGTTGGAAAGATAATTCAGATATCTTCAAAAGTACTTTGCACCTCTCCTAGGTTCGGGAGTTGACTTTGGGTCAAATATGGCTCGGAATCATTCATCAGTCCATTGGAAGGGGAACTGTCGGACGCAGACGAATCGTTCGTCTGCATGGTAAGTCTGAATAGAGCACGGGGCAGACCGTTGGAAAGGTTAGGAGATGTACTTCGACATTCCAAAGAGTTTCATCTGGTTCGGGGAGTTGACTTTGGTCAACTGGGCCCTAGAAGAATTCGGTGCCCTCTCAAAGTAAAACGGATTGTTCGTTTGTACCGTAAGTCAGAATTAAACATGGGACGGACCGTTAGAAAGGATATTCGGTTCCCTTAGAAGATTCATTCATTCTCGGTCGAGCTAAAGAGTTGACCTAGTTCAAATAGAGACTGAGAGTGCCCGATGGCTTATATCTCAGTACCCGGGGTATGACCTGGGTTTGTAGTGATGAAGGGAGGTGCTAGGGACCTAAGGAGAGTTTTAGGGGGTAATAAAATGGGATGTCTACACCACGTAATACATCCAGAAAGTTAATCCAAGGATGTTTTGAATAGGAGACTATGTCCTAAGTAAAGTCTTCGATAGTGCCGTGAAACCATCGATTGGTAAAATGGGTCTAAACTGGGAAGGACCGTTTAGAATAATCAGAGACGACCTTCAAGTAGAAAACACTTGAAGGTAGGGAGATACCAAGAGCCTAGAACGCAGCCAAACTGAAATTTTTTTATTTTTAAATCTTCTTTATATTTTAATAGAACATTTAGTTTATGCAAATTTTCATTTCCTAACTTGTGTTGATCGCTAGATAATATTTAATGAATAAAGGTCAAGTGGAAGGTTCACTTTCATATTTTGCATTGGCTTCTTAACTCTTCTTGGATGCATCTCATTAATATGCACCTTTTTCAAATGATAAATCCTTCGATCATGGCCAAAACCCTGGGATTAGGATAAGTTTTCCCCTTGTTTTCAATCACCAGGGAGCTTTACATGCCGAGCAGGGTTCGTAATAATTATAACGAATCAGTAAAAGCATTCCAATGACCACATCCCTCAAACATATAATAACGAGATGAAAACACTCTCTTAATATCATTCAGTCAGCTAAGAGCTAAAAATGACAAAACCCAAATAATAAAGAACACAAGGTGGTTAACCGACACTATTTAATGAATTAATGTTTTTTGATCTAAAAACACGCATGTGTAGTCAGCATAGGCTCAAAACATTAGAAATTGATAAACAAAACCTTTTATTTACTATAATGATAAGGTACATTTATAATAAAGACCAAAAATATATAAAGAATCAAGATGGCCCGAGATGGCGAGCTAGGTATTCAGCTATGATTGCCTTTTGACCATCATTTGGTTTGGGATCAAGTTACTCCACATCACTATCTAGATCATGCTCCAAGAGATGAGGAGGGATGGCATCAACTCAGATCCATTTATCATCCCTCAAAAAGGTGTTATGGTAGTAGGCGGGGCCTTCGGCCTAATATTTATACCACAACTCGGACTCCTTAGGTGTTTTAGTCTCTCTAAGGGCACTCAACCATCCACGGGAGAAGGCTACTTCGTCAGCCTCTTTAAGTTTAGCTGGGGTATCTAGCCAACCTGTATTATACCCCTCCGATTAGGCTTTTCGAGGTCCTATTTTGAATGCATTCCTTAATTTTTCAACACGCTCCCCAGAGCCATCAGCTTTGAACTTTAGCCTAGATAACTCCCTTCTCAAAGAAGCATTCACTACCTAAAGGGATATAGCCACTTGGGTAACTTCAGTTTTCACCAAGAGTTTGGCCCTTAAGGAATCAATTTCTTATTGGACTGAGGCAGATATCTCCTCCATCTCCTGGAGGTTGTCTTTTTGCTTAGTGACCAACTCAGATTGGCCCTTATATTGCTTGTTTCTCACCCTCAAAGATTTATAAATCTTTACGAAGGCTTTACGAGCTTTTAATCTGATATTTGGCCAAAGGATTTGTCCGAGGAGAGAGGTAGAAGGGATATAATCATCTAAATTGGTGGTCTACAATTAGCAAAATAAAAAACAAAGTCAACAAACTTAGCCAGGACATCAATGGATACGAAATAATGCATTCTCATTCATTCCACAAAAAAGGCAGCCTAGGCCAGTACAACTGGTTTGAAGGAATAAATACATATTTTTAAGGAAAAAACTTGTCCAACAAAAGAAATAAGTTACTAATCTACAAGCAATTCTCTATCACCTTCTCTTCTTCCACTACGGTCTTCCTCTTATCAGTAGCTCCAGAACCTTAGCCAATGTCGATTCCACCCTAAGGAGGGACAATCTCTGTGGTATCAGCAGGATGACTATCACCTTATCCCTCTTCCTTATATGTTTCAGGTCCAGGGAAAAAAAGGCTAAAAAGTTCAGATTCATCAGAGGTTCCAGTAGCCTTTAGGGCCTGGTCCCAACCTTTCTTCAAGACAATCTTGTAATAATAGGCGAGATCCCCCTCTACATAATCATACGTTTTAACTTCGTGATAGATGGCATCCTTCTCCAGGGAGGGGTCACCCTCTAGCTTAGTGACCTTACCGAGTAAGTTTTGATTTTCCTCGACGAGCTTGTCCTTTTATATGACCACTTTCTTCTGGGACACGTCAAGCTCATCATAAGATTTGGACAACTTCCCGTTATATTCATCATATGCATGGAGAGCTTCAACAAAGGCTTTTTTCAGCCTTCAGAGCATCTTTCAGCTCTTGCTCCTTCTTGGACTTGTCAGCATGGTCGTTTAAGAGAGTTGTGAAATTAGATAATAACTGCACAAAGAGAAACAAAATCAAAGAGTTAGTGCGAATGAAGGGAAAATAGAGAAAGGTTAAATAAATCAAGTATGAGGACTTATTAGGGCCATCCCCTGAGCAGTTTTGAGGGCAATATGGGTTGACCCCAACCTTAAAGAATGCTCACAATCTACATCGATCAGTTCTCCCTTCAGCAGGTCAGGGGTGAGGTATGGGGCATCACCCATGCTATCCCCATCTACACCTGCACCAGAAGAGGCCAATCTAGGGGCTTTTAGTAAAAACGTCCTTTTTTCCTCCCTCCTCCGTTTTTCCCTACCTTTATCCTCTTCCTTCTCTTTCTATTCTTCTCTTTTTCCTTCTCCTCCCCCATGTCATATTTACTAGAACCACTTGTCCTAGAGGATTTAATATTATACATTTTTAGAGACTTAAGGTGATTAGACAGGATAACTGTATCATCATAATCATCATCATTATCATCATCATAATTATAATCAAGAAACTTTAACCTCCTTCTATAAATTAAGGGGTCCATGTATTCCTCTTCTTCCTCTCCTTTTTCCTCTCTCCATTCCCCCCTTCTTCAAATCCCTCTTATTCATCTTTTAACTAATGGGATCAGAAGGGCCAACCTAAGGACCTTTCAATGATGAAACCTTGTCAACGGGGTGAGCAGTGAAGCTAGTAGTCGTATTCTTGTACTCTAGTAGGTAGGCTACTGACCTTGGGTGCTCACCATCTGGTAATCTTTCTTTGATATTCTAGTCTTTCAGAAGCTCATCGACATCAACGTCACTTATATCAGGCTCCAGATTCTTGATGCGACCTACAAAAATAAAGGAAGAAGAACATTATATAAGGGGACATAGGTCAAAACAATAAAAAAAAATACATGATTAAACACATAAAAAGAAGAAGTGACCTATTTAGGCCTCTCTATATTAAAAAATTACTGGGCCCCATTGCCTTTTGCCCACATCAGCAAGGGACATTGCCAATTTCTAGCGATGCAACTGCGCTCCTAGTAATCCTTATGGGAATTCGGAAAGTCCACCACCAAGACACTCTCAACTCTTCAGGTTTTTATATACAAAAAACCATTTCTGGTCCGCGACCACACATATTAGTAGCAGATTTCAGCAAGGCCTAGTCTTATCCCATAAAGGGTATTTATCATGTGGACCCCGTTGACTATTTTCCATACATTGGGGGCACAATGGGAAGGAACAATATCAAAATATCAAAACAAAACCAAAGAAAAAACTTTTTTGGGGGGAATGTTAAGCTTCCTTGAGTTATCAAGAGGGATAAATCTAGTTCCCCCTTCAATATTGTGAACATTCCGAGGGAGAGGGCACAACCAATGATTACTCAGTCTGGGATATTATATCAAATCCTAAATTCAGCTCCAGATTTGTCGTCTAACATCGCCATAATTAAAAAACAAGGAAGAAAAACCCTAGCTAGAGTTACGCAATAAGTTTCAAAGAAAATGAAAGAGAAAGAAAAGGGCTAAACTTATAAAAATTAATGAAGCACTAGCAGAGAAGAAAACGTTAAAGAGGATGAACTTACCAAAGACTTAGCAAGAAAGAAATAAAGTGAATTGAACTTAACTGAACTGGCATGAGGTATTATATCTTCGATGTGAAAATCGATGATAATGATTATCACAATGTCCTAAAATTATTTCTGGCATTTTAAATTCCCAGTCAGACGATAGCACCCCCGTCCATTTAAACAAACTACACGTACGCCATGAAGATTTTTCCAGGTTGAGTGTATCTCTTCATTTCTTTCATATATATAAAAATTCCATCAAACTCAATACAGGGAGATTTCAAGACATGGAACTTTAAAAATTATTGGCCCAAAGACCACAAGGCCCAAAATTTTAATGGGCAATTGTGGGACCCCATTTATTACAATTCATAAAAAGAGACGACTAACCCAGATTGGTTAAGGAGATGCCCAAACCAAATCACGAGTTAACTTGTACATGAGTACTTCAAATGTATTAAATCACTTATAGATATAGTCAAATCAGTTATAAAAAATCTTGGAGGAGATATTCCGACGATCCTTGATAAATTCAATGTATGAATTGGGTTCCTTATTCAACTCAAACTCTACTTTCATGCACCGATAAATGTTTAACCTGACCCCAGGCAAAGGGATAGAACTTGAAACATTGAGAGACACTATAATAAATCAGTATCCTCTCTGTGGACATAGTCAACTTGCCAAACCACATACATCGTTGTTGTGTGTGTGTGACCTTTTTACTTTTTGCTCTTTGTGATTATTTTCGTGGATTTCCTTATTATGATATTTTCTGTACTCACACATGCCCATAATAAAAATAATTTACCTTTAATTTATCTCTTTTATTTACTTTTAATCCTTGTTTACCCTTAAACAACATTTGCGGATGCGACACCATGGTATCAGAGCATCATCAGGTTTTTTGCGTATAGAGGATAAAGTACAAGAATCTTTCATCTACGACTTATACGATTACTATTATGAGTATTTCCTTTATCACATTTTCTTACTAATAGTATTTTGAAGTAATGATTATTTGGGTTAAATATCTAACATGATATTTATGGTTTGACTCACTAAAAGTTTAAACGAGCAATTAAAGATGTAGGCTACGCAAACACAACTTGCAAAGCATCGATCATGATTGGGAAATCTCTACTCCCATGATCAAACACAACTTGCTTATTGGTGGACTTATGGGAGAAGCTCGAGCAACTCGACAGGTCAAGAGATTATTTGAAGACCCTAACACTCTTCAACAAGATATCCATCTCACATGGGATGGCGTGCCACCTAGTGAACTCGTAGTTACTCCCCCAGGCGCTCCAGTCGACTATGGTTTGGTTTCTCCCAGCACTACTTGCTTTATCCCCACGACTATGAATACTTCCTCTGACGATTTCGATCCTTAAAAAACCGAACTACAACCATAGTTGGACAAAAAGGTTCCTCAAATATCTTCAAACTCTCATTGGAATATGTCTATAAATAAATAAAATTTACAAGTGTGTGTGTACAAGTGGATGAAACCCATATTATAGAATGATGGTATTAGTTAAAAGCTAATAGTTCTTTTATAATAGGTAAATGTTCTCTTAAAATATGAGCCGATGGTTATGTATGTTTTTTTGTTTTTTCCTTAAGTTGACTGTGTAACACTCTGTAACCCAATATGATAAAATATATTGTAAAATCTGTAAATGCGGTGTGTGATACCGATTTGAATTAATTTTCAAGTTTCCAATTAAACCTTATTTAATTGGAGTTTATTTTTAAACCAAATTAATTTAGCCCCTAAACATGCATCTAAATGTGTTCGTGTGTCAAACCATAAATAAGTAAAGCATGTGACACAAATTTAAGGAAAAATCCCCGAAGGGAAAAACCTTTTATTTCTAGAACTTTGAAAAATTCACAAGACCATTGACTTACATACAAGCTGATAATCGCCCACAAGTGTAACGCACGATGTCTTCGTCAAACCTTTAAAGCAATGGCTAGAAATATCGTCCGCTGGAATCTCCCTCACGAACTCCAGATGGTCAACAATGAAGAAAAAAATGGCTTCTCCACAACCGTGAACTTTATAAGTACTCCCTCCACAATAGCACGTAGCTCTTCGATTGTAGAGTTCTCCCCACAAAGAATGAACAAAAGCAAAGTGTTTTCTTAAACACCAAAACAATTCAACAAAGCATATGGGATTTTTGTGAATTGTAAACAAAAAGGGATTAAACCCTAAAAGAAGAAGTCAAAAGGATTATGCAGTTTCACAACTTTCTGTCTTTAAAAACACTGGGAGTTCTTAATGAAAATGAAACCATTTAATGGGTATTTATACAAAAATATATCGCCTCGGTATTAGAGCACGTTCGAACGAGACAAGGATCTCGCGCGAACGACGTATATATGTCGTTCAAAAGACATCGCGCGACATCCCTAAGTCGCTCGAACGAGATAGTTATCTCGCTTGGACGACCTGGGTGTCAAAATTGAGGTATGCTTCAGGACTTAGAAAAAATACTCGTACACAAATTTTGACGAAAAGGTTCACTCCAACACTTAGAAAATATTTTGTAAAAATATCCCAAAAGCTCTAAGTGGAAAGTTAAGGTATTTAAAACATAACCTTACCAAATTAAACATCGCGAAGTCTTTTTGATGAAGAACTTGATTAATTCGGATCCGTCTTGGTGTAGATTGCTCTTGAATGCTCTTCGACGGTGTAGCGGTATATGACATAATTAATTGATATCAGACTTATAAAAATATGTCCTTACAAATCTCCCCCTATGTCTATGCCGATACATACATAAAAACATCTGAATTATCAAAAAATAAAATGCTTATACAAATTTGCCCTCCCCTGAATAAATTTGCAAGTTGTCAAACTGTTCTTCAAAAAGTCTTCATCAAATCTCAAAACTTTTCTCATCAGGGTGTGAAACCTAAAGATCTTCAATCTTTGTACCTACACATGAGATAAAGCAAAATACTTTCGTGACGCATCGACTTTGAAATGATATAAGAATAAAGAAATTCATAATGCAAAAACTCCCCCATAACATGATAATTCTTTTTGCCCCTTTTTATGATGTCCCCAAATAGACACATAAGAAGAAAAAATTAAAACATGGAGTGTCACGATAAAATGCATAGCAAAGATGGATCAAACTACACGCATGCAAAGGTATGTCCTAAAAACTTTCACAAACTATTTTTTTATTTTTAAAATTTTTCATACAAAAATAAGATACCAAAAATCACACCATGGATTTAAACTCAAACAACCAAGTCATGGAAATGGAATTTATGGGTGTGAACACATTCGATAGGTAAATAAACTCAATCAATCATATGCGCACGATGCATATGTGTACTCCTAATGAATGAACATCAAAAGTATCCTTAGGTGTAAAAATTATTTAATTTAGATGACATCGTTTTATGCAAATCAACAAATCAAAGTCAAAGTGATTTCCACACCAATAACGTCCAAAACTATTTAACATTTTTTCAAGACTTTCAAGGACGTGCAAACCCGTTTTAATTCTCCATCCAAACTCCTTCGTATATATTTTATTTTAGAGGTGTTAAAGTAAATTCTCAAACTTTTGAGAATTGGTGCAAAAATCTAAATGGCCCATAATTGGCATGAATTTCTTTTTATTGCCTTTAAATTTTTTCGGGCTCTTTTAAACCTCTTTGGACCCTAGATAATAACATTCCTCGATTTTTAGGTCCAATTTAAATGGCGGCTTAATCGTAAAGGATAAATGATAATCTTTTGTTGCCCTTCAACTTTTTCAAACAAAACACATAAACTCACAAACGGCTCTTAAATGCACAACTTTTTTATCAAGTTTTATCGCGCTTGGCTCGTTTTAACGACATGATTGGAGTTAAAACACCCAACCAACATGTGATAAGACAAGCACAATAATCAAACAAATATGTGCACGTGTGCAATAAAGAAAATCATGAGTCAAACATGTAGGTAGTAACACTTAATTACATCTTCATGACTCCAAACATTATAAATCACATGGATGAATTGACGTATTGTCTCAAAACACTATCAAATAGTCACATGAAAAATGGAATGATTTTGTGACTCTATCATCCTAAATGTTCATCCATAAAAGGTGCAAACAAAAAACAAAACTTTTTTGGATTTTTTCAAAAATTTAATTAAAAAAAATATTTTTGTATTTTTCAAAAAATTTCAAAAAGAAAAATCTAATAAAAAAAGTACATGACATTACACTAGCAAATGTATATCATGAAATCACAACTAGTGTATGACAAACAAGCAAACACAATCATTTATATGATATGGATAGAGAAGAATCATATGCAAGCAAACGAGAATCAACTAGTCCAAAATCTAGTGCCTCTAAAACTGATTTCCTAACCCAAATAGATGTGAAACGTCGTGTGGGGGATTTAGGAACCAAGGTAACACTAGACATAAACTTCCTAGGGATTTTTCCAAGATAAAAAAATGCCTAAGGTGACCTTTCCTACCACAATATGAACATGTGTAAACGGGTGAAATGACAGCTGTGGGTTGACCTTTTCTAATGTCCTTGGGAACGGTTGACCCTCTAAAACAAGTAATAGTTTTGGCTTTAGTACTAGAAGCATGAGAACAAGATGAGCCATTACCATCACTATCAAACCTACTCGAGTCTCTCAAATCATTTTTGAACTTCAAAATTTTTTACTCAAGCAAAGAATTAGACTCTTCCAATTTAAGGGACGCCTTTTTCAAATTTTCAACAATTCCTAAAAGCGTATCTATCTCTCCCTCAATCAAAGCAAACTTTTCCCTAAGAGTCTCTTCACGTGCCACAAACTCATTGATTAAAATATTTTTGTCATCTTTGGCATAAAAATACAAACCATCGAATTTTTAAGGTCCTCTAATTCTTTTTCTAAAAATAGGGCCCTATCATCACTTTCCTTCTTGGACAATTTTAAAGCAACAAAGTCATGGTCCAAGGAAACAAGTTTCTCATGATAAAAATCTCTTTGATTTTGAACCATTTGCAAAAGATCCATCGTGGATTTAAAACGAGAATTTTCTTTTTCCAAAACTTCAATTCTTTTTGTAAACATCAAATTCAAACAATTTAAATCATTAAAACTTTGACTCGTGTCATCAAAGGGGGCATCCGATTACATAAGTGCTCCATCAAAAAAATTATGATTTTTCAGAAAATTGATTTAAAAAAAATAAATATCATATAAATTTTGCGAAAAATAGGAATACGCGATAAATTAGCGCAACCGGCTCTGATACCAATTTGTTAAACGTGTAAATGTGGTGTGTGATACCAATTTGAATTAATTTAAAAGTTTCCAAGTAAAACTTATTTAATTGGAGTCTATTTTTAAACCAAATTAATTCAGCCCCTAAACATGTATTTAAATGTGTTCGTGTGTCAAACCATAAATAAGTAAAGCGCGTGACACAAATTTAAGGAAAAATTCCTGAAGGGCAAAACCTTTTATTTATAGAACTTTGAAGAATTTAGAAGACCATTGAATTGCATATAACATGATAATCGCTCACAAGTGTAACGCACGGTGTCTTCATCAAACCTTCAAAGAAACGGCTAGAAATGTCGTCGGCTGTAATCTCCTGCAAGAACTCCATATGGTCAGCAATGAAGAAGAAAATGGCTTCTCCACAAATGTGAACTTTATAAGGACTCCCTCCACAATAGCACGCAGCTCTCTGGTTGTAGAGTTCTCCCCATAAAGAATGAACAACATCAAAGTGTGTTCTTAAACACCAAAACAATTCACCAAAGCATATGGGATTTTTGTGAATTATAAAAAAAAGGGATTAAACCCTAAAAGAAGAAGTCAAAAGGATTTTGCAGTTTCACAGCTTTCTGTCTTTCAAAACGCTGGGACTTCTTAATGAAAACGAAAACATTTAATGGGTATTTATACAAAAATGTGCCATCTCGGTATTAGAGCTCGTTTGAACGAGACAAGCATCTCGCATAAACGACGTATAGATGTCGTTCAAACGGCATCGCACGACATCCTTAAGTCTCTCGAACGAGATAGCTATCTCGCTTGAACGACCTGGGCATCAAAATCGAGGTACGCTTCAGGACTTAAAAAAATACTCATACATAAATTTTGATGAAAAAGTTCGCTCCAACACTTAGAAAATATTTTGTAAAAATATCCCAAAAGCTCTAAGTGTAAAGTTAAGGTATTTAAAACATAACATTACTAAAGTAATATTCGCGAAGAGTTAGAGAAGACCTTTGATGAGTTATCATGAGTGCACCAAATTAGGTTACCTTAAGTCCCAATACTCTATTTTACAGATGCCTCCTCCTTCTACTTCCCCTAACTTATCAAACCTCCCTTTAGGAATCCAACCAATAACTCTAATCACCCACTGCAATAAAATCTACGTGAGAAGAAGCAAGAACAACTCTATAGGAACCCTGGTCAGATTTTCTCCTCTCTCCTAATGAAAAATCCAAATTACCACAGTGTGGTAGATGGTAATCTTCCTTTTTGTAATATCTCAGCATATATATTATCCGATTCCGTATCCACACACTTTTCATTATTCATTCATGTATGACTCATTTGCATTTATATTCTAGTTTGTTTGTGTATCCTTTACCATTGGAATGCCAAGGGGAAAGATATCCATTAGCAATAGGATTTGTAAACGTAGCTGTTTACATTTAGGAACCAAGAGATTAATCATAGATTTAATAGTTCTCAATTTAACAGATTTCGATTTAATAATAGGAATATTAATCCCTGAATTTTTCTCACATCAACTATCATGTAAAAATGATGACAATTCAACCACCCCACTAACCTTAATTTTATTTCCATGGAAGAAATCCCCACCAACCTCTACTTTTTCGATTAAGTGAAAAAGAAACATCATCCCTTTCTACCATCTTGGCAAGATATAAAGATTCATTTGATGAAGACTTACTCGGAATATCCTCACCTCGAGAAATTGAATTTTTTACCAACTTATTGCCCAATACCTCTCATATCTCAATACCCCCTACCGTATGTCTTCTTTAGAATTATGAGAACATCGAACACAACTAGATTACCTACTCAATAAAGGATTTATGCGCGCCAATACCTCACCTTCGAGATCTCCGATTTTATTCATACGAAATAAAGACGAATCTTTTCGATTATGTGTCTACTATCGAAAATTAAATCGAGTGACCATTAAGAACAAATATCCATTATCTAGGATAGGTGATTTGTTTGACAAGTTATGAGGGTCAAAAATATTTTAAAAGGTCATCTTCACGTTAGGGAAAACGTCATACCCAAAACCATTTTTCGAAAACAATATGGTCATTTTGAATTCTTAGTCATGTCTTTTGGATTAAAAAATGCCGCCGCCACTTTCACAGACCTAATGCATAATATATTTTGCCCTTTCCTGGATTAATTTGTGATCTCCTTTAGAGATGACATATTAATTTATTAGAAGACCAAGGTAGAACGCGAAGAGTAGTTATGTAAATTATTGGAAACCTTTTGTAAATATCAGCTTCATGGAAAACAAAGTAAATGTGGTTTTCTCATAAAGCAGGTAAAATTCTTTGGAAATATAGTCACTGAAGTAGGTATACAAGTACATCCAACAAAAACCATCGCAGTATTTGAATGGTCTCAACCCACAAACCTCACAGAACTACGTACTTTTCTAGGACTCGCTGAGTATTACTGACGCTTTGTGGAGGAATTTTCTCTAATTGACCTAGCTTTGATGGAGTTGACCAGAAAGGATGTCCAATTTATATGGACCTCCGAATGTGGACAAGACTTTTGTACATTAAAGGAAAAGTTAACCACCACCTTTGTCTTGACCATTCTTTCTAGTAATAGAAGATATGATGTTCACACCGATGCCTCCTTTTAAGGACTTGGTTGTTTATTAATGCAACATGACAATTGAAAATAATAGAGTAAAAATCATGACAATTGAAAATTCATGAGTATAATTACTTGATACACAACTTGGAATTAGCAGCGGTAGTCTTTGCCCTGAAAATTTGGAGATGTTATATGTATGGAGAAGAATTGGAAGTATTTTTTTTTATCATGAGAGTCTTAAGTAAATCTTCACGCAAAGTGACGTAAACATCCGAAAAAGACGATGCATAGAATTTTTAGAGGATTACAAGTTTATCTTACACTACCATCCCGAAAAAGGTAACGTAGTTGCTAATGCCTTAAGTCGCAAAGCCCTGTGAAGCCTTCGTAGTATGTTTGTATTCCTAGAAACTATTGCAGACTCTAATTTCTAGCGAGACTCTTTCGAAATCCAAATTATAATTCTGAAACATTATAGCTCACCCCATTCTTCACAAGAAAATAGTTGACCTCCATGACTAAGATGAATTTTTACGTTCCTAAAAGAAAAACATCCAAAATAACCTCCACCTAAAAAATTAAACTTTGGACCCCGAGCATGGGTTAAAATTTAGAAATTGAGTATGTGTTCGTCTCGTATCCTCATTACAAGAGGAAATCCTACGAGAAGCTCACCATTCTAAATTCATTATTCACTCAAAAATCATCAAAATATATCAAACCCTAAAGCAACATTATCAGTGTCCCATTATGAAACAG
The DNA here is from genome assembly GCA_949130495.1 of Sambucus nigra. Lineage (NCBI taxonomy): Eukaryota > Viridiplantae > Streptophyta > Magnoliopsida > Dipsacales > Adoxaceae > Sambucus > Sambucus nigra. The sequence continues at coordinate 696,599,738 of OX422208.1, forward strand.
GATGTTGTTCACTTCATAAAAAAATGTTAAACTTGCCAACAAGTGAATATAGAAGATCAACATCCCAGTGGATTACTCCAACCACTCCCCAGACAAGAATGGAAATAGGATCATATAATCGTGGACTTTGCCAATGAATTACCGTAAAATTTTCTAGGATAGAATATGATATGGGCCATCGTTGATCGCCTTACAAAATCAACCCATTTTTTTACCAACCAGATCCACCGATTCCTTCCAACGATTAAGTGAACTTTACATCTAGAAAATTGTTGGACTTCATGATGAACCTATCTCCATCGTGTTCGATTGAGACCCCATATTTATAGGAAGATTTTTGCAATCCCTACAAACTTCCCCAGGAACCAAACTCTACCTAAGCATTGCTTTTTATCCTCAGACAGACAGGCAATATCAATGGGTAATTCAAACTCTTGGGAAATATGCTACGAGCTTTCAAATTAGATTTTTTTGGTTCTTGGAACAATCACCTTGACTTTATCGAATTCTCCTACAATAGTATCTAAGAAACCAACATTTAGTCCACCCCTATGAAGCTCTCTATGTATGATCCTATCATTTGCCCTTATGACATAATGAATCGAGAGAAAATCATATGCTTGGACTCGAGATTATTACTGAAACCACATAAAAGATATGCCTTTTTCAGGAAAGATTGCATTCATCCCAGAGTCGGCAAAAGAGTTACACCGACACCCGCCAAAAATCCTTACAATTTCAAGTGAATAACCAATTATTCTTATGAGTATCTCTAAGGAAGGGAAAAATTCAATTTGGGAAAAAAGGAAAATCAGCCCCTTGATACGTTTGTCCCTTTAGAATCATCAAAAGTATTGGACCAGTAGCTTATTGTCTTGAATTACCTCCTAAGCTATCCAATCTCCATGACATGTTTCATGCTTTGCAACTGCGAAAGTATATCCCTGATCCAAGTCACATCATCATGTGGAAAGGTATCACAGTTAAACCCAACTAGGAATTCAAAGAAATTCCTATTCAAATCCTCGACCAATAACAGAAGGTTCTTCGATGTAAAACCATCCCAATAGTAAAAGTTCTTTGGAGAAACCAGGGAACTGATGAAGAAACATGGGAAACGAAAGACGTTATGAGATAACAATACCCGTGCTTTTCCTAGGTAATTTTGAGGATAATTGTTTTTCTAGAAATAATGTAACGACACACCCTAAATAGACCTTTAGTTACACTAAAATCCAATAATTCCTAAGAAACCCAAGACTTTTTCCAAATTACCCAAATACCCCTAGAAGAAGAATTATGTTAACCTACACTCTCCTATATATATTAAAACCTAACTTTAGCTCAAATTTTGACCAAATGACTTATGTTTTATAAGAATATCATGAACTAATCCATTAAGTTCGAGAAATTTAACTTAAGCCCCTAAACTTTTACAAAGTAGCTTTAAATCCCTAAACTCTAAAAAAACTATCCAAGGACCCAGTCCCAAGCCAAAACTTATTTATACTTTGTCCCCTGTTGATGTGGGACCAGCTGGACTACTAACATGGTCTGTACCATGTGAACTACCCATGGTATCCATTTAAAGTCCGCATGTACCTTGGTGAAACTTGCGCAAAGCAAGCTAAAATTTACCTCCAAACCTACTAATGAAATCCCTCCCACAAACCCGATAAAAGGCACCCTTCACCTCTTTAAAAACTCACTTCAGTTGAGAGTTATTCCAAAGTAAAATTTTGAGATTTTATATATTTCTATCATTTTATGCGTGAATGTTTGTTTCTTCAATTTAGTTATGTTTATGCACATATATATAGTAGAATTATGTGTTTATACATTAATGTTAACGTTTGGAAGCACTGAAATAGCTCAAAAATTAGAAAACTCCATTGAAGCTTGAGATTTAATGGTGGATTATGCTTCCTTGACTTTGAACCAATTTTAAAGTGAGGTAAGTTGAGCTTAGATTCTAAGGAACCTAGGTGCGATGCTTAATTGAACCCGAAATAAGTTGTGATACCCTAAATCGAAGCTTGAAGTTTTAGACATGGGATTTTCAAAATAAAAATTCTGGAGTTTTACTCCTCCAAAATCCCTCAAACCAGACTTGTCTTCTTGCATTTTCAATATAAAACAAAATTAATACTATGCCGAAATAAGAATTATATCTTTTAGTCATTTATATTTAGGTCAAAATTTTGCCATTTTATAGAAAATCAATAGCTCAAACTAGCCCACCAAAATCCTTGAAAGAACAATGGTTGGATTCCTACTAAAAAAATATACAATTTTCATTCGGGAACCCACTTAAATGGATTTTCAAAATGTCTAAAAAATTAGGTGAAAGTTTCAAAACCCTGAAGTCAAACTGCCAAAGGTTGAAGGTGATGTGGGCTTTGTCTGCGCGAGTGAGGGTCAAACCTGGCACGTGTAATGTTTGACCTAGCACGTGAGGGCGCTTCTCTAATTAGAAAATTTTTATTTTTATCCAAAAATTCTATTTTTAAATTCTGAACAAAATGGTGTTTACAACACACTGTTTGGATCCCTAGAAAGTATTTTCTCGAGAAAACCAATTTTAAACTTTAAATTAAAATTTTTACTTTACACATAACCTCCTAACCAAATTTCCAAGTATTTCAAAACACTCCCAACATTTTTCCACAAATTCTTTAGTTCAAATAAATCCATTTTGTCTCTTGACAAAAAACCCAAATCCAAATAGAAACTAAGAAAAATATTACTTCTATAATTTTTGATTTTATATATCATACCCTCTGAATTATTTTTACACTGAAACTTATCACAATTTAGCATCCTACTGCATTACATGGCAATTATTTTAGGCCAATATTACCTACTTACACTCTCCATAATTTCAGAGTATCCAGTCAACCCCAGTGAATTAGACACACAAACTCGAAATCCATAATTTCAAAGTAGGTGATTTTGTTTTCATTATTAAATAATTAAGCTTATGCCTTTCAAATTACTCATTGTTATGTCACTTTGTGATAACTTTGAACTTATGTTTCAATTAAGAGATCTTTTGTGTAGTTCTTATTTATCCCATATATCGATTCTCTCAATATTTTAGTTATCCCTGAACCCGATAAATCGCTACATCATATGATTTGAATAAAAGCCACTCAATTCATCTTTAACCTTAATTGTAGTATAGCCCTGCAACTTATAAAAATTAATTCCACTTACGCAACAATTTATACCCTTATCAGTGAAACACCTAGTAACATACCTTATGATTTAGGGATTAGACACTAGTATACCATGGCAGTTCTAATTGGCCTATAGGACTCAAATGTTGAGTGCTTAGTTTTATTGGCTACATACGTGTGAGTTCCACTCTAGTTAAGTTTGCTAAGACATTTTATTATTCCATAATTATTTGGGATTTCCTGTCCAAATGTATAATATACCATGGACAATATTTTAACGGTATGTCTACGCTATTGAAGCCCTATAATCGATAATTTATGTGTTATCTTGTTATAGTCTTAACCCTTAAGTATAACTCGATAAAAAACATATCCAGCTATAATCACCATACTATTATTTTACATATCATTAGACTTCAGTATACCCCTGACAGCTCTATGTTATTTCAGTTCCCTTTCAAATTCTAATAATATCAACACTAAATTCAATTACTCACTAACATGACATTTTCTCTTGTACCTTGTATAGAAATAAAATTATCTGCTTGACATGTTGGCTTAATTGTTTTCCTTACAGATGGATGATGAACTCAACTAAAATGAGGTACCATCTGCACGTTTGTACTTTTATTCTATATTACCTTAGAAATTATTTTCGTTTACGTACGTATGGGTGGTAGCAGACAAGGATGGTACTCCGTTTGGAATATCTACATCGTAACTTATTAGTTCCTATGATTCCCAAATATTTTCTACAATGTTTTCATTATGTATGGCATGGGCGAATAATAATGTATTTTCATTTATTATAGACTCATATATGTAATAGGATGCTAGGCATACCCATAATAAAAATCATTTAATTTCCGTTGCCTTTAATTTATCAATTGTATTTACTTTTACTCCTTGTTTACCCTTAATTAACATAAAATTCGTGGATGCAGCAAGACTAGAAATCTTTAGGATCCTTTAATGTGTCGGGTTAAGTAGTCGTACTCTTTGGTGCATACATAATAATAAACCAATTGCCATTTTTTATGCACATTTATGCAGAACACTTTCTTTTGCGTTTTGAATGGCACAAATTACAAATAAAAGGATCATCAACTATGCAATATTTACTCTTCTTCTTTGATAAATCTATCACAATAGTTTTTAAATCAGTATTAGCTTTACAACCATTCATAGTGCCCTCCACCTTCACCAAGTCACACAAGAATACAATTTGAGTGAAATCTAAATAATCAAGTTCTTGGATTTGTTGGACAATCCCATAATAGGTTACAACCGCATCTTTTGATTTTTTATTACTTTTGCTAGATACATAGGTAGTTAAGGAAGAAATTTAAATTCCATTGTTTTGCGTCAAAATCTATTCCTGACATAGGGATGAAACGAAATCAAAATCATTGGTTAGGAATTTCTTAAACTCTTTTGCACGAAATGTGGGACCTTTTCTAGCCTTAAAAGACATCACCTATTTTAAAAAAAAATGAATTTATTAATGAATTTGTATTATGGGATGTTTTTACAACACATGAATAAATAATAATACACATAAGAGTTGAAAAATACCTCTTTTGATACACATGTCGTAAAATCATTCGTCATGCAATTTCTCCTTTGATATTGAGAAATTTTGTTCTCTTACTTCCTACAGGAAAATTATATAGTTTAAATCATAATATTAATAATTTATATAATCAAACACGAATAATTCAACTAATTATATACATACGTACTCTCTTCAATCTTCAACTTCATCTTATGATTCAAAGACATAACGAGTTTCTTGCTCGTATTGAAGATTAGTAAATCTCACCACTTTACGGTTACCAAAAGGATTTCATCCTCAAACTCGATTGGTTCATCGATAACACATTCTCCACGACGATTTAACCTCCTCGGCTCTCTGTCATATGGTCTTGAGCGTATAACGATGACTCCATCATTATTGATCATCCAATATAGCCTATTTTATTAATGTAATATTTAAAGGTTTTCATCAAGCACTTGAAAGGATACATCGACTGATACCTAACAGGACCACATAACAAATCCTTATTACATAAATTCATAAGTAGGTGGATGCTGAGATCGATGAAAATATTTCTTTAATACACAAATGGCCTCACCTAGAGTTAATTTGCTTGCTTTAATGTACTCTTTTTTTTTTTTACCAATTTTGCTGAAATTAGGGTAAAGCACAAACTTATTTGCGTAATTTCCCGAAAGAGATCTTTGTTCTTGAAGAAGCAATGCCTAAAAATAGAGGGATTAATTGAATGATGTCATGCTAGTCGTGAGACTTGCACTATTTCAGGTAAATTTTTTTAATATCTTACTACCCTGTTGAAATTACTAAAATAATTAATCGGAGCCTTCAAATTGAACAATGTGTCTTAGGGGATCTTTTTCTCATTAGTGGTTAAAGTGAAAAAAACTGGGAGATGTAAATTGTTCCTGTTATTTTTAACCATAATTTCTTCTTTGTTTTCATTTTCTGTAGATCGCGCTGCACCAACTCTCCAACTTTTGAATGAGATACAACAAAAGTGTTCCTAACAGAGGTTTTGCAACATTATTCTTCGTGTGCATCATATAAATTAATTGCCTTACACGATGAACTTTCCTATACCTCAAGCCAAGAAATATTAATCATCCAGACCATGTCTTCATTTTACTAGAGTCGTTCTGATCCTCCCTAAATTTTATGATTTAAAAATTAAGGGTGTTTGCCTATATACGTATTCCTCCCAGTTATAACCTTCGCCTTCTCCACATTATACTAGCCAAAAATCTAAGCATGTTATGTCCTACACTCATGAAAGATAGGTAAGAAGTTAGACTTGTCATTCCAAAAAGAGTGACTGGTCAATAGAAATCCGATGACACATATAACTCATTTTTTCCACTACTGTACCCAAATGGGTTCAATTTCCTCGCCACATATGGGACATTAATAATTACCATGACTATTTCAATGAGACAAGGTCACATAAGTAGGAAGGTTATGGATGTCCGACATCACCATTGCTTTAAGTGTGATCCCATCATCCTTATGAGCATCAAATGCCCTCACAAATTTATGCCATAACTCTTTAAGTTTCTCGATTAATGGGGATAAGGAAATATAAATACTAGGAGAAAAGCCCTAGAATCCAAGGGAATAAAAATCAATATAAATAAAACATAATTTGTGGAATGTAAATTTAATAATGAGGGGTCGAGTAACATAATGTTAAAGATTCAAGAAAAGGTGATAAACCAAACTAATCAATTTCATTATCTAGGTTCAATATTACAAAGTAATGGGGATATTGATGAGAATGTTACGAGTGGAATCTCAGCTGGTTAGAGGAAATAGAGACAAGTGAGTGGGGTGTTATGCAGTAAGAGGATAACTAATAAATTAAAAGGAAAATTTTATTAAAAAATTGTTAGGCCAAAGACCTTGTATGGAGCAAAGTGTTGGGCGTTAAAGAAAAGACATGAACAAAGTCTCCATGTTAGTGAGATGAGGATGCTCCGGTGGATGATAGAAATTACTAGAAAGGATAACATTAAAAATCAATACGTGAGAGAAAAGTTAGGAGTAACTCTCATTATCTGGAAATTAAAAGAAATTCGATTTAGGTGGTACGGGCATGTGTTGCGTAGACCAGTAGATGCCTCTATAAAAAGAGGAAGACTGTTGGAAATAGAGGGTAAAAGAAAAAGCGATCACCCTAAGATATCATGGGAGGAAATAAATAGGAGAGACCTTAAGGAATTGACTTGAACGATAATAATTCATATAATATATTAGAATGGAAAATTGATCATCCATGTGGCCGACCCCATATGGTGAGATTAAGGAAAGGATAATGATGATGATGATGATGATGATGATGATTGTCGAGATCTTTCTGCTCGGGTATCAATAACGACAATAATGCCAAATCCTTTCTCATGCATAGTGTTGGAGTGAGAATTAGAGGATCCTTGAGAACTAGATAATAACTCTAATTAGTGATTAAATTACTAAATTTGTAAACCTATTGGTTCATAATTCAAGATGGACATTTCATAGTTCCTTTGCAAATTCAGTGTGTCATGAGTTTAAATTTACTAGATGAGTGAATCGATTGGATAACGCATGAGATTCCCTCCCATTTTACATCAAATATATAATGTCATGGTCATTGCTATCCACTATACATTGAAATATTTTTTGAACCGTGGCCCGAGGGAAAAATACTTCAAAGCCTTTTGTGGAAATTGCGATCACTTGTGATATTTTGCAATCTTGTCTTTTCCAACTTCATAAGCCACTTATCATGGCTCACTTCATATATGACACTCATCCTTCTCTCCGTGCTCATTTTTGGTACAATATTGAAGAATAGTTGCATGTATAATAAGATTTGTGCTTCAAACCCGAACCCTTTAAGCTATTCTTCATTCTAGGATAATTATCAGGTAATGTGTTATGTTTTGAGAGAATGTCTTTAACCTATTTAAGAATTCTGATTACGTTATTGCCAAAATAACCACATTAACTCTTCAAATTAGGAAAACTAACCATTGCATATAGTAGAGAGTGATCTTTATCGCAATGTTTATACAACGGTCTAGACACGTTAGATTTCAAGCGAATGTATTTCCAATCTTCTGGTAATTCATCAGTAACCAGCTCATTGACTTTCTTGTAATGGAGATTATCTCTATCTGTAGGTTAACGGTTTTGATGATGGTGTCCTATGTAAGAATCATTAATTAGGTTGGTCAAAGGATGATATGTTGATGAATCATGTACCACTTTCACTTAGTGGGGTTCCATTACACAGTCGGGCACCGATAATTCTTCTGAAACATAAGGTAAATTCTTTTCACCATGGTATGTCCATATCTTATAGTCATAAAAAAATCCCCATTTGAAATTCAAATCAACGTCTTCTAAATACTTATATTTTTTGTTCATACAATGGATGCACGAACACGTTATCTTGTCACTTTTCATATTTTTATCTCTATATTTAACAAAAATTTAAGTTCATTTTACGTGGCTATTCGATATTCAATTTCTCTCCCCCATCTATTCTTTGTATTATGGAAAATCCATTAAATAATCTTCAAGATTCAATTAACCTATATCAATAGTTGAAACAAAGGTCATGTTACATACTAGAACACATAATTCATGTTGCATATAAAAACACATGGATAACTAAACTTAAATTCATGTTGCATGCAATAAAACTGTCAACAATTTACCTACAAATTTGAAAAAATTTAAATAAATAAAATATTACATATTATTCTAAAATTAAACAATATTCATAGCCTAATCTAGGCTAATAAATAAACTGATTAATTGGTAAAACAATTCAGATACTATTTTAGCAAGCTCGCTTATCCGCTATCAATGTGCACATGATGTCCTTTGCAGCTATTACATTTGCTATAAACTAACATCTAAGCCTCATCCATATACAAAGTGTGATTATGAATAGTAGTTCTAAAATTCAAGGAAAAATGTGTGCATGTTGTAATAATCCTCGTATTGACCAAGTCCCTTATATAGTACTGCTCATGATAATCACCACGAGTGGATGATGATGATGATGATGATGACCTAGGGACTGTGATAGGATGAGGCAATTTGGAAGGGAATGTCGTAGGGTAGAGGAATGTTGTAGGAGGAGGTATTTGGGAGGGGAAACCTTAATATGAAGGATAAGGGAAATCTTAAAAATGAGGGTCGGGGCAACATTAAGGAGGCATATGGGATCAAAATTTTTGACTAAAAAGGATATAAATTGCCCAATTTCACTTGCCAACACTCCCTGGTTACTCTTAATATCTTGCACGTCCCCATCTATCTTGGGCTGACTTGTCTCTTGCACATCCCCATTTGTAATTATATAAAAGCTGATAAGTTTTTGTTTAAAAGCATTGAGTCATTAACGCATTTAAACTACATAATCTTGAATCATTGTGAAATGTTTGAGTAGAGTGAGGATTGCTCATTTAGACTTCATGAACTATGGGGCTTTGAAGATATACCAAATCTATCTACATCACAAGACTTCCGTCGTGGAACTAAATTTATATCCTTATGATAGTTTTTTTATTGAGCATTATTGGCTATCAATACACTTGCGCACTTTTGAAAATTTGTTTTCAAAGGTCTAAACAAGTGGTTTTGATGTTGAGATGCTGTGTATACCATTTTGCGGAAAAAATGACTTTTTATGTATTTTTTTAATTCTATTTTTATTGGGTTTAAACCGTATCCGCGATCTCTTTTGGAACAATGCTCAGAACACCATATGCACGGTCAGGATTTTACCCATGTACATAGCTACGCATAATTTTTTTCATGGTTTTATATTGGATGAAATCATGTGCGAGGCAAATGTCAATCTCTCACACTAGGGAGAATATATATATATATTTTAACTTTTATAAATACACCTTTTTCCATATATTTTTAAAATATTTAAATTCCTTGTTACTCGTAAATATTAAAGAGTATTTTTAAGTTGAGATATGTTACTTTTCTTCTTTGTTTACAAATTCACTTGTTCCCTCCAAACTGAGAGAAAAACTTAGATCTTACTAAGTATATGTTTTTGAAACATAATTCAGTGAGATTTTAGTCACATCCATACTAACCATGTTCAATTCACACTATTCTACACTTGAATGGGTCGATTTAAGATTCCTAGATCTAAATTTGGAGTTTCTTTGTTCTATTCAAGAGATTGGAGCATGGAGAAATTCTAAGTAGGAGATTGTACTTCCTCATTCACTTTATGGAGATTAAGGTGAATTTGTTTTCCAATGGGGGGTATTTTAAAGATCATAGATGATTACTCGTGGGTGCATGGGTGAGAGGTACCTTCTTGCTTTGTATAAAAATCTTATCAAGTTTAATAAAAAATTAGAGTGCATAGAGGTTTTTTTAACCCTAGGTGGTGTTTATCCTTATAATTTCTTCTTATAAATTGCTCGAATTTGTTGAATGTTACTATTCACACTTACATCACTATATACATTAATATCACATAGATCTAGAGTCATCCCTTAAAATTGACTTTTGTTCTTTGAATCTAGTGAATTTTCTTAGTTTTCCTATATTTTATCATTGATTTGTTGATCCAAAATTTCCATCACATCACCTAGTTATAACATATGTTAGGTCAAATAAAATTGAATTCAAAATTAAAATTGTTGAAAAATTTGTCATTTCTTGAAATAAAACCTATTTACCCCTAGGTTTATGTAGATTTGACCAACTGTTTGAATAGACACGTCCTCATTGTGGACTAAAACCAATGGAGGTTGTGTAGGGTGGTTTAGTTGTTGGCTCTTTATTCGAAAAATATGGTTTGAAAAAATGTTTAGTGAGAGTTGCATAAGTGCCTCATAATGTCCTTTTTAAAACTCAACCATAGTATATTTTTCCTTCATTTTATGTAAAAGTTTTTCCCATTAATGTTTTGTTCACTCATATATTTGGTCTTGTTATATTGCTTTACTTTTCTGCATTTTTAGAATCATTATGTTATATTAAAGAAGATAATTTTTGATTCCAAACTCAGTAAAACATTTTTGTCATATAGATTATATGATTGCTTTACCTTTTATCAATAATAAATTGATCTTCCATTTTCGAAAATTAGGTTAATTTATTTTTTATTTTGGTACTTGTCATCAATAGGCAAATTTTTAACTAATACCAGAGCAAGTATCCCTTATTTTAGGTGTTAAAACATACTATAGATCCTTTTGTTTGAAATATATGGTAGTTCAAGTCTTTAACCTCCTCCATTAAATAGTAACAACTATTCATATTAGGACGCCTATATGACTCCATATTTAATTTCTATTGATGAAAAAAATATGGAATAGTGTTCTATTGCTATAGAGGTGTCCCATTGTAATTTTTAATGATGTCCTCATAGAGAAAGTTATATATTATTGTGATGTCAATGATTTTATTGAGAGTGGGTGGAATATTAAGGGATCCAACACTATTTTTAGTTTTTTGTTCGCCACCAAATTTAGACCACTTGTACTTATACATTGTTTAAGGAAGTGTGAGAGGTTTTATAAACTACCTACAAAGGGCCCTCCACATAACTCATTCCGAACTTCAATGGTTACTCATACGTTTCCTACTTCTTAGAATGAAGTATAACAAAGTTAATGATGAGTTGTATCTTGAGTGAAATGACATACTCACATTGGCCTTTGCTTTTGGCAACTCCAGTAGATAGGATATTATCATTGACAAAATCCAAAGGTATCTCCCATATAGGTTTTGTGGTAAAGTAAATGTCATTGAAAAAGTTAAAGACTTATTGAAAACAACCATGTGAGTAGATGATTTAAATAATTTTCTTCGACTTATTAGGAGCATTTGATGTATCTCCAAGGAGTTTCCTCTAAAGAAAAGAATATAGTTTTTAAGGTTAAGGACACAAGGCACCTCATAGTTATTTGATTGATGATAGTGATAAGGATATGGAATTAATTACTTAAAATGCTTACAAAATATTGAAAAAGAGATTTTAACCCAAAGGTTCCCTAAAACCTTATTCGTATAGGTTTGGAGCTGGTCAAGGAAGTTGAGAAAAGAAAGCTGATTTTCCAAAACCCATTACATGCTTTACTTGTTGTGGTTAGGGATATTTTTCAAGCAATGTCCCTTAGATTTGATTCAAAGTAGATATTTTGTCATGATGAGTCAGACTCGCTAAACAGATCTTAAAAAAGGTAATATGATACTTTTATAGCAAGAGAAGAGTTTGATGAGTTAGTTAATTTAGAGGATTTTTATGTTCCTCGCCTAGTTGTAAGAGAAGTAATTACTTAAAACACCTCCTTAAGCACTATTGAGTTAGGTGAAGATGATCTTGAAACTGAGTATGTGAAGCTTTGTGAGTAGTCCATTGATTTGAAAAGAAAAACGTTGAACTCTCCACCAGGCTTCCCAATATTTAGAATGAAAGGATTATGGTTAGTGAAAGTAGTTTGAGCAATGTGGATGATCAATATGTCATGGTTGGTAAGAGATATTTAGAAGTAATTACCCATTAATTTCTTTATCTTAAGATTAAGTTTCTAAAGGAATTCCTACATGAGAGTGAAAAATCCAGGATAAATCTGGATAACAAATCATTTTTATTGATAAAAAGCTATTATCCGCATCTACTTTGAAGTTAGATTTAAGAAAAAAGACTCTCAAATTGGATATGATGCTTCTTGGACCTAAATAATCTTTTAAATATAAACATGTTATTAGTTTTGTGGATGATAATATTTCTTCTTCTAGCTAAAGCGTACTTGCATCCAAATTTATTTTTACCATATATATTATTGGTGAATCTTCCTCTAGCGACATATTTACGAAGGAAAAAATGAAGATGAAGTTATTTTTTCCCATTGTAACAAATAATGACACATGAAAGAGTTTTTAAGTCAAAAAGAAAATTACACAAGTGCCCTATCAATTATGTAGAGCTAAAATCTTATAAGAGTACCCATTTCCATGATCTAGGTCATATTATACAGTTTAAAGTTTTACTTTAACCCTCTTTATCTCTGGGAAGTTTTAATAACGGTAGGGTAGTAAATATAGACGGAAAGAAGAAGAAAAACAAAACCTCTCAAAAGGTTCCAAAGGGATAGGAAACTAATGTTGATCCTCCTAAGAAGGTATCTATAGAATGTAAAATCCTATAAGTAGTATTCAATATAGTTAATGTTGGGCCGAATATAAAACATACACAATCACATAAGAACAATAGTTACGTTGTTCGACAGTATGCCTACATCCATGGGGTATGTTTTTATTTCATTTCGATAACAATGGTCACATGACCCTTTTTTCTGGGGTTGGGGTTACATTTATAGAGGAAAAAAAAGGTTGAGACTTATAGGACTCCACGAGTCTAGATAGTTATCCAGATTGATCACATGTATATAATTCCAATATGTTCGTAGGTCGGCATCAAAAGTCTTTATCCTTTCGTGTTACATTTATAATATGATGAATGTTAATGAGTCCTACACTCCTATGTGGTCAAGTTACCCCTTATAATTTCCTCCTAATATTTGCAGTTGGTTCAGGGTTCAAAGGTTTTCTTGCTTCATCAGATGGATCCAAACTGTAATTACTAGCAATATTAGTCATGTACGATTTCCAAGGTCAGAGGACACAATGGCTATTTGTGTTTAAACATGATGATTTCACTCTCCTGGTTAACTTTGGAGTTCACATTAATAATATGCCATTTCTTATTCAAGGACACATTGACAATCTGACATCTACTAGCCCAGACGGTAGTAGCATGTGCATGTCGTCGTTTGGGGGAATGTTTGTTAATGATGAGTTTTGTCTAAAAAATTATTATATCCCACTAATACTCACATTAACAACAATTCAGTTCATTTCCATACATTTTCAATAAATTTCTATAGTAACATATTTCATTTGTTCCTCCAGACTTTGTAAGATGAAAATGCGAGCCCCCCCAATTTTAAAATTCTTATTACTACAAAAAGAGTAATTTCCTATTATAGATATGCGGAAGCGTTGATGGTTCAAATTAAACAATAAATTTTAATTTCCTTTCAAATTAAAATTAAACTAAGTGAAATAAAATTAAACACCCACACAAATTAAATTTCACTTAAACCAATTTAATTCAACCCAATCCTAGAAATTTGCGTAAGTCATATTTTCAATATTTTCAAATTAGTCCAAACCAAATTTTATCAGATTAAATTAAATGACTTGAATTAAATTAACATTTACCCAATTAATTATGTTGCACAAAATTAAACATAAGTAGTGATTAAACCAAAATTTATCTTTTTACCAAAGCATGCGTTCTAGGTGAGTATTGCGAAAGATAAAATAAACAATGAATCACTACGTCGCGATGTACGAGAAAAAACCCACAACGGGAAAAAACCTCGGACCGCCTTAGCCTCAAATCCACTAAGTATGGTTTTACAATTACATGACAATAAGACTTACAACACTTGACTTGTCTCTGTCCAAGCCCCGCCGTTTCTTCTTGTATACGCCCCTTCCTAGCGAATAACCACGGAGCTCCACCGGAATCTTGGAATCACCCATGAGACATAGGTACACCGTCAACCACACATGGTGCCTTTCACCATGTGAGAATGTCGCAGTAAAATAAACTATTCTTCTTCTTTGTGGGATGTAGAAGCAAACTCAAACTTCTCTTCAAACGGTAGAGATAAACCGGTGTCAAACTCCAAGGAAAGTATATATATATATATATATATATATATATAATGTGAACTTGGATAAATAAACTATGGGTGTAAAACAGAATAGTTTTATGAATTTTTCTTGGAAAAATATACACTTAAACAATGAACTTTTCTTTCGAAACATGAATACTCAAAAACACTCTCTAGGAGTTGGAAAGGTATGAAAAGTTACGTTAGAAAACTTGGTTCCCGCACATATTAAGTCTTCCCAAAAAGTTAGTGGGAAAAGAAGTATGAAAGTGGGAAAAAAATGCTCAAACTGCCAAATAAATTGTTCCTGCAAAAACTCGTTCGAACGATATTTCGTTCAAACGAAGTTTCGTTCGAACGAGACTTCTAATGGAGTTCTAGTGTGAACTCATTAGAAATCTCATTGGAAATCTCGTTTGAACATCATTCTCGTTCGAACGACATTCCAGTGGCCAATGTGGGAACTCGTTGGCAAACTCGTTCGAATGACAAACTCGTTCGAATGATAATTTTGAACGAACTTCCAGAAAGTCTAAAAATTCTATTTTATTAGTCCATAAACTATATATACTTTATTTTAAAGTTCTAATAAAAGATTTCCGAAAATAA
The DNA here is from genome assembly GCA_949130495.1 of Sambucus nigra. NCBI lineage: Eukaryota > Viridiplantae > Streptophyta > Magnoliopsida > Dipsacales > Adoxaceae > Sambucus > Sambucus nigra. The sequence goes on from OX422208.1 coordinate 696,614,797, forward strand.
ACAACAGTTTAAACAAAGTACTCCCATATAAACACTGTTCCAAGCTCCTATATATATATATTCAAAAAGCATTCATACCTTAGGAGCAATGGAACCATGTTGATGACGTATAAACGAGGCACAATAAACTCGCCATTTTGATGAAGCTACGTCTTCCACTTTATCATGTCATGGGCTTGAAGGATGGTTAATAACACTATTCTATGACTCAAAAATTTTTGTCCAGATTTGAGCCAAAACTACAAAGGACTCAGTTGAAAATTTGTGTGCTTACAAATCTCCCCCTTTGGCTATCCCGGGACAAAAACTAAACAAATATCATAAAGGGCCATCAAGCTCTACTACACTGACAAATCTGTCCCACCCAAAATAAAAATACATAGCTTGACTCAAACAACCCAATAATTAATATCTTTGCCCGATGATGAACATTGCCATATATAGAAGAATTTTTGCACACTTAAGCAAACACATTAAACGCATAGAGAATTGTAATACCCCGTAATTTTAATGACTTTTAAAATGGGTTATATTTTAAATTAATGGATTAATTGGATCTTATTATAAATTAATTCATTTAGGTTTTATCCGAATTGTGGATATTAAAATGGATGATTCTGAATATTACTTAAAGATATTTAGGTAATATATGAATGTGATGTCATTGATATGACGGTATGATATAAATTCTGTAATTTGAATTTTTAGTCAGACGCGGTATGGGACGTGTCGGGACTAATTTATTAAATTAAAAAGGAAATTTATTTTCTATCAACCTTATAGTCATTTCGACTGCGTCATTGCGTCCGGAAGGTTCGAAATAGTCAGGAAAGTCTATTTGGATGTTAATTTTGAGTCTCGGGTCATTTGGAAATGAAAAGACAACCCAAAAGGGCATTTTGGTTATTTTTACAAGGGGGATGAATAGTGATTTCGAGTTTTGTCTTATTATAAGTATTTGGAGATTAGTTGAATGTGGGTTCATTCATCTCTTCTACACAAAATAGAGAAGTCATCTTCCCAGAGAGAGTGAAAGGTTGCTTGGGAAGGGAAAAGCTTGCTTGGAAAGGAGGAGAACCAAAGGTCCAAGGTCACCACCACCATCACCACCTATGTTATTCAACTCCAAAGGATCAGATCTTCAGTAAAGGCAAGTGTTTGATATTTGCAATTTAAGTTCGTATATTGTCCATGTTAGGATAGTTATAAAAAGAGATGATTTTCATGCTTGGAAGATGAAAGGATATAGTTGTTAATGGATTTTTGGAATCTAAAAATATATAGGAATTAAACTCACGTTGTAGGTAGTTAGTAATCCAATAAATATTCATCAATCTGTGGGAGAAATTCTAAAAATCATTTTGTGTTCTTGAAGATAATATGTTGATAATTTTCTAGAAAAAGAGGCAAAAACGAGTGGAATGAGAAGAGCCAATTTGGAATGTTTAGATCTTCTTTTTGAGTGTTTTTGGATGATATTTTAGAAAAACTCAAAACACATACCTGACTCAATTTTTCGTGTAGAATCCAAATCTGAAGTCGGATTGATGATTTGAATAATGTTCGGATCTGATTTTTCTGAGTATTTAAAATATGAGAATTCATGATGTTGTTTCTTTTTAATGATGGTTCTTATCCCAAAACTTTGGTAGATCTTTGGTGATTGTTAATTGGACATTATGGGACTTAGAAAAGATCAGTAGACCCTTGATAAGATTTGAATTAATGCGATTGGGATTTAATTGATTAGAATGATGATAATTAAATTGAAAGATATTTCGGTTGCTAGATTCACGTGTTGGATTCTAATTGGTGTGCATGAGGATCAAGGATAGGTCCAGTAGGGCAAATTTAATATAAGGTGAGGGTAGCCTTAGGGTTACAATTTGAACATCAAGGACTGAGTTTAAGCTCATTATTGATTTCGCAAGGACGAAGTGTAATACAAGAGCGCAGTGGTATGTCTCCTGGATATAGATGGGAGTTTAGAACACATTTGGTTGAAAGAGGGTATGAGGTTATCCCAATCACGTATTTAAAGTTGATGGACCTCCTCGATCGACAAAGTTAAGTAGTAGTGTATTGGAGGGGTTCCTTGTTTGGATTTCGTTTTGCGAGACGCTCCGCGCATGAACCTTAACGACGTCGGGAATGGAGAGATGTTATAGGATGCGAGGATAATTAAATTATGAAGTAAAGATATGACATTTTAATACGTGGGATTTAAAAGAGATATAATGCTACGTATGGGAATTATCTTAGGGTAGTGATATTACCTTATTGATATTATATTATAGGTATGATAATGCCTATTTGATTGATTGATGATTTATGTGTATGACATACCTAGCTTACTTGTTATCGGTGGGAGGTTTGCGCGTGAGGGCAGTCATATCCTGATGAATCCATGGGATCTTTTATTTGTCGCTCGAGAACATAGGTCTATGAAAGACTTATCGGGGAGTTGATAAGTCCGCTGACTATGGGTACGTAGGTATGTGCGTGACACATGGGTATGAGAACTATGTTCTCCTCCAATGTTTGTGTGGTTGTTTGTGGTTCGAGGATTTCTTACCGAACCTTTAGTCCCCTATTCGGCGACCTGCGATGATGGGACATGATAGCAGAGTAATGCATTGCACCGCAGCTGTGACTCGGGGTGCCGTATTATATATGAATATATATATATAATGGAATAAATGAATGATTGTATTTATTGTGGTTAAATAATCTACTGTGTGATAATTGTAGATAACGGTGAATAGAGAAAGAAAATGGAATTAAGTTAATGAATGTTTATTCTTAAAGAATTGAAAAGCTTAATTCATATTAATGAGAAGTGATTCATGTTAATGAGAAACTAATCATATAACTGAGAAATGTAAATGAACAATAATGTGACGTATGGTATGGGACATACGGGGATTATGATATTGGGATGGAATTATAATATGGAGACTAGAAAAGAGGAACCATTAACTAGGAGGTTAATAGGAAACGTTAAGTGTGCACTCTAGTTGATAGGTGAGAATGGCAAGTGAGAGTTGGGTCTAACATGTACATAATAAAAGATTTATTGCATTTGTTAAATACTTGCTGTTTTAAAAATCATTTTCACAATCGGGCTCTGACCCGTTTCCTTGCATATTTTCTTTTCTATTGTATCTTCTATATTAGGTGTCCAGCAACAGGGACGCCAACCTTAGCGGATTATGACAGGCTATGGATTTATGGAGTTTTTCTTAGACGCCTATCATCATTTGATTCACAGTATTCTCTTAGTAGGGCATGTCACCCAAAGGATTCAGTTATCTTCTTCTATCGGGGTCAAATACTATAGTATTCGTGTCATTTTAATACATTTGATATTATTGGGATTACTGTAATGGATTAATATTATTTGAGAATGTTTATTCCAATTCCATTCAAATTATTTGGTGTTATCTAATTGGTTATCAGTGTTGTAGAATAAAATGTGTTGTGTTATTCTTAAACTGGAAATGGATTCTATTAAATTAAAATTTGAAAAGTTTTTAACACTAGCTTAATTGAGTATTGGGTGAGTTGTAAATGTTTTCGACGGTGATGCTAAGAATGAGCCAACTGTATATTCTGTTTTAATTTGGTATGTGACTGGCCACCTGGTATTTAATTAGGCGGGGTGTTACAAGAATATCAAAATATTAAAATAATTAATGCAAGTAAAATAATTACTCCCCCTAAATTAATTCTCCCCTTTATCAGCTATGATCAACCTAAGAAGATAGTGACTCCCCCAAAGTTAAATCTCGCCCAAACTAAGATACGATTACAATAGGATTAGATACCATTGCTCCCCCTATCATTCTCGCCCATTTTGTTCAGGAATAGACAAAGGCTAAAGAATCACAAATTAACTTATCTCCCCCAAATAAAGCATATACACCCCTTAAACTAAACAAGGGATAAATAGAATGGGATAACGAGCTAAACATGCATTAGTGCATAAAGTGATGAGAACATTAAAGCACGTAGGCTACAAAATCATAACTAATCCAATAAATAATAGCGGATACCAACTAAGATGCAAGAAAATGACACCAATATGATACATAAAGTATTAAGCATGTGATATAAACAAAGAATGCAACTTGATAGATACCAATTATGAATTAAGGCATAGATGGACTAGAAAGCAAGGCAAGACCAAATAAAAAAATATCAAATATATGTGAACATAATATATACCTAATAGACTCAAGTACACATATATAGATATAAACACACAAATGACACAACATAAGATAAGCTTTTCACACTCTTATGGAAAAAATGTGTCATATGGAAATGAAAGTGTTGGGGTGTGAACTAATAATAATTAAAATTAGACCTAATCACTTAACACAAGTTCACGGAGTTCTCACATGATTGGAAACTTCATCATATTTGAATATAACATCATGTGACAACTTAAATTGAACTCAGTGAATAAACATGCACAATTCATACAAGCTTAGACTTTTGATGATTTTACAAACCAATAGAGTCATGACATTGAAAGTACAACTAGGATAAACAGAAATTGTGCAAACCGTTGATATACCATCCAATCTCCCTTAATAAGCATATATATTTGAATGAATATATCAAACAAAAATAGGCCTTGGAAATTATTTTTCTTTTTAATTACATAATTCTATTTTTAGGCCTTTGGACCACGTATTTCTTTTAGGTCCAAAAAAACGGTGGCTTACTATTCGCAAAGGATAATAAATCCTTTCGGAGCACTTCCCCGTGCACATTAAAACAAATTATTTTTTATATCTCACTCAAACCTCACATGCAACGGATTTTAACAAGCACTAGTCTTCCTAGGTCACAAATATGTAGATGACAAGATTGGTAGGAGAACACCTCACAAAGCTCATATATACATAAGAAGTTAAAATTTCAAATGAGCTCGTGCATGTGTGAATAGAGGCATATAAAAATAGAATGCATTTAAATCAACACAAAATCCAACTACTCCATGTAAGCATGGTAAAGAACATAATAAGGATTGACAATTTAAACCAAAAGTTCTAGCCACATGGGAGCGTAAAAGATGGGATTCAACCACAAGTATATGCCACATAAAGTGTGTCAAACTAAAATACGCACAAAATAAAATCTTTTTGAGTTTTTGAAATTTTTAAACCAAAAATAAAATATATACTCAAAAGACACAGAAAGATCATTTGAATTTTTCATTAAGCTTAAATTACCAAGAGATAAAAACCCAAATGATAAACAAAAATCTTTTTGTATTTTCATTTAATGCAAACTAAAATAAAAAACATATAATACAAAAGATAAACAAGTCATGATTTATAGCATGAGATATGAAATAAAGCAATGACTAGAAAATGACTAAACATGCATACCCCTAGAAATGATATATAATATGAAGCACAAAAAGCTAGAGTATGCAAACAAAACTAACACATTCAACCTTTAGATTTTGCAAGGGAGGTTTCATGTGAAAGCAAATGAGAATCAACAAATCTAATATCTAGCGCGTCTAAAAATGATTTCCTAACCCATATAGATGTATATTTAAAATGATGGGATTTGGGAACTAATGAAATGCTAGACATAGACTTCCTTGGACTTCTTTTAAGATCAAAACAAAATGATCTAAGGTGACCTTTCCTACCACAATGAAAGCATGTGAAAACATGAGGAATGATACATATGGTGTGACCTTTTCTAAAGTCCTTCGATAAATTCGACCCTCTAAAACAAACAATGGTCTTAGCTTTAGCAACGAAAGTATTTGAACAAGATGAGATAGAACCACTATCACAACTACTCGAGTCTTGAAAATCATTTTTCATTTTTAAAATTTTGGACTCAAGTATTAAATTAGACTCCTCAATTTTATGGGACTCCTTCTTTAAATTTTCAATTACACCTAGAAGGTTATCACTCTCCCCCTCAATGTGAGCAAACTTGTCCCTAAGAGTCTTTTCTCGACTATCGCTCTCTTTCTTGGACATTTCTAAAATATTATAATTGTAATTTATGTCCATGAGCTTTTCACGAAAAAATATCTTTTTGAGTTAGGGAAATTTTCAAAAACTCAACTTTAGTTTTAAAACACGAATTTTCATTTTCAAGAAATTTAATTCTTTTTACAAATCTCAAATTTAATTCTTTTAATTTTTCATTACACTTATTAATCTCATTAAATTCCTCTCGAATAGCAAAGATTTCATTATCGTTAGAAATGGACAAATTATCATTAAGGCGTCCCATCGAGATACAAAAAAATTGAGAGTGACTAAAAATTGAACCACCTAAAAATACAAGGAGCAGAAAAATTCTAAAAGAGAAAAAAATGGATCTTTGACATGATAAATTAGTGCTCCGACTCTGATACCAATTTGAAAATGTGAGGCCCACGCATTTTTAAATTCTTATTACTACAAAAAGAGTAATTTTCTTTTATAGATATGCGGAAGCGTTGATGGTTCAAATTAAACAACAAATTTTAATTTCCTTTCAAATTAAAATTAAACTAAGTGAAATAAAATTAAACACACACAAAAATTAAATTTCACTTAAACCAATTTAATTCAACCCAAGTCCTAGAAATTTGTATAAGTCATATTTTCAATATTTCCAAATTAGGCCGAAACAAATTTTATCAAGTTAAATTAAATGACTTGAATTAAATTAACATTTACCCAATTAATTATGTAGCAACAAATTAAACATAAGTAGTGATTAAATCAAATTTTATCTTTTTACCTAAGCATGCGTTCTAGGTGAGTATTGCGAAAGATAAAATAAACAATGAATCACTACGCCACGATGTACGAGGAAAAACCCATAACGGGAAAAAACCTCGGACGACCCTAGCCTCAAATCCACTAAGTATGGTTATACAATTACAAGATAGTAAGACTTACAACACTCGAATTGACTCCGTCCAAGCCCCAACGCTTCTTTTTTTATACACATCTTCCCAGCGAATAACCACGGAGATCCACCGGAATCTTGGAATCACCAATGAGACAGAGGTACACCATCAACCACACATGGTGCCTTTAACCATGTGAGAATGCCGCAGCAAAACAAACTCTTCTTCTTATTTGTGGGATGTAGAAGCAAACCCAAACTTCTCTTCAAACGATAGAGATAAACTAGTTCCAAACTCCAAGAAAAGTATATATATATATATATATATATATATATATATATATATATATATATATATATATATATATATATATATATATATGAACTTGGATAAAAAACTATGGGTGTAAAACATAAGTGTTTTATGATTTTTCTTGGAAAAATATACACTTAAACAATGAACTTTTCTTTGGAAAGATTAACGCTCAAAAACTCTCTCTAGGAGTTGGAAAGGTATGAAAAGTTAAGTTAGAAAACTTGGTTCTGCACATATTAAGTCTATCCAAAAAGTTAGTGGGAAAAGAAGTGGGAAGGTGGGAAAAAACTACTCAAACTGCCAAATAAATTGTTCCCGCCAAAAGTCGTTCGAATGATATTTTCGTTCGAACGAAGTCTTGTTCGAACGAGCCTTCTAACAAAGTTCCAGTGTGAACTCATTAGAAATCTCATTGGAAATCTCGTTCTAACATCATTCCCATTAGAACGACACTTCGAACGGCATTCCAGTGGCCAATGTAGGAACTCATTGGCAAACTCATTCAAACGACATTATTGTTCGAACGACAAACTCGTTCGAACGATAATTTCGAACGAACTTCCATAAAGTCTAAAAATTCTATTTTTTAGCCCAGAAACTATATATACTTTCTTTTAAAGTTTTAATAAAATCTTTCTGACAATAAACAACAGTTTAAACAAAGTACACCCATATAAATATTGTTCGAAGCTCCTATATATATATATATATATTCAAAAAGCATTCATACCTTAGGAGCAATGGAACCATGCTGATGACGTAGACACAAGGCACAATAAACTCGACATTTTGATGAAGATGTAAACTTGGCTGCTATGTCTTCAACTTTAGCATGTCATAGGCTTGAAGAATGGTCAATAACACTATCCTATGACTCAAACGTTTTTGTCCAAAATTGAGCCAAAACTACAAAGAACTCAATTGGAGATTTGTTCTTACATAAGTCTTATCTTCTCTTTTTCTCTCTTAATTTTTCCCCTCCATAACACAGTACCAAATATGGTATACATCATCAATGAAAACACCATTACAGCCTTTAGGATCCATTACATCCCTTAATGGGTAATTGTTGAGTAATATTTAGGTTCCTTAGATTATTATAACATCAATACACGACATTGGATCTTCTCCCAATTTGTGGCTGAAGCCGGAACCACTTTCCCTCCCATTGGATTATTTCTTGTGTTCTATCAATTTTTTACGTTGTTCCTACCTAGTGTTATCCCAATACTTGGAGAATCATAAATGGTGTGAATAGGATCAATGAATTCTATGGGACCCAACTTGGTATCCAATAAATATGTTTTTACTACATGTGGGTAAAGACCAACGAGTGTGTCTATTACTTGAAGGCAAGATATGTTACTTGAGACCTTTTAGTTAATTTACCAAAATCCAACAAGGAGTAATGGTCTCATGGATTCATAGTTAAGGACTGGGAAAAATTTCTAATCCCAGCGGGTGGTGAACCTTATAAGGGACCTAGGTGTCCCAATGATGGTTATGGAATATGCCTATCTGGATTTGGTGTTCATATCCTATATTGAGTTTTTTTTCTTATTATTGTATTTTTATCTTTTAACGTGAGAATCTCATCGATAAGAAAGATCTTAACCCTAAATACGTCAATTTTGTTGATTTGAAAAAAGTATGGTCACTTAAATAACCTTTGTTACCTCCGATTCATCCCAGGTTGGCTTCATCCATGTTGTCTTAAACTTCCACCACCACGTCCTTTGTTTCTTGCCCTATGTATTGAGAAATTGAGATCCTAGAAAGATTTCTTAAGATTGATCCTTCATCATGCAACACCTTGGGCTCTTTTAAGATTGTTGACATCTTTATAACCCTAATAGACACCCCACAACTTTTGTAAATGGGATGGCACAAAAAAAATCCCTAATCTTATAGGGGGTGCCTTTATTCCCATTTTAGGGGTGTTTTTGACCCAATGGATATAGGTATTCCATCAACATGATGTAGGCCAATCTTACTAAGAAGAGTGTGGCAAGCGCTAACCTAATTATCCATTTATCGACCCAATAGTCAGTAGATTCCCCTAATAATATGGGGAAAGACCTAGAAGAAGGGTCAGTGGCCAAGTAAATATACTTGGATCTTGGTCTCCTGGGGGGAGATTGTCTCTTTCTTGACTAATATTTAGTCTCTATCCCACCCTCAAACAAGTTGTCCATCCATGTCGCAGGAAGACTTTCTTTCAGAATTAGCACACGTCTTTACTTGGTTTCTATTATCTTGACTCATCTTGATATGACATAGTTTTTTATTTTTTTTATAGTTAGTGGTGCACTTAGTCAACTTCCTTGATCGGAGGTCCGACAAAAAAAAAAGATATGGAATACTTAGGGCCAGTAAGGGCATAGCCCTAGATGCTGCCTAAAAGAAGGCTCTAAGCATGAAGACTCTATGAAGGGCAAGAAAATTAAGGTAACAAATATTAAGAGCAAGGTTGAGGAGATGGAGAAGGCTATTGAGGAGTATTCCTAGTCCTTAGTTGTAGTGTTGGAGGCAAACAACATTCCCTTTATTAAAGTCTAGGTTAGGTCCTTTGCCAACACCCAAAAGAAATTGGGATTCATTAAAAGAGACTTTTTCAAAAATTGTTGGGATTAAGCCCTGAAAAATTATGGTGTCCCTATCGAGCCTGAGTTGTTTTACCAGCATGCTCATGCCCCCCCCCCCCCACCCAACCACCCATCCACACGCATTTGGAAGATGAAGAGATATAGAATGTTGTTGACTAGACCAAGGATTTTTCTAATCAGATTAAGGTGATTCCATACAAAGATGTTCCCGCTAAGAAGGTTAGCTTAGTATATTTTTATACTTTTTTGTAAGTCTTGTCTCTTATCTTATTTTGTACTCCTTGCAAGGTCTTTCCCCACATTTTTGAATGGAATGATATATCACTTTTGGATTTAATATGTTCAGTTCAGCTATTATTGTATACTTTGTTTTATATGACTTGTGTTTTTTATTGCCTTTGATTTTGTAATTTACTTTTTTTCATCCTTGCAGTCTGATGATGGCTTGTTCCTGGTGTAATTCATATAAGAGAATGAAGATCAAGACTTCATTCTGGGAAATAATGTCGCTGGGCGAGCTATGACAGTCTTTATAGTTGTTCGCCAAGTGTTGCATAAAATGACTAGTGCTCAAGGAGACCAGAAAAAGGTACTAAAAATCTTCAAGCTGAGCGAGGGGGATTATAAATATAGGAGGTCTTATACATTTGAGAATCTCAGCTCAAGTGATGATCATGGACAGGCCGAACAAGCCTTCAAACAAAATTAGACAATCATACATGGACTTCACCAAAAGATTATGAGAATGAGGTATCAATTCAGAAAGGGTCCCGTGTAGTCTGGGCCGATGGTTATGTTAAGGGTTGGATGGAAACTATGTTGCATTTCTATGAGTATAGGAAAGTGGCTAATTAAAATTACTATATATGTCTTGGAAGTTGCCAAAGTCTCCAAGGATTCTCAGTTCTGTTAGGTATCGTGTGGATCCCCCTTTGCTCGACTTCCCCATATTGGGAGAGAGAAATCATGGATACTAGCTGATGTGATCCTCAGGCAACTAGTAAAGAACTACCTCACCAATCATGATACTAAGCATGAGTTTAATCGCAACACATTAACTGGTAAGTGCGTTGCTATATTCCAGTAGGTTAATTACCAAAGATGTTACAACTACATCTTCCATCTTCTAAATCAGTGAATATCTTGTAATTGGATGACCATAATAAACCTGATAAATGTTGAATATTTTTAATGAAATATTTTGGCATCCTGTCCAAAATTTTGCTATTTAATTGATTTTATTAATATTAAATGATGTAACTAGTTATTAATATAATTTTAAAGATTTTTTAATGCTTTTTTGTGTATTTAAATGCATATGTACAGGTGGGGGAGTGCTCTATATAATTATATAAAAAAATATATTTTGGGTGTAATATTAGATTTATGACTTAACATGTTATATTTGGTAATATGAGTGTAAGGTTCATTATATAGTTGCACAAAAGTAGGAAAGTGTGGTATAATATTTACATAATAAATATTGTGTTGTTAGTTGTTGGAATATGAAAAGTTGAACCTATTTATACATAGAGCTTCCCATAGCTTTTAACTTCTTGTGTTCTTATTTAAAATTTGAGAGGTAAGGGTTGAAGTGAGACAGAAAAACTTTAGGGCTTAGATTTATACATCATTTGGTTAGTAATAAATATTTTTTTCATTATCTAATATTCTTATTATTTAACATATATTAAATTGAAAGTATGTCCTTAAATACTTTGGGTGTTATTGAAGAGAGAGAAACTAAACCCTAATCCTTGAAGTTATTGATTTAGTTATTTTATGTTTGATTCAATCCATTAGATTTATGTACGGGTAGTTTTTATATGTTATCCATGTTAATACATGGATTAGAGTAGATATTATATTCTATAATTTAATTAAAATGAAAAGCTAGGTTATTTTCTTAAATTCTTGTGATTTATATGTGTTTGTAACGAATTGAACCATGGAATCAAAACTAAAGTAATTTTTACCTGTTCTCTACATATACATATATGTTTACGCTGAAATTATATGCACTATTGGTGGAAAAAATTGAGTAGAATATAGGTTGTGTCTAAGTGTGTGTGAGTTCTTGGTGTATTACTAGGTGTAACCAGCAACACTATTCCTAAATAGATTAAATTCTATTCTTTAAAATTTAAATTGTTCCTAATGATTTATAATTGAGATTTTCAAAGTTTCTTATAATTCCATACATGTTTTAGTCGTGAATTAAATGTTTTAGTGTAGAATATATGATTTTCGAAGTGGATAGACAACTTTATGCATCTTTGTGGAAATGACTATACAACGCTATAGAAAAATCATAATTTCTAAACATTTGATTATTTAGAAAACTGATTCGTAGAAATTTCTATACATTTATGGTACCATACCTAATTATATACTAGTTGTTATAGTTCATTATGTGAATTTACCCCAAAAATAGAGTAATTATGAGCATGTCAAATTTGTAACATCCTAGTTTTCACATTATTTATGAATATCTGGCTGTTGAATTGAACAATAATTTTTAAATCTTATTCCTTTAGATGATGTATAACTTATATATAAATTTGAGGTAAACTGGATCATGGCATGGTATTCATCATAATTGAAAATGAAGATGTCATATAGTAAAACATATTCAACTTGGTATTCTTGCTCATCACATGTTTGATAGAATGTTAACCTGAAGGTATAGAATATATACACCATACTTGAGAATGCTTTAGGGAATGAGTGGCTAAATGGATTTCTATAATTTTACTTATATGTTGAAATAACTTAGTGAATGGTTTGAAATGCATTTTGAAATGTTAGTGGTTAGTGTCAAATGTTGTATTTCATTACCCCTATTTTTGCACAATTTTGTTATTTTACAATCACTAAATCCCACGTGTTATAATCATTTACGATATAACATCGATATTCAATATTAATCATTTTGCAAGGTTTATTTCAGTATTTATAGGGTTTAGAAAGCTAAATATGAATTATGGAAGCATTATGAGATAAAAATATCCATGCATGCGCTTTCAAGGAAAAAACGTGAATTTCACAATGGAAGTACCAAACTCAAACTCTTCACAAAGATTGTAGGCCTAAAAATAAGGAATATTTGTGTTCAAGCGATGCATCAATCGAATAACATACAAAGAAGTTATAAAGAGTCAAAGTTTAAAATTGAGAAAAGTCAAAAGCTAAAGCTTTGAGTCAATAAAAATTCCAACTTGATAACCTGTTCTCTCTTGGAAATTTGTTGACCTTGAAATGAGGAACATATTTGTTCAAATAGTGCGTGAATCCGAGGTCAAGTAATAAAGTTACACGCTTTGTGGTAAAAAATGTAATTATGGAAATTGGGTTGAGTAGATCGTGACATATGGTAGTTCCAGATCATGACACATGACACCACAAAATGATGACATGTGGAACCATATGATACATGACACAACAGGATGATGATACGTGACACCATCAACTCATGACATGTGTCACCATATGATGATGACATGTAAATCGTCTGCTTCTTTTTAAAACTAAATGAGCCTATAGAGAATTGAACCCATGACCTCCCGTATCCTTTTCCTTTCTTTAACCATCAAACCATGTAAGCTTTTAATAATAATCATGAACCCATTAATATATAATCTGTAATCCAACCCAATTTCTTTCCCCCAATATTTTTCCACCTAGTATCTCTCTCATATTCTTCTTTCTTTCTCCTATTTTTTTATTCGTGTCCCATAATATTCCTATTAACCATCACATGCCCTCATACAATGATTCGTTTGCACATCACCACCTTTTTTATTATTTAATTACATCATCCTTTACTGTGTAATTCAATTTTTAACCCTTAAACTAAATATTTTCAACCTATAAATAAGTCCATTTGGAGATACATTAGCATCAATCCTTTTTCTTGGAGTTAGATCCAAGTTTAGAGTAGGAAATTATCTTTCAATTTTAGTACATATTTTTAAAATATTTATTAGTTTATTATTATTCGAGAGATTTATGAGATTATAATATGAAGATTGAGTGACACATTCAAATGTTTAATCTAAATTCTTTTAATTTTTATTCAAATAAGTGTTATCATTTCCACCGCTTTCTCACATAGACTTTTTTATTTAATTATTTAAATGTGCTTTTTAATTATTTAAATTTGGTTGAGATGAATGAACTCACGTTGGCTATATATTTTCTTTGCTATAGTATGGTGGAATAAACTTGTTTTGACAGTTTAGTTCTCTTTTATTTTTTAAGACTAGGAACCTTCATTGGGTATGTCATGTATGTACCATATTTGCTACCTTACGCGCATAATTTTGGGAATATTATTGACACCAAACTCATATTTAGACTTTTATGAAAATTTAGGGAGTGACACTCTGAGTTGAAATAATTTTTTAAATGAGTGTTAATCATATTTAAAATATGTCTAAGCATGTAACCATTTATACTATGTATTCCGATGTGAGGGATTTATTCTCAACCTATGGTTTTCTCACATGTAAATTAATTTTTAAAGATTTGCCTATATTAATTGTAGTGTAAAATATTTTAAAACCTAAAAAACATCTTTTACCTCTTTTTAGAAGTAATAAATTAATTAAATTTTAAACGACATTCAGTGTGGATTGGACTCCCTGTTATACATATAAAACATCCATAGTTAAAGTTAAAGTTTTTGTACTGAGGTACAAAACCAACGATAACGGCATGCATATTAAAACAACACTTGATTTCCACCCAATCCAAATGGCGCCATTGTCGGGCAGTGTTTTGTTTTAAATATTTATTTATCTGTACATATTTTTATATATATATTTTCAATTTATTTTGAATAGTTTTAATAGTATTGATAATGGTTCACAATATTATGATGGCAATAATTTTCAAAGCACCTCCACCACCGATATGTTTCAGTGAATATTGTATAAAATTCTAAAATCATTATACGGGAACTTCTGAAAATTATTATTATAATAATAAGCCATAAAATTTTCATAATAATGTAGTAAAAACCATTATAATAATAGTTTTCCAAACTATTACAATGATAATTATCAAGATTGTAATAACAAAAATTTTGTTAATAATTACAATAATATCGTTCTAATTTTTCATAACAAAGAATTTGCAGCAAAATCGATGTTTTTCTTGATAACTTGCAAATTCATCAAACGACAAAAAATGAACATCATTCTTGTGAAAATTTAAATAGGCAATATATAGAACCATATGAACAATTGGAGTATTGTTATCAATGGTTGGAATGTTTGAAGAAAAACATAACCCTAATGACCCGAAGCCTAAAGGAAATGGAAGTTTATCTCATAAAGTTTCTTTCAATTTTCTAAATATTAAAAATAAATGACGCGATGAGATGAGATCCACATTTAAATGAATTGACCTCTTCTTTAAAAAAAAAATACTTGATTAAAAATCTCAATTCTTTTTAGAAGATAGATTTATTAAAAGTAACTATAACGGTTGTGGAATTCAACCCACACTAATCAATGTTTAGAAATTTGATTCCTTTCATCGCCATTTTTACTACCATTATCGAACTATTAGAACTACCACAAGAATTAAATGAAGGTCTTGATGAATTTGATTGTAACGACCCTCGCTTTCGGGAACCTATTTTATAATTATTTACGGTGTGAAGTAATTATATATAATGTCGAAATATGAGGTAAATATTAACTGCATGAGATAAAAGTTAATATCTACTAAATTGTTGATATTTACTGTATGTGTAAGTAAATATCACCATGTTGTGTTTTATAGTGTCATAAGATTTAAATGAAATTTATGGTTTAAATGAAATCGGAACTTGAAACGATTCATAAAATTTCCAAATGATAATTTGGAGGGCGTAATTGGTCCCGAAATTCGCGAGATAGTCGAAATAAGTGCCATATTGTATTTTTGGTGTTTTCGGCACTTTTGACTGGTTTTAACATAAGTGTGTAGTTATGAATCATTTTATTGCGCTAGACTAATGCCATGATTTAGTCTTGTTAAGCCCCTTATCTCTCTTAAGAGCATTTATTAAACCTAAGGAGAAAGAGAGAGGAGAAGAACTTTGGAGAGAAAGAGAGAATTGGAGATTGAAGATTTGAGATTGCTTCTACCCCAAAGAAATATGAAATTCAAACGTCAAGGCAAGTTTTCTACTTGCTAATATATGGTTTAAGATGAATAAATGGTATTGATTGTTGTGTAGTTAATGTAGTTTGATAATTTTGAGATTTTGATGTTTTTATAGGTTTTAAACCCCTAGAAGTTGTTTTATATGTTTGTTGGTGTAAATTGATGGTAGTTAGATGCATTTATAGTTGATGGGTTGAATTAATGATGTTGGTTAAAGCGGAAAGGAGATTTGGGGGAAATTAGGGTTCATAGCCCTTAACCAATACGTGGAAAATTCATAGGGGAGAATCGATTCGGCCAGGCCGAATCGATTCGCTATAGGGGCAGTGTCCAGGTCTGAGTGGACCGAATCGATTCGGCTAGTCCATATCGATTCAACAATTATGCAAAAAGTCATTTTCCTGACCGAATCGATTCGGCTGGTCCGAATCGATTCGCTTTTCTGACCGAATCGATTCGGCCAGGCTGAATCGATTCGGAAATCCTGTAGTTTTGAGTGATTTTTCTTAGCTCATTTCCAACCCTTTTCATTAGGCTTAGGACCTAGGAACCTTCTTGTACGAAGTAAACTTAGAGTTCTAGAGTCTTAGATGAGTTGGGTCACTACCCTAGATTAGAAATGCATTAAACGGGGCTTATTTCGGGGGTGTACAAGCTGAGGTTAGGGCATTTCTTTCCTTTAGAAAATCATTAGGAGTCTAGGAGTTGTAAGCCCATATTTGGAGAATCTAGGGACTCAATTGAGGTATATAAAACCTTGTGACTTGTAGAAATATTGTGATATCTTGGAGAATAATTCGGAACTTAGTATACGATGAATATTAAGAAGAATATTCAATGATTATTGTGGCCATCCCCGATCCCCACCGTGGAGGGAGAAAGGATCCTTCGAGTCCCGCGCGTCCCCTCTCGGGAGAGCGCTTCGGCCGGCGTCGATTTGTGAAGTGTGAAAAATGTAGAGAGATTTAGAGTCGCCAGTCTATTTCACTCAAAACATACAAAAGGAAAAGGGAAAGCCACCCCGAAGGATGGCATCCAAAGACATACTGGTGCGTGCGAAACCAAAATGATTCGAGAAGGGTTCGAAGGCTTACGAAATGGGAAGGTGTTAGGCACCCATTCCGCCCTTTCGATCTCTCATGAATATTTGATATTTTCCTTTATATTTTCCTTCGTGTTATGTGTGCATGTGTATATATAGAATGGAGGTAGGAATCCTCGACTTGTATCATGGAAAAGACAAAGCGAGTAATCCGTAGGAATGTGAGCTTAGTGTAGAAAATAAGATTTACGTGATTACCCCTACGTTGATCGTTATAAGGGAGCGATAACGCATATGGAATAATACATTACTAAGAACAAGTATATAGAATATAATGGAAAATGAGAAAAAGAGAAGATAGAAAATAAGAGAAAGTGAGAAAAGGACTCGAGTCTCGGGTTTTCTGGGGATTTTTCGAGGCTTTATGGTATTTTTTGGGAATTTATATACGAAATTTTAAGGGGGTGTCGGTCGGCATGGTATGAGGGGTGCCATTCGGCAGTGGCATGAACTTTTGGGCTGCCTCGGGAAGGTGAGGAAACAGTGTCGATCGGTATGGCTGTGGTCAGTTCCGATCGGCATGACGCTTCGCCTCCTATATAAAGGGGGCGGATCCCCTTCATTTTTCACAGCTTCTTGCATTCTCTCTTTCTGCGATTTCTTTCTGCGAATTATTCTAACATTTTGATCTTCAAGAAATGGCCGCCTTTGTGAGTACCACTATCCATCGAGAATGGTTGACCGTTGATGACTGGGCGAATGTGGATTGGAGGGACAGGGTGCCTCTTGCTTTGGGTAATGAGAATGCCTTTGATGCATTCGAGCCAGTTGCAGATGAGCGGACCTTACTGCGGGAGCCGTCGTATCATCGCTCTTCGAGAGTGATTCCCGACGATTATGTAAGTAACCTGACCTTTGGCATTCCTTTCTTTTTGGGTGATTTTCCTTTTTCATGACCTTTGACTGAATTTTTTCTTTTGCCAGTCGGATATTTCTTTGAAGAACATGCGTGTCCGCGGGATGACGGGGCTTAAGGATGTTTGGGAGCACCTTCCACCCGTGGTGTGCTGGATGGTAGCATCAGCGGGTTTTGGGAGGTTGGCGGCTGCGCTGGATAAGACGCCTCGTTCGACAGCAGTTCTGTGTGCTTTGGGGGAGAGGTTGTGCGACACTACCCACACTTTTCATTTTCGGCTTCGGGGAGATGACGGTGACTCCCATAGATGTGCAGTAACTTCTGGGGCTGAATTGTGACGGGGAGCAGATAGAGGTGGATCGCTCCTTGCGGGTAAGGCCGAAGGCGGTGTATCCGACACTTGGTGATGTGAGGAGGATAGTCTCTGGGGATTCTATCCGACTGTCCTTGCTGAAGGATGTTTTGCTGAGCAGGGTGGTTGATGTGGAGGACGGGCTGCAAGTGAGGCAGATGGCCCGGTTGTTCATCTTGTTGGTCCTGGGAGGTTTAATTGTGGCGTCGAGCGGCGACGTAGTCCATTTGTGGTTTCTGCCGTACTTGAGGATGTTTTCGAACATCCCTTTCTATGATTGGGGGACTCTGACCTTAGCAACCCTTTACTCTTCTTTGGATGCATTCAGCCAGTGCTGGCGGCAGACTTTTACTGGAGCCGCGTATCTCCTTGAGGTATTCTTTACTTTGTGCATTTTCCTTTCATGTATTCGCATTTTCCTTTCATGCATTCGCATTTTCTTTATGCGTCTATTTTTTCTTGTGAATTCAGACGTGGTTCTATGAGGTGATTGGGTGCAACACCCTGCTGATTGCTTTGAAGGACGACACCATTGGGGACTTCTGCCGACTGTATCGATGGCGTAAGGACAACCGACATTCGAAGGGATCTCTTTCCCTGGAGGCGGTGCGTCATGTCTTAAATGACCTGACCAGTGGTCGGGTAAGACTTTTTCCATTTCAGTCTTGGTTTTTGCACCTTCTGATCTTGTATTGACTCATGCCTGCTTGGGGATTTTCAGGTGACCTTTTATCCCTACGGGGACAACCATTCAGGATACGGGGATGACTGGGGTGAACGCGCAGATGAGGCATTTATTGGCGCATGAGTTCGGCCATTCGTGGTACCTTGAGGAGAGGGTGATTCGTCAGATTGCTGAGGAAGAGGTGGTGGTGCCTCCCGCGTAGCCTCCTACGTCTATGAGGCAAGAGCGACAGTTGTTGGAGGATGAGAGGATCGCGGCGATGATCGGTGAGTCCTATTCGTTGTATACTGATACGGCCGCACCGTATGATTATATGGACTTTGTGACGAGCTGGTTGATGGCGCCCAGCATACATGACGCTTTGCCTTTCCCTCCTGCTGCTTTGAGTCGGGAGGTGGGGTCTTCCCACAGTGGTGGTGGTCCGTCGGCACCTGCGACGGCGGCGACCTCGGAGGTCCTTTTTGTTCGGATGCACACTCCTTCGTACAACATCCGGTGGGCTGATGGAGGGATAGTGCCAATGCTGCACCGTCCTCTTGTGATGGATCCGGAGGAACTGGGCTTGATAGAGGAGGTCCTTCATCCTGCGGTAAACCTTTCAGTCCTTTTCCTCTTTTTTGATTTCTTTTTCTTGATACTGATTCTGCCTTTTCCTTGCAGCAAATTCGTGTGTCGACCACTTGGCTCAGGGACATCAGAGACTGGATATCATCGGCGACTGCCCACATTCGGGATGCTGTCCCTGTTCCTTCTTGCTTGGTGCCGTCAGCCTCATCCGAGGAAGACTCTGGCTCGGGTAGTGGGGGCACGTCGTCTCGTCGTAGGGAAAAGAGAGTGCGTCGCAGGGTGGAAGCTCTTGAGAGAAAGAGAGAGGAAGAGATAGAGTGTGGGTTCGGGCTGAGTCCCATTATTTTTTGGCTTTTTCTTTCTATTTCTTGCAAGATGATGTAACACAGAAAATAGATATATGCAATGCAATGTAATTTTTTGACTATCTTTTATTTTAATGATGAATGAATGCATGCACATGCGCTTTTTAATTTGCTACTGAGATCGTAAAACAGGAGTATTTTTGGAAATTTTCAAAGAAAAGCTGTTTTATTTAAAGCGGGGAATCCCATAAGGAGAAAACAGGATTCTTGAAATTCTTTTGAGAATATCAATTTATTTTTATGGAGTTTTCTGATTTGACAAAAAAGGAAAGGAGGAAATTTCCAAAAATAGGGGGTTGCCGATCGGCAAGCACCCTGGCCTGCCTATCGGCAGTTCAGTCCAGTCCTATCAATTGAAAGCTTTGATTGGTACCCTCTTCAGCCTTTTGTACCTTGCGGGGTAGGATTCCTTCCGATTTCTGCAGGGATTATGTCTTTTGTGAGAGTTCTTAAGTATAAAAAGGGGGGAGGGGTGGAGTATTTTTATCACACCTTTGCATCCTTATCTACCTGCCCACTATTTCTTTGCCCTACAAGATGACTCTCCCTAGTAGCATCGAGTTTGTCAACTACCTCGAAGCCTTGGAAGCTATGTGCTCTTATAATGTCGACTATAATGCTTTCAACATGCGTCGAGTCTCCTTGTGGCGTAATCGACCTTTTGAGTGGAATATGATGATGGAGGCAGTACAATTTGGGTACCCCGAAGACCATGTATTCCGCTTTGGGTTGGAAGAAGTTTGTCCTACCTACGAGGAATTTTCTGCCATACTAGGTGTGAATCTCAGTGTTTCCGCATCTTTACCCAAATTTTCCCGCTCCCCTAGGGATTTGTTGGTCAGGCTTCTTTATATCTCGCCTTTGGTGCCTAGGTCATTGGTTGCCGAGGAATGATCTCCCTCCCAGCGGTGTTGCAGTCCGTGCATTCGCGGGAAGTAGGTGATGCTGGAGCCGTTGTTCTGGGCCTGGTTTCAAAATTGTTGTTGGTGACTGGAGAGGTGTGAGTGGACCCACAACTTGCATCCATTACCTCATGAATGTCATATTATCGCAATCCTGCGGCGGTGATATTGGCGGAGACTCTGAATGGCCTGGATGCCTGGAGATAAGGTCGTTCTGACTTTTTGAGGGGTAGCCCTGTGATGTTGTTCATGTGGTTGTCTGAAAGATTCCGCTTGTCGACCCCTTTAGAATATCCTTTGTCGGTTGTACCCAACTTCTTTTCGTGCTACTTCATTCGTGTTGACCTGCATGTTGAGAATTGGGAGAATTGGCTTGTGGAGCACGGGGCTCGTGGGCTGTATTGGTCAGTGCCTTGGTGGTGATAGTTGCAGCCTGTTTTGGAGCTAGGAGAGTATTCATATGTGCGGCTGGATGGTCTCGGTCAGACCTCTTTTTATTTTCCTTGGCGGCTTTTGCCCCAATTTGGTTGGGCGCAGGTCGTGCCCCCTCGGACCTCAAATTTCTTTCCTGTAGAAGATTTGACTGAGCGCTTACGTCTGTTGCTTGGATCTCTGTGGGAAAATCGACGTCCGTCAACCCGTCCTTCTCAGTCCGTCGGGAAGGTATGGCATGTCCCCAAAGATTATATGAAGTGGTTGTGGAGGAAAGTAGTCAGCAAGATGTTGGCAGTAGAGACTGGTCAAAGGTGGTTTATTTTATCTGACTCCATGGAAGGGGGTGTTGTGGTCTTTTCGAAGATAATTAAGGCTCATCGGTCCATGGAGTGTTTGAGGCACTCCAATCAGGCAGGAGAAACTTGGGGTCCTCAGGATGTAGATGATGAGGGTGCAGGCTCTTCGGGTAGCTGTGGGTAGGACTCCTGGGGAGTTTATTTATGTAACAGATGTGGAGGATTTTATCTGGTTTTTATGGTAGTAGGGGGAAAGGAGTTATCCGTTCCTTTTTCTTATGTAATCTGTACTGTAGTTTCTTATTAATGAAATAAACATGTTTCTGATCATCCAGTTGTGCCTTTCGATGAATTTTGTATTTTGAATTATCTATACCAATCACTAAGGCATACATAATCCTTTTGTTCAAGTATATTTTTAGAATGAACTGTCGTTCGGAGATAAGAAAAGAATATATTTTTGTGAAAAATAAGGGGTCGTGCTCATGTGGGATGTATGAGCTGCCTACGTACCTCCGGGTTTTTTTTGAAAAGTATTAAAATAGTTTTTTGTAGAGGATCAGGCCCACGTAGTTCTGGGTAGAGGGAAATGGAGAGTTCTTTTTTTTTTAGAATAGAAGGGGGTTGAGAAGAGTCGTAACGCGCCGAGATTTTGGACTAGGGGTAGAATTTCTTGAGACGGTCCAGATTGACTGAACGAGCCATCTCTTCCCCATCCAGTTCAGTGAGCATGGTGGCACCGCCAGACAAGATCTTCTTCATAATGTAAGGGCCGCTCCAATTGGGCTTGAACTTTCCTCTGGGGTCCCAGATAGGTTCGATTATCTCTTTGAGGGCTAAATCCCCCTCCCGGACACCGCGGTCCTTGACTTTCTTATTGAACGATCGCGATATTCAGCGATGGTATCCCTGTATGTGATAAAGAGCTTTTAATCTTCTTTCATCTAGGAGGGCTACCTCATAAATACGTCTTTGGTACCAGTCTTCTTCACTAACCTTGCCTTCGAGCATGACACGTAGCGAGGGTATTTCTAGCTCCACAGGTAGGATTGCTTCCATGCTGTAGACCAAAGAGTAAGGGGCTTCCCCAGTAGAGGTTCGGATTGAGGTTCGATAGCCCCAGAGGGCGTACGGGATCCAGTCGTCCCAATCCCTACAACTTTCGGTCATCTTGGTGATGATGGTTTTGAGGTTTTTGTTGGCGGCTTCAACTGCACCATTGGTCTGAGGTCGGTAGGGAGAAGATTTGTGTCTCTGAATCCCATACTCGATGACAACTTAAGTGACTTCTACCTCAAAGTGCAAATCGTTATCTGACACTAGCTCGTGTGGGACTCCATATCAGCAGATGATATATTTCTTGATGAATTTGGCCACCTTCTTAGCATTTAATACTGCGATGACTCAGCTTTGACCCATTTGGAAACCAGGATAAACTCATGCCCATTTGACGCCTTTGGTGTAACTTTCCCTATGATGTCGATACCTCAGGTGGAGAATGGCCAGGGTGAAGTCATGTTGTATAATTCCCGTGGAGGTAAATGTTGGAGATTGGAGAACTGTTGGCATTTAGGGCATCTCCGAACATAGGCGGTGCAATCCTGGGCCATGGTGGTCTAGTAGTAGCCCTGTCGGATGATCTTCTTGGCAAACATGTGACCGTTCATGTGGGGCCCGCATTCCCCGCTGTGGATTTTCTGCATTATCTTTTCAATGTCAGCCCCTGCGATACAGTGAAAATGAGTTCCATCGAAATTCCTCTTGAGTAGTGCTTTATAACAGATGATGTACTGAGCGGCCAACCTTCGGAGGGTAGCTCGGTCGTTCTTGTTGGAACCCTCGGGAGACCTACCGTACCGGAGGAGGCACCAAATATCATAGTACCAGTAATTGACTAGCTCAGGATCTTCTGAGGTGACAAGCTCAATGTGGTAGCAATGGGTTGGTTTGTCTTGCTTTTGAACTAGGAAGGGGGTCATTATTATTCCCTCGGGCATGTCGACCATGGAAGCCAAAGTAACGAGAGCATCGGCTAGGTTATTCTTTGCTCGGGATAGGTAATGGAAGGTGATATCTCGGAATTGGGAGGCTAACTCTTCTAATTGGGCATGAAAGGGTTGGAGCTTTTCGTCCTTGACCTTCTACTTTCTGAGCACTTGACCGATGATGAGGGCAGAATCCCCATATACATCAAGGTATTGAATACCTTTCATGAGAGAGACCTTGAGGCCCACTGTGCATGCCTCGTATTCTGTCATGTTTTTAGTGCAAGGGAAATCCAATTTAATGGCGATAGGAGTGTGGGAGTCATCTGGGGCGACCAGAAGTATCCCAATGCCATATCCCTTTTTATTGGCAGTGCCATCGAAGAACATTTTCCATCGGAGGTAGTCTTGAGTGGTGTAGAGGACATTTTCATCTGGGAATTCAGAGATCGAGACATCTGTTTCTTCTACAGGGTAGTCAACTAGGTAGTCAGAGATGGCTCTTCCTTTAACGGCTTTCTGTGTGATCTATACGATATCAAACTCGATTAAGAGCATCAACCATCGAGCCATTTGGATGCATAAGGCGGGTTTTCGAGTAGGTATTGATGGGATCCATTCGGGATACAAGTTTAATGGGGAAGGCGAGCATGTAGTGTCGTAACTTTTGGGTGATCCAGACAAGCACGACACATGCTTTTTCCAAAGCAGTTTAGTTGACCTCATACTCGGCCAATTTGCGACTGGCATAATAAATGGCTCTTTCTTCACGGGAGTCTTCAAGGTATTGGGCTAGCAAAGCCCCAGTTACAGTGTCGGTTATGGTTAGGTATAGGAGCAAAGGGAGACCAGGTTGTGGTGGCATGAGAACTGGAGGTTGGGTCAGATATTATTTGATTCGATCAAAAGCTTCTTGGAAGGCCTCGTTCCAAACCTTGGTTGAATCCTTTCGGAGGAGCTTGAA
Source organism: Sambucus nigra (assembly GCA_949130495.1). Classification (NCBI taxonomy): domain Eukaryota; kingdom Viridiplantae; phylum Streptophyta; class Magnoliopsida; order Dipsacales; family Adoxaceae; genus Sambucus; species Sambucus nigra. Next base: position 696,639,266 of record OX422208.1, read on the forward strand.
GATTGGTTCGCAGATAGAGGTTAGCTGGCTGATGAACCGACTGATATATTGTAATTTCCCAAGAAAACCTCGGACTTCTTTCTCTGTTTGGGGTGGTGGCATCTCAAGTATGGCCTTCAGCTTGGCGAGAACGACTTCTATCCCCTTCTCACTGACCATGAATCCTAAGAGTTTTCCCTTTGTAACGCTGAAGATGCATTTCTGTGGATTGAGTCTCATCTGATACTGTCGCAGTCATTCGAAGAACTTTCGAAGAGCAGGATCATGACCTTCTCTAATTTTGGACTTGATAATCATATCATCCACGTAAACCTCAACCTCTTTGTGAATCAAATCATGTAGGATGGTTGTGGCGGCCCTTTGGTAGGTAGCCCTAGCGTTCATGAGACCGAATGGCATAACGGTGTAGCAAAAGGTTCCCCATGGGGTTATGAATGAGGTTTTCTCTTGGTGGTCGGGATGCATCTTGATTTGGTTGTATCTGGTAAACCCGTCGATGAATGACTTAATAGCATGACTGGCTGTGTTTTACACAATCATGTCGATGTTGGGTAGCGAATAATCATCCTTCAGAGAGGCTTTGTTTAAATCTCAGTAATCCACACACATTCGAACCTTCCCTCCTGATTTTGGTAGAGGTACAATGTTGTCTAGCCACGTGGGATATTCGATTACTAGAATGAAACCCACATTCAACTGTTTGATCACCTCTTCTTTGACCTTAAGCGACCATTCGGTGCAGAGCTTTCTTAACTTTTGTTTAACTAGCTTGGAATCTGGGAGAGTGGGGATCTCATGCTGAGCTATTTCGGGATCAATACCGTGCATGTCGCCGTAGGACCATGCGAAGACATCCACGAACTCCTTTAGGAATTCTTCGAGTTGTGAGCTCTCATGCTCGTCAAGGGTGGCCCCTATCCTAATCTCGTGCAGTTGGCTACTAGAACCGAGATTAATAACAACAGTCTCTTCTTTATTAACTTGAACGCGGTTATGTTGTTTGTTATTAACCTTATTTAAATCAGTTAATAATTGTTCATTTGCAAAATCATCATCATCAAAATCTTGATTAGAATCTAAACAATTAATGTAAGGCACAACAAGATACTCAAAATCTTCGCTTATTTCATTGATAGGAAAAACATCATTGAAAACCTCATCAAAAGAGGTATCGATTACATTTGAGCAAGGGTGGACAACAGTAGAAGAAATAGGGTAAATATTAGGGTTAGGGGAGATTTTAAGAGGTAGAACTGGCGTAGTATGCCAGTTGCGGAGAGGTGTGTTAGCATCTTTGATCAGATGAGAGGGGTCCAGTGATGTAGTGTCTGAATGAACCATGCAGAGTGCCAGCCCCAGTGTCTGCAGGTTGAAGGAGTCTTCAGAGTCACTTTTCTCAATTTCTTCGGTATCTTTAATACGGTTGTACGCGGTGTGGGAAACTCTCAGCCCATGGGTAGCTATCTTGGAAAAAGATCTCCATTCTAGGCTTCATCTTCTTGTCTGTGTTCTCGTACCATAGTTCTGGAATGCCGTAAAAGGGAAATCATCGCCTTCTTTAATGAATCGTCCATTTAAGGAATCACCTGAGATAGTTTGAACGCAATGTAACCCTATTTTTGATCGAGTCTGGTGGATCATTCTGAGCTCTTAATTTGATGGTTGATACCCCAAGCCGCAAGGAGGGAAACCATTCTTCAGTTCGATGGTCTCAAGTATCCCCTGCTGCCTTTGTCCTAGCCCCAGTCCGGGCATGAAATGCCTATTTTTGAACATCTGAATCACATTGACATTGCCATGAGGGTCATATTCTAGACAAACCCTTTCTTTGAAACCGTCCCCTGTCGAGAGTAGGGATGGCTCGACTCGGAATCCTGATAGGAGCATATCATTTGACCTATGATGTATCTCAAGAATTGGACTGTTGGTGCCTGCACCCTCGGCGTTACCGTCGTCACCCAAGATGGTGATGACTCACCCATCGGCGAAGAACTTAAATTTCTGATGGAATGAGGAAGAGACACCCTTTATACTGTGGAGCCAGGGTCGTCCGAGCAACATGTTGAAATAGGCCGGGATATCGATGACTTGGAATTCGATGGTAGGGTTTATAGGACCAACCCCTATTACAAGTTTTATGGATCCCATCACTTCACGACGGGTATTATCGTAGGCACGCACGACAACGGAGGTTAGAGCTAGGTCTCTTTTTTTCGGGCCTAGACATTTGAAGGTTCTCAGTGGGCAGACATTCAAAGCGGATCCGTTATCAATGAGAGAAACCGGTACAACCTTCCCCATAACTTCGACGGAGATTTTGTGTGCATGATTGTGATTTGGCCCAATTCTGGGGATTTCTTCTTCAGAAAAGGACAGCATTCGGGTGGAGGTCAAGGATCCGACCAAATTTATCGCTTCTTCTGGTGTGGTAGAAGGAGGAACTATGGGTCCTGTGAGCAACTTGATTAAAGCATTTTTGTCCTGCTGGGAAGACATGAAAAGCCCCCATAGAGTGATGTTAGCTTGAGTTTTCTTCAGTTGATCGAGGATCTTGCTCTCCTCGAGGGTCATTTTTGGCATAGGAAGGTCTTCAACGCCCTTCCCCTTGTCATTTGCTGGTAGTGAGTTTGGAATTTGGTAATGTCTCCCAGATCTGATCATGTGATTTACTGAAGAAGGGAAAAACTTAAATCCAGTTTCCTCATCAATCTCAGGTTGTTCTGCCACCCTATATATTTCTCCAAGGAGTTCTTCAAATGATATCATCCCACATATGTCGGCTATTGGGCCAGTTCCTCCTGAAGTTTGTTCTTCATTTGAATCTTCGAATTCTTCCCCCCACCTGGTGGTAACAATTCTATTTTCCCTCACGAAATCAATGCATTTCGCAACTTCAACGGCTTCCTCATATAGGTCTTCCCATTCTGTGGGGATGTGTAAGGGTGAAGGGATCAGACGCCCTTATAGCTTCAAAGTGTTAAGTAACTTGGTGATACTGCAAATGTTATTGGTTTACCTAAATGCTTTCGCCATGATCTGGATAACATCATCTAAGCTGACTTCGTCGGTTGGTACCACCCACCTATCTGATTCTCAGGCCCATTTTCGTGCTTCCAAAAATAGCGCGCTGAATCTCTGGCAATCGATAATCATCTGTGAGGGCAATTTCAGCCCGAACTCTAGGAGTTGATTCAATACCTCTGACAATTCCATACTTCCACTTTCAGAACAGGTCCGGACTGTGATGCATGCTCTGGTAAGGAGTGACAGTGCCTGATCAGCAGGGTTGGTAGGGTGTAGGAGGAAATATGAGCAAAGTTGAAGAGGTTTAGGAATGTATAAGGGTGTGATTTGGGTTGACGGATCGAAATTCGGGTTTTCTTCCAAGAAGATGGCATTGGTGTGATTTGGGAGTGGGTTATGAGTAGTGCTTGGTTTAGGATTGACTGGTGGGGCGATGGTATCCCGGTCAATGAGATCTTGGATTATGTTTCGAAGGTGGAAGCATTGGTAGGTGGTATGGCCAGCTGTTTGGTGAAAGTCGCAATGAGCATCGGTTTTGAAATTTTTTGGAAGTGGATTGGGTAATGGACGGGTATCCAAGGGTTTTATAAGGTTTCGGTTTAATGGGGCTTGGTAAACTTTGGAGAGGGGAGCATGGAGCTCAGTGTGTTCCTTTGGAATGGAGGTAGGGCGACTTTCTGGTGCCCAGGATGTGATTGGTTGAGAGATGTTGTTTATGGTTGAGACTGTAGCATTGGGAAGCTTGTCATACTTTCTAGGGGTGAACTGTCCGGACACCTTCTTCGGTTCAACTTCTATTTTAGCAAGACTTTCCTCGATTTCTACTCCTGCTTCTCTAAGAGCTCGAAAGTGGGGGTAGTACTGTCCTCCCATGGTTGTTCGGACATGGGGCAAGAAATTCTTCTTCACTATGTTGACTTGTTCTTCTTCAGATGGCCGATTGGTCATGGTAGCTGCTTTTTCCCTCCATCGGGCTATAAAGTTACTGACGGATTCTCTGGAGTTTTGTTTGAGTAGCTCTAAATCACAGTGGGTGACCTCGAGCTCTTCGTTGTATTTGTACTGCTACATGAATTCTCGGGCTACATCCTCCTAGCTACGGATTCTGGATTCCTCAAGAGATAAAAACCATCGGAGGGAACTGTCCTTCAAAGTTTGCTAGAACAATTGGGCCATTACTTCTTCAAAAGCCCCTAGTAGAGACATGCAACGATGATAACTGCGAAGATGTACAATTGGGGGACCACTCCCCCCGAACTTCTCGATATTTGGCATCTTGAACTTCTCGGGTACCCTCGCTTTAGGATAATGAGACATGTGGGTGTAGTCTATGTAATTCCCAGAGACTCGGACTTGGTCGAACTTCTTAGTGAGCATCTTAAGATCTTCTTTGACTTTATTCAACTCCTCCTCCTTTGGATAAGCGACCAAAGGCAGGTTAGCCACAGGCTAGGCAATGTTTGGCATTAGAAGTTGGGCTGGAGGCAACCCATTAGCCGGAGGGGCACGTGGAGCGTGCTGATATTCCTCCGGGACCCAGATGGGCTCGAATGGACCCATAACAAGAGGGAACATGGACTCGGGCTCTTGTGGAATAAGGACTTGGTTTCATTGCATTTCTCAGACCTCAGCTTGGAGGTTGTCAATCTTGGCCACGAGGTGAGCTAGGACTGTCGGTAAATCTAGTTGTATGATCGGTGCTTGATCCGCATTCTCCATGGAAGATGGATGGATTCCGGACTCGAAAGAATTAGTTGAGGAGAGGATTAAACTTTGAGGTGATTTGACTGAAGACCGAAGCCAATAAGGAGTCAGGCCAAGGGCGTGCGATCGACCTGAGAAGGCATAGGATGAGATTTATTTTTAGAGAAAAAAAGGAAGAAACTATTTTTGGATTTTTGATAAAAAGGGAGAAATGTTTTTGGATTTTTAATAAAGAAGGAATAAATGTTTTTGGATTTTTGATAAAGAAGGGAGAAATGTTTTTGGAGACGGAACTCAGCATGATTATTATGTTCTCACTTGTATTTAATTCTCCTAAATTCAATGCCGGACGGGACCCGAACCTAGAAAAGTGGGGGTCTTAATATATGCAAAGCTACGTTTGGACTTGTAACTAGGCTCGTGGACATGGTCCCGTTTTAAAAAATGAGCGAAAATTGGGCTGCAGGCCGACCCGAAATTTTGGCAGAGGTTCGGGTTGAAACCGACAATCTAAAGTGCGTGTCTTAGGTTTGACACCTATATGTGGGCATGCAGTTGGTTGGGTGAATCAGCATGGGTTCCCCCCTTTGGCTTGACTTCCACGATATACGTCTTTCTCTTGCGGGAAATCAGTACGTGTGGACAATCCATTTGATATACCTGAGTGTACGTGAATTGCCTCACCATATACCTCGTGGGGACGGTACGTGTGAGAGAGAATCTGATATACTTGGTGTACGTGAATGAATTCCCTACAATATACCTACCGTCATGACTTTGGTCAAGCAGTACGATGTGGGGGAACCGTTCGATATACGTCGAAGGTACTTGGCCAATGGAAGGTGAGAGTCATATCGCTTAGGCTAACTGTGAACTGCCAGACCAGCGCCCATCACGAAGTGACCCTCCAGTTATTGGGTAAAATTTGGTCAATAGCAATGCCCTTTGGTGATATCGTGTGAATCATGCATGATTCTCTTATTAGTATCTTATGATAAGAATGCCTTTCTTGATTATGCCAAAAACAGGGAGCCAAGTACAAGTACCCCAAAAGGTACACCAAGTATGGATGGGTGATGCGTGCAACATGGGGATATACATGTGATCCTAGGTGCACGTGGTGTGAAGTGTACATGGAGAATTTTCTACAAGTGTGTGAATATAAGCATAAGCATGGGATACACATGTGAGAAAGGGGGATAGGCAGATATGGGGGGGTGGGGGGGGGGGGGGGACATAAACAAATATAGCATTCATGTAAATAGAGTCAAGCCCTCAAAATATAACACAAGTCCCTATCAGAGTCGCCACTGTGGCCATCCCCGATCCCCTCCGCGGAGGGAGAAAGGATCATTCGGATCCCGCGCGTCCCCTCTCGGGAGAGCGCTTCAGCCGGTGTCGATTTGTGAAGTGTGAAAAATGTAGAGAGATTTAGAGTCGCCAGTCTATTTTACTCAAAACAGACAAAAGAAAAAGGGTAAGCCACCCCGAAGGATGGCATCCAAAAAAATACTGGTGCGTGCGAAACCAAAATGATTCAAGAAGGGTTCGGAGGCTTAGTTACGAAATGGGAAGGTGTTAGGCACCCATTCCGCCCTTTCGGTCTCTCATGAATATTTGCTATTTTCCTTTATATTTCCCCCCGTGATATGTGTTCATGTGTATATATAGAATGGAGGTAGGAATCCTCGACTTGTATCATGGAAAAGACAAAGCGAGTCATCCATAGGAATGTGAGATTAGTGTAGAAAATAAGATTTACGTTATTACCCCTACGTTGATCGTTATAAGGGAGAAATAACGCATATGGGATAATACGTTACTAAGAACAAGTATATAGAATATATGGAAAATGAGATAAAGAGAAGATTGAAAATAAGGGAAAAAGTGAGAAAAGGACTCGAGTCTCGGGTTTTACCCCGAGATGCCTACATAGCCTATAAAGGCATCAAAGTCCACGTAGTTCACAAGTAAAGTGAGGGGTGGGGTTTAACCCATAAATCCAAGTGGAGAAATATCTTATTTGTAAGTGCATGTGTGTGTGTAGAAAAAGTGTTTTAGTTGTGAGAAAAGTGTGGAAAAAATGTGAGAATCCCTACTTGGAATTTATGAGCAAACCCTCTTTTTCTTATTTTTTGGGTTTTTAATATATATGAAAATAGGAGATGTGCAATAATACTAGATAAAAAGTATATGTATGATGTATGAGATGAGATAATAAAAGTGCTAAGTAAGAAGACAAGTTATTGCAAATTTAAGAGAATTTAGGAGAGAGTTTGAGAAAGTTGTACCTTCTTGGAGACTTTAAGCTTGATCTTGAATGTTGAAAAGCAGCCCTCGCACTTGGATGATGATGGAGAGTGGTTAATTCATCAAGTTTGATGAAAGGGATGATGAAAAGTTTAAGTGAAAAAGGGATTTGGAAGTTAAAATCACGCTGCCTTCGAGAGAGGTTTCTGGGGGTTTGCTAAGAGTGATTTGCTTCTCATATGAGATCCCCTTGAAAATTAGGCCAAGGCCTCCTTTTATAGGCCCAGGGGTCTATTGATCGGCATTGCCATGGCACTACCTATCGGCAGGTGCCGATAGGCAGGGTCTGGGACCTGCCATTTGGCAGTGCACCTCAGGCTTTTTTAGAAAATTGGCCGCCGAGGGCAAACCGTTGGTTAAAATCGCGCACGGGGCATACCGTTGGAAAGGTATTTCAGAGACCTTCGAAAGTCCCTTGGACTGCTCCCGAGTTCGGGAGTTGACTTTGGGTCAAATGTTGCTCAGAAGAATTTATCGGTCAGCTGGACGGGGAATTGTTCGAACGCAAATGGATAGTTCGTTCGCATAGTAAGTCCGAATCTCACACGGGGTGGACCATTAGAAAGGTTAGAGATGTACTTAGACATTACAAAGAGTTTGGCCCGGTTCGGAGAGTTGACTTTGGTCAACCGGGCCCGAGAAGCGCTCGGTGCCTTCCTAGAGTCAAACGGATCATTTGTCTGCATGGAAAGTCGGAATTGCGCACAGGACGGATCGTTGAAAAGGGTATTCAGTGCCCTTCGAAGATTAATTTAGCCTCAGTCGAGCTCAAGGTTTGACTTATCTCAATAGAGCCCGGGAGTGCCCGGTGGCCTTTAGGTTGGGGTTTCGGACGCAAACGGATTGTTTGTCCTCATGGTAAGTCGGAATCGCGCACGTGATGAACCATTTGAAAGGGTATTCAGTGCCCTTCGAAGATTCATTGAGTCTCAGTCGAGATGAAGAGTTTGATTTTTGGTCAAATTGAGTCGGGAGGTGCCTGATGGCTTCCAGGTCAGTGCTCGGGACATGACCTGGGTTTGCGGTGATGAGTGGAGGTACTAGGGACCTAAGGAGAGTTAGGGGTAACAGAATGAGGTGTCTTATGGTTTCGGATAAAATGAAACATATGCATGAAAAATGGAAATGAAAATGAGATTAATATGGTAAATGCTAATTTGCTTAAACACACCTCTCTAAATGCCATTATAAGGGAAGTGCGCGTGTGAGGTGAATCCCACTGGCTAATGAATGTTGGGTGGATATAGTCCTAGGCCATATGAGCATTGTTGTGTATTTTTCTGCGATGGGGAGGTAATTCCGGGTGTGGTTATGACTCTCCCGCAGGCATATGGCCGCTTCCCGACGTCTTGCGTTAGGTGCCCAGGTTGTCTTGGTATATAGGCCCTAGAAGATGATGGTCATTTAGGGGCGCACACAGTGGGGAAACCCGGACAGGCGGTCTTAGAATCATTATATGTATATGAATATAACTATTCTTAATCAAGTGGGACTTGATACATAATAAAATGCCACAAAGAGCATGTAACGGTGATTATATTCCTGCTAAGGAATGGAATGCCACAAAGGGCATATGACAGTAATCATATTCTTGATATGGAATGGAAAGATGAAATGAAATATTGGAAAATGACGGGGGCTTTTAATTAATGATGCTCATTTAAACTCTCTTTCATAATTAAATGAAATTTATAATCATTTAAATTGTCTTAGTTTATGCCTTGAGATTATGTTGATAGATTCTCCTCTTTATCATTCATGATTAACTGTTCATAACTGTCATACTTTTTATTCATTTGATGATCATATAAAACCGGACCCTGACCCGTTCATATTTCTTTTTGCGCATGTATCTTGTATCCACTCAGGTGCTCCGCCGCAAGGACGCCCGTTTTGACTTTCCTACTCCGGTGCTTTTGGGGGAGCCTTAATACTTTGCGGATATTACGGGATATGTTGTTAGACGCCTTCATTTTTTTATTCTAGTTATGATCGGGTCATTTACTCGGGCGTGTGGCCCAAACTCTGTAATTGTCTAATGGATGTATTATGTAACTTAAATTAAACTTGTTTAATATGTTGTATGTACCTGTTGACCGACAGCATATTCGGTCCCCATATTGTATTCTTGTCATGGATGTAATATAAGTTTTCGTGGGTTTCCACTTTATTTTCAAATTGGGTTGTTTAAATTCTTTCTTAACTTATAAAACAAAAATTTTGGTAACCCGTTTTTCTAAAATATAGACTGGTTATCCCTCATACTTATTATATTGTTGTCATGCTGAGAATGATTCCATCCATGATTCCTGTTTGTATTTAAGTATCGAGCTGGCCACCCCTTATTTGGATGAGCAGGTTGTCACATTGATCTAATTCTTGCTGACAGATGACTACTTGGAATGTTTTTTACAATGGAAGTTTTCAACATTTGCCCTACCCCTCTTTAATTTGAAAATTTCAAAAAAGACCATGTTGATTATCTTGGAACTAATTTGGTTTTTCAACCGAGAGACACCTCGCTTATTCATCTCGATTGCACCTACCCCGCTATATCCAAACCACCAATCATCAAAAAAATATTTGTGTAAAAATTGGTGATGGTTCATTCTTTCCCACCAATATTTGCCCCCCATTACAAAAATGAAACTCTATTTTTTGGGAAGCATGAAATATTTTGGGAGTCCACCGTTATTATGCATTTTTTTACTGGTAGGTGATAACATTAAGGACAATATCACAGTTTAGTTAGGGGGTGTCATTATTTATTGAGGCGTATACCAAATAGTCCCTTGAACGTCTTTTAATACATGTATAGTCGAGCTTTTTTATTTTGCACCAAAAAGTCCTTCACCATTTCAAAAAGGCTTTACCATGCCAATGACACGAATCTTTAAAGATAATGAGAACAAGGGACTTTTTGGTACAAAATAAAAGGCTTAGACTAAATGTCTATTAAAAAATGTTTGAGGGACTTTTTGGTATTTGATCCTTATTTATTCGTGTCATGTTTATTATTAAAAATATTTTTTTCTTCTTTTTAGGCTTCTTGACTAAAAATTTTATTTGAAAAAAAAAGATTTTATTCTCGACTTACCTTTTTTTTTTAGAAAAAAAGCAACAAACATACTAAGAATATACTTGCCTAAATAACACTTTAGTCTATTTACCATCATTATTTTGCTTTATTAATTCATCGAATTTATGTATTGACACCTTTTGCACAACACAAATATTCATTGCATAATTGTTGAAAGATAAATGATTTGGTAAATTTAATATTGCATAAGTACACTTACCATGCATTCCGTTTGTTCTTTCTCCTCTTATAAGTGATATATACAATTAATCATTATTCTTTTCAAAAATATTTTAGGTCGTTGGTAGTCTCAATATTTTTTCGATTGTTGACTAAAGGACAGTAATATGATATCTACGAACGAAAATTCTAAAATTATGTTTTAGCCTAGTTTTGATCAAAATCAAATATTTTTCACCATTACACATAGATCACGAACACCTTGAAAATTAAAAAAGTACTAAATAATTCCAAAGAAGAGAAAATTAAAGAAAATAAAATTCTTCAAGTTCACCTTTTGTCAAATAAAAAATCATTTTAAGGCATTGAATTTTATCATCCGTGCGCATATTTTTCATCTTAAAAAGTTTTTAAAATGATCTTCGGGGTCAACATGATTTTTCGCATAAAAAATATTACATTTTCACATCCTTTAGATAATGGTATCCTATCACGAGATTACATTTTAATATTTTATACACATGTCTTTCATCATTGACACGTGTAAAACTTTGCTTTCAATAACATTTACTTTATATGGATACATGTCCCTAGTGACTTACACCAATTCAGAGTGTCGTCAATTTTTTTAGAGTAATTAGTGTCGAGAATTGAACTAGTGCAATTCATTATAATTATCGGGTTGTTGAAAGGTGAAAACAAGGTCACTTGTAAAAATTTGTGCCGCATTCCACACACTCAGTATATACATATAAATTTCATGATATAGTTCAACATAGTGGTTATAGTAAATAAATTATTGGAGAATTATACCTGTCATTGTTATTTATTTGTTAAAATTCAAGATTTTTGTGCGATTTGTGTTAAGAAAATTGAGAACTATTTTGAGAAAAATCTGATGTTTATTATTATCATCATTGTAAACTCTCATGAGACAAAGCTCGCCTATTAGGGTAACCTAGGGTCTTATCGGCTTGTTCCAAAATCCAAATTCAATCTTGCATGTCATGAAAAATGATCTCTATTATTTTTATAGTTCTTGAGTAAAATAGAAAATTTGACATGAAATATTTTACTATGTCTATAGGGACTAGAAAAATGTTAGTTAGGGGGTGTGATTAGTGTCAAATATTATATTTTATTACTTATATTTTTGTACAAATTTGCAGTGGTTAAATCTAAAATTTTATTATGATTTATTGTATAAAATTAATATTGATTATTAATAGATTTTGAAAGGTTTACTTGAGTATTTAAAGGGTTTGGGATGCTAAATATGATTGATGGAAGAATTCTAAGATAGAAACATCCACAAATATACTTTAGGGGGAAAAGGATAATTTTACAAAGGCAATACCAAACTCAGAATCTTCACAAAGATTTTTGGTCTTAAAACAAGGAAACTTTGGTTTCAAGTGGAGCATCAATCTGATCACATACAAAGAAGTTATGAAGAGTCAAAGTTTAAAATAAAAAAATTCAAAAGTCAAGGTCAAGTGAAGCATCAATCTGATCAATCTAATCGCATGAATTCGAGGTCAAGTGAAGAAGTTACAAGCATTGTACTGAAAAATATAATTAAGGAAACTGGGTTGAGTAAATCGTGACACATGGTAGTGCTGAAAAAATACCACTTAAGTCGTTTAATTCAAGATTAAACTATCTAAATGGATCTGAACACTTTGTTGAATAAACTCTTTTCTTAATACAAATTTTAAACACAAGATGTGTAAAAGAGAATGAACGAGTTCTTTCAGCTATAGGTTTACCAGTTTTGAAATTCAAAACTTAAGAAAATTAAACCAACACAACCTTAAGAAAGGGATGAGAGGAAGAGTAAGTATACACGAGCAATTTTATCATAGTAAAACTCCACCCAATTGGGGAAACATCGACGAAGGTCTTTACACCTCAAAAGTAAAAAATCCACTAAAATAGAGTAACAATTTACAAACTATATAACAATCAAAACACACAATCAGACCTAATTCTCTGTTCAGAAATATACCAACTCCTCTATATTTTCTGACTTCTCCCGAGGCTCTGATGTTGTTGATGTTCTCTCAGTTTTGTAACTCCACTCCTTTTAGATTTACGTCGACTCAAAATGTCTAAGATCACAATACCAATACCTTTCATTGTAGTAGTGTGACAGTGTAAGTGATGATGTGCTCTAAATCACATGCATGCAACTCACACACACTTAATTAAAGATAGTATGCAAATCAAATCGCAAATATGCACAGGAATTTACAAAATCAGTTTAATCAAAACAATCAGTCTTTGGATCTTTCAAATATCCACAGATCAAAAAGGAAACTTGCTATATACACGAGCCAAGATCTTATGCACTTTTTATTTGAAAATATTTACACTTATTTCACAAAATGTGAAATATAATAAAGTGCAAATCCCCAATCAAGATCTCAACTAGATCTAAGTCTAAATATTCAAACAAACTAAAATTAGAAAAGGTTCTGTTGGTTTAGGGTTTGAAAATAACATATCAATTTGAAAACAACCAACAAAATAAGATTTATCGAAAGAAGAAATCAAAACAACGCAATATCTAAGTTAAATGTATCATAGAGATCAAATCTCAAAGTTGTATGAAAGAAAATGAGATTTAACCAACGTGATTAAGTTGGGACAGAGATAAAGGACAAAAGAGGATGGATCTACCTGAATCTTCAACTAACTCTCTCACAGAAAAGGTTTTCTAGAAGTATTTAGCCAGAGTTTAGTCTAGGGTTAGATTTCTCTCTCTTCTTTCTCTCTCTCTCTCTCTATATATATATATATATATATATATATATATATATATATCTTCTCTCTATTTCCTCTCAGAAGTGAGGCTGGCCAAAGATTGTAAACGTATAACATATGGCTTGTATTTATAGTAAGAGATGGAAGGCTCTGGGACCACGAGGCAAATCAACGCTCAGGATTTAGTTTAAAAGATCGAAGAAAATCCAAGGGTTAATGTTGCATTGCTTGAAAGCTAACCCTCATTAGTTGATCCAGTTATTACAAGGATCATATCAGATAAGATGCAGGTCGTTGATTAAAAGGATCCAAGGGTTCACAGTAAAGCACATGTATGTGACAGTGTAGAAATAAAAATCTAGCCATTGTGGAAACAACACGTGTAATGCTAAGATGGAACTATAAAGGCGTGTTTTTGAACTTACACAAATAGAAATTGCACCCACATAATTCTCAAGCGCTTTCGGTTTCTACCCAAGAAGGTTTTTAACAGCTTATCAAATTTACAAAACATCCCACAAATTTATTAAAAACCATTTTTTAATTTATGAGAAATGTTTAAAGAATCATATAAATTATTTAAAATATCCCAAAAATTATAGAAAATTATTTTAGAGGGATTTAACTCACACAACACCAAATAATGAATAAGGGAACCACATATGCAACACATCAATGCATCCTAGGTGAAGTGTTGGTGTACTACCTTTTGGACAATTAGAGTAACTTAAAGTGAAGAGTCTGAAGGTTCTTCTGTTTGAAATGATATGACTCAATTTTCTCAGTATTTTCAAACAGATGAGCACCTATATAATATAGACTCAAGTGAGTTAAAGATATAGGGTGCTTCAATCTCCCCCTTTGGAAATATGAGATAAAATATCCTTTGAGTCGTGTAGGACTTGTAGGTATACAAAAGAAATAAGATAATCCTATTCCTATACAAAAATTCTATCTACCCAATATCCTAGAAAGAGAAAATTACATAACTCAACTAAATACAGGCCAATACCCTAACAATATTTTATTGCAAATGAAGGTACTGATTCCTAAAAATAAGATAACTAAGATCAAGCGTTTTATTTGAGAATATACCAAAATGTCCAAGAGGACTCAAATTTCTCCCCAATTTTGTCTCAAATCGACAATGGGCAAAGAAAACTAGTAAAAATAATAAATCATTGTTCTTCCATGACCATACCAATAGATTTTTGCAAAGATTGAAATCGAAGAAAGTCTAAAGGTTTAATAAGTAGGTCAGCTAATTTCAATTCATTAGGAAGGTAATTTATTTCTAACTCCTTAGATTCAACTAACTTTCGTATGAAATAATATCTTTTTTAATATGTTTGGTATGAGAGTGTTGAACATGATTTTTAGAAATATTAATCTCGCTTTGATTGTCACAATAGAGATGTAACTTATCTTTAGTTATACCGCAATCTTTCAGCATTTGTTTTAGCCAAAGTAATTGTGCACAACAGCTTCTTGTTGTAATATATTCGCATTCGGCGGTAGAAAATGAAGTGCATTTTTGTTTCTTAATACTCCATCCAACCAAATTGTTTCCAATGTAGTAACACGCTCCTGAAGTACTCTTACTATCATCGATACAACCGGCCCAATCAGCATCGTAGTAACCTATTATAGTACTAGAAGTGTCTTTAGTGTACCAAAGTCCTAAATTTAGAGTGCCTTTAATGTATTTGATAATTCTTTTAACGCACAATAGGTGACTCTCTTTGGGATTCTTTTAATATCGGGCACACACGCAGACAGAGTACATGATATCAGTGTAGACACCTCATTTCGTTACCCCCTAACTCTCCTTAGGTCCCTAGTATCTCCACTCATCACTGTAAACCCTGGTCACGTCCCGAGTACTGACCTAAAAGCCATCGTGCACTCCCCAGCTCAGTTTGACCCAAAATTCAAACTATTCATCTCGATCGAGCCTCAATGAATCTTCGAAGGGAACTGAATACCCTTTCCAATGGTTCGCCCCGTGCGCGATTCTGACTTACCATGCGGACGAACGATCCGTTTGCGTCCGAAACCCTACCTGGAGGGCACCGGGCACTTCCGGGCTCTGTTTGACCCAAGTCAACTCTTCATATTGACTGAGGCTGAATGAATCTTCGAAGGAGACTGAATACCCTTTCCAACGGTTCATCCCGTGCGCGATTCTGACTTACCATGCGGACGAACGATCCGTTTGACTTCGAGAGGTCACCGAATGCTTCTCGGGCCTGGTTGACCAAAGTCAACTCCCCAAACTAGGCCAAACTCTTTGGAATGTTGAATTACACCTCCTAACCTTTCCAACGGTTTGTCCCGTGCGCGATTCGGACTTACCATGCGGACGAACGATCCATTTGCGTCCGAACAATTCCCTATCCTGCGGACTGACAAATGTTTCCGAGCCACATTTGACCCAAAGTCCACTCCCGAACTCGGGAGAAGTCCAAAGGACTTTCTAAGGTATCCGAAATACCTTTCCAATGGTATGACCCATGCACAATTCTGACCAACGTTTTGCCCTCGGCGGCCAATTTTCTGAAAAAACCTTAAACACACTGCCAAACGGCAGGTCCTAGAACCTGCCTATCGGCACCTTCCTATCGGCAGGCAGGAAGGGCTCTAAGACAATCGACAATCCCCTGGAGATATAAAAGGAGGCATTGGCCTCATTTGCAAGGCATCTCAGATCAGAAGCAAATCACTCTCAGCAAACCCCCCAGAAACCTCTCTTGAAGGCAACGTGATTTCAACTTTCAAATCCCTTTTTCACTTCCACTTTTCATCATCCCTTTCATCAAACTTGATGAATTAACCACCCTCCATCATCATCCAAGTGCAAGGTATGCCTTTCAACATTTAAGATCAAGCTCAAAGTCTCCAAGAAGGTCCATCTCTCTCACCTTTCTCTTCTTAAATTTGCAATAACTTGTTTTATTATTTAAGCACTTTTATCATCTTAGTTCACATATCCTAACATACTTTTTATCTAGTAGTATTTCACATCTCCTATTTTCATATAAATAAAAAACCCAAAAAACAAGAAAAAGAGGGTTTGCTCATAAATTCTAAGTAGGGATTCTCACACCTTTTCCACACTTTTCTCACAACTAAAACACTTTTTCTACACACACACACACACACACTTACAAATAAGAGATTTCTCCATTTGGATTTATGGGTTAAACCCCACCCCTCGTTTGTATGCGAACTACGTGGACTTTGATGCCTTTATAGGCTACGTAGGCATTTCGGGGTAAAACCCGAAACTCGAGTCCTTTTCTCACTTTTTCTCTTATTTTCTATCTTTTCTTTATCTCATTTTCCATTATATTCTATATACTTGTTCTTAGTAACGTATTACTCCATATGTGTTATCGTTCCTTTATAACGGTCAACGTAGGGGTAATCACGTAAATCTTATTTTCTACACTAATCTCACATTCCTACGGATGACTCGCTTTGTCTTTTCCATAATACAAGTCGAGGATTCCTACCTCCATTCTATATATACACATGCACACATATCACGGGGGGGGGGGGGGGGGGGGGGGGGGGGAATATAAAGGAAAATAGCAAATATCCATGAGAAACCGAAAGGGCGGAATGGGTGCCTAACACCTTCCCATTTCGTAACTAAGCCTCCGAACCCTTCTCGAATTATTTGGTTTCGCACGCACCAGTATGTCTTTGGATGCCATTCTTCGGGGTGGCTTCCCCTGTCTGTTTTGAGTAAAATAGACTGGCGACTCTAAATCTCTATACATCTTCACACCTCACAAATCGATGCCGGCCAAAGCGCTCTCCCGAGAGGAGACACGCGGGACCCAAAGGATCCCTTCCTCCCTCCGCGGAGGGGATCGGGGATGGCCACAGTGGCGAATCTGCTGGGGAGATTTTTTATTATATTTTGAGGGCTTGATTCTATTTACATGGATGCTATATTTGTTTATGTCCCCCCCCCCCCCCCATAATCTGCCTATCCCTCTTTCTCACATGTACATCCCATGCCTATGATTATATTCACACACTTGTAGAAAATTCTCCATGTACACTTCACACCACGTGAACCTAGGATCACATGAATATCCCCATGTTGCACGCATCACCCATCCATGCTTGGTGTACCTTTTGGGGTACTTGTACATTGGCTCCCTGTTTGGCATAATCAAGAAAGGCATTATCATCATAAGATACTAATAAGAGAATCATGCATGATTCACACGATATCACCAAAAGAGCATTGATATTTACCAAATTTTACCCAGTAACTGGAGGGTCACTTCGTGATGGGCATTGGTCCGGCAGGTCGCAGTTAGCCTAAGCGATATGACTTCCACCTTCCATTGGCCAAGTACCTTCGACGTATATCGAACGGTTCCCCCGCATCGTACCGCTTGACCGAAGTCATGTCGGGAGGTATATCGCAGATAATTCGTTCACGTACGCTGAGTATATCGAATTCTCTCTCACACGTATCGTCCCCACGAGGTATATGGTGAGGCAATTCACGTACACTCAGGTATATCAAATGGCTTGTCCACAAGTCCCGATTGTCCGCAAGTACCGATTGCCCGCAAGAGCAAGACGTATATCGTGGAAGTCACGCCAAAGGGGGGAACCCATGCCGATTCACCCAACCAACTGCATACCCGCATATAGGTGTCA
The DNA here is from genome assembly GCA_949130495.1 of Sambucus nigra. Lineage (NCBI taxonomy): Eukaryota > Viridiplantae > Streptophyta > Magnoliopsida > Dipsacales > Adoxaceae > Sambucus > Sambucus nigra. The sequence continues at coordinate 696,657,015 of OX422208.1, forward strand.
AACCTAGGACATGCACTTTAGATTGCCGGTTTCAACCTAAAACTCTGCCAAAATTCCGGGTCGGCCTGCCGCCCAATTTTCGCGCATTTTTTAAAATGGGACCCTGTCCGCAAGCCTGGTTACAAGTCCAAACCGTAGATTTGCATATATTAAAAACCCCACTTTTCCAGGCTCGGGTCCCGTTCGGCATTGCATTTAGGAGAGTTAAATACAAGTGAGAACATAATAATCATAATAATCATGTTGAGTTCCGTCTCCAAAAACATTTCTCCCTTCTTTATTAAAAATCCAAAAAAATTTCTCCCTTCTTTATTAAAAATCCAAAAACATTTCCCCCTTCTTTATCAAAAATCCAAAAATAGTTTCTTCCATTTTTTCTCAAAAATAAATCTCATCCTACGCCTTCTCAGGTCGATCGCACGCCCTTGGCCTGGCTCCTTATTGGCTTCGGTCTTCAATCAAATAACCTCGGAGTTTTATCCGCTCCTCTACTACTTCTTCCGAATCCGGAATCCATCCATCTTCCATGGAGAATGCAGATCAACCACCAGTCATACAACCGGATCTGCCGATAGTCCTAGCTCAGCTCGTGGACAAGATTGACAACCTCCAAGTTGTGGTCCGAGAAATGCAACAAAACCAAGTTCCTATGCCTCAAGAGACCGAGGCCCTGTTCCCTCATGCTATGGGTCCACCCAAGCCCATCTGGGTCCCGGAGGAATATCAGCACGCTCCACGTGCCGCTCCGGCTAATGGGCAGCCGCCTGCCCAGCTTCCAATGCCAAACATTGCCCAGCCTGTGGCTAACCTTCCTGTGGTCGCTGATCTAAAGGAGAAGGAGTTGAACAAAGTCAAAGAAGATCTTAAGATGCTCATTAAGAAGTCCAACCATGTCCGAATCTCTGGGAATTACATGGACTACACCCATATGTCTCCTTATCCTAAAGCAAGGTTACCCGAGAAGTTCAAGATGCCAAACATCGAGAAATTCGGAGGGAGTGGTCCCCCAATTGTTCATCTTCGCAGTTAGCATCATTCCATGACTCTACTAGGGGCTTCTGAAGAGGTAATGGACCAACTATTTCAACAAACTTTGAAGGACAGTGCTCTCCGATGGTTTTTATCTCTTGAGGAATACAGAATCCGTAGCTGGGAGGATGTAGCCCAAGAATTCATGTCGCAGTACAAATACAACGAAGAGCTCGAGGTCACCCACCGTGATTTAGAGATGCTCAAATAAAACTCTGGAGAATCAGTCAGTAACTTTATAGCCCGATGGAGGGAAAAAGCAGCTACCATGACCATTCTTCCGTCTGAGTAAGAACAAGTCAACATAGTACAAGAAGGACCCATTAGGTCCATATGGATGAGTTCTAGAAATTTAGTGAATAGAACTTCATTAACTTTCTTGTGGGGAGCCTTAGCAATTTTTCTTCTTGACATGGACCACAAATAATGTTTAAAATTGGTTTGATCTTAGGAAGACATCTAACTATCTCTTGTGAGTACAATATACCAAGACTATCATAATTAATATGACCCAACCTATTATTCCATATCTCATTATCATCCATTCTGGAAATGTTATAAACCTCTGTACTTGGCATAATTGGTGGAACACGAGGCCCTCAATTTTTAAAATCTTACCACAAAAAGTAATTTCCTTTTTAAAGATGCGAAAGTGAGATGGTTTAATTAAACACACACAAATACAAAATTTTAATTTCGTTTACAAATTAAAATTAAACAAAGTTCAAAGTGAAATTAAATTAATCAACAAAAGAATTTTTCAGTTTAACAACATCATTCAATCCGAGTCCTATAAATTTGCCTAAGACATATTTTCAATATTACCAATTTAGGCCAAATCGATTTTAACAAATTAAATAATGGCTTGAATAAAATTAACATTTACCCAAACTATTATGTAGCACCAAATTAAACATGAGTAGTGATTTAAACCAATTTTATCTTTTTATCTAAGAATGCATCTAGGTGAATTTTACAAAAGATATAAAAACAAATAAACCACTACGCCGCGATGTACGAGGAAAAACCCACAACGAGAAACAACCTCAGATAGCCCTAGCCACAAATTCACTAAGTATGGTTTTACAAGTACAAGACACGAAAGAATTACAACACTCGACTTGACTCCATCCAAGCCCCGACGCTTCTTTTTGTACACACCTCTGCCTAGCGAATAACCACAGAGCTCCATCGCGGTCTCGAAATCCACCGATCGGACTTTTTCAGTCACCGCCACCCGAACAAGGAGCCTTTCTCCAAGTGAGTAAGTCAACGCAAACAAACTTCTTCTTTGTGAGATTTAGAAGCAAACCCAAACTTCTCTTCAACTCGGTAGAGAAAAATCAATGACAAACACTCCAAGAAATGATATATATATATTGAAACATGGAATAAACAATATGGGTGTAAAAGTGTTTAAGGAATTTTTCTTGAAGAAATGAACACTCAAACATGAATTTTTTCTTTTTAATTTGAACTCTCTAAAACTCTCTCTAAGAGATGGAGGATAGGGAAAAAGTTACTTCCAAAATGTTAGTTCCTGCACTTGATAAGTCTGTCAAAAGTTAGTGGGGAAAAGGAGTGGTAAAAGTAGGAAAAACTGCTTAAAACTATCAAATAAACTGTTCCCGCCAAATCTCGTTAGAACGAGATTTTCGTTTTGAATGAAGTCTCATTCGAACAACCATTCTAACGATGTTTCAGTGTATAAAATGTAAAGTCATTAGTAAACTCGTCATAATTCTCATTCGAACGGTATTCTCGTTCGAACGACAATTTGAATGATGTTCCAGTGGACAAACAGAGAACTCGTTGGCAAAACCTCGTTTAAACGACATTCTCATGCGAACCAAAAACTCGTTCGAATGACAATTTCAAACGAACTTCTAGAAAGCTGAAATTCTCTTTTTAGCCTAAAAATTTCATTTTAATGTTTTAAGGAAACCTTTCTGAGAATAAACAACAGTTTAAAATAAACTTACACCCAATATATATATATATATATTTAAAAAGCATCCATATCTTAGGAGCAAATGAACCAATATTGGTGAGGTAGAAATAAGGCACATTAAACTTGGCATTTGATGAAGCTTTAATATCTTGGCCGCTACGTCTCCAACAAACACGTTATAGGCTTCAATAGATAAACATGAACTCTATCCTATGACTCAAATGTTTTGTCCGAAATTGAGCCAAAATAACAAAGGACTCAATTGGATATTTGTGTCCTTACAAATATCCCCCTTTGGCTTTTCCTGGACAAAAACCAAACAAAAATCCTAAAGGGCCTTCAAGCTCTAATAAACTAAAAACTATCCCACCGAAAATAAAAATACAATAGCTTGACTCAACCAACCCAAGGATTAATATCTTTGCCTGATGATGAATGTTTCCAGTTAGAGGAATTCTTGCACACTTAAGCAAACTATCAAACGCATAAGGAATATCAAAAATATTAAATGAAATTAAGATAAATACTCCCCCTAAATTAATTCTACCCTTTATTAACTATGATCAACCTAAGAAGATAGTGCTCTCCCACTAAGTTAAATCTCTTAAACTAGGATAAGATTACAATAGGATTAGATACCATTTCTCCCCCTATCAATCTCCCCCCTTTTGTTCAGGAATAGACAAAGGATAAAACTAGTTTAAACATGATGCTTAAAGTGATAAGAACATGACAGTATATGGGCAACAATTACATAGCTAATCCATACAAATGAATACCAACTATGATGAGAAAACAAATGATACCAAATTGACAAATAAGATTCTATGCATGTGATATCAAACAAACTAGGCAACAAACAAGGTATGAATTATGAATTGAAGCAGAAATGGACTAGATAGCAAGAAAAAGACCAATAAAAACAATATAAAATATATGTATACATAATATATAACAAATAGACACGAGTACAAATAAATAGATATAAACACCAAAATGATACGCACAAAATATAATACGAGTCTTCCACACTCTTACAGCATAAATGTGTCATATGGAAATGGAAGTGTTGGGGTTTGAACTAGTAACAATTAAATTTAGACCCAATCACTTAAAACATGTTCACGGAGTTCTCAATTGATTGCAAACTTAATCACATTTGAATATAACCTCATGTGAAAATATAAATTGAACTCAATGAACAAACATACACAATGCATACAAGCCTTGACTTTTGATGATTCTACAAACCAATAGAGTTATAACATTGAAAGTACAACTAGGATAAATGGACATTGTGCAAACCGTTGATATACCATCCAATCTCCCTTAATAAGCATATATTATTTTAATGAATATATAAATAAAACAGGCCTTGGCAAATATTTTTCTTTTTAATGCCATATTTTCTTTTAGGCCTTTGGACCACATATTTCTTTTAGGTCCATTTCAAATGGTGGCTTACTATTCGTAAAGGATAATAATTCCTTTCGGAGCCCTTCCCCGTGCACATTCATATATATCATTTTTATATCTCACACACATCTCACATGCAACAGATTTTGATATGCACTAGTCCTCCTAGGTCATAAATATGTAGATGACAAGATTGGAAGGAGAACACCTCACAAAGATCAAATATAACATGTGATGATTAAATTTCAAAAGAGCTCGTGCATGTATGAATAGAGGCATATAAAAATAGAATCCATTATATCGACACAAAATCCAACTACTCCATGTAAGCATAGTAAAGAACATAATAAGTATTGACAAGATAAACCAAGAGTTCTAGCCACATGGGAGCGGAAAAAATGGGATTCAAACACAAGTATATTCCACATAGAGTGTTTCAAACTAAAATACACAAAAAAAATCTTTTGAGATTTTTGAAATTTTTTAAACCAAACAAACAAAAATATTTACTCCAAAAGATAAACAAAAATCATTTGTATATTTCAATAAGCCTAAATTATAAAGAATGAAACACAAATGATAAAAAAAAATGTTTTTGTATTTTTCATTTAATGCAACCTAAAATGAAATAAGTGTAATACAAAGGATAAATAAAAATCATTATTCTAGCATGTGATTAAGCATGGACCATAGACTAGAAAATTATTAAACAATCATACATATAGCATGATAATATAGAAAGAAGAACAAAAGCTAAAGTATGCAAACAAAACTGACACATTCAACCTTTAGATTTTGCAAGGGAGGAAGCATGTGAAAGTAAATGAGAATCAAATACACTATTTTGTAAAGCTACCAAGTCGGATATCCTAACCCAAATTAATAATGAATGGCGATCTCGGGAAGTCAGAATCTTGGCAACCTCGGTTGCCTTACATAGGGATTTTCTAGGACCTCGTTTAAGATCAAAACAAAATTTCCTAAGATGACCTTTTCGACCACAATGTGAGCACCTAAAGACTAGGCGAAAAGACTTATCTAAGGAATGATCTCAAAAGTCTTTCCTAGGATATACTCCTAAAACATTGGTTTTGTCTTTATGAGTTAATTCATTACAAGTATCGAAGCCTAAACCACAAGTGTCATTTTTTATTTGGACCATGCCTAAGATTTTATCTAGTTTTTCGGACCTACACTCCAAATCAAATTTGACTTTACTAGAGTCTTTTAATTGAACTTCTAATTCTACAATTCTAGACTCCAACAAAACATTTTGCTCTTGAAACTCAAGAAGCTCCTTTTTCAAGGATTTCATTAAACCTTTAAGGCTATCTCTCTCGCCTTCTACATATTCAAGCTTCTCACGAAGAGCTTTCTCACGTGTCCTAAGGTCTTCAACCAACACACTATCACCAACGACCATGACACGCTCTCTTAAACACGCTTCTAAATTCAAATTTGCTCTTTTTAATTTAATAGATTCTTTATATAGTTCTTGAAAAGCATTTTGAAGTTCACTTACATCAACCTCATCATTTTCACTCTCTTTTTCTTCTACACTCTCACTACCATAAAAAATAAGGGAATCATAAACTTTGACCTTGGAAGTGTCATGTGTTAAAATTTCATCATTAGAAGAGTGCTCACTATAACTCACATAACTAACCATAAAAGCCTTAAAGTTGGGCTCATTGGGGGAATCGGGTCCCTCTTCCTTATCACTATCACTAAGGGTTGCATTATAAAAAATTGGTTTCTTACCCTGTCTCCTTGTTTAGTGGGGCACTCTTTTGCCCTATGGCCATACCGTTCACAACCATAACACCTATTTGACTCGTACCTATTTAAGTTTTCATTAATAGTTTTAGGGATCTTCACGGCTTTGTCATGTGTAAATTTTTCAAATTTCTTAAAATCATTTTTAAATTTATCTTTGTTAAATTTAAGAAATTTTTGAAACTTTCTAGCAAACATAGCCATATTTTCCAAGTCACTATCACTTTCACTCTCTACTACTTGTTTTTCCTCCTTTCGGGCTTTTAAAAAAACACCCTTCTCAATTTTCTTTTCAGTTTTAGAGGGAAACATGTCTAGTTCATAGGTTTGTAAATGACCTATGAGCTCTTCTAATTTCGTAGAGGCTAAAGTGGGTAAAGAATTTAGCACGACCACCTTAGGAATAAATCTATCGGGTAGGGACCCTAAAATTTTCATTACTACTCGGTTGTAGGATATTTTCTCTCCCAAATTAAAAGATGAATTAACAATATCGGAAAGTCTAGCATAAAATTCATCAAAAGTTTCTTGTTCATTCATTTTGATGGTTTCAAATTGAGTGGAGAGGTTTTGGAGTTTCGAAGCTTTTACGACTCTAGTTGCTTCATGAGTGAGCTGTAAAATATCCCAAGCTTCTTTAGCGATTTTGCACGTCATAATGCGTCAGAATTCATCCGGCGTGACAGCGCTAAATAAGGCATTTAAACCTCAGGAATTAAAGTTAGCAAGTTTAGTTCTCACTCCATCTATCGGCAGGTTTGGGAACACGCTCATTATCTACTAAATGTGTAGGTGGGGACCACCCATTAACGACAGATAACCAAACTCTCTCCTCGATACATTTTAGTGCCGATTTCATCCGTGCTTTCCAATACGCATAATTAGAACCATCAAAAATAGAAAATTTAAAAAAAGGGGGAAATTCCATTTTACCCAAAAAATAATTAAAGGATCTTAAAGAAGTAATTTATCATTTTGGCTTTGATACCACTTGTTGGAACACTAGGCCCCCAATTTTTAAAATCTAACCACAACAAGTAATTTCCTCTTTAAAGATGCAAAAGCAAGATGGTTCAATTAAACACACACAAATACAAAATTTTAATTTCTTTTACAAATTAAAATTAAACAAAGTTCAAAGTGAAATTAAATTAATTAACAAAAGAATTTTTCACTTTAACAACATCATTCAATCCAAGTCCTAGATATTTGACTAAGACATACTTTCAATATTACCAATTTTGGCCAAACCGATTTTAACAAATTAAATGATAACTTGAATCAAATTAAAATTTACCCAAATTATTATCTAGCGTGCGTCTAGGTGAATTTTGCAAAAAGATAAAATAAACAAATAAACCACTACGCCGCGATGTACGAGGAAAAGCCCACAATGGGAAACAACCTCGGATGGCCCTAGCCACAAATTCACTAATTATCGTTTTACAAGTACAAGACACGAAAGACTTACAACACTCGACTTGACTCCATCCAAGCCCCAAAGCTTCGTCTTGTACACACCTCTGCCTAGCGAATAATCACAGAGGTCCACCGCAGTCTCAGAATCCATCGATCAAACTTTTTTGGTTTATCGCCACCCGAACAAGGAGCCTTTCTCCAAGTGGGTAAGTAAATGCAAACGAACTTCTTCTTTGTGGGATTTAGAAACAAACCCAAACTTCTCTTCAACTCGGTAGAGAAAAAATCGGTGCCAAACACTCCAAGCAATGATATATATATTGAAACATGGAATAAATAATATGGGTGTAAAAGTTTTTAAGGAATTTTTCTTGAAGAAATGAACACTCAAAACATGAACTTTTTCTTTTGAAGTTGAACTCTCTAAAACTCTCTCTAGGAGATTGAGGATAGTGAAAAAGTTACTTCCAAAATGTAGGTTTCCGCACTTGATAAGTCTGTCAAAAGTTAGTGGGGAAAAGGAGTGGGAAAAACTGCTTAAAACTTCCAAATAAACTGTTCCCACCAAATCTCGTTCGAACGATATTTTAGTTCGAACGAAGCCTCATTCGAATGAACATTCTAACGATGTTATAGTGTATAAAATGTAAAGTTGTTAGTAAATTCGTTAAAATTCTTGTTCAAACAGTATTCTCGTTCGAACGACAATTCGAAGGATGTTCCAATGGACAAACATGGAATTCGTTGGCAAAACCTCGTTTGAAACAAACTTCCAGAAAGCTAAAAATTCTATTTTTAGACCAGAAACTTTATTTTAAAGTTTTAAAGAAACCTTTCTAAAAATATACAACAGTTGAAAATAAACTTACACCCAATACAAATTGTTCCAAGATCCTATATATATATATATTTAAAATGAATCCATACCTTAGGAGCAAAGGAACCAATGTTGGTTACGTAAAAACAAGGCATATTAAACTCGACATTTGACGAAACTGTAATATCATGGCCGCTACGTCTTCAACAAACACGTCATAAGCTTGAATAGATAAACTTGAACTCTATCCTATGACTCAAATGTTTTTGTCCAGGATTGAGCTAAAATCACAAAGGAATCAATTGGAAATTTGTGTCCTTACAACTCTGTAACAGTTATCTAGAGTACGGAGTCCTGTAACAATGTAGTCACCTTTTTCATTTAAAATTTTTCAATTGTTCTTTAAAAAGTGACAGTATGGTTTTAGTCATAAAATCGTGATATACTTAGTAAATTGTCTATAAGTCCTTTTACCAATAGAACATTTTCAAGAATGGGTAATCCTTCCTCACAGAGTGCTCCTTTACCAATGATCTGGGCTGATACACCATCTCCAAATAAGACTTTTCCTCCGAAAAAGTTAGTTTTGTTTGAAAGTTTGAAATCATCCCTGGTATTATGTTTGGAACAACCTGAGTCTAAATACTATCCAGTTGTGGTATGTTCTGCTCTAAAAGCACTGATCACTATGTTGGATTTTAACTGGAGTAATATATCATCTTTTTTACCCAAATCACTTTAGTTTTCAATTTGCGTTTATTAGCTCGTATTTGATAAAACTTGTGAGCTTTTATCTTTTCTTTAAAAGATTTTTGCGCATTTTTATTGTTGTTATAAACAGTTGGAGCAATTGGTCTAGAAAAGTATCTAGGATGCCTTCTTGTTGATGGTCTTTTAGTATTAGTCCTTTTCCTTATGTTAAGATAGTTAGAATTCTTGTGTCGTTGTCTAGGAAGGACATAATTATTTCAGCTTCTCCTATAGTAATTGTTATTATGGTAAACAAGAGAGTTATAGAGTGTATTACATAGACATTTGGAATAGGAACCTTCAAGATAATGTCGATACACATCGCAATAGGAGCAGTAAAGATGGCATGTATAACTCACAACCTTAAGAAAATTTGTATTCAAATTTTTTTGTAGGTTTTGGGCTCTATTCTGGTTCCTAGGTGGCAAATAATGAACCATCAAATTTGATCGTCGAATAGGGGCAGATCTATTTAATCTTTCATTCAACATTATGCTTAGAGTTGCTTGATTCCCTAATATCTAACTTCAATTGTTTTTTTTATCAAACTCATTTTTCAAACCTTAAAAATCTGGATAAGTTTCAATAAGTCTTTTGCCACTAGACACAAACTTTATAGTTTCAAAGTTTTTAGTCTGGGTCATAGAGTTAGGACAAAATCCTATTCCAGTTCTATCATCAGAATTGTTTTTACTTTCAGCAACACAATCTTCAAAACATTTAGAATTATTTTCAAATTTTACAAACTTTTTGAAGATTGTGGATGTCTTTTCTTTTGTTTGTTCCAATTCCAACAACGTTCCTTTGTATTTCTTTTCTAGAATTTCATTAGAGTTAGACAACTCTTTCAATTTTTGTTCAAAGTTTTTGGTTTCACTCTCATGAGTTAGACATTGAGTAGTGTACTCTTCAGCATTTTGTTTGATCATCAGACTTAGGGGTTCTGTCTGCTGGGTAAGATCTTCAACAATATTTTCAAGCTTAGTGCTTTTATTGAGAGTTTTTGTGTAGAGTGTGTGAATTTCAGGAAGGTCATCATTTTCGGAGTTGCTAAGTGTGGAGTGTCCTCTAGTGGTTAATTTTTAGGTCTCATATACCCATTGACATCAACAATAGAGCATTCCCTTTTACTCACAAACACGACATTTGAAACATTATCAACATTCATAAGGAATAAGGCAGATAAACCAGTAGGTATAGCATCTATTAACATAGCATGATTAGATTCATCATCATCGTTGTAGATCATCATAGAAAAGAATGACATACAAGGGTCAAAAGTGTTAGGTGACTTAGGTTCATAATTTTCAGAGTCACTTGAGTCATCGCAAGTCTTGATTAGATGATCCCTATTATGTTTGTGAATTTTTTCTAAGTTAACTCTACAGTAACTAGACATGTGTCCTAACTTTCCACATTTATACGATTCAACATTTTTAAGGTCTTTCTCAGGTCTCTTGTGATTATCAGTCTGGTATTTGTCTTGTCTTCTATCAAGAGTCATGTTGTCAGACTGATTTGGATAAGTAGGTTTGCCTTGTCTTTTTGCTATTTTATTTCGAAAGTTCACAATTTTGTTAAACTGTTTGGATATTAAGGCAATCTGATTATCCAAAGTATCTAAATTACGGTCCTCATCAGAGTCTAAGTCAATGCTAGGTATGCTAAATTCAGGTGTGGTCAACTTAGAAGATAAAAACAAGATTGGAGGTAGGTTGTCTCTTTTGAGACTGGGTTAATTGCTTCTTAAATTCTAATTCCATTTTCACAATTCTCAATTTTCTACTAAGGAGTTCATGTGTAAGATTTTGATCATCCATCTCCTCAATTGCATATATCTTATTATTAAATTTTTGTGGAAGTGAGCTTAGTATTTTAGAGAAAATTTCCTTTCTATCATAAACAATCCCATTAGCATGCAATTTGGTCACAATGTCTATCAATCTAATATAAAAGTCATCAAATGACTCAGTCTCAGTCATGATCAAGGAGTTGTACTCGTGAATTAACATTTGTGTTTTAGCAGCTTTAACTCTGGTATCACCCTCATGTGCAGTCACTAGGGTGCCCCGTGCTTCTTTAGAGGTAGAACATAATGATATGCTCTTAAATTCGTGTTCATTAATAGACATGAATATGGAATTTTTGCCTTTATTATTATTAAGTGAAATTTGTTTTTCTTCTTTAGTGAATTCAATTAGTAAGTTTTTAATCCTCACAGTACTTCCTTCAGCGAATGGTTTAGTGCAAAAGTGTAAACATTTTCAATAACTTCCCAGACATCATCTCCCAATGTCCCTTGGATGAAGGCAACCATCCTCACCTTCCAAAAAGGAAAGTTGGTTCTATCAAAGAGAGGAGGCCTGGACAAGTTACCTAGTCTCTCAAATTTCTCGTCCATAATTTGTTTTGAGAAAACAATTTTAGAAACTCAAGATCTAAAGAATTTTTTAAAAACCAAATCTCTGATACCAATTGAAAAAATACCACTTAAGTCGTTTAATTCAAGATTAAATTATCTAAATGGCTCCGAACAGTTTTTTGAAGAAACTCTTTTCTTAAAATAAATTTCAAACACAAGATGTGTAAAATAGAATGAACGAGTTATTTCAGGTATAGGTTTACTAGTTTTGAAAAACAAAACTTAAGAAAATTAAACAAACATAACCTTAAGAAAGGGATGGGAGGAAGAGGAAGTATACATGATCAATTTTAACGTGGTAAAATCTCACCCAATTGGGGAAACATTGACGGAGGTCTCCACACCTCAAAAGTAAAAATTCCACAAAAATAGAATAACAGTTTACAAACTATATAACAATTAAGACACACAATCAGATCTAATTCTAAATCTAGAAATATACCAACTCCTCTGGATTTTCTGACTTCTCCCAAGGCTTTGATGTTGTTGATGTTCTCTCAGTTTTGTAACTCCACTCCTTTTAGCTTTACGTCGACATAAAATGTCCAAGATCTCAATACCAACACCTTTCAGTGTAGTAGTGTGATTGTCTAAGTGCTGATGTACTCTAAATCACATGAATGCAACTTGCACACACTTAATTATAGACAGTATGCAAATCAAATCCAAATATGCACAGAAATTTCCAAAATTAGTTTAATCAAAACTATCAAACTTTGGATCTTTCAAATATCCACAGATTAAGAGGAAATCTTAATATATACACAAGCCAAGATCGTAAGAACTTTTTATTTGAAAATATTTACACTTATTTTATAAAATGGGAAATACAATAAAGTGAAAATCCCCAATCAAGATCTCAACTAGATCAAAGTCTGAATATTCAAACAAACTGAAATCAGAAAAGGTTTTGTTTGTTTCGGTTTTGAAAATAACATATCAGTTTGAAAACAACCAACAAATAAGATTTCTTGAAAGAAGTAATCAAAACTACGCAATATCGAAGTGAAATTATTAGAGAGATCAAATCTCAAAGTTCTATGAAAGAAAATGAGATTTAACCAACCCGATTAAGTTGGGAAAGAAATAAAGGAGAGGAGAGGATGGATCTACTCGAATCTCAAAATAACTCTCTCACAGAAAAGGTAATCTGGAAGGATTTGGCCAGAGTTTAGTTTAGGGTTTGATTTTTCTCTCTTCTTTCTCTCTCTCTCTCTCTCTCTCTCTCTCTCTCTCTCTCTCTCTCTCTCTCTTCTCTCTCTCTTCTCTCTATTTTCTCTCAGAGGTAAGGCTGGCCAAAGATTGTAAACGTATAACATATGTCTTGTATATATAGTAAGAGATGGAAGGATCTGGAACCATTGAGCAAATTAATGCCCAGGATTGACTTTAAAAGATCGAAGCAAATCCAAGGGTTAAGGTTGCACCACTTGAAAGTTAACCCTCATTAGTTGATCCAGATGTTACAAGGATCATCTCACATAACATGCAGTTCATTGATTAAAAGGATCCAAGGGTTCATAGTAAAGCACAAGTATGTGAGAGCGTAGAAATACAAATCTAGCCATTGTGGAAACAACACGTCTAAGGCTAAGATGGAACTATAAACGCGTGTTTTTGAACTTCTACAAATACAAATTGCACCCACATAATTCTCAAGACCTTTTAATTTCTACCCGAGAGGATTTTTAACAGTTTATGGAATTTACAAAACAACCCATAACTTTATTAAAACCCAATTTTTAATTTCTAAGAAATGATTAAAAAATCATAGAAATTATTTGAAATATCCCAAAAATTATAGAAAATTAGTTTATAGGGATTTAACTCACATAACACCAATTAATGAATAAGGCAATCACATATGCAAAACATATGCAACCCAATCAAAATATTTAAAATAGGTTCCCATGGATATGTTTATTACCTTGTCGGCTAGGGATGTGGGGTTTGCTACACTCCATATATATGTATGGACTTATTTAGAATATAGATGTAGATATTTTTATAGTTTAGATATTATTATAGTATTTTAGTCTATAAATATGTGGTACAACCATTAAGATTTTAAACTCACTTTTTAATCCACAGTTGTTTGTTATTTTGTTGTTCCATTTAAAGAAATCTCAAAGAAGGCATGGTCGATTTATCTAACATCCATTTAGCATTGTGGGGTAACTCGCCAAGATGATTGAAAGAGGAAAATCTTGGCATTTAATACCCTTTGATGACAAAAAGTCAGCAACTAATTAACTAAAGGCTTAATATAAATATAAAGAAAATAAATATAGGATGAAAGTTTTAAAAATGAGGTAATATATAGGGGCAAACTAAAAAATTATTGACTAAAAGGACACGATAATTCTTTAATGTTAGACTCCAGCCCATCCCAACTTTGGATTAGATCACAAGGAATTTCAAATTATAATAAACCTATTGATCAAAACCAATATTCTAGGTATGATAAACACATAAATTAGTAAATTTAGTAGATTAAATATTACTCACAAAAATTGAATATAGTTTTCCTACTTCCAAAAATACCCCATGTTTCTATACCTAAGCCCTAGTGTCTCCCTTAATAATTAATCAGTTATATATATATATATATATATATATATATATATATATATATATATATATATATATATATATATATATATATATATATATATATATATATATAGTGAGCCGATATGCCATGTGAAAAAAGACGTGCAGTAAGAAGTCAAGGTGGCATAGTCATCCGAAGATATCGAACTTGCTAACTAAAATTAAAAGGGACGACATCCTATTTTGGGGATATACAAGTCTATGGTAATTCAATTACTTTAAAAATAAGATCAAAGAAGATAGTTAATAACCATAAGGGAGACCTAGATTTGTACAAAACTTGTATCCATAAATAGTAGACACAAGATGTCTTAGGGTACAATTAAATGAATTATTGTAATCATGGATTGGACTCTCAGCTAGCAACCCTATCATTCTAGTCGCCTTACCTCTTTTCCAGTATTAAAGATATAAGGCCTTTGCCTAGAAATGTATGCATGGCAATCTATTGAATCCCTCTTTTATGTGTTTTTTATACTACATTTATATACTGGGGATGAACCATGATATTACAATTATTGTGGGTTTGATATCCCCTAAAATTTGGCAGCATTTATGGGTAGATTAATTCAAATCCAATCATCGTGAAAATATTGTCCCTTATAGTATGAGTGTCCTCCAGTATTATCGTTCATGCTCCAGGAGTATTATCCAGTCTAAGATATATATAGTAATTATGAAACAAGCTCCTTCAATGTCTCATCCACATCCTAGTGAAGAAAGGTTACGGGATGTACATTGAGAAGGTCTGGACCTACCTGTTAATATTATATTCCCTATGCAAATCCACCTTCTAAGGAAGAAACATCACGAATGGTCAATCTTTATGAAGACTAGCTGAATGAATGAGACGACGAAATAGATCGATTGAGAAGACACCTAACCAAGGAATTCGAAGAACATGTTTTTAGTTCCCATATCTTAGAGTGTAATGGACGTGGGAAATTTAGTTACATTGACACCATAAGACTAATCTATGTGGTAGGTTTTTGGTAATTAGTAATCAACATGTGGCATGGTCTAATTGATTTTATGCAAAGTTTTCACTTGTACACCAAATTGTTGGTCAGTATAATCAAGATGTAGCAATAGTTTGATAAAGACCAGGACTTTGTAGAAGAAATAATAAAACAATGACTATCTCGAGTTTATTAAAAATAAATTAGAGGGGAGCTCTAACCTTAACTTGGCATGTACTCCGAAGGATGTAGGTAAGAAGACATTAGTAGATTGATCAACATCTCCTCTCTTTGGGAGCGTAAATATATTAGATGCTCCTAAGAAGTTTTTTATCCCAAAAGATAACAACTTATGACGGAGAGTTAGATCCTACTCACCACATCAAACACTACCAATAGTCAGTGTCTTTATGGAGACATCAATACACCCTCATGTGTAGTCGCGTGTCCTAAACTCTAGGAGAAATCAGACTTAAGTAGTTTCAGAAGCAAACCCTTAGGTCAATATCTTTATTTAGGGAATTGGTCGAGAAGTTAACAACTCAGTTTATCACTAGCAGTAAGGAAGTAAAGTAATTTGATTCCTTATTCACCTTTAAATGGAAGAATTGGGAGTTTCTCTAATGAGGAGTTGGAGATTTTGTCCTTTAAGTTCAGTCTTGCTAGTTTGGACTTTCTCTACTAGTGTCTCATCAAGAAGACAACGTCATCCATGGACGATCTCATGGTCTGCATTGAGAAATATGTTAAAGTTCAGGACGAGCTCCTTAATATCGGAGTTCTAGTAGAAAAAATTCCTAAACAGTTGAAGAATAATGACTCTAAAAAGTCTTCTAAGGGAGGAAACTAGTCATCTTCTACTAATAATGTTGTAAAGACTGATAGTTTCAAGGGGATATTTAAAGAACAGACCAGTGAGAGAGCCTACCAAGGAGTGGACACCTTTTTTAAGGAACCTATTTATAAGGTGATCTCCTAGATAAATAACAAGTCATTATTAAATAAATTATAAGGTATGGAGATCACCTAAAACCATGGTCATCTGATAGAGAATTGTAAAATTTTCAAGAGATACCAAGAAAACCTTGGACAAGTTTGTCACCTAAAGGAGTATGTTGAAAAATACAAAAAATTCCTCAGCACGGGTCAATATAGAAGAAGTAAAAAGATGATGATATTGCACCTATAGGGATGATTATGTTCATACAAACACCTGTCCAACTTAGTTCACGAAAAAGAAGTTGAGGGAAAGAGTAAATATTGTAGCATGCGTACAGAATATTTTCAAGTGGAAGTATTAAATTTCCATCCTCACCAACCATTAGTGTATATATATCAACTTTGTCAAGGCTATCATTTTCACCGATGAAGATTTGGTTGGTACTAGTATGACCCATAAATATGGATTATCCTTACTATTAAAGTGAAATTTTTTAACGTAAATAGAAGAGTTATTGATGAAGGAATTTCTTCGAAGGTTATGTATGTAGACTTATTTCTCGAACTAGGTACAAGGTACATGATTTGGACACCAAGGTGGGTCCTCTAATCAGTATCAATGGAGATGAGAAAACACCATTATGGAAGATTAAGTTGTCGACCAATGACAGCTTACGAGATCAACTTTCATGTGATCCAATCAGAGTCACCACATAATGCCATTTTTAGAAGAGGATGACTCCACACCATGAGGGATGTTAAATCTTCACTCCATTAAATGCTAATGTTTCGGAGTAACTAGGGAATCATCAAAGTAAGAGGGGACTAGGTGAAAAATAATAGTTATTTCATGCCCTCCACCAGATAAGCCCAAGAAAACTTAAGGTGATAATGATTTAGAGGGCGACCAATCCAAATAGAAAACAGAGGGATCTCGACATGGGTTAAAGGAGACCATAATTTCCCCTATCGACTGATTAATAGAGGAAATCCTGATTGTTCCTTTAGACTCATCTTAGCCAAAAAAATCCTTCCTAATTAGTTTGGAATATCCCCAAGATAAGGCAGAATAACTCATTCATTTTCTTAGAATGAACAAATATGTGTTTGCCTAGAGATATTATGATCTTCCAGGAATTAATCATGATATCACATGCCACTGGCTAATCATAAATAATTCATATCATCCAGTCATGCAAAATTTAAAGTAATGAGCCTTGAAAAGTCGGAGCATTAAAAAATGAAGTTGAGAATCAACTTCGCATCGGCTTCGTCAAGGAGGTCCAATACCCAAAATGGGTCTTTAAAATGGTTGTAGTGAAAAAGAACAGTGGAAAGTGGAAGGAATGTGTTGACTCTATTGATCTTAACAAGGCCTATTTAACGAACTTCTTACCACTTCCCAAAATCTTTCAAGTAGTCAACTCCACAATAGTGCGTCAATGAATGAGTTTAGGGGGTCATAATCTAGCTACCATCAGATACCTTCGTTCGGTCCAGAATAGTAGAAGACATCTTTGATTAGAATTTTTGGGCTTTACTACTATAAAGTCATGTCACGCACTTGTAAAAACATCGAGGCTACCTATCAGTATACGATAATTAAGATGTTAAAAAATTATATCATCTCAATTATAGAGGTTTACATTAATAACATGCTCGTCAAGATTAGACAGGCAGTTGATCTAATAATAAATATCTTACAGACCTTCAAAATCCTTAAGGATTACCAAATGAAGTTAAATGCCTCGAAATGTGTCTTTGGAGTTGTCTTTGGAAAACATCTTGGATAATTGGCGATACAAAGAGAAATTGAAAATAATTTGGATCAAATCAAGGCCTTCCGATATATCAAGAAGCCAACCACCATCAGAGACATTTATATCCAAAATTGGATATTATCTACTCTCAGCCGGTTTATATCTAAATCATCGAACAAGCGTCGCCCATTTTCTAAGTTTTTAAGAAGGTAAGCATGTTAATCTTGATGAAGGACTGCAACCAAACATTAGAAGGTATTTGAAAGAACTTGGTATCTCCACCTATGAAGTCAACTCCAATTAGTTATGAGAATATTCACTTATACCTAGTTATTTCACAACGTGCGATTAAGAAAGTATGGTTCTGACTTTAAGAGGGAGAGCAATGGTTGGATTAATATGCTAGTCATACTATCCTTTAGTCATAAAGTTATACAGGCCTATTGAAAAGAAAAATTTTTCATTAATAACATCTGTAAGGAAGTTACGATACTATTTTGATGCTCATACTGTAGTTGTCTTGCTATTTTTCCAACTCAAAGAGGCGTTAAAAAGGAAAGTATTTCTAATATGATGACTAAGTCGTCGCTGTAATTGTACCATGAATATTATATGGCTCATGGACCAATTAGAAGATTACAATTGGACTCACTTATCTCCTAAAGGAGTTCGGCTCAGCTACCCACCCTATTGGATAGTGGAATTATGATTGGTCCTAATATTACAAACAATGAGGTTAATCCATCTAGCTCATACTAATTAACGCTATTATATAACACTGTTAAGGAAAGTACCTACTATGTGACTAAATGATGGCAGTAGCACAAACCATGTGGGAAAGATATGAAGATATTACCCTATGTTATTTATGACAAACTTTATTATTATTCTCCCACTTTCATGTAAATGGTTAACCTTATTCACCTGTAAAGGCTTGAAATGTATCTATTCTTTCTCTTCTAACAACCTATATGTTGTACGTTATCCCTCATTGTAAAGGGATCAAGATAATTTTCCAAATCATTATGTTCTCCATTTATAAAGTGAAATTCAAGGATTGTAACCACTATTCATCCATGACTTTTTCCCACTAAATCTGTACAATCAAAACTAGCACTTGTGAATATAGGCACCTCTTTAGGTAAAACCATGTAAATTTAGTTTCATCCTCTTTCTCTTGTATTTCTCTATTGTTATCTCAAGATTATATTTTCTATGATTTATATCTCTTTATCTATTATTGTTTATAATTAGCGTGCACTTGTTAAGTCCCAATTGATATACTAGTTTTAGGTGATAACATATTGTCACTATCTATGGGAAATGACAAGACATTTGTTTCATTCTACCATTATT
Organism: Sambucus nigra; assembly: GCA_949130495.1. Taxonomy (NCBI): domain Eukaryota; kingdom Viridiplantae; phylum Streptophyta; class Magnoliopsida; order Dipsacales; family Adoxaceae; genus Sambucus; species Sambucus nigra. The sequence continues at coordinate 696,676,222 of OX422208.1, forward strand.
GATTTTTGAAGCTCGAGGATACCCAAGCTTGAGAAAAAATTGAATTCCAATCCAATTCATCGATGTTTCATTTATTTATATTCTACTCATCTACAAATTTCCTTTTAATATTATCTTTGATTCCTTGAATTCTCTATCTTATTTACTTATCCCTACTTTAAATTCGCATTTTTTGTAACTTCTACTACTATAATTATCAAACTTTATTTTATGTTTTGCGGTACTCTATTTTTCTAGGAATTATGTGAAGGTGGGCAAAACCCCAAAAGTAATAGAGCCACTAAGGGATCTCCGCATTCTATGCATATTGGTATGAAAGACCTACAAGAAATATTACAGTACTAAAATAGAGGCCAAGAGTCTATGCAAGAGAGCGTAAATCAGTTGGCGCATAGTATTATGGTAGGGTAAAATAGTCTCGAAAAGAACCCAGTTACGCAAGAAGAGGGTAAAAGCTCTAGTTAAAGAAAAAAGATTCATCCTCCAACCCCATATAGGGATTGGATGCAGACACATCACGAGAGAGTTGTGGAAAATTCTTGATGGTTGAAATTGGGTTCGAAAGGGGAAGGTAAGAGGCCCGACTACTTTATATTAGAGGGTGATAAAAGATCTTATCGCCCAGAGGGAAAATCAACCATAAGAACATGTAGATATGAAAATTAATAGACTTACACCCCAAAACACCTAGGCATTTTGGAGACGCTCAACAAAGGATCTTCCTTTGACCGATTGAGCCTAAAAGTTATGAGGGGGCGCGAGTACTGAGATCTGACATATCCTAGGGAGTATGGAAAAGATCCAAGAAGAACTGAGACCACAATGATTGAATGCTTATCTAGGTCATAACTAAGCGCAAGAGGGTCAGCCCAAGCCAAGTAGACTTCTCAAGAATCAATCTTCGTACAAAGTTAAGGCTGAACCAGAAATATAGTGTCGATTAAGGCTGAAAAGGGGGAACAACCCTCGAAGGGATCTATCCAATGCCTAGAGGATCGTCTGTGCAAAAATATAAAGGAAATTGATATTTGTCCCTCTCCATTCTCCCTCTTTTAATAGCATATATGTAGCATGTTATCCCTTATTATAAAGGGATCGAGATATTTTTAAATGTTATTATGCTATCCATTTCTAGAGTGAACATTAAAAATTGTAATCACTACTTGCCCATAAATTTTTACCATTAAATCTATATAATAAGCTCTATCACATGTGGATGTAGTACATCTTTGGGCCGAACCACGTAAATATGGTTATATTCTCTTTATCTCATTTCTTTCTACTATTAGCTCTAAATTACATTTTCTATGATTTATATATCTTTACCTATTATTGTATATAATTAGTGTACACTTGCTAAGCCATAATTGTCTACTAGTATTACGTGATAAGACAAGTATTGTAAAGGATTACTCAATACTTAGTATCTCCTCCCTTTTTGTCAACTCCCAATAGTGGTTAGAATATCCACTTAAACCTAGTCATTTGACAGTGTGCGACCAATGGGGTAGTGGTATGACTTAAATATAGAGAACATTGGTGGGATTAGTATGTTAGTCATACTCTCCTTGAGTAAGAAATGATGTACATGCCTATTGAAAATTAATTTTTGTCACTAATAGCATTTGCAAGAAGATTTCAAAATAAGTCCCATTCTAGAGATGCTTTATGTCAACTAAGATGATCATGAACATAAGTATAAGTTGTATGTTGATGAAGAATACAATGAGCATGAAACCTGTGCAAAAATTATCTTTGTTACCCCACAAGGATGCCTTATTGAACATGAGAGTGTGCCTCTCAATGATAGCTACACAAAAAAAAATTAATTCACCTAATCCAAGAAAAAGGATTGTTAATTTATTATTATAAAAGTGTTTAGCAATCCAAAAGTCTATGTGAAAAAATATTTTACCAAGCTCTAGAATGTCTAAAGTTTTATCTTCTTAATCAAGACAATGATCATAAAATGTGTGAAAACAGTGAAATAAGCACAAAACTAGATGTACATGGGAAAAGGTTAGATACGGGAAAAACTTAGGGCTAATAAGAACGAAAAATGCCCTATGGTAGAGTTTTAACTGGAATAAATATACTTATAGCCTCACAATGCTACAACCTACTAGACACTCTTTCCCGCCATATCCTCTAAAGAGAGTGCTAATAACTGGAGTATGTTGCACAACTGCACCAATGCCTTTAAATCCCTTTGACAAAACTTTATCCTTTAAAGTGGAAGCAACTTATGTTCTTACATGATGGAACCTTCAAGAAACCAAAATTCTATACCTATGATGTTTAGGGAAATCCATTAGATTTTTTTGTTGGAGTGCTTATAAAGGTGTATTGATTTAATTATCAAAATGAGTTTTTCCAATCTAAGGAAGGGAAAATATTTAATCACTAATGAATATTGGATTTTGAATACAATACGATTAAATATGCATATATTAACAACAACGGCTTGAAACAACCCAAAGAAGAGGAGTAAAAATTCATCTCTGTAGTATATAGGATATTTTTATCAAAAAAAAATTTTGTTTTGAAAGCTCTCACTCTTGGTTTTAAAGAGTAGACAAAACAATTTCATATAGCCTTTTGATTTGAAATGTTTAAAGGATCATATTCTAGGCGTCTTACTCATATAGTTAAATCATGGTCTAAGTCTTCCAAAAGTTTGCACTTAACACACTAACCAAAAAGATCTTAAAGAAAGATATTATGCAAAAGTGAATTTGGGCGTTATTAGATGTTTGTCATTGCAAGGTCACTGTAGCGAGTGATTGCATCACCATGATGAATTTGAAGCTATCCAGATCGCAAAAAGGTCCATATTTTTTTAACGGGGATATAAGCAACAACTAAGAGAATGTCGTTGCACTGAGAAGTACCATTTTTCCAAAGCAAGTCGTGCCTTTGTCCATTGATTTTTTTAATATAGAAATGTCAGAAAAACTTTTAGCAGCAGCGAGACAAGATGTCGTTGTGGAGAAGCTGAGTTGAGGAAAGATGTGCATGTGTCTATAGATTTTGACCAGTTTGCCTTTAGAAGATTTTCCAATATGTTTTGAGGAAAATTCCAAGTTTGTTTGTTTATCACATGAAAATTTATACTTAAAATCACAAAATATGCAATTCCTTATAAAAATATATTTTTATATGAAAACTATATTTGCATGTGAATTAGATAAAAATACAAAACTAAGGTCAATTAAATAGATTTTCTAATTATAAAAATAGGCAAACTAATATGCATCTAAGTCCGCTAATTCTCTCGATGATTAGTATTAAGTGAATTTGGTTTGTTGATTAAGATTTTCAATGACCTCTTGGACAAATGCTCAAACATGTTCTGGTAAAAGAATTCAGACAATCATTTTGATGGAGCACATCGAGTATACTATACTATAAGGATAGATTTTCCATCGTCCGTAGTTTACATTCTATATGTCGTATACGCTTACAATCGTCGAAGGAAGTTCATGATCATTTGTTCAAGGACAACGGATCCGAAAATCATGTATCTTCAACAACGGACATCTACGAGATTGGTTTAGGTAAGGAATATTTTTGAGTTTTGAAAACGTTTTACAATTGTATTGGGATATTTTGTGAAAGTATTTTTTTTATCAAAATGAGGAATTTTTCTATGTCAAAATATATTGTGAAGACTTGTAGGCGAGCTTTATAAAATAATATTTTTTCTCTTTAGTCGTACAAATGACATGTTAATGTCGTTCAAATGACCTCATCTAACGACATCACATATCCTTTCTTAGGTCGCGAGATAGGTCGTTCCTTTATTGCTTCAAATGACCACATACTATTTTATTTTTTAACATGTCATTTCTTGGATCGTTCTAATGACATCTAATGTTGTTCAAACGACATGGCATAAATCATTCGTATGACGTCCACCACCTCAAGTATTTTATTTTTCTATAAATACCTATTTTGTGAGACTTTTTCCTTAAGACTTTTGCAAAACAAAAATTGCAAATCTGCAAAATTTTACTCTTCACTTTTAGGGCACAAAACCTTGTTTTTAATTCACAAAATTATCCCATATACTTTATGTGAATCGTTTTGGAACCCAAGACACTTATTTACTGAAGTTTCTCTTGTATAGAAGTACTTCACTATTACTGCATTGATAATTCTTATGGGAGTTATTTGCTGATGACTGCAGTCATTAGGGATACTCGAGGGTATTCATTGATGAAGGAAGATTCGCAGTTCTGGAGGTTCTCGAGGGAATCGTTGATGATTTTAGGTTGCGTTCTATGTGGATTTTCTGCGAAAAATTCATTGGATTTTTTTTTTTGTGTAGTTGTAAGTTGCGATTTACATTATATAGTGAAATAAAGGGTTTTACCCGAAAGCTGTTTTTTCGTGAAATTGGTTTTTTCCCTTGATTTGTGATTGCATATTTGATTTATTCACATGGATACATGATTTGGGTTTAACTAATTTCGATTGAAGATTGAATCTAATTAAAAAAGTTTTAATATTGGAAATTTGCAAATTACATAATTAATTGATATCATGCATTCTCAAGTTGGTATCAAAGCTTTTACCTCGGTATTTTTCTACCCCTACATATACTTTTACAATTTCCCCATTTGTCGAACTCTAAGACAAAACATAGTAGGAAAAATTATAAGAAAATAAAGAAAATCTACCATTTTACGAATCTCCTCACCTAAGGCAAATACAAAATTAGAAAATTACATTTGTTAAAAATAACTAATCACTGCAATAGACTCCCTCATATTTATGGATGAAAAAGAAGCTCTTGTTCAAACTTTCCTGTCACACACTAGTAAAATCATCAAGGTACCAATGCGAAGAAATGTAATAAGGAAATATGATCAATATAAACAGTGAATATAACATTGTGAACATGAAAGTCATATATATCTAAAATAATCCCCTAGAATATGAAATTCCTCTCAATTAAACATGATGTAGAAACAAATAACTCTAAGCATTCTAATATGCTTTAATAACTATACCCCACTTATTTACAAACCTCTCCCCCTTTTGTGTCATGGAAATTGACAAAGTAAAGAACTGAGCACATAATGGGACCAAGCCCTAAAGATATTTTATGAGAGTGAAACATGCTAATCAAACCAAAAAATAGAAAATAATTATTTATTGAGTGAATAATTAAAATGTTAATCTAGGCAAAAGATAGTCATAAGAGTAATATCCCAAAGATTAGCCATTTAAACTACACATGAGAAGATAAAATATATAAAAGAAATAAGAGATATGGAATGCTAAAGGACGATAACAATTCAAAAGCTAAGAGTTTATGAGGATTACGATGAGTATGATCAATATAAACAAAATATAAATAATTATGAACAAACAAAATTTACATAACTTACAAATAAAAAATCTCAATAGTAGCATCATCCAAGGCATCCTAAACATTGTGCGCATCATATCAAACTGGGGTTTAAGGTCATCATTGAAGGAAGATTTCATGGAATAAATGATGATAGAAAACTAATCCAACTCATTTTCAGTTAAAGGGTATGGACTAGATGCTAGTGATGTAGGGATAGGATGAGGAGGATGTGGAGGAATGACACGAGGTGGTACAATGAGGTCATCAATGTTATTAATCTGACAAAATGACATAAGATATGAATTAATAGTCAATGCAAACTTCAGTATTTCCTTAACTTACATTTTAAGGGAAGTAACTCCACACTCCAAAACTAAGCGCATGATTAAGTTACCATATGGGAAAGTTTGAGATATAAAACGCTCCTCAGTGTGATAAAAAATACAATCCAAAATCAAGTCACACAACACACACCAACACTCGAACTAATGGCTCACAATAATCGTGCATGTTTGGAAGTTAAGTTGTGTGAGTGGTATGTGGGAAAAATAGAAGAATAAATAAATATATTTAGGATTTATAAGTCTTTATCAAGATAAAAATTCAAAACAATCATATTGTTCCATTGCTAGAAATAGTCATCACTCACAAGAGTGATGGCATCCCGGGTTCAAAGTCCACTCAATTACTTCTCATAACGATATTTAGGATATTTTTCTTCTAGAACACCAAAGTAGTTTCGTATCCACTTGGAAGAAGGTTGAACTTGAATTACCCACACTTTGGAAGAAAGATTTTTATTTCTTTCGTGATCCTTACCAACTATAAGAGTATAATAAATTCATATAAACATGAGTCGACAAAAGATTCCAAATCTATTAACCTCTCCAAATGCACAAAGTTTTTGACAAATATTTCATCAAATATGGAGTGTTTGGTGAATGTACAGACACATGAGCATGATTTTGAATCCATATGATAGCCTAAAATCACACACCTATACGCAAGCAAAAATATCCCATGAGGTATGGAGATTAAAACCATGGATCCTATACTAGAACTATAAGTTGAAAACCCCCAAGATGTAATGGAAAATATATACCCAATAAAGGCTACTCAAGAGATTAAATCTAAACTTAAGATAACCACAAACTCAGCAACCATAGATAAGTTTTTACTAAAATCTATCAAAACAATAATCACTAATCCCTAATTCTTAAAAATGAGTAAACTTGAAAAATCAATGGAATAAAAACTTAATGAGATGATGATTAATCCACTACGGTGAGGTAAAGACAACCTAAAAGACTTCCACGCTCTAGTGACATATGTCTAGCCTGCTTTTAACGATAAAAAGCTATGCAAAAATAACACAAACATAAAGTAAAGGTGAAGACTTATTATGATTTTTAAAATAGTGGTTTGGGGGATGTTTATTTTAACTAATGAGGTGCTAATATTTAAACAAAACTAACGAATAAAAACTAAAAGAAGTGATGTGTGAGATGAATAAATATGAGAACAAACAAGGGATGGGACTTTACTAAATATATAAATTATTTTAATTACTTAATTTATTTATTTAATATGGCCTAAGATAATAACATTACAAACAACTCTCGTCATAAATGTAATATTAATATTATCCTTTTAGATAAATAATTTTCAAACTTTCACAAACTCTTAAACATTATAATTAAACCTTTTTTAATAAATCACCTGCTAGGACAAGCCTATTAAAAATTCTTTAATCCTTGAAAATATTAATTATATGGAGTTGAAATTTAAGATATAATATTACACATGAGAAAAAACAATCTCTAGTTTGATTCTAAAAGAACACTGCATCTCAAACTTGATTTTTTCTCAAAAATTATATTCCCTCTCTCGACGCATAAATTTAAAACGTGAAAGTTCAAAGCTAATTTTCAAAGGAACACAATAAATAATAACAATTAACTTATTAAAGTAAACATTAACATGGGTTTCATATCACTCCTTGAATGAAAGATTTAACCTAACATGTGAAGTATTTTTACATATAATATGTAAAAATAATTCATTAGAGGCCTACAGAAAAGGAATAGAAAATATAAGATAATAATATTTATAACAAGTCTCCTTAGATTTTCATTGAACCTCCATGCTTTGAAATTGAAGAACACCCACAAATTTTAGTTTTACAATAATATATGAATCAAAAGTGTACCTCATAAACTCACAATTTGTATCTCGGAATATAAATTCCCTCACACAATTCTATAAAAGAATACCAAAGAAATAATTAAAGTTTTAACAATAAACTAACCTCAAATTACCCTATAAAAATGAACTAGAAGAACGTTTTCTCTTTAAAACTTGGATGTTCTAAATGTGTATCCAAATTACTCTATTTATAGGTTGTAAAAATTAGTTTAGGGTTTAAAAATGGAATTACACAATAAAATAATGGGTGATTTAATTAAATAATAAGAAGGGAGTAATGCGTGAATGAATTGTTATATGAGGGCATGTGATGGTTGATGGGAATATTATGGGAGAAGAATAAAACATGGGGGAAAGAAAAAAGAAGGTGGGAGAGAGAGTGAGTGTGAAAAGATGGGGGAAGGAAACTAGGTGAATTAAGTATCATCATCATGTGGCCCAACGTCCTGCTATCGTGTGGTGTTATATGTCATCATCATGTGGTGTCACATGTAATCATATTTTGGTGCCACATGTAATCATCCTATGGTACCATGTGTCATCATCTTGTGGCACCACGTGTCATCATATACTAGTTCCATGTGTCATCATCGTATTCTCCCACGTTTCATGATCTGCTCAACCCAATTTCCTTAATTATATTTTTTACCACAAAACATGAAACTTTGTCATTTGATATCGGATTGACACGCCGTTTGAACCCATCCTTTCCTTGATTTAAGGCCTACAAGTTTCTTGATTCATACGAGTCCGAAATTGGTAATTTATTTGACCATCAAAGATAGTATGTGACTGTTCCTTGCCCAAATTGCCTTGAAATATCTCGTTTGAATTTGCTAATGCGTTTTAACCTAGAAGATAAACAAATAACTGCATAAGGTCAATTTTATTAAGAACTAGTAACTAAAATGCGTATATTTAGGGTATAAATTTAACACTTTTGGATTCTTATCAAATATGAACAAAACAAAAATCATATCTAAAGAATAAAAATAATGATGGAGAGAAATCAAGATGTCTATCCAAAAAGAGTAAACCAAACACTCTAAGATACTTAAACCAAAAGAATCATATTTCATTATAGACAAGGTCAACGCCTTGACATTTTTGTTTAGAAATTCTTGTCCTCCCATATCAATCATTTACTTTGGAACCCTATCATAATCATGTCTTAAAGAGTTGGATCTATTAACAAAAATAAGAAGTGTGGGGAGATCGTATAATTTTACTATCCCCTTTTCTTCGGAAGAAACCTTTTGAGAGGATTTTACCTTTTTCTTTTGTTATTATTGACCTTTCTAACCTCTCAAAATCACTTAAATATGATGCGTGTTCAAGAAAATCACAAAACTCCTTAAGGTGTCCTAATATATGACAATGTGTGGACCTCTAGGGTTATAGGTCGACGTGGTGCTAGAGTTGTTGCTTTCGGAGTCTAAAGATAAATTCCTTTAAGTGTTATTCCATATTGCAATAGGAACACATGAAACTAGCCCTCCCTTGGCTTTCCTCGAGTATAGAATGAGTTAAAGATTCACCAATTGGAGATGAAAAAATATGTTGTGATGTTATAAAATCTTGGTTAGACATAGAACCATCACTTTTGTAGTCGCCAAATTGGCACCAAAACGCATCATATCCAACTTTTGATGCCTATCCTCAACATCCATATTGGAAGTGATTGTGGATATTATATTAGTCTCAAGTAAATAGATTCGGTTATATGGGGTATTATCTAGTTTTCACTCTCTATTAGGGTTATCCTAAGGAACTCAATCTCCAAGTGATAACGTCAATGGAATCTCCTTCAAAATGAGGTGCACTACTGACTACGTGTAGAGAAACAAAATAGCTCACACAACACTTACTCACCATAGCCATGTGGTTCTTAACATTATTTAACTTGGTGGATATTTCCATGTTATGCCTTTCGAGGTATATGGACTCCTTGTAAAGCCTAACATAGTCCTCTTAGAGATCATATTCCTCGTATTCCTCAATAGTACTTAGAATGGAGATAGTAACAGTCTTTTCTTCACTATGGATAAGAAGAATATCAAACCCCTCTAAATTATGTAACTTGTTAAATTTCTCTCTTTCTATAAAAGTGGCATAGTTTCTTTCTTGAGAGTCATCTTTGGAGTCTAAGTCATCATCACTAAAAGTTTCTTAATAAGCATTTTTACACTATCGTGACTCACATGTAAGAGACATTTCTTATAAATAAGCCATATAGCACCACACGTAAAAACACATATGGGTCCTTAGAGATTCATATTTCATTTCTCCACTTCCATGAACAATCTCAAGTCTACGTGGATAGTTTATGGTTGTGCCTTTTGACTGAAATCTTTTTTGCCACTCCTTAGAAAACTTAGTGAGAAATAGCATATTATCCTCACTAACATCATGGGAACTAAAATAAGGAGATGACTTTTTAGCCTTTGAAGCTAGATTTTACTTATATTCTATAGGTGGTAGTCATTGGTGATAAGACAAATTTTCCTCATAGGTTCGGAGATAGTCAACCAATTCGCCTTCACACATTGGCCTTAAGAGAAAGTTTTTAACCTCTTCAATGGAATCGACTTTAAAATGGGATCTAAGTGAAGGATTGTAAGATTTTATTTATCAATTTTATTCTATTTTACTTTCTTTCCTAAATCAAAGATAGAGGTAATTATGTCATTCATCTCGGCATATAACTCGTCAAATGTTTTGATCTCTTTTATGTAAGAAGTTATAAGCAGGTTGTAAAATGTTGAATCTTGTAATGATTAATGGTGGAGGTGCATTTGTAGGTTATTTGTAAAACATCTCGATGCCTCCTTAAATGTTGGACACATAGATATATGCCTAAACTCACTCGGGGACACACAACAAAAAATAGCGTTAATCACCTTCATGTTCTCCCCACTCTCCTTGAAATTATCGTCATCCAAACTAGATCTATTTTTATCAACTGTGATGTCATCAAGAAAGGTCTTAGAACAAGTCCATCCTGCAAGCACACTATTCCATATACAGTTATCTATGCACATTATATATGATAGCATGCGGGCTTTCCAATAGGAATGATTGCTACAATTAAATAGAGGTGGTTAGAGAGTCTAAATTACATCTATTAAAGATAAAAAGGATATATACACAAAAGAATGGCCATAATTAAATACACAAAAGATGCAATTCTTTATAAAAATAGATTTTCTATATGAAAAGTATATTTTCATGTGCATTTGACAAAATTAAAAAACAAGGCTAATTTAAAATATTTTCTAATTATAATAATATATTAACAAAGGTGATTTTAAGTCCCTCAAATTCTAGTACCTTTTCCTTAGTGGTGTACTTGAGGTACGGTATTTAGTGAATCTAGTTTATTGATGAATTTTTTTGTTGACCTCTTGGACAAAGACTCAAACATGTTTTGGTAACAAAATTAATAAATTATATTCTATGGAGCACATTAAGTATATTCTATTCTTGTAGAATAGGTAGTCTGGCTTGGATTTTAGGGATCCAATAATGAGGCAGAGTTTGAGGTCATGATCCTTGGCCTAAAAAGTGAGATCATATTAGGGGAAAGGATATAAGAGTCTATTATGATCAATAACTGATCACCAATCATCTCAGCGGGGAATGTAAAGCCTAAGAGTCAAGGATGCTCATTTATCATAACAAGGTAAGGAAGATATTGAAATATTTTAGGTAGGTATGAGTAGAATAGTCATCATGGAAATACAACAGTCATGTTGATGCCATAGATATACTAGCTTAAGTGATTGACATCGATTTGAAGAGGATAATTATGGTGGAATATGCCAACCGACCAAGCATTGATGATCCACATGCTGCCCAGATGTCATGCAAATTGAACCATCCCTATCCTGGATAGATCCCATCATAGCATATATAAATAATGCGGATCTTTCGCAGATGAAAAAAATAATGCAAGTTAAAAATCCAATTGGAAAAGTATTTCCTTAACTGTGAAGGAAAAATTTATCGACAATCTTTCACAGGTCCTCTTCTCATATGTGATCACTTAGATCAATTAGAAGTCACCCTTAACGAGATGCATAAAATGGGTTTCAGTACTTAAGAAGGTGGCCAATTAATCTCATCCAATGAAAACTCTCAATTATATTGGTGGACTCTCATAAAGAAGATATCAATCCTCTCAAAAGTCCATGGATTTTTCTTAGTGGGTCATGGACATCGTGGCAGCTATACCTGTAGTACCAAGGAATAAGAATCACTTAATAACTACCAACATCTACTTTTATGAATGGGTGGAGGTATAACCATTGACTCATGGAAAATAAGTTGATGCCAAATGACTCGTGTGGAGGAACATCATCACTAGATAATGAAACCAGTTTGACAAAGACATCTTCAGATAATTTTATGCAGAATATGCGATCATGATTCATTATTCATTATTAGTCTTCCAATAACGTAGAAAGTCGAATGGATAATGCAATAGTAATATGGGTGGATGAAGTTTCATCTATCCTTTAGGCATGATAAATAATTCCCACGATATTGACGGGGGAAACCCCATAGTACTTAGCATATGGTATAAATGCAACAATTCCATTGGAAATAGACCTCCTAACTCTAAGGAAAGAAATATTCGAGGATGATCACAAGAAGGATAGTCCATTCCATGGAATTGATATTATATAAGAATAAGAAGAGAAGTTTCTTATTCATTTTGGAGCATACCAACAAGAGTTTTCCAAATAACATGATTGAAAGGTCATGGTCAAGGAATTATAGTTTGATGATATAGTTTTCAGGATACTTCTATAGGCTTACAAGAAGCCTTATAGTTGAAAGATGACTCCAAATTAGTAAGGACCATATAAAGTGGTGTTAAAATGGGGGAGGTGGATCATACCACATGGAGAATTTGGATGGCACAACAGTAGCTAGGTTATGGAATTCCATGAACCTCCGAAAATTGTACCAATAGATAGTAGGTTACTTTTTCAAATGTTTCAATTCAATAATGATGATTCATTTTAATAAATGTTTTTCCTTTATGATTGTACCTATAAGTCTTGTCTCCATCATAGAACCCACCTGAAAATGATGGTACAATTGAAGTTCGATCGAGTGGCATAAAATAGGAACAAACCCATCTAAGAATGGGTGGTACAACTTAAATATAAGTTGTACACTAACATTTAGTATCAAACTCACATAAAAATATTAGTACAACCCAAGTTGGGTTGGTTTACCTATAATAGGTATAAATCCAACTAATAATGGGTGGTACGACTTATAAATAAGTTGGTCACCTTCATTTGGCATCAAACTCAACCTGAAAAAAATTGTACAACCCAAGTTGGGTTGTTCATTCTATAATATGCACAACCCACCTATACGGGTGGTATAATTTATAAATAAGTTGATAGACTATGTTTGGCATAACACCCACCTAAGAAGGGTGGAAGAACCCAACTTGGGTTGGTCATACTAGAATAGGTACAAACCCACCTAAAAGTGGGTGGTATAACTTATAAATAATTTGGTCGGTTATGTTTGGCATCAAACCAACTTGAAAATGGTAGTATAACCCAAGTGTGTTTGATGGTCCTAGAATAGGGCACAAACCCACCTAAGAACGGGTGGTACCACCATAGACCTTAGTTAATCGGTTAACAAATTAGTCTTTAAATTAAATTTTACCAGTCATTAGAATCGGTCACAGAATACGACTCCACTGAGTACTGTCTATCTTAAAAAGCATAGTTAACTTAAATTTTTTAATTAATTGAGATAACATTTAGCATCTTGATTAAATTACACATCCTTGGGATTTGTTATATACCATAACTCCACTTAATACTAGCCATGTTTAGTATGGATATCAACTTGCAAAGTGTTGATTTCGAGACATATGAAAATTAATTCATATGAAAAATAAATAAGGAAATAGTAATCAAAGATGATACAAACTATCATTAATATAGAAAAATTTCATGGGCCTTCAAAGGATATGGAAAAACAACCTACAAAAGGAGTGTAAAAATGGATAAAAGCTTAAATATCTAGGGGTAACCTCTCGTAACTTATATATGAGCATTCCCTTGACTGGAAGTAGTATTTTACTCTTGGACGACCACATTAGTAGGAGTAATAGGTCAACAAATAGCCTCCAACGCCTCTTGGTTTGGTTTTAATGAAGCGCCACCCTTTCCTATTATAGGCTTTTTAAAAGGAGGGTGCTCAACATATAGTGGGTACCATCTAGATATTTAGACTTTAGAGGCTAGAAATCTAGTCAAAGTTCAATGAAACTAACTCGTGGAATTCTAGTTGTGATGAAGGATCTTGTATTTCCACCTCAAATCCCTATTCATATGCATTTTCAAATCCATCCTCCATTTTATTTTCAATATCCTTCTTTTGCCTTTGCAAAATCATTTTTTTCCAGGACTTTTGGGTGGAGTGTTTTTCGAGGGTGGCAAGGTCAGTGTCTACCCTGTTGAACTCCATTTGATTTTGTTAACCTCTCTCCAACGCCTTTTCCTTTTAAGTTGACTTCTCTTTCAGCTTTAACTCCAATTTTGTCACATGTTTGGTCTTCTCGAAAAAAGTGTTTTGCATGATGTTGGCTCTGTCATCGAGAATTTAATTCCTTATCACCTCGTGATCGAATTTAGAGGCCATCTCTTCCATGGAATAAATTGCATGAAAAATGAAAAGGGGAAGGTAGGGATTAATACCATGCTAAAAAAATTGATAATTGTGAAAATTACAAGTAAAACTGATTTACCTGAACAATGTAGAAGAGACCATACTTTTGAAGGCTCTCCATGATAAATGAACTCAAATCATCCATGTAAATGGGTAATATGGTAGACTGAGAGGATAAATATGAGACGTTGATGTTATGATTCACTAAATCATTAATTGTGACATGCTCCTTGACCTTCATAAAGCTTATCGCCCAATGGTGTATCCTATATGTGTTTGGTGGAGAAGGTTGTTGGTGACTCTATTAATGAGGGGTAATAACCAATGGATAGTTATTTCCCCTAATTGGAGGTATGAAAGGAGCAAGAGAAATGGAATTTATCTTCCTCCTCTCCTAGTCCAGTTAGGCTTGTCTCTCTTTTTCTCTATATTTCTTCATCTCAAAGGCTTATATCTCCCAAGGAGACATCATATATTTTTTTGGTTTTGGATGAAACTTGGGCACTTTGATCGCCTATTAGCCACATTTTTTTAGGTTGGTATAGACGATGGAAAGATCAACTATTTGACAAGGATGACCCACTATATCTTGACGATTGTTTGAGACAAGTGGGACAAAAAATCTCGCACTTTTTCTTCTTATTCATCCTCAAATTCCTCCCAAAGCTATATTGAGATCCCGACCTCTTTGTATGAGTATAGAGGAGAAAATTATTTAAAGAAAAGGTATTATTCTTCCTCTTCTTATACTTTTTCTTAGTCATTGTTGTTTTCAGTTGAAACAACATAGGTGGGGAAAAAACTTCACCTATGTATATGATCGAGTGGAAACCGAGCGTCCGTGTAATACGCTAGTCGTTGTTATCGGCTTCCAACCTCAATACAAAAAAAACCTAAACTTTTAACTACACTTTTATGGAGTATAGTAGTAAGTCTGGGTATCGAATCCACAGGGAATGTTTTATAGAATTTAATTGATTTATTACTTCTAAAATAAAAGTGAAAAAGATGATGATGGTTGACAAGGGGAAATAAGTTGGAACAAATTTATTAAACTAATTAAAATGAATGAGGAAATAGGTTGGAATACAATCCCCCAATCCCGAGTAATTACCCATTAGAATACTAGAATTGTAAATTATAAATTTGAATGAATCCAGTCTTTATAGATCCTAAGCATTACATATATTAGGTTCAAGCCCGCATCATATGAAATCAAAGATAAATATAAAGCGGTGCTAAATAATTACACGCACATCATATTCTTAAATATCCCAAGTACCTAGGGCAAGAGAGATTAAAAGATCTAGGATGATTGTGAACTTATCTTACACGATTCTTTCAAATTTAAATTTAAATTCTATTTCCTACGTATATAAATTACATCGGGATGGGTTCATGCATCCCAACCCTTAAAAATTAGCTAAACATGATGAAAACAAAAGAAAACTCTAACAAACATTGTTAACAATTTGCAAAACAATTGAGAATTGAATGGAAAAATAAAATAGAGAATAGAAATTGATACTTGTATTTAGCAAGAGGAGAAAGAGATGAATTTGAATCCAGCAAAACTTCTTCTTGAAACTTACAACTAGGGTTTATGAAAACTTCTACCAAAGAAAACTACAATCTAACTTTCTCTCTCTAATCCTACTCCTACCCTCTAGAATTTGACTCCCTCTCTCTAGAATTCAACTCCTCTTGAAAATGAGGTAGGGCTTGGTATTTTATAGCACCAAGATGCATGAATTTGGCATCAAATTTCGCTTGTGGCACAAGTTTTCCAAGAGTTGCACTGCATTAAATGCATAATTAATTACAGAAATCCGCACATCCAGACTCTTCATTATCGCGCAACTTCAAAACATCGTAACTTCTTCACCGTAGCTCGGATTGAGGTACCGTTTTTTCCAGTATTCTTGTAATTTAGAGCTCTTCAACTTTCTAGTTGGCCCCACCTTCGAACTAAGGCTGAAAAATTACGAAAATGCCCTTCAACTCTCCATTTCTTGGTTTCTTTCACTGTTTTGAGTTCTCCTTCGCACTAACTTGCATGAAATACCTGTAAAACACATGAGAAATACACAAAACACGAAATAATTGCCAAAAAAGGTTAGTAGAATAAATACGAGACAAATCCAAGATATTTACACTGCACGGGATCATAAAAATACCGAAATTAAGGGGATAAATGTGAAGAATATGTGCCTAATCAGTATACCTCCTTAGAAACTTGTCTTTGGATAGGGGTCGTTATGAGGATTGAGGAATCGCTAAGTGCAAAGTAGATGGGAACATAAACATATAGGACAAATCTTAAATTCTTAGCTATCGTAACTATCAGTTTGTAGCCATGAAGGATGTGGGAGACTTTTTAATGTGGTCGGACTCTGACCGGAGTTTGTCTAGTTTAAACTCTTTGCAAATTAATCAATATCTCATGGTTTTATCTTTTAATAATTTTTTCACTCACGAAAGAGTCAAATTACTAACTCTAACAGCCCGAGCTTTTTAAGTCGGTTTTAACTAAATTAACTTTGATTTAAAAATAAAATAAAATTTTGGGATCTGTTTAATTTTGGTATGAAAAAATATAGGTTTTTATATATAAAAAGAAGGTTTTAAGTGGAATTCAAATTGGGATTAAAAATTGGAAATTATAATTTTTTGTATAAAATCGGGGGAGGATCCGACCTGAGGAGTATAAAAATATAAAAAAAATCCAACCATCCGTCCGACCTAAAAATTTTACAAAAGCTCCATCTCATCGTCAGCTACAACATAGTAAAATTTCAACTAATTTCGACGATTCCATCATCCACAATAAATTTTTAAGTGTTTGTGTTTGATTAGGACTCAAAACTCTTTTTGGTATATAAAGATAAAGTAACGGGTTTAGGACTTTTAAAACACAGTTTAGCCTTCTAAAAAATAAGTATCCTCATTTATTTTTATCTCCCTCTATCTATAAACCCTAGCCCCAGTTTTATTCAATATTCAACCCATGATTTGAAGGCTTATTTGGTGTTTTCTCGATTTTGGGCTAGAACGAGTTTTTATTATTTTCGCGAGAGGAACGTAGTGGTATGATCAGTATTTTAAGATAGAATTTTATGAGTTTCTTATGATGATTTTAAGGTACGGAGTTTACGCAATATGCTCATTGAATATCTTGAGAGTAGTCGGTTTATTCCCCATTTATTTGTACTCATATTATTGGTATCATGATATTTATTGAAATCTAAAATATTGATTCGATAAGAGATATTGTATATATTGATAGGCATGATGTCATTTAATTTTTATATAACACGGAGAATGGTCACCCGCCAATAGTCCAAAAGTTCAATAGCCATGATGAGGCTTTACGAAGTTTAGGTGAGGTGAGGGGAGGGGAGGCCCGGTGACGTATTTATGTGTTATTGAAAAATTAAATTAGTATAATGCTCGGATATCGCATTGGATTTGAATTTGGTTTCATATTGTTGCATTTTATTCACTGTTATTATTTTGATCATCTATTCTTGTCATATTGTTTACTTCCCCATATTTTTCTTTTAGTGGAAGGTTAGCGTGGATTTGGACGCTATGGATTTTTGGAGGATTTTAGAGAATGACGTTTGGAAGATTTTATTTTTGTATAGCTTGGCAGTGTAAGTTATTTGGAGAATCTTAGTATTATTTTCAAGTTAAATTTAATTTTAATTATTTTGGAAGTGTAAATTTTGGATTCATTATATTTATTTTTTTGGAATATAGATGCTCTATACAAATTGTTGAGGATTCAGTTTAGTTTTAATCGTAGTCGCGCCTCGTATTTTACGCGGGGTGTTACAATATATTAAGCAATTAAAATAATGGCCTAACTTCCAGGAGATCTGACCTTGATAGGCATGGGCAGACTTGTGTATTATACAACATATAAAATACCTAAAAACACCAAGATATCCTTATCGATGTCTTTTTGTGATTTAGGAAGCCAAGTCACTAGACTACGAAACTTATCGATGATCTGGAAATAGTAAGTATCTGACCCAGGAGAAGTTCTTAGGTCATAACAATACATGATTTAGTTTAAACCAAAATTTTCCCCACAAATTTGGTTAATTACCATTGTACCCAATACAATATGGAAGAAATGTCATTTTCTTTGATTTGAATTATTTCGTAAAATTGGAGTGCTTCCACTAGTAATGGGTGAAGATGTAACAGACTACACTTTTTATCAATGCAGTTGTCATAAAGGCAACATTATCGTCAATATCATAAACATCTTCTTCCTCAATGGAGGTCGTAATATGAACATTGATAGGTATGAGGAATTTAGAATGAAATGCCTCAAATTATTTTCTGAGCATGCGCCTAGACATGGATGTTAAATATGGTAATAGAGAAATGAGAAGAAGAAAGCTTGTAATGTACGAGTTTCAAGATTTAGATATAAAAAGTGAATTATGGAGAGTATCTTTAAAATGAACAATTAAATGAAAGGATTATGAGTGGGGTACACCACATGGTATGATGCTTAACAATGACCGATTATTACGCGAAAGGCTTAAGTCTCTAAGACTGTTTTATATATAAATAGGCATGCCGTTAATGTTCTAGGTCAACTAATTGCACACAATTTTCTTCACAACTTGGTCTCTTACAAAAAAGTATTATCACTCCAATTCATCTTCTTATTATGTATAAAGTAATAATATTCTTCTTTGCCTTCCTTATGGACACAGACACAATGACCTCCCGAACCACGTACATATGTGTGTTATTTTTATATTGCACTCATCGTTGTATTGAAAATGGTATTCAACATTTATTGTAGGATTAATCACCCCTACAATATGGCGTTATTTATGAGAACATGCTTGTATCCCCATCATTTTATAATACCAGTCCTCATTTGATATGACTATCCACCAGTCCTACCATTATCATGTGGGAATCCTCTTCGATTAGATTTTTTAATTTTTTGGAGGGAATAAACTCATTTTAGATCCCCCTCCATCTCCTAGTAACGTAAGGTCTCAGGGATGCACATTTCATAGGTTTTGTCCTAGCTGTCAATGTAACACGCCCTACGTGGATACCCTTAATAAAAACACATCATCATGAACCTTAATCAGGTATGTTTGAATGAATGAGGAAACAAAATTTATCTGTTGAAGAGGCATTCTAGATCCCAAAACATTGAATATGATAAAAAAATGAAGAATTTAATATCCTAGACTCCTGAGGGTTGGTAATAATGTCAAAGCCTCCAAATTCGCATTCTATCGGCCTAAATTTAATCATGCTTTTATCCACAGTATAGTTAGTCATAGCCTAGCGCTAGCTCATCTTGAAGAATTCAATAATGGCCTAGACTAGAATCCTATTAACGAACATCAACAGTGACGGTTTATAAAAATTTATCAAGAAATAACTTAAAAAAAGCATGAACCCTAACCCGACACACACTCGAAAGGATCTTACTACAAGATCTATGTGTCACGGGTTATCTTCCCCTTTCACTACTAACATAGAGTCATTGGGACCCTAAAAGAAGTTATTTACTCATAACAACACCAAGTACAATATAATGATAAATGAAGCACATTATATCTTACATTAGACTTATGTGGAACAACAACCTCATTATGTAGGATCATGATAATATAGATCATTCCAAAGCTGGGGTTAATAACCCAGGATGCAATCTTGGATCCCAAAGTATGCATCCCACCAAATTTTTGACTAGTGGATTCAACATGAGCCTACACATGCACCTCTATTATGTTCAAACACATAATATTATACAATAGTCACACTTGGTTCTTAAGACGATCTAACTCTGATACATATCACAATTTTCTTAATTAGATATAACATTTACTAAACTTATTAAAAACATCTTATTAGTAGAAAAATATCATTAAATCAGTCCTTATAGGGTCCTAGATTCACCCAAATTGAAAATAAGTCAAAATCCTCAAAAACATAATACTCCAAGGACCCAATGGGGGTTAATCTAGTAGGGATGGATTAGGTTATAGGGGTCGATCAACGTTATTTAGAAAATTTATTCTACTTCGAATAGATGTAAATTTCATCTCCAAAATTCACGAATTTGAGTCCCAATTCATCAAAATCAATTACTCATATAAAAATGTTTAGAATCAAGTTCCTCATTTAAACAATATCTAAAATATGAAATCCATGGATCCAATATAAAAAAACTATAATATATGAATACTCCTTTTTATTTCCTCATTTAAACAATATCTAAAATATGACATCCATGGATCCAATATAAATAAAAACTATAATATATGAATACTCCTTTTTATATGAACCCTAGTTTTATCCACCTATAATTTGTCCCCAAAATCATGCAAACATATTTAACAATTATCACACTTAAATTATAATACAAATACTATAAAAAGGTTAAGAAATCAATTAACGATTCAATGTATTAAACGCAACCAAATCTAACTCAATTGCATAATTAATGTAAGAACTTTAATTCTAACTTTATATCTCAAACTATAGAATTACAAATAATTGAAACATATAAGTGTAACCCAAGTTCAAATTTCTCAATCTAGTGTTACAAATTTCTAATGTTATGGGCCCTGAAGAGGACTCGGGGGAAAGAGGTATGTAAGTGGGTGTGTGAGGAAGGGAAGCGTGTTTCACTAGTCCTTTTGTGTGTTTATTATGTTCCTAC
Source organism: Sambucus nigra (assembly GCA_949130495.1). NCBI lineage: Eukaryota > Viridiplantae > Streptophyta > Magnoliopsida > Dipsacales > Adoxaceae > Sambucus > Sambucus nigra. The sequence continues at coordinate 696,697,209 of OX422208.1, forward strand.
GGGAATGCGAGATTTCTTATCTCTTTATCCTCGTTTCCCCGTGAGGTCGAAATTATTGTGATTGTGACTTTGGAAGTTGTTTGACACCATATCCAATTTTGTTGCATGCCTCTATTTATCCCTAATCCAAATTCTTTGTGTGATGGGTTGTCATTTTTCAAATTCTCTAGTATATTTTATATAAAAACAAACAAAATGTGTTGGGTTATCCCTTTTGAGATTACCTGAAGGTAGGTTTAGGACTACAAATGATCCATAGATCCTTGGTGTGGGTTCCAGAATTGGGGTATGAGTGGGGAAAGTATTAGTTACCCAATTTGTTCTTTATGTTTCCTTATATATATACTTATTTTTTCATTTCACACTGGTAATTAATTTTAGTTTATGTTAGAACACATTGAGAGACCTTAATTTGAAAATCCCTTAAAATGTAGATATATGCTTAGGTATAAAAGTGGGGTTTGTGAAATATATATATCGGGTAACGGTTGACCATTGATATATGTTTGAACAGATAAAGAAGGATCGACTTGTATAAAGTGAGGACGTTGATATGTATTTGTTTAACGGAGGATCGTTAGTGTGTTGATGTTTTTGTATGGTATGAATACACGTGATCAGTTGTGGCTTGATTTAGTTGGATATCTTATTTATGAAGAGTGTTGAAAGTGACAGATGGAAGTACTTGTATCCATATAATATATTGAGGGACATATTGAAAAGGCTTGTGATCATGAAAGCGTATCCATATTGTGCATACGTTCATGTGTATCCATGATATCAAAGTCTATTATCTCGGTTCATATGTGAGACATATGGAAAACTTCCAACGTGATGTGCGTGAAAGTGTAAGGACTTGGCTTGAAAGGGGGAGTGGATGTTTGAACCCAGAAGACTGACTCTAATGTGGGTGCAAAATGAGAGCGTACCCAAGTTGTCGACAAGCATATTTATGTTCCTTATTGGGTGATCACTATCTTGATGGTGTTATAGAACATTCTGGTTGGTCTGCATACGTAAAGGATGTAACGTTTTAGACATCGATCACTACCTGTGGGTGAAGGGATAGGGGGTATGTTAATAATGTCATCTTTTAGATCCACGATTCTGATTTTAATATGAAATTCATAGAATAAGAGTGGACTAGAAGTCATTGTCAGAGATCCATGTATCATTTATCTAATTGATAAAATCTCAGAGGTTTCGTTGGGATTTAGGCTGATCTGAAGTCATAGAGATGATCACTTTGTATGGGAAAAGAGGTTTCGACCTGAGAGGGTGACATCCCTAAAGATAATACGTCAAGAGATGTAGTATAAGGCTTGTACTCACCAATATAGCTTGGAATTATGCCTAAGTAACAAAAAGTTCTTAGGATCAAAGCCGACGTATTTCCAACAATGGGGTAATATTTATGTATATGAGTTATGGAATATGTACAAACTATAAAACATCAGAGTATTTATAGAGCCTTGTACGTCATATGGAATTTCCATTTATTAGTTGATGTAGTATATTCATATATTAAAAATACGTAATAAAACACGTGTGTTTGATAAGCATTCCAAGAAAATATGGATTCGTAGGTGTCGCCCTATGAAGCGGCATTGTTGAAAAAAGCTTCATTTTTAAGAGATTGTTGGTATGTCTCTGCTTGGAGGAAGAGACTTTTTAAAAAGTCATAACTTCTCTCGGGATTTTGAATAAAACTTTAGATTCTTAGATGCGTAGGGTTGAAGAAAGTTAGAAAACCAAATCAATGTTGGGGTTTGGGGTGCCTTTTTTAATGGGGTGGGACCCTTTTTGTAGCTGTTAAAGTAAAGCCATCAATCCTGAGGTTAAAGTCTTAATCAACCTTGCGGTTAATGTTTTGGGACACGTGTTTATTTGATGAGACAATATTAGCATAAGTATCGTTTCGAATGGGTTTTGTGGGACGAGTTTGTCTAGTAGATTGACGCGACTTAATATTTGTCTCAAAAGTGCGTATTTATCTAGGCTCAAGTGCAAGCCTTGTCGCTCAAGTAATAACCCGGTAAGTCGGGATCGTCTCCATAGGGATCAAAATTGCCAAACAATAACAAGGAAAATTACCAAACCTTGAAATGATTTCTTGAAAGAAATAAAAAGATGATTGATTTTTGAGAAAATTTCTAACACTTTACTTATGAAAAACAAATGGAAATTAACAGCAAAATTTGGTTTTAACAATTTAGAGAAAATTAGGGTAGGGTACAATCCCTCAATCCTTAACAAATTATCCTTTAGAATACTAGAATTATAAATCAAAATTCTTGATTAAATCCAGTCCTTATCATCACTAAGCATTACATATATGAGGGTCAAGCCCGCATCATATGAAATCAAAGATCAATATAAAGCGGTGAACGACAAATTATACATACAAAGCATTCTTAAACATCCTAAGTACCTAGGGCAAGAGAGATTAAAAGATATGACAATGCATATATGATTTTCATTCACGATTCAACCAATATTTTCATTTATTTTCTAATTTTCCATATAAATAATTTACCTTGGATTGAGTTCATATACCCCAACCCTTGAGAAATTAGCTACTCATGATTTGGTTGAAAAACAAATTCACATATGAAATTATGAAACTGCAGAACATTGTAAGAACTTTGCAAAAATTAAAGCAAAAGAGAATAGAATGATATTACTTGAATTCAGCACAAAAACGGAATTGAGATTCAGAATACAAACTAGGGTTCATGCAAATCTTGAAGGAAATGGAAATTTGACCTAAAAATCTGATCTAAAAACTCTCTCTAAAATTCCTAACCCTAGCCTCTTAGAAATGATGTAGAACTTGGCTTTTTATAGCACAAATCATCCAAAGTCGGTCTCCAATTGTGCTTGTGGAACAAGATTCACACCTACGCACTCATCAAATTAGCACAATAAATGGCAAATTAATGCCAGGCTTTCGCATGCCCGGATCGGTCCGATAGTGTCCGGATCGGTCCGATATCCATCGGATCGGTTCTTTTATTTTCTTCTGGATCGGTCCGATAGTGTCCGGATCGGTTCGAGTGTTGCTTCCATCGGTTTGCCATCCATCCGGGGTGCACTGGACTTGGGCAAATCGGATCGGTCCGACTCCTACCCGGATCGGTCCGAATTTCTTCTTCTTTGACTTTTTTCTTGCAGCTTTGACTGGCCATATCTTCTTATCTAGACCTCCGATTTAGATGCCGTTTCTTCCTATGCTCTTGTGAACTCATTCTCTTCAACTTCCCTTTTAGTGTCACTTTCGAATTATGAATGGAATTACACTTTTGCCCTTAGACATTTCTTGCTTGCATCTTTTCTTTTCTTTTGGATTCTTTCTTGCATTCCATTCCTGAAAACTTCATCCAACTTATACAAAAACTAGGGAAAGTTGTTAGGAATAAACAATGGAGTGATATGGCATAAAAATGGCTCAATTACATAGTTCGAGATATTAAAATCACTAAATTAAGGAGCTAAATTCTGAAGAATTTATGCTTGGTCAAATCCCCCTAACTTAGGACTTTGCACGTCCCGGGCAATGTATTTGAATCTAACCAACATTCATTTCTTGAAAACTTCTTTATTGAAATAGTATTCCACTTTCGCAAGCACGCGATTGCATTTAGCTTATGCAACAAGCCTTTAAACCTCTAGGTTACCCTAGTAGGACGAGTTTTGTCTCGTGAGGGTTTGAAGTGAATTTACCCACAAAATTCTTTATTGACTCAAATAAATATCAAAATACCTAAAAATTGTACAATTTAAACTTTTCTAAAAATAATCACCATCAACTCATATTCAACTGTCTCAAACCATAGTGTGTGTGTGCAAAGCCATCAATTAAACCTCCAATTTCCACCGATTGAGCATTACGTTACTTTCCAAAAATTCGTTTTGATTCAAATTCTTACGGATTGCACTCACAAACGAATCACTCGGATTGTGGCTATTTTCTCTCCGTATGCATGATATAAAGAGTAAATATAATGGACACAAATTCATGCATACAAAATTGAAATGAAGGAAATATATGGTGAAAAATCTCATCATAGGAATACAGTTATTTGGAAATGGGAAACATCACCTCTAGTTCACACCATTTAATCTCTCATATTATCTTTTTGTATCTTAGCTCTCCACGCAGTAATTAATTTCGCCATTCAAACTCAGTTAGGACTTTTCGGGTTAAAAAGTGTAAATGGTATAATTGGGACTGGACGGGAATGTTGGAATTAGAAAATGTCCTTATGATGTCCATTAGTGCTTTTTCGGGCATTTGCTCATTTTTCTTTTCTTTTCTTTTCTTTTTTTTTTTCTCTTTTCTTTTCTTGCTATTTTTTTTCTATTTTTCTCTTGCCCCTTTTTGTTGCACAATTTGGACTTACTTGATAAATTTTCTCAATTTTCACAATTCCGGGCTATTTGGGTTTTTCGGGTTATCAAACGAAAGGAAAAATTTTATTTGGCTCAAAGTGGGTTGCAAAGGGATAATTTTTCACATCTTTTTATGGCCAATATTTTTCGGTAACAAACGAGGGCCTACTTCATTGCCCAAATTGCTAATCACATTACCATATGCATCTCGAGATTAATTAAGTTTAGAGATATATTTAGCACGAATTTCGAGACAACAATTCACACATTTCCCATAACCGATCAAAACAAAGGATTGAGATCATTAACGACTTATTAAAACCCTGAAAAGAAATTTGAGTTAATCATAAACTCGGATTGATTTAAAAACTCAAAAAGATCGATAGGCTCGAAATCTCACCGGGTTGGACTAATCTCCACACTTATTCGTAAAGTCGTCAATTTTCTTTCAATTTCCATCTTCGGTCAAGTTTGTCTTAGTGCAATATGATTGTTAACAATTTGAGACTTTAAATAGAATAAAGGTGATATTTTTGAAAAATTTAAATTCCAATTTTTATTTATTTTGAAGAGAATATTTTTGGTTTTTTCAAAATTTTTCAATATTTTATTTATTTATTTATTTATTTACATATATATGAATATAAGCGAAGTTTTATGAATACGCACCTGCCATCCCCCCTAACTCAATGATTTGCATTGTCCTCAATCAAATAGATAAGAGATAAAAAGAAGGCAACATAAAGAGTGCGATAAATAAAACAAGCCAATATCATATTAAAACTGTAGATTACAAACAAACTGTGGAAATAACTGTGTAAGCAAAACTACATCATAGGGATAAAAATCCTAACAAGGGAAGGGTATCCTAAGGTGAGGGTGGGGGATGGGAAGTACTGGGATCAGAAGGATCATATGGATTATAATAGTAGGGAGGAAGAGGGGCCTCGGGTCCCGCTTGGAGACGATACAAGTCGGCCTGCATACGCAGGACCAAACTCATATCCCTCTCGTAGGAGGACACATGTGCGTCAAAACGCGTCTCAAGAGAGAGAACGCGCTCATGCAAGATCGGATCCTTCAGAACGTAATCCGGATCCGCCGTCTCATCATATTCTGCCTCTTCACCCTCCGCCATTTCCACGTCCTCCTCAGCGACGTTCTCCTCTTCGTCGTCATCTTCCTCACTAGAATCGTCGCCATGCTGAGCACGGACGAGCTGAATTTATCGCTCACTTCGAGTGCGGGACTCTTGTCCTAAAGGTTTAGGAAGTTTGACAAGATCCTGAGGTGGTGCGATACCGGCATCTCGAAGCATTGAGGTGATGAGTCGACCATATGAAAGAGGAGTGCGGCCCTTTTTATCATAGGCCACAAAAAGGATATCGGTGTAAAATGTTCGGGCCAAATTGATCACGGTCGCCGGGTCGAAGAGATGATATACCATGGTGTCTTGGTGAGGCCTCATCGCCGAATCATTAGAAGTTTGCAAAATGTTGGCACAAACGATATGGAAAGTGAATCGTGCCTTGTCGGACAAGCGGCCGACGGGAAATGTCTCGGTGGTCCAAACCGCACCGGGTTGGATTCGCGAGATACAAACTTCTTTTGTGAGGACGGGATCGGGACTTGGATAATCAAATTGGCCCGGAGTGAGCACACCATATGATTCGAGTTTGCGCACCACGAGGTCAAGTGAGAACGGGATAGGTATGGAATCCACAAAGGCTTGGGATTCAAATTCAGCGGTACGGACGAGAGATCCGTAAAACTGAAGAACTTCATTTTCCCAAACGGCCTCATATGGTTCATTAAAGAAACGGGACCATCCCCGTGACAGAAAAAGGGCGGTGACCGAATTAGGCATTTGATCCCATAACACTTGTCTCTCGATATGGATTTTGCGTGTAGGGCTGAAAAACTTTCAGCACCAATTGGCTTCTTGGCGGGAACGATACTCTCCATTTCCGTTGGGGAGAACTTCAATGGAAGTATATTTCTGGGGAGCAGCCATTAGTAGGGAGGAAGGAGTTAGCTATGGAGATATAAGAGAGAAGATAGGTGGAGGTGTGAAGAAAATGGATAGTGGAGGTATGTATTTATAGGAATGAGTGGGTGAAATGGAGGGAATGAATGGGTGGGAAATGGGGGGACGAAATTTTGAAGGAAGGGATGGATTGGGTGAAGTGAAAAGGTGCGGATTGAGGAGGTGGAAATGAAGAGGTGTGTCTCTTGGGAATCTAAACTTGCAGAAAATCGGACCGATCCGGTTTTGGGCCTGACCGATCCGCCTCACCGGATCGGTTCTTTTTTTACCCCGGATCGGTTCTTTTATTTCACCGGACCGATCCGGTTGCTGGATTTCCAGAATTCTTCTTCTCTCTTTCTCTCCTCCTATCAATGCTCATACTCCACTCCAAAGATGATTTTTCAACCTCGCATACTTCCAACTATCCTCGCAACTCATTGATAACGAAACAACCCGCACCCTTCGGATTCTCAACCCTCAGAACGGACTCTAACCTATAACCACTACATCCTACGACGCATATGTACAACACTCACCCCATATATGTCGGGGGTGCGACGACCTCACTCTCTTTTTCAATCAATCCCCATAACTGGGGTCCGACAACCAGATTGTGTCGGCTTCTTTAACCATGGCTTCCAAATAAGGCTTGAGACGATGCCCATTGACTTTAAAAGTGGTTCCCCCTTTTTCATCTATTAGCTCAACGGCTCCATGGGGAAATACTTCTTTCACAATGTAAGGACCAGACCATTGGGACCGCAATTTTCTGGGAAACAAGTGCAACCTCGAGTTGTAGAGAAGTACTTTCTGTCCCAAATGAAACTCTTTCTTACGAATGATTCCATCATGAGCTCGTTTCATTCGGTCCTTGGAGATTTTGGCACTTTCGTACGCATCATTGCGCATTTCTTTCAACTCATTCAACTGAAGTTTATGTGTTTCACCGGCTTTATCCATTTTGAAGTTCACCCTTTTGATAGCCCAATACGCTGTGTGTTCGATTTCAACCGGCAGATGACAAGGTTTGCCATACACAAATCGAAATGGGGACATCCCAAGGGGATTCTTGTATGCGGTTCTATAAGCCCAGAGAGCATCAGTCAATCTAAGAGACCAGTCTTTCCTATTAGGATCAACTGTCTTCTCCAATATATTCTTGATCTCCCTATTAGCAAGCTCGGCTTGGCCATTCGATTGGGGGTGATAAGGGGTGCTAACCTTATGGACAATTCCATACTTCCGCATTAGTTTATCCATCGGCCTATTGCAAAAATGAGTTCCATTATCACTAATTATGGCCTTAGGCATACCAAAGCGAGAAAGTATATTTTCTTGAATAAATTTAATCACCACCTTGCTGTCATTCGTCCTTGTAGCTATAGCCTCTACCCCATTTTGAGACATAATCTACAGCGACGAGGATGTATAGAAAACCAAAAGAAGGGGGAAAGGGCCCCATGAAGTCAATTTCCCAACAATCAAACAACTCCAAGACTAAAATAGGGGATAATGGCATCATATCACGGTGAGTAATAGCTCCCATTCTTTGGCATCTATCGCAAGTCTTACAAAAAGCATTCACATCGCGGAAGATTGTGGGCCAATAAAGACCACTTTGAAGGATTTTCGCAGCAATTTTATTTTTAGAGAAATGACCGCCACATGCTTCCGAATGACAGAATCGAATCACCCCTTGGATTTCCTCATCGGGTACACATCTCCGGATAATTTCGTCAGCACAATACTTAAACAAGTATGGATCACCATAAAAAAACATTCGTGACCAAGTAATGAACCTCTTTCTCTCTTGCGGATTCCAACTAGAGGGAATAACTCCGGTGACAAGATAATTGACTATATCCACAAACCAAGGGAGAGAAGAGGTAGAAAATAAATTCTCATCCGGAAAATACTCGTCTATGGGAATGGGATCAATAGGTACGTCGGACGAGAGTCGTGACAAATGGTCAGCAAAGACGTTTTCTACTCCTTTCTTATCTTGAATCGAGAGATTAAACTCTTGTAGGAGTAGGATCCACCGGATTAAACGAGGTTTGGCATCTTTCTTGCTCAAGAGATATTTCAATGCCGAATGATCAGTGAAACAAAGGATAGGCGACCCAACAATGTAAGAGCGAAATTTGTCGAGAGCAAAAATGACTGCTAACAACTCTTTCTCTGTAGTAGAGTAATTAAGCTGAGGGCCAGATAATGTTCGGCTAGCATAGTAAATAACATGATCTTTCTTGTCTTTCCTCTGTCCAAGAACAGCCCCAATCGCGTAATCACTTGCATCACACATAAGCTCAAAGGGAAGCGACCAATCCGGAGCTTGCATGATAGGTGCAGAAATAAGCATGCTTTTGAGTTTATCAAATGCTTCTTGACATGCTTTACTCCACTCAAATGGAGTGTCCTTCATGAGAAGATTACTCAAAGGTCTAGCGATTGCGCTAAAGTCTTTGATAAACCTCCTATAAAATCCAGCATGGCCTAAAAAGGACCTCACATCTTTAAGTGATTTTGGCGGGGGTAACTCAGCTATTACTTCAATTTTTGCTCGATCAACTTCAATTCCCCTAGATGAGACTATGTGTCCCAAGTCTACACCCTTGGTAACCATGAAATGGAATTTTTCCCAATTGAGGACTAAGTCTTTTTCCACACATCAGAATAGAACTCTCTCAAGATTATCTAAACAATGGTCAAAAGATGAACCGAAAACGCTGAAATCGTCCATGAACACCTCAAGACCTTTTTCAATCATGTCGCTAAAGAGACTTAACATGCACCTTTGAAAAGTAGCTGGCGCATTACATAACCCAAATGGCATACGTTTATAGGCAAACGTACCAAAAGGACATATAAAAGTCGTCTTTTCTTGATCAAGAACATCCACTTCAATCTGATTATAACCGGAATACCCATCTAAGAAACAATAGTAAGGATGGCCCGCTACTCGTTCAATAACTTGATCGATAAATGGTAAGGGAAAATGATCCTTTTGAGTTCCGGCATTGAGCTTTCGATAGTCAATGCAAACACGCCACCCGGTGGTGGTGCGTTGAGGTATTAATTCTCCCTTTGCATTTTCAACCACAGTCATCGCTGATTTTTTTTGAACGACCTGAATTGGGCTCACCCATTTACTATCCGAAATGGGATATATAATTCCAGCATCTAGCAATTTGATGATTTCCGCTCTTACAACATCTTTCGTGGTTGGATTTAACCGCCTTTGCATCTCACGTGAGGGCTTCACTTCTTCCTCAAGATGGATTTTATGGGTACAAATCAAAGGACTTATACCCTTCAAATCTTCTATGGTCCAACCAAAAGCACTTCTATGCTTTCTCAAAACATCTAACAACATACCTTCTTGCCCTTTTTCTAGATGGGAAGACACAACAACAGGAAATGTATCATTCTCACCTAAAAAGGCATATTTGACATGGGAAGGTAGTTTCTTCAACTCAAGACTAGGAAATCTATGTTCAGAGGGGACCATGGGTGTCTCCCTCGGAGGCAATTCTTCATACCTAGAAATCCAGTCAACCGCTCTCAAACTCTCAAAACTCTCTTCCTCTTGTAACCACATTTTTAACTCTTCCACCTCTCTCTCAAACTCAGTATAATCACTCATTTGAGCACCACTTTGCCCTAAGCACACTTTCAGAGCATCTCCTCCTATGATTTTTTCAATATTTTCATCCACCACTTCTTCAATAAGATCAACCTCAAGAATCTCATCCTCATCACCCATTTGGTTAGCGACATTGAAAATATTTTTCTCGAGAGTCATGTTTCCAAAAGTGAGTTGCATTTATCCATTCCGAGTATTGATCAAAGCATTAGCGGTAGCTAAGAATGGTCGACCCAATATAATTGGAACATGATTTCTCATATGGGGAACAGGCTCGGTGTCCCAAATAACAAAATCAACGGGAAAGTAGAACGTGTCCACTTGAACTATCACGTCTTCTACAATCCCACGAGGCACTTTGACTGTTCTATCCGCTAACTGTAGAGTGATTCGGGTAGGTTTTAAATCACCTAAATCAAGCTTCTTATAGATGGAGTATGGGAGGATGTTTACACTCGCACCTAAATCAAGCAATTCTCTTTCCACTCTCATTTCTCCAATGATACACGAAATGGTAGGTGAACCTGGATCTTTGAATTTTGGTGGAAGATCATTGAGAAGAACTGAGCTCACATTTTGTGCCAAGAAAACATTTTTCTTCAACTTAAGACGTCTCTTGACAGTCAAAAGATCTTTAATAACCTTCGCATATGCTGGAATTTGTTAAATAGCATCAAGGAATGGCAAGTTCAATTTTACTTGCTTCAACACATCCATCACCTCGATACGCGAAGCACCTTTCTGGGGTGACTCTAAGCGTTGAGGAAATGGAGCAGCAGTAGGCAACTTGACTTCAATATCAGGCTCAACTTCCGCATCTTTCAATTCCTTTTATAAGGATGGTTTTTCAGACTCGAAAATTTCAGATTCCTTTTCAATCATGGGTTCCACTCCATCATCATTCTCCTTTGGCAATTTAGGTGCTAGATCAATTACGCGGCCACTACGAAGAGTAGTAACAGCTTGACATTGTTCTTGCAAATCTGATGATGTGGAACAAATCGTGGGTTGACCTTGAAGAGGTGGTCTTTGGCCTTGGGCTGGAAGTTTACCCTTCTCTTGAGTATTCACCGCAGACTGCAACCTAGAGATGTTAGTATGCATTTCAGCGAACATTCTCTCAAATTTGGCATCTCTCTCTTTTTGGGATTGGATGAATTGATTGAAATTATCCTCAAGAGATCTCCTAGGTGGAGGTACATAAGGACCAGGAGGTGGTACTTGCATAAGATTTGCCACTTGCTGAAATTGAGGGGGTTGTGGTAGAGTCATCTGTGGGTTAGGAACCATCCCACCTTGGGGTTGTCCATAATTGTACCCGGGATTCCTCCACGATTGATTATATGCATTCCCTTGCTGAGCATTATAATTTCCTCTAAATCCTCCTATTGCATCAACCTGTTCAGTGTACATGGCCTTGTATGCAGGAATAGTAGGACATCCTTCGGTAGAGTGACCCGCATTACAAATGGCACATACTTTCTCATTTCCGGCATGTACGGGTCCAGACACATCTCTCAATCGCATATCTAGCATATCTCTAAAATTCTTCTCCATTTGGTCAAGTTTTCGATCCAACAAAGTGTCCTTGTCCAAGTGATAAATACCGGACGCAGCAGGCAAGTTGGACACTTGTCGATTTCTATTTTGACTATTAGGATCAGAAGTATCCCATGCTTGGTAGTTTCTGCCACATATTTCAAATGAGCCTCAGCATCGCTCGTACTTAACTCCCAAAAAGGTCTCTCACGCATGGTTTGAACAAGTTGTTTAGACGCTACAGTAAGGCCTTGATGGAAAAATGAAATCAGATGATGCGATTCAAAACCATGATGGGGGCACGCATTAACTAACTCCTGATATCTCTCCCAACACTTATCAAAAGCCTCATTCTCATTTTGACGAAAAGCTTGAATTTGAGCTTTAACAGAATTGGTTTTGTGTTGTGGAAAAAATTTTGAGATAAACTTATTTTGCATATCTCTCCAGGATAAAACAGAATTTGGGGGCAGGGACCATAACCAAGTTTTAGCTTTATCCTTTAAGGAAAAAGGAAAGAGCTTTAATCGGATTACTTCTTGTGGACAATTTTGGTCTCCAAATGTCTCACACGTATCTTTGAATTCTCGAATATGGAGATATGGTTTTTCCGAATCCATCCCATGAAATGTTGGAAGAATTTGGATCATTCCATTCCTAAAGTGGAACTGACCGGCATTATATGGGAATAAAATGCAACCAGGGGTAGCAGTTCTCTCCGGAAATAAAAGATCTTTCATGGGAAGATAGGGTGCATCATCCTCTCCAGCACCAACACCGACACTACCATGATCTGACATATCGCTACCGAAAGGTTCAGAATTCTCACTCAAGGTTTGACTCAAAGAACGACTTGTGATGGAATTATTAGGTGAAGGGGGTGGAACCCAAAATGGCAAAGACTCAAAATTTTCAGACCCGGCTTCGGCAATAGGATTTTCGTGAATTTGGGTGGGAGATGAATTCTGCATATAAGCACACAAGAGAAAAAATGAAAATTATTTTTTTTTTATTTTTTTTTTTATGAAATCACTTGTAGATAACAATAACTTTCTTGAAAATTTAACAATTTTGGATCCCCGGCAACGGCGCCAAAAACTTGACTCGACTTAATATTTGTCTCAAAAGTGTGTATTTATCTAGGCTCAAGTGCAAGCCTTGTCTCTCAAGTAATAACCCGGTAAGTCGGGATCGTTTCCACAGGGATCAAAATTGCTAAACAATAACAAGGAAAATTACCAAACCTTGAAATGATTTCTTGAAAGAAATAAAAAGATGATTGATTTTTGAGAAAATTTCTAACATTTTACTTATGAAAAACAAATGGAAATTAACAGCAAAATTTGGTTTTAACAATTTAGAGAAAATTAGGGTAGGGTACAATCCCTCAATCCTTAACAAATTATCCTTTAGAATACTAGAATTATAAATCAAAATTCTTGATTAAATCCAGTCCTTATCATCACTAAGCATTACATATATGAGGGTCAAGCCCGCATCATATGAAATCAAAGATCAATATAAAGCGGTGAACGACAAATTATACATACAAAGCATTCTTAAACATCCTAAGTACCTAGGGCAAGAGAGATTAAAAGATATGACAATGCATATATGATTTTCATTCACGATTCAACCAATATTTTCATTTATTTTCTAATTTTCCATATAAATAATTTACCTTGGATTGAGTTCATGTACCCCAACCCTTGAGAAATTAGCTACTCATGATTTGGTTGAAAAACAAATTCACATATGAAATTATGAAACTGCAGAACATTGTAAGAACTTTGCAAAAATTAAAGCAAAAGAGAATAGAATGATATTACTTGAATTCATCACAAAAACGGAATTGAGATTCAGAATACAAACTAGGGTTCATGCAAATCTTGAAGGAAATGGAAATTTGACCTAAAAATCTGATCTAAAAACTCTCTCTAAAATTCCTAACCCTAGCCTCTTAGAAATGATGTAGAACTTGGCTTTTTATAGCACAAATCATCCAAAGTCGGTCTCCAATTGTGCTTGTGGAACAAGATTCACACCTACACACTCATCAAATCTGCACAATAAATGGCAAATTAATGCCAGGCTTTCGCATACCCGGATCGGTCCGATAGTGTCCGGATCGGTCCGATATCCATCGGATCGGTTCTTTTATTTTCTTCCGGATCGGTCCGATAGTGTTCGGATCGGTTCGATTATTGCTTCCATCGGTTTTCCATCCATCCGGGGTGCACTGGACTTGGGCAAATCGGATCGGTCCGACTCCTACCCGGATCGGTCCGAATTTCTTCTTCTTTGACTTTTTTCTTGCAGCTTTGACTGGCCATATCTTCTTATCTAGACCTCCGATTTGGATGTCGTTTATTCCTATGCTCTTGTGAACTCATTCTCTTCAACTTCCCTTTTAGTGTCACTTTTGAATTCTGAATGGAATTACACTTTTGCCCTTAGACATTTCTTGCTTGCATCTTTTCTTTTCTTTTGGATTCTTTCTTGCATTCCATTCCTGAAAACTTCATCCAACTTATACAAAAACTAGGGAAAGTTGTTAGGAATAAACAATGGAGTGATATGGCATAAAAATGGCTCAATTACATTGTTCGAGATATTAAAATCACTAAATTAAGGAGCTAAATTCTGAAGAATTTATGCTTGGTCATAGATCAACCGTGTGATTAATTGATCAGTTGTCCAGTTGATGAGTGATGTCGGTAATCATTATGGATGGATGTTCAACCTTGTAGTTGATGCATCAGGATTATGATCAAGTGTGGCTTGAACTGCATAGTTAATATATCGACTCTTGTTGATTGTTTTACAACTTGTGGTTCTGGTTTATATTTTTAGGTATCTAGGGTTTTCACCCTTATACTTTGACACACACACACACTGATATATATATATATATATATATATATATATATATATATATATATATATATATATATATATATATATATATATATATATATATATTAGGGGTGTATGAAATTAAAGGTGTAGACCTTGATTAAGAATCGAGCTATCCACACTATTAAAATTTATTTAATTCAATTACATTAATTCCAGAGTAAAATTTTCAATCTAAGGGGATAAGTAGGTAGAGTTCTTACTTTGTTTGATGTAGATGAAATCCCTATATTTGGTGTAGACGAAACTCTTCCCTTGATAATTCCCAATTAACTTTTCCAATTTCTATGATTTTTTTCTCTCCCATTGTTCCACAATAGCCTCAAAGTGTAGGATGTTTACATACTCATAATTTTTCACGGCACTTAAAACCTAAAATAAAACTATTTTTATGGGATCTAAAACACAACCCAAACAATTTTAAACTTATCTTAGTGGGTTTCCAAAACAATGGGTCCATTACACATATTTTTAATATTGTTTGGGAACTGTAATAACCTTATAAGTTTGACCCAAAACTAAAAATAAAATCCAACTTAATGGTCTATTTGCCCAATTATTGCATTAGGAATACACGCCATTGATATTAATTTTCACTCCTAATTTAATCCACAACAAATATTTAATATATTTTTAATTCCATAATTATTTTCCACTAAGAAAATATTTGCTAACATATTTCGTAATATATAATGGTCTTTACATTCTAACCCCCTTATGAAAGGAATTCATGGTCTAAATTCATCACATCCTTCTCTTCCCATGTCTCCACGCATAATAAATTCGCATACCACACCATAAAAAACAATATAACCCAGTAACCTAAGGATGCCTAGGCCTAAGAACTATTGATGTACTATGCTTCTAGTATTACATGTAATAGTGGGTTAACGCGTAATCTATAAATAATAACAAAACAACACATTTACATCCATTAAATTTAAAATGATAGCCATACACATGCCGCCAAAACGCCATATGACCAAATATGTCGGGTGACCAATCCCGACATGGACCCCAAATATACCCTTAGTCGTAGAGTTCCACACTTGTGTTAATTATGTTAATAGACAAGTTAAACATTCATAGCTCTAAGAAAAAAAACCATGCCCTGTAAAATAAACCATTCCCACAGCAAATCAACCACCCTTAGAAAATTAACCATTCCCCGTGAAATCAACCATACCCTTGAAAAATCCATTATTCCCTTATTATATATGAAATTTCATTATATGTCAGTATACACACATTATTATATTAACGATGATGTTATTCATTATATAGCCAAATTAGCGACAACATCATTATTAATCATCCCATAAAAACATATCATATATACTACCTTGACGCATGAACCCACAAACGATATCACAATGTAAGCATAACCTAGGCCCATATATACATGAAATAACCACACACGTCAGGCTACACATACATATAAATATTTTCACCATAGGATCAAACCTCGGCATATGAAACATTAGGTCTTCACACCAACTTATCAGAATTAGGCTATCGATCTACAACAATAAGTTTTGTCTCATATTTTTCCTTTAATTCTCCTTCATCTATTCTGACCCGGATACTCTTGTTTTTCTTCTCATGAATAATACCACCGCTTGAATCGGTTATCAACCCTAGACATTTGGCATTCTCTTATTCCTTAACATTACACAAAAATCGTATCAAGTACTCATGCATGAAACATGTGAACAAAACTATCAACCAACACCCTCTTATTATCCAAACTCAACCCATCAGTGAAAGAGATTACTTTGGTTCGGTATTCTCATCCTCAGCTGAAATTATTAACAATATCATAAATTCCTACTCATATTCCACATCCATGCGGTGACCCTACCCTAAGATCATATATTATTTTTCTCTTAAGTACCTGAATCGGATATGGGAAATACGTTCCATAAATATTACCATGAAACTAAGGATAATTCAAAATCATCCTCTTAGTGTAGCTAACTATAATTATCCACCATAATATTGAATCTTTAAGACGCTAAAACATATCAATGAAGTGTTTTTGCGCCTTAATAATCAATCATATAAAGGTACCTCTATTTACACTATTTCTAGAAAGAATACATAACATCCATAGAATTTAAAAATCTAGTAGTTCCCTTCCAGAAGACTTTGGACCTACTCCTATCTCCGAGTCATCACGATATTATGCACATAAACTATCAGTACCGGTGAACTCTAAAATACAGTTATAGCTCTAGAAACACCAACATGCTTAATTAACTCTACAAAGTATGGAGAACATATTCATATGGCTCAATTCTTTAGGCCAATAATTTTTAATATGTTCACCGTTTTCACTAACGGATTCAACAACATTGATACATGCATCATTGCGGCAAAAGAATACTAAATCCTACAATAAGATCTAGACGTATCCAGTGGCGGATCCAGGATTTTAGTCCAATCGGGGCCAAATCGGTTAAAAATTACATATGCGAAAGTTTCGAGTGTTGTCGGCGGTTCGGGGGCGGGAGCTCCGAGGCGATTTTTTTGGGGGTTATTCTAATTTTAAACAAATTATAGTTTTACAATGCCCAAACAATTACTCTCAATCATTATTAACAATTTGAGACCACACAAACATACATACAAATTACACAAATTAGTGCTCATGAAATTTATTTCAATAGCCATTTTTTATAGGATGAACTCATGAAATTTCTTTAATGAAAAATTACTGCTGACCATTGGCTGTTTTTATCAATTTTTTTTTTGTAGTTATCCAACCGGGGCGATGGACCCTCTTGGGCTCAAGCTCCATCCGCCCCTGGACGTATCAAAGAAAACTCAATGGAAAATTGAATGTCTCATACATACCATAAATCTCCAAACGATGATCTCATACTAATATTAACTCCCATAAATTCCACATTTACAGTGATCAATCCTTAATAAAAAATTTATTAACGTAAAATAATTGATAAGAGAGAGATGCTAGCTGAGGCTAAGAGAGTGGCGTTTCAGGCGGACGGGAAGGAGTTTGTGTTAGTGAAGCAATGCTTTGACAACAGATACCAATTTATCCTATCGCAAATGAATGATGGGAAGTCATTTGGGGTGATTCTCGCTAGGGGAGAAGTATGCTGGCTGGGTGCTTATTTAAGGGAAGCTTCTTGGGACGCCAGAGGCTACTTTAAAATGCGTCAAAGTCGAGACAGAAGAGTGATTGTTTATACGTGTTTCAGAAGGCGTAGATACTGGTTCAATATGGTAGTCATAAAGGAGATGAGTAGAGTGTGCTTTCAATGGTCGGAGGAAAATGACCTCAATGGGTGGAGTTGTATTGGAAGAGCGGTTCGGAGCATGGAGCAAGTGGTTCCTTGTATCATGGCGGTTACGAGGCCAACGTCACCGGCGTTTGCGTTGGACAGGCGTACTTATCTCCAAGCTGCCAAGGTTGAGCCTTGGCCTTTATCTAAAATCATTATCAAGGAGGACAAATCTGGAGGGACTGACCTTTTGGTTGAGGAAGAATCTTGCTTCTCTAGAGTGCAATTTTTCCAAAGAGATGTAATGGGTCGAGTTGGTGGAATGGACTCATCTCCTCCATCATTAGAGAAGATGAAGATTTGGGCCAGAGAGAAATGGAAATCTATTGGTAATACTGAGATAAGGCAACTCCCCTCGTCCACGTTCTTGTTCGTCTTTGCTTCCGTAAAAGAGGCGGAGAGAGTTCTGATGAAGAAGACATGGAAGTTCTTTCAAGACGAACTGCGGGTGCAAAGGTGGCACCCTCTAGCAAGTTTCGATAACGGTAATAATTCGTCCGACCTTCTTTGGATTCGTGCGATGGGTATTCCAATCCATCTGTGGGGGATTTAAGTGTTCCATGCTATATGAGAGAAGTGTGGTGGTTTTGTGAAAACTGACGATGCCACGGTGACGGGGTTAGAATTACAATGGGCGAGAATCCTAGTCAAGCGTAACCAGTCTCTACCAGAACGTCTGAAGATCAGTGTAGGGGTTGGGTATTTGAAGTATGCATTTGGGAAGAAATCGAAACCTGTGTATACCAAGGTTGCAACAAAGAAGTCGACACAGAGGGGGAACACAACGGGACTATTAAACTGGCAGACATGCATGCTTCTCACAAGCTGGGAGATCAGTTATCTAAAAGGCCTTATATGAGCAGCGATGAAAAGGTAGCTACTCCAGGAGAAACGACTACTGTTAATGGACAAAAGGCGTTAGGGAGAGACGAGCACACGATGGCTGCAGAAGTGAGCTACACAAGGGCACAGCAGACGTCAGCAGGTGGTGGCATGACGGACATGGAGGTGCAGTCGGAACAAACCAGGGATGGGGCTGTTTTTTGGCGCCATTACCAAACTCAGCCATTCCTGGTGGTGAGATAAGTACACCGCTGTTGTCATCGGAGCCAGTCGGCAACGACACGCTGGGGACGTCACTCTTCGTTCGTGGGGGGACTAAGGTAAACGCATCGGTTTGTCCAGTGGATCCGGTAGCTGTGTCTAAGACGAGGATAGGTGCAGGTCTCGAGCTGGCCAGAAAGGCAGAAGGGACGTGCGCACAGGAGGCTAGAATTGAAATGAACGTGACTAGTGACAAGACTGGAATAGAAAAAGGAAGTGCTGGTAATGTTGTGACAAGTGGTCTCAACAGTTGTGTGTTTAAGGAATTCAAAAAGAAATTTGGTAGTGGGTCAGAACTGAGGGTGATGGGCGGCGCAGACCCCTTGCCTCTATCAGCTAAGGAAGGATTGGGAATAGATTTAGTGGGACATTTGGTTAAAAAGAAAAGTCAGCTGGAAAATTTAGTTATATACGGCCGTACGGGTGGATGTTCTTTTCCTTTGTTAATTAAGAGGGATTGTAATTATGTAACACCGTATAGTGGGTCTAGTTCACAGACAAATGAGATAGATGTGCTAAGGAACGTGGGCAAAGGCGATATGACGGATTCATTGTCTCTTCACGAGACTCAAAACAACATGCAGAAAGTGTCAAAAAAATTGGTGGAGCCACAGAGGTGGGTTGAGAAAAAAATAAAAATAGCGGGGTCGGAAGGCGGTAAAGAAATTCTGAAGGGAAGAAAAAATGGGTATCCAAAGTACGCTATGTTAGGACTCAAAAAGTTCAAAATATTCGGCAACTCGGCTAAAAACATCAAAAAGAATAATAACATTAGGAAGAAAAATGTGGGTGTGGGGAAGGCGAGTGGAGGGTATTCCGTTAATCCTACGGGGAATCATCTAGAGGGGAAAGATAATAATCAACCGAGAGGGGATACTTTGTCAAGAGGAAAATCGGTAGTGGTGGCGAGTGAGAAGGTCATTAGGAAGGATAGTGGGGTTGGGGAAAGTGGTGCTCGATGGGATGAATTAAAAGATTCTAGGTTGTGGGTAGACCTAGAGATCTCGAGCCTAGAGGAGAATATTAGGGAGTCCATGGGGGGAGGGTGGGAAGAGGATCCGAATAGATGGAGGGAGGATTTGCTAAGATCCTTTAGTACGGATGATGGGGTTAACTTTGAAGGGGCAGAAAACGAGGCATGGGAGATGTTTGAGAGAATTAGAGGGGATATGAAGGAAATGGAGGGGGGTGGGGGGGGGGGGGGAGATAGTGAGGCATTAAGTTCCGTTCAAAGTCCACAATGAAGTTACGCATTATATCGTGGAACGTGAGGGGGTTAAATGACACGGGCAAAAGGGGTATCATCGGGGGGTTATTTCTAGGTGGAAACCTGATGTTCTATGTTTACAGGAGACCAAGATGAGTGAGATGGACGTGGGGTGCATCAGGCCTATTTGGGGTGGGCGGGGAATCAATTGGGTTAGTCTAGATGCAGTGGGTGCCTCGGGAGGGGTAGTGATCTTACGGAAGTCAGTGGTAGTTGATCTGATTGAAAGTCTTGAAGGCAGCTGGTCGTTATCTTGTCTATTTAAAAATGTAGAGAATGGATTCGTCTGGAGCTTCTCTGGCATCTATGGGCCAATGGAAGATGCATGCAGGTGGGAGCTGTGGGAGGAATTGGCAGGGGTGAGTAGGGTTTAGGGCGTCCCTGGTTGCATGGGAGGAGATTTTAATGTGGTGAGATTTGGTGCTGAGAGGAGTAGCGGGGGTAGAGTTAGTAGATATATGAACGAGTTCTCTGATTTTATTGATGAAGTAGAGCTGATCGATTTGCCTCTGGAGGGGGGTTTGTTTACTTGGTCCAGTCTTAGGGACTTGCCGTCGATGTCTCGTTTGGATCGCTTTCTCATTTCACAGTCATGGGAGGAGAACTTCCCCGGGGTGATTCAATCTACATTACCTAGGGTGACCTCTGATCATTGCCCAATTATGTTAGAATGCGGAGGGTGGAGTAAGGGCAGGACCCCTTTCAGATTTGAGAACATGTGGCTCAAGGAGCAGGATTTCACGAAAATGGTAAGCAATTGGTGGGCTGGGTATGAGGTGGAGGGGAATGCCAGTTATCGTTTGGCAACAAAGCTAGGTTTGATCAAAGAAGACATCAAGAGGTGGAATAGAGAGGTATTCGGCCAGGTGCGCCTGGTCACGGCTAGATATATGGATGAGGTGAGGAGGCTGGATGAGAAAGAGGGGAGAGTTGGGCTCTCTGAGGAGGAAAGGAGAGGGAGGGCTTTAAAGAAAGAGGAATTGGGGAAGAGGCTTATTCAAGAAGAAATTAGTTGGAGACAGAAATCGAGGGTGTTATGGTTGACAGAAGGTGACTCAAATACGAAATTTTTCCACTCAGTGGCTAACTCGCACAGGCGGGGAAACCACATTGGGAAAATTTCGGTGGGGGGTGAGGTATTTGAAGAAGAGAGAGGGGTGAGAGAGTCCATTGCCCAGTATTATGAGTATTTGTTCAGGGAAGAAGAGGAATGGAGGCCATCTCTTGATGGGGCGGAGTTCGAGTGCATTTCGGCTTCTAAGGCTGTAGCCATTGAGGCTTCCTTCTCTGAAGAAGAAGTAGTGCAGGTGTTAAAGTCTATGAGAGGGGACAAGGCGCCGGGGCCGGACGGCTTCACGATGGCTTTCTTTCAGCATGTGTGGACGGTTATCAGAATTGATGTGATGGATTTCTTTGAGGAGTTTCATGATAGGGGGTATTTTTTACCGAGGTTAAATGCGACATTCATCACCCTTATTTCTAAGAAGGGGGGGTCAATAGATATTAAAGATTACAGACCGATTAGTTTGATTGGGAGTGTCTACAAGCTCCTAGCCAAAGTTTTGTCTGTTAGTCTCAGGAAGGTGATTAACCCTCTTATCTCTGAGTCTCAGAATGCCTTCGTCGGGGGGAGGCAGATTCTTGACTCGATTCTGGTGGCAAATGAGTGTGTGGAGGACAGGATTAAAAGTGGGACTTTGGGTATTGCTTGCAAGATCGATATTGAGAAGGCGTATGACCATGTGAATTGGAAGTTTCTTCTTTATCTATTGAAAAGGATGGGATTTGGCGAAAGGTGGTGCCGTTGGATAAAGAGGTGTGTCTCCACGGCTAGATTCTCGGTATTGATTAATGGGGTGCCTGAGGGCTTCTTCCCTAGTTCGCGTGGTCTGCGCCAAGGAGATCCGTTATCTCCCTTCCTATTCATTCTGGTCATGGAGGCCTTTAGTAGGATGATGGGAAGGGTGGTGGCGTCTGGGTGGATCAGGGGATTCGAATTTGGGGCTTCGGGTAATGTCATGGTGACGGTTACTTACCTCTTATTTGCTGATGACGCGATTATATTTTATGATTCTGACCGTAGGCAAGTCCGGGCGCTGAGGTTACTTCTTATTTGCTTTGAGGCAGTTTCGGGGATTAGGATTAATGCGGGAAAATGCGAGTTGATCCCTATTGGGGGATCGAGAGACGTGGATGAGCTTGTGGGTATTTTGGGGGGAAAAAAACGGTCCTTCCCAAATACTTATCTTGGTTTGCCTCTTGGAGCTAAGTATAAGTCCAAGGAAATTTGGGACCCGGTCTTGGAAAGAATGAGGAAGAGGCTGGCAGGATGGAAGAACGGGTTTTTATCGAAAGGGGGTAGGCTTACATTGATCAAGAGATTCTTGTCCAGTTTGCCTACTTACTACATGTCTATCTTACCCCTTCCCGTGGTGGTGCATAGTACTATGGAGAAGCTCATGAGAGATTTCTTGTGGAGAGGTATGGAAGACGGTTTCAAGCACAACCTTGTCAGTTGGGATGAGGTTTGCAAGCCTATCAAGGAGGGTGGGGCAGGTGTGAGGAATTTGAGCCTTTTCAATAAGGCTCTTTTGGGGAAGTGGCTGTGGCGTTTCCCTAGGGAGGAACATAGTATGTGGAGAAGGGTAGTTGGAGCTAGGTGGGGTTCTTCGTAAATGGGGTGGAGACCGATTGTGGGGCCTTTAGCCCACGGAGTGGGTCTATGGAAGCATATTGCGAGGGAGTGGGAGGATTATACTAGAAATAGTGAATTCATTTTACGAAAAGGGGACAGGATTAGATTTTGGGCAGATAAATGGGGGGGAAATGGGTCGATTAAGGAGCTCTTTCCTGGTATCTATAATATAGGGGCAAATCAAGATGGGACGGTGTTAGAGCATGTAAATGTCAGCGGAAACGAGGTCACGTGGAACCCTCAGCTTAGGAGAAGACTTTGGGACTGGGAACTTGAAGAGGCATATTTGTTTTTTGATTGGTTGAGATCGGCCCCACGTACGTCAACGAGGGAGGATTCTTTGAGGTGGATAGGGGGTGGAACTGGGGTTTTCACAATTAAGGGGTACTATGTGATATTAAGTGGTAGGGATACCCCCAGGGTTCGTTTTCCTTGGAAGAAGATTTGGAAGGTTAAGGCGCATCCCAAGGTTAGATTCTTCGTTTGGACGGTGGTGAGACAGGCTATTTTGATGATGGAAGGTCTGCAGAAGAGAAGATATCACTTGGCTAGCCAGTGTTGGTTATGCAAGGAAGATGAGGAAAAGACCGACCATTTGCTGTTGCACTGCAGGGTAATGAGAGGTTTGTGGGACATTTTTTGGGCTATATCTAGGACCCATTAGGTCATGCCGGGGTCAGTTAGGGCTCTTTTAGAGGCATGGAATCCTCCATGGGGGTGGGGGGTGATAAAAGGGTCTGGCGCATGGCTCCTCACTGCATCTGGTGGACGATATGGATGGAGAGAAACGCGCACTGCTTCGAAGGTATTGAGACGGTTCCATCAAGACTTGGTTATCTATTTTTAAGCACCCTTCTTAGTTGGTCTAAGAGGAAGATTTACGCCACGCCCCATGATTTGGTTAGCTTTATTGGCGAAATTCTCTCAGTATTGTAATTTGGGAGGTTGTTTAGCGGACGTATGTGTATGTTTATTTCCTTCTTTTTATTCTGTTTTCTTTGTATACTTCCTGTATACGGGTTCTCTCCCTTAGCAGTTGGCTTTATTGATACATTTAATTATAAAAAAAAAAAAATTGATAATATTATGAGCATATGGAAAAACATAAGAATGCATATGAATGTGGATAATCTTATAGTATATGAATATCCATACAAGTACAATATGAACTTGATATTACAGAAATATCATAATACATCCTCTAAATACAAAAGTAATCAACTTCATGGTAAATAAAATTACTAGATGAACTAAAGATATGCAACTGAATGTGACAAGTACTCTAACACTAAAAAACTATAAGATTAAGATTCATACACAATATGAATCCTGAAATAAAATCCACCCTAAAGAGTCAATACTTCTATGCATATCCTTTGCGTCCCACAAAAGAAACTGAAAATGTTAATAAACAAAATAGGGATTAAGCCCACTTTAAGAAATCCTCTACATAACTCCAAAATAGATAATAATTTATTATACTAAAACCAAGTGATCCTTAAGATGCATAAAATATAAATCTCTAAAACATATCCAATATCCTACAGATAATATCTCATAATTCACTTTAGTACAATGTAATCAAAATTCTAACATACAAAGTCTCGTTATAATTGGTAAGTCTCGACATAAATCATACGCGGACACTAACCACTAATACCATGTTCATATCTACATAACTCTCTCGATATTAATGCTATTATGACCGATCCTTTACCTAAAATTAACAGAATCACACCATCTCCCAACCAGTAATATAATCCATGCATGGGATTTAACAATCCAAACAAGGCCCCCCGACACACTTTTATCTTGCTCAGTTGGTTATCGAAATAAAAATTATTACACCCGTAACTATAAGCATATAATAACTTTAGATAATACATAATAATTACATAGAAATGAAAAGATTAATGATGCTCGGATTTGAGTTCAACTCAATTAATGAAAATAGTTAATAGTAACTTAGTAAAATAAGAACAATATATATGTGTGTAAGACCGTGAACAATAAACAAAAAGGAGAAAAATGAGAAAAGAGTTCAAAACACAAAAAATTAAGTGGTTCCCTCTATTAATCCTACATCGATTATATGTAAAATTAGTTTCCACTAGCTATAATAGACAATTGTTCTAGTTGTAGTGTTACACAAGTCAAGTTCCCTCTTTCTCTCTCTAGATCAAAATCAGATAGAGATTAGCATGGTTTGCAATAACTTGTCCAACTTGGAGTACAACCAAATGAATGGTGGGATTATATATGGGGCTTGTGGTGTAAATTTTAGACCATGTCATGTGGAATTTACTTCTTCTATTGAAAAGAGTTTTCATTTATCTTTCTAGAAGATGTTTAGGGATGCATGATAAATCTCTCATATGTTACTATAATCATTGTTCATGTTGATGGAGTTAAACAAAATGATGAAAATGGACTTTTCTGGAAAAATCTGTACATTTTATGTTATGTGATTAAAAATTCCTAACCATGTTATAGATGAGGGTGGATGATCAAGAGTATATAACTAATGATGGGTGACACCCTGTAAAAATTTAGCTTGATTGACAAGGTACAAAAATAGATATTAGATGAGTCTAAACAATTGAATAACAATCTAAGAATGACTTAAAATAAAAATAATTATATAATAAAGAATAGGAAATATAATCACACGAATAAAACTATACACGTTGATACCATAAACTAACTAGTAAATTTATTCAACATGGGACAATACAAACGAAATAAAAAACCGACTACCAACTCAGAATAGCTACTACTATAATCTGACACAACTAAAAATATAAATAGGAGTAAAAGAATTAAGCATGCAGGCTAAACACCTACATCCTGTGTAAGACATCAACGGATGAAATGTAAGTGAGGATCAAAGTTCAGGCTATAACGGTGGCCTAGGACCTAAAAACATTATTTAACAATAACGTAAACAACAAGTCTACCAATAGTAAACATTGAACAAGATTTGTTTTTTTAAAGAGGATTAAACCCCGAATAACATATAAATAGAGAAAAAAAGCCTTTCTACGGGGGCTTACAACTAATTACATGAAATAGAGAAATCTACAATAAAATACGAAAGAAACCTAGACAATCGACCTTTGTAAGGTCTACCTTTAAAAGATAAGAAAATATCAGCATCGATTTAAAAAATAATGGCCTTGGCGTTCATAGAGATTCCTTCAAAAGAAGATTTGTTCTTGGCACACAAAATCTTCCAACAAATGAAGCTGAGAAGTATCTTGCAAAGAATGGCCCTGATTTTATTTCCTTTCAAATTAAACCAGCATAATAAGAGACGAGTTCTAAAACCCAGAGTTTGAAATTTAAGACCCATCAAATTTTCAAAATAAGACCAAATAGCGTTAGCAGTGTCACTAGAACCAAATAAATGAGGAATGTTCTCTTAGTTTGATGCGAACAACAACGACGTCTCGAAACCAAAGGGACATTAATATTTTTTAAATTCTTATCAAGAGGAACAACATCATAAAGAATACACCACATAAAAGTAGATACCTTTGGAGTTAATCTTGGATCCCGTATCATTGAAAATAAAAACTGAATGCTTTTGACGCACCACATCCCATGCTATTTTGAAAATAAAGCATTTAGAAAACCAATTATTATTTGGAGAAGCAAAAATATTTTCATCAATGACCTCATACAACGATTGCATCCTCTTCCACGTCCCACTATCAAATGAAGGAATTCCTCTAAAATTTAAATGATCTAATTTTTTATTTTTGAAATTCATAAAATTGGCCCATAAAGAATTATTTTCAAGGAAACGAAACTAGATTTCGCATGAAAAAACTAAACTAGGATCTTAGCGATGACGTATACCCAAACCACCTTATGATTTTGATTTACAAATAATATCCCAAGAAACCCAATAATGTTTAAATATTTCTTTAGAATTACCCCAGAAAAAGTTCGCACAAAGCATATTAAAACCTTTGATGAAAGCCATCGTCGGGAATATGTCGAAAAAGACATGAGATCCGAGCATCATAAGAACGGTCTGAATCAAAACCAGTTTACCTGCCTGCGATAAATAACAAGATTGCCACTGTTGAATTATGTCGAATGCTTTAGCAGTCATCGAACCGAATATAACATATCCTCTTCTACTAGTATAAAGAGGAATCCTAAGATAATTAAGAGGTAAACTTTTGGACGCAAAGTCGGTGGTTGAAATGATCCGACGTCTCTGCCTAACTATACATCTGGGTGCCATGATAATGCAGCTTTTGGTATTGTTGCAACACTGCTTGGATTGGTCTTGATAATCAGCTAGAAAGCTTTTAAATTTCCTCATAAACCTCAAGTTACCATTCTGAAAAAAGATTATATCATTTTCAAATGACAGAGATGAAACGAGTGGTCAACCTATCAGCATAGAGTAATGTTTTATTGAGCCATCTAACATCATATTATGAACTCCTCTATTCAGAACCTCCGCCATAATGACAAATAATGCAGGGGATAAAGGATCACCTTGATGAACCCCATGCTCAGATTTAAAAAAGCCACATGATTTTCCATTGATAGTTACATAATACCGACAATTGGATAAGATCCTCCACACAAGATCAATACAAGTTCTCAAAAATCCAAAAGCACGCACAACCTTGATTATAAGAAACCCGAATATTTTATCATAATCTTTAGCCATATCTACCTTAATGACCACGTTACTACCATGAATCTTCTTATTGGTACTAGAAATTAATTCCTGTGCAAGAAGGATATTATCTGTGATTTGGCGCCCTTAAATAAATCTTATTTGAGAAGAAGAGATTATCTTTGGAAGTAACTTTCCAAACTCGTTAGCCAAAATTTTGGATATAATTCTGTTGGAAAAATTATAGACTAATGGGTAAAAACTCCAAACAAGTTAAAAGGTTTAAAACTTTGGGAATAAGAACAATGTTCGTGGAAGACCAGCTTTTGGGTATTTCGTGACCAAGAAAAAAGGACTGAATGGATAGGGTAAGATCCTATTTAATGAAATGCCAACACACTTGAAATAAATAACAATTAAAACCATCCGGACCCACCACACTATCTTTGTCCAAAGAAAAAATGACCAACCGAATTTCTTCAGTGGTAGGAATATTAATGAGAAACTTATTATCACAAGAATCGACCAAATAAGGAATATGATGAAAGATACTAGGATTATTATCATAGCTAGACCTCTCCACTAGAATATTTCTAAAATGAGAAATAACACACTCTTCAATCTCTTTAGAATTTGAAACCCAAACTCCATCATCATTTTTAATCTTTTGAATAAAAAGTTTGTTCTTTTTTTTTAAATTAAAAGCAATGAGCACACTTGTTGAATGTTCAACAATTTTAGCTTATCTTTGTTCTTTTGAATAAAAAGTTTGTTCTTCTTCTTCTTAAACATGAAATGAAATTTTTTTAAATTAAAATCCCCATCAGTGGCCCATTTAAACCAAGCTTGTTGTCTCCAAAATGTTTCTTCAATTTGCAACCTCTTATTGAAATTAGCCTTGGCACGATGCCAAGCTGCTCTATTTTCTGAGGAAGGTTCCAAATCAAAAGTAGCTTCCTTAATGGTTCAATCATGTTCAACTTTTTGCACCCGAGAAAAAATATTGAAAAAGTGCTTGTTCCAAGATTGTAAAGCTCATTTCACATTTCTAAGTTTAGCAGATAATATGTCCATATGTCTCCCAGAAACTTCAAATAACCAAGCCTTTTTCACAACATCAAAAAAAGATTTATGAGAAACCCACACGTTTTGGAATCAAAAAGGTTTAGGATAAGAATTCGATGGAAATTTTTAGGAAAGAACAATAGGAGAATGATCAGAATTAGTACGATGAATATGTTCAATGGAGGAAGTAAAGGAGTTATGAAACCATCCATCATTACCAAACACTCTATCAATCCTGGTCCAAATTTTATCATCACAATCACGATTATTAAACCAAGTAAAGTTAGAGCCAGAAAAAGGAACCTCATTTAAACCAATATGAATCATAGTAGCATTAAAATTTAATATAGCTCTTCCATCCACCAAATTACCTCCCCTTTTCTCCTCCTGATTAGACACAATATTAAAATCATCCCACAAAGGTTGATATCGTCTTTATTACACTTAGGATAGACACATGAAAATAGATATGGGAACGGAAAATTCTAAAAACTGACAGAAATAGGAAGAACTTGATCCATATCCCTAACCAATTGAACATCACAACTATATTTCCAAAGAATCCAAATCTTTGAACATGAATTAAATAAACCCACCTAAAAACCAAGTTTCTAGACAAAAAATTGGAGGTTCTAGATATTCATTTTAGGTTCTTGGATTGCAACCATGTAAATGTTAAATTTTTTACAATATTTTTGAGTCTACGACAAGAAGGATTATTACCCACCCTCTAATATTCCAAAAAATAAGATTTAACTTGATGTATTAATGAGAGGAGGGGTATGTGGCACACAGGCAGACCTGGTCTTAATATTAGAGACGCGAAGGAATTTTATCTTCTTCTTTTTTTCCTTTTAGACAGAGGCAAAATAGAGGGAATATTGTTAGAAGGAGATGATACTGATGCTACAAGAGAGTTAGAGTTGAAGTCTTTGTTCTGGACCCGAACCATTTTTTCCAATAGCTGAAGAAAATTCCTTTAAACTTGCCAAAGGCACCTCATCAAAATGAACCAGTTCTGATTCTTCAAAGGAATGCCAAAGAGGTTTAAAAATGTTCTTAATAGAATTTACAGAATCACGAGGACGGGGAGTATAAGATCTAGGAATGGAATCTTTGGTTGAGAGAAGGATATTTGGTACAACATCAGTTTCGTAAACTACATCTCCATCTTCAGAATCAGAAATGAGTACCGAAAAGGAGTTATGAAGATTAATTGCTTCATCTTTACCCTTCGACGAAATTGTATTAGAAAGAATTTTCTGATCATCTTGCACATCATCATTTGGCTTCTTATTACTGTATATTTTAGTGGGAGTTTTAGAAGAAGAAGTTAGCCCAAAAGTAGTTATCTCTTGTAACCTTAATCCACTATTAGAAGAAAATTTTGAAACCAGAGCGGTATTATCAAGAGACTTAACGTCATTACGAATGGAAATACTGTTCAAACGTGGCTTCTCAACTCAAGATTGAACTAACAGTTTATGATTCACTGCAGGAACATCAGTAAATGAAGAATGATTTATAGGAATATAAGAAGATTTTACTAGCTGTTTGGGTTTAGGAGGAATATCTGAGATAGGAAACTTTTCTTTTGGTTTGTGGAAGTTGCATTCACCTTCAACGTGATAAAAAAGAAAACAATTACCATAAAAGGAAGGAATATTTTCATAATACACTTTCTGCCAAAAACCTTTAGATCCACAAACTATCCAAATCGTCTCAGGAGTATTTTGAAGAACATCAATTTCAACACAAACCCTAGCCATACATGGCCGAGAAATTAAAGAATTGTCTTTATCCATGATCAATGGCATACCAATACGTTGAAAAATTCCAAACAAAGAAGGTTTGGAAAATAATTGAATAGGAATATGTGGAAAAGTAACCCAGATCGAGAATATAGAAGAATCAACATTAGGAAAAAAATCTAGAGTCCATTTGAAGACTTTCATTGGTGCTTTAAAAATATACCATTGCTCTCTTAACCAAAGACATAAGAAGTATTCTTCACAATTCAGTTTATTAAGTATGCGTTGATCATCCATAAGTCCCACAGAAAAAGAACACCTAAGAGAAAAGTGTTGAAATGCCTTTCGAATTGCCTCCATAAAAGGACGACCAAGAGAAAATTTACCAATGAGAGAGTATTTAAAAGGTTGTGCAAGATTAAAAATTTCTTCATCAGAAAAAATAACCACGGGTTCACCTTTAAATAACGAATCATTTTTATCCAAAATCGTGATTGAAGGAGTAGTGTTGGATACTATAGCGGAAAATCTTTTGGAAGAGAACTGATCGACATTCGGAGGTTTGTCTTTTATCATCGGCGGTGGAACCTCCATTGGGTTGACTGTTATTGAGCAGTTAAAGTATAAAAGTGAAAAGGAAGTAGTTATCAGAGAGAGAGAGAGAGAGAGAGAGAGAGAGAGAGAGAGAGGCATGTGTAGCAAAATATACACTTTAGAACATTGATAATAATATTAAAACATTTAACTAAACTTGGGGTGTAATACTAACTACACATATTCCTAGAATAGTTTATTTTATTTTTTTAAATTTATCCCAAACTAAGCTACCCTAGGTATAGAATGACTTCTCATCCCAAACCTAAGTAAACCGACTGATTAATCACAATTCTTCAAAATTGAATACAATTAAGTGGTTCCATAACTATTCCACTAAATCCACCTTTATTACCATATTAATAAAGGAAAGATAGTCTCAAATTCTAATACCCACATAAGTATGGTCCCCGAAGCATTCAGGGAAATGGGTGGTGCATGAGACCGCATATAAGGATGAAGGCGTATCCCTATCGCGTTTGGGAATCACTCGTGCATACTAGTTATAGTTATAGGTTGTCCCTAACCTATAATCTGAAAGCATCATAAAGGGACAATCACTATGCATTATCACCATAATGAATGACCTCCATACCCACTGCTATATGCTATAACTCCTTTGTGTATTCCCCCTTGCGATGTGGGTATGTCACTCATAGGATCGAGATAAAACAACAAAGGTGAAAGGGAAAAGGTAAATACCTCCTAGCTCCCAAGAACACGCACTCATGGTATGCTTACACATACAACCAAGTAACAATATTCCCATTCACAAAAGTATTCATCAAAATCATAACAGGAACCTGATTAATTTCCACTAATTACTGACTGGAAAGTCAAACTGGTTCAAACGCATCAGAACGAGACCCCTAATACTTTCTAACAAAATATATCATCACGTTCAAACAAAATGCACAGATTCATTCTAATGAGCTCTTAGCTCATTTTAACGAGTACATAACTCTCATTTGAACTATCCAGAATACCAAATCCTTTATTAACAACTGATAAACCCACTTTTGAAGCCTCTAAATAGCAAGAAACCCATCTTCCTTCGGATATAAGTTTTAAAATGTCATTAAAAGCATATATATATATTTGTTTTAATCGTTTACAACATGTATTAAATGTAAAAAAAATTAATATGAACCTAACAACCCTAATTTTATAATCTTACTAAATTAGTATCAGATTTGCATAAATTCTCAAGTTAATTAAGGTTCTTTTAATAAATTTCGTAATAATGGATTAGTATATAACAATTATAATAAAATTTTAATGTCATATTCATGAGAATTATCCCCATAATCAATTTATATTTTATCATGAAGTTTACCTATAAATTGACACTTAATATAATAATGAATTTAGGAATTAGATTACAAAATCATATTAACACATGGATTAATTTAGATTCAAGTGTATAATTTTCATTTTAACGTAAAGGAAATTAAATTCCTAATCTATTTCAACTTACCTTAGCCAAATTAGGTAAATTCAAGCTTCAAAATCTCATTCTCTCTTAAGTGCCTCTTCTCTTTAATCCTCAGGGTTCCTCTCCATGCCTTCTAATGAGTTTTAGGTTTATATTAATGACATAATAACACTAATACCCACTAAATTAACCTTTGGCTCCATATGGGCTATACCCAATGAGCCCATATATTATTGTAGTTGGATCAAAATTCTACACAAGCCATGTACAAACCCAATACACTTAAAACATATTATTTAAGTCAAATGGGAACATTCTTAACGTCTCAAAAGATGACCCCAAAAAATATTTTCTAATACATCAAATATCTTAATAACTCAATATAACAACTAATACGAGTCCAATAAATCGATTATAATTTATTTAATTGATTTTACATAACACGACATTATATGAAACTACTTCGCGATCGGTGGAACTCGACACCAAGGGAATAATAGCAATAAGGAAACTCTCGACATCTATTTCCTTATAATTCCATAGTCACCCATAATACACATTGACATCCAAATATTTAATTATATATTACTTGTTATTATATCCCATTTCGGGTGTGAATGATATAACACAACACATTTAAAATGTAAATACTGACTGATATACATAAGTGTGGTCTCGTGCTTAGATAGATCCATCATGGCTCGGCCAACACTAACATGCATAAGATGAACTTATTCACCCATAGGAATAGTAAAGTCCAACCTTAAGGGTCTTGGCATGGGCCACAATGGCAAGACGAGACCACACATCATCATATCAAGGAGAACCAATAAAGTCCTCTTTCATCTTCAACGGTCTCCTCTCAGCCTTGTGCTATTGTGGTAAGGTCGAGACTAGACTACTCATCTCAGCACCTGCTTACATGGATGTCAGATCTGTTAGTCCTAATTCATTGAAGACCACCAGTTGATCGTCTATACCACTTGTGACACCAGGTTGTAGCATAATTAGTTCACGTGAGCATGTAGTTATAATATATCTTCATAGCACATGAGGGAATATTTCATCATCATTGATTGAGCATGTGGTAGATAGGTGTTGGACTCTTATTGAGCTTCTTACCTCACACATTCATGTTACATGCTTAGGGGTGCATTATGCACCCTCAAGCCTATATATACACTTCATCTTCCTCATTATAAGGGATTTAAAACTAAAATCCCTAAACAAACTATGTCCAATTAATAGTAGAGAGAGAAATCTTGAGAGTTACAATTTTGGGCCATTAGAGCTCCATAGCTAATATAAAGACACTAAGCATGTTGTATAGTGGAATAGTCTTCTAGCTAAATCGCTTACATCATATGTCTTCCTCTTTTCCCTGTTCCCTTCTCTTATTTTCATACCTCAATTCAGACTTCTCCATTATTATATCATTTTGATCTTGAGCTATATATAGAAATTTAAGTGGTGATTTCATAGCATCATCATTTTGGTACCAAATGTGGGAAGAGAGATTGTCTTCTTCCTCATTGTTTTGGTCGAAAAACCTACTGTTTACCTCTAGTGGTGATCCAACTCCACCTTTGTTGGACTTGAATCACCATGCAAAGGGCTTTGGAAAAAATTTCTAGGTTTTTCAGTAATGGATTTAGATCTACCTCCGGACGTTGGCCCTAAATCCAACTAGATACCACCTCAGTTGGAGTTGTTAGAAATGGTTGCGTCGATGCAAGCATTATTGTCCAACCAATAAAAAATGCAGGAGAAGTTACTCAACTTCAGCCAAAACCTAATGGCTAAGGTCACCCCCAGTCGGGTGGATATGATTACTCCAATTTCCAGAAAAGTGTAGGATCTGGTGGTAGAAGCACCACCTTTAGCTCCACAAAATGATATCGGGTGATACCAACATATGATGGATATCTATGAACCTAGGCGTCAAGTAAGTTCAGGTTTTCTCAAATGATTAATAGTGCGACGAGGAAGACTATTGGGAGCCTTATGCGATTTCTAGGGACACCATTCGCCGAGATCCAACCTATAAAAGAAAAAGTGTTAGGCCAACACTAGGGGGACGACCCAAAACTTTAACAATTGATACACTTAGCCTAGGGTCAGTTTTTACCGTCTCATCCCAGGAGGAGACTTACAGGATCGACTCCCCTGTTTTTAAATAAATGCGACCTCTCAAGAGAATGCCATACACATCGGGGATCAACCAAGGCAGAGCCAAGAAAGAACATCGAAGTATTAGAGGGAAATCAACAGTTGATAGAGGACTATAGGCAGGGAGAAGATTCCATCCCCGTTTCCCCTCAAGGTAGGGGGAGATAATGTCGTCCTGACTATAGACAAGGGGAAGCCCTGAAACAACTCCATCCAGAGGTTGAAAGACAAGATTGGTACACTACTGAAGAATCGAGACCTAGCGCACCAAGGGTTCACATAAGGGTCTGCTTTTGTACCCAAGATAGTAAGTTTTCCTACTCCTGCCAAATTTAAACCTCCTACTGTAACCCCAAAGTATAATAGAAGTGAAATTTTGGTGCACCACATAGAGATGTATCAGTCGTTGGCCAATAGATACTTTATACCAGATGAGACGAGGTGTAGCGATTTCCATATCACTCTCACAAGTGGTAACCATGTGTTGTATATGTCCTTGCCCAATAATTTAATAAAAAACTTCAAGCAATTGGCCAATAATTTATCCATAATTTTTTCTTCGGCGTGAAACTTCCAAAGAAGGTGACCCACCTCCTACATGTGAAACAAGGTCATAATGAAACTCTGAGGGACTATATCTATCAATTTAACAAATAAAAATCATAGGTTAGTGACTACAAGGAGGACATAGCCATTGCGGCTCTCATGAGTGGCCTACAACTAGAAAAACTCTTGTGGAAGCTCTCAGAGGATCCTCCAAAAGTCATGGTAGGAACTTCTGGCTACGATAAGGAGAGTCATGAATGTGGAGTAAGCCATGGAGGTCAAGAGAGGTGACACTAAGGAGATTGATTATAACAGGACAAAAGACAAGGAAAAGAAGAAAAGGGAAGTCGAGGTCAAGTTTACCAAATACACTCCTCTTATTGTAAGTCCAGATGTGATCTTGAGTGAGATTAAGAATGATATGGCATTGCGTTGGCCAAAGACGCTTAAGTCCCCTCCTCATAAGAGGGGCAAAAGAAATTGGTGTGAGTTCCATCAAGATCATGGCCATATTATAGATAAATTTTTTGGCCTTAAGGATGAGATTGAAAAGATGTTAAAACAGGGGAAGTTGTGAAAGTATATGGACCGAGTGGCACAAATGATGATTTTAGGAAAAAGGACAGTGGGGTAAAAGAAAAAAGGCTGACAATACTGGCCTCAGCTAACAAGAATGATGATCAATCAGATAGTGGAGAAGACAAACTAGTTCTTCCACCTAAGATCTCAAAACCCAAAGGTCGAATGAATATGATATCTTTTGTTATTAAAATGATATGTGGAGGGGAGGAATAAAACCTGCCCACCATAAGGCTCATGTAATTGAAGTAAAGTCGGTGACTAAGAGGCTAAATTTTAATTCGGATGAAATAAAGCCGAAGCCGAGGAAGCTGAAGAAAGTGGGCATGGACACCTTAGTGGTGGGGTGTTTTCAAATGGACGTCAAGGTCATCCTAGCCCCCATGAAGACCCTTTGGTCATCAACACTAGGGTCTGTGGGTATGACGTGTCGCTCATGCTCATCGATGGAGGCGTCTCAGTCGATGCTTATTTTTTAGGACTGCTTCAAGGATGTGAAACTCAGTAAGAAAAGACTGGTCCCATATCATCATCCGTTGATAGGTTTCAATTGAAATAAAGTCAATCCTCTTGGGGTATTTGAAATGGATGTCTATATGGTCACCTGGCCAAGAGGCCTCACTAAAAAAGTAAGCTTCTTCATCATGGATAAGAACGTGTTCTCAGCATATAACATTATTCTTGGAAGGGTGGCATAAAAATAAGTTGAGGCAGTCTCATCCACAATCCACCAAATGATAAAATTCCTGACTCCTTATGGATTAGAGTAAGTTTGGGGGACCAAGTGGAAGCTCAATAATGTTACTTTAGTTCAGTCGAGAAAAATGAGGCCCACGAGAAGTTGACCACTTCCTACATCATAAATACTCTCAACCTAAGGGACAAGGAGAAGCTGAAGAAAGGTGAATCTGCGAAGGAGTTAGAATTCATCGTCCTCAATGAGGACATGTAAAAAACCTTTCAATTCCAAAATTCCTTAAAAAAGAACTGAAAGATGAATTGGTAAAACTATGGAGGCGGAGGCAGAGCATCTTCGCATGGATTCATGAGGACATACTAGGAATAGATCCAAAGATTATCTGCCATAAATTGAATATTGGTAAGAAGGAAAAGCCCATGAAGTTGAGGAAAAGGACCTGTGCAAGATAAAATTAT
The DNA here is from genome assembly GCA_949130495.1 of Sambucus nigra. Lineage (NCBI taxonomy): Eukaryota > Viridiplantae > Streptophyta > Magnoliopsida > Dipsacales > Adoxaceae > Sambucus > Sambucus nigra. The sequence goes on from OX422208.1 coordinate 696,734,041, forward strand.
GAGATCATTTAAGAAGAGGTCAAAAAGCAACAGATAATCGAATTTATTAGAGAGGTACAGTTTCCAGGCTGGTTATCCAATGTCGTGATCATCCCAAAGGCAAATGGAAAGTGGAAAATGTGTGTTGATTTCAATTATCTAAATAAAGCTTGTCTTAAAGAAAACTTTCTTTTACCTCGTATAGATAAGATGGTAAATACCACAGTGGTACATGAATTGATGGGCTTTATGGACTCTTACTCTGGGTATAACCATATCTTTATGGTTGAGGCCGATGTTGAGAAGACTCACTTTATCATAGATAAAGGAACAAACTACTACAAGGTCATGCCATTCAACCTTAAAAACATAGGGGAAATCTACCACAGGTTGATCAATAAGATGTTCAAAGACCAAATAGGGAAGACTATATAGGTTTATGTAAATGATATGCTGATGAAGAGCCTCAGGGACGAGGATCATGTGGCCAAACTTGTAAGAACATTTGACACCATGAGCCTTTACAAAATGAAGTTAAATCTTGCAAAGTGTTTGTTTAGAGTTGGCATAGGAAAGTTTCTCAGCCTCATTATTAATTATAGGGGGTTTGAAGCCAATCCAGTAAATATCAAAGCACTAATTTATATGTAGACATTAAAAACCACTAAGGATGTGCAGAGGCTGACAGGATGAGTGGCAACTCTTAATCGTTTCATCTCTAAAGTTACAGAAAAGTGTATGCCATTTTTTAAGATCTTAAGAAAAGCATTTGTCGTGGATGAAGAGTGTGAAAGGTATTTTATGAACTTAAAGCTTATTTGGGATCCCCAATGCTCCTATCTCGTACCATTCAAGGGGAGAAATTGTTCCTATACCTAGCAGTGTCAAAATCACCCATAAGTGCAACTATTGTTCGGGATGATGAGGGGGTTCAAAAGCCTGTGTACTTCAATAGCAAGGCTATTTAAGGGACCTAGCTTAAATACCTAGGTATGGAAAAGTTGGAATATGCTCTAATCCATGCCTCTAGAAAAATAAAGCCTTATTTCTAAGATCATACTATGGTGGTACCCATTGACACTCCTTTGAGGAAGGTAATCCATAAACCTAAGAAATCGGGTAGGTTGATGGCTTGGTCAATTGAGTTAGGAGTGTTTGACATCATTTATTATACAAGGAACACAATCAAAGTGCATGTATAGGCCGGTTTTATGGAAATATTCACTTGGGTTGTGGACGATGTTAGAGAGGATGAGATTGTAGTATTGCCTGAAAGGGAAGTAGAAGTTTTGTTGGTGGTCAATGAAGTGAGAGCTGACATTGTAGAAAAATATTTTTTGTTCAAAAAGGGGCATTGACTAATGGTCCTTTCTCATATGAAAGCCCAATATGGAGCTCGCTTGGGGATAGCTCCTCCTGCAAAAGTGGTAGTGGGGCAGGGATGATACTATCATCCACAGACATAACTGATATTGAGTACACTCTTAGATTATATTTTAAAGCATCGAATAATGAGTCAAACTATGAGGCCTTGCTGGCTAGTCTCTCCTTTGTCAAGGTGTTGAACATCAGGCATATGACAATACATAGTGACTCGTAGCTAGTAATGAACCAAATACTGGAAATCTATGAGATCAAAGTTAAGAAAATGGCCAAGTATTTGTCAATACTAAAAAAAGTAATTATCAACTTTAAAAAAGTAAAGGTGAAGAGAATCCCTCGACTTTAGAACAGTCGAGTCGATGCATTAGCGAGGTTAGCCTCAGGCATGAGAACAAAGATTAAGTGGACCATCCTAGTGGAGATTGTATAGAGGTATAGCATTTAAGAGGATGACAACGGGGTGTAATTTTGCCTAAACTTAAATTTAGGAGACTCATGGATGGACCCTTTGATCAAGTACATCAAAGATGGGGAACTCCCATAAACAAAAGCTGAGAGAAAGAAACTCCGATACTAGATGACAAAATTCACTATTATAGGAGACATTCTCTATAAAAAATGTCTCTTGTTCAGCCTCCTCAGATGCATCCATCCTATAGATGTTGACTATGTCCTATGTGACATCCACGAGGGGTCATGTACAAGCCACATAAAAGGAAGGTCTATTGCGAAGAGGATTGTGATGTTGGGATACTAGTAGCCGACCCTGATAAAGAGCGTGGCTGACCATGTGAAAAATATGACAAGTTCTAAAGGTATGAAAGTATTCCCACCTGCCTCATCCATTACCTCCCCATGGTCATTCATAGTATGGGGAATTGACCTTATTCATCCACTTCCAAAAGAAGTCGATGGATATTAGTACCTAATTATGGCTATAGACTATTTTTCTAAATGAGTAGAGACAGAGGCCATGATCTCTGTTAATGAAGTAAATACATTCAAGTTCTTTTGGAAAAACTTCATCTGTAGGTATGGCCTACCCATCATGCTCATCTCAAATAGTGGGAAACAGTTCAAATATAAATCCTTGGAAGCATACTATGAAAGAGTTGGAATAAAGAAGTTTTATTCTGCGTCAGGCCAACCCCAAGCCAAGGACTAGACCTAAGTCACAAATAGGATGATATTGGATGGCATTAAAAAGAAACTGGAGGATGCTAAGGGATTGTGGACGGAGGCGTTACATAGGATCATATGGGCCTACAGGACAACAGAGACAATGTCGATAGGTGAAACGCCATTTATGTTAGCCTATGGGTCCGAAGTGGTTATTCCCATCAAACTTGGACTTCCTGGACACATATTCCAATCCTATGATCCCAATGTTAAAAGTGACGAGAGGAGGCTTCACTTGGATTTAATTGGAGAAAAATGAGAGAACGTCGAGGTTCGATAGTATGCCTACCAACGGAGGGCCACGAGATTCTACAATAAAAGGGTAAAAACAAGACCGATAGCCATGGGAGACTTGGTATTAAAAAAGAATTGGAAGAATCCAAACACACTACATACAAATTAGCATAGGCCACATCGAGTCGTAGAAGAAGTCGTCCAAGGGACCTACATGTTGGAGAATTTAAAGGCTGAACCTTTTTCCAACCCTTGGCATGCTGACCATTTAAATAAATATTATAAATAGATCTTGATATTAAAGTGTATATTGTATGAGTGTCATCCTCTTTATCAGCGAAAATTCGATGTATTTGTATGACAATGAAAGATGAATGAGCAACACAAGTGTTACTTCATATATGTGTTTTTCAATTATTGTTGCGTGGCTTGGAAGATGCTTTCATTGGTGAATTAGTTATAGCTCACTCTCAGTGATACGAGATTTCATAGAGAGAATCTTCTCATACATGAACTCTTAATAATGGACAGAGGGGGGGCGAGGGTAGTAACATCACTTAAGTGGTGGAAAACACAAAACTTAAAAAACTAGTTTATTATGGTTACTTAAACATCAAAATATGGTGACCTTAGATTCAAAACTCCCTCAGCGAGACGAGAGTGTATAAAGAGATGAAAATCGTCCATACACTATAAAAAATGACGAGAGCGGACTTATATCATAACATCATTAGTTTGGTGATCAAAATTGCAAATATATCATTAATTTGTTGATTAAATTTGCAAATATATTATTATGGTTACTTAAACATCACAATGTGGTGACCTTAGAGTCAAAACTCCCTCGGTGAGATGAGAATGTATGAAGAGACAAAACTCTTCCATATAATATCAAAAATGACTAGAGCGGACTTATATCATAACATCATTAGTTTGGTGATCAAAATTGCAAATACATCATTAATTTGGTGATGAAAATTAAAAAAAAACAGTTTACTATGGTTACTTAAACATGACAATGTGGTGACCGTTGAGTCAAAACTCCTTCGGCGAGACGAGAGTGTATGAAGAGACGAAACTCGTCCATACACTCTCAAAAATGATGAGAGGGGACTTATATAATAACATCATTAATTTGGTGATCAAAATTGCAAATACATCATTAATTTGGTGATCAAAATTGATATCATGTTGTTATGCTTACTTAAACATCATAAGTGGTGAATTATGAGTCGGAATTATGTATCGGCCCATTGCAAGTTCATTAAAAAATATGAAGGCGCAGACACCACACTTCACATAATTTGAATTGCATTAAAACTAAGTTAAGCAAAACATAGCATCATCATATGGTGATTCAAATACAAGCAGAGAATTGATGATAAAAAATTAATCCAAGTAGAGAATGATGTTTAAAGGATTATAAGTGGAAAGGGTATAAAGGATACACCCGACCGCCCTACAAAATATGTAAAATGAATACCATTTTGAAACAAACTCGACTGTCGGCCTGGTCAGTGTAGGCATCGACAACAAAAGGTTGGGTCTAAGTCTGAGCATCATCACTCGAATTTTCATTACAAATTATCATCTCGACCATAACAGTTCAACAACAAGGAGTTCAGCTTCGAACTCGGTGAAGGCCGTCACTACCGAAGGATCCATGAATTCGAACGTCTATAATTTATTTGCGAAGGCCACGATCTTAGGTTATTTCAGGGTTGCCCACCTAAGGGAGTCTCGGTCCCCCCATTCAAGTACCGGAGGCTGTAGCAAACAAGCTCTTCAAAGGCCTTGAACTCCTCAATAACCTTTCTTTTGGCCACCTCAACCGTTGTTGGAACCTTCTCCTCAAGCTTCTTATCCAAATCAATTATGGCATCCTCATGCTCTTTGATCTTGTTATTGAGGTCATATAGACTCTTCTTCTCAAATCCCTCCACATGGGTCATCTTTCTCTTCTTGTCCCTTTGGGTCACCAATTTCCTAAGGAGGTTCGTTGTAGGTGGAGCAGCCATTACCTAAATTTGATCATTTGTGATCTCTCGATAACCTGAAAGCAAATTGAATTAAAGGACGAGTTAGTGTAAATACATAAAAGAGAGGTCAATTCTACAGTTGAAGAAAATTTTTAACATACACAACTCGTTTAGGGGGTCAACCCCTATAATTTTTTTTTTTAGATTCTAAAGAGTCATCAACTCTTCAAAATCCACAAGTGTAACACCCCGTAAATTTAATTTGCTAATAATTTAAATTAATTTTGAAATTTTGGAAAAATAAAAAAAATTGCGATCTATTTAATTTTAGTATGTAAAAATGTTTGTTTTTATACATAAAAATAAGTTTTTAAGTTGTATTTAAATCGGGATTAAAATTTAAAAATTATAATGCACTTTGTATAAAAATCCAGGGAGGATCCGACCTAAGGATGATAAGAATAAAAAAATTATAAATATGACCATCCGATCAAGCTGAATTTTTTAGACCAACCACTACAACATACTTAAATCCCAGCCAATTTCGGCGATCCGATCATCCATAATAAATTTTTGAGTGTTTGTGTTTGATTAGGACTCCAACTCTTTTTGGTATATAAACATAAAGTGAAGGTTTAGCACTTTTAAAATACATTTTAGCATTCTCAAAAATGATTAGCCTCCTCTAAGTTTCATCTTCTTCCTGTTATAATCCCTAGACCCATTTTACACAACATTCAACTCGAGATTTGTCAAGATAAACTGGGTTTTCTCAAGACGATTCAAGAAGGATCTTTGCTAATTTTTCTAGAGGAATCGAACCGTGAAATCTGAATTTCTTCATCTAAATCACAGGCATGAAGAATATATTCTCTTCCTTTAGAATTATACGTCTTAAGTGTCGCCTAAACCTTTAACCATGTGTTTTTGGCAAAAAACTAAATTAGTAACTTAATTAAGGAAAGTGGACACTAATTTTGGGACTATTTTTATGAAACTTTTGAAAATGAGTTAATCTTTGAAACTCGTGGGTGCGTAGGTTAGATTATTGTATTTTTATGGTTTTGGGGGTGTAGGTTCGCATGTAGAAGTTTATGGAGTTATTTAAATGATAAATGGGATGCATATACACTTATAAAATTATGCGACGTATAAAAGAGAACGATTATAACAAATTAAATATTTTTTCCTGTTAACTAATTTAACATTATTGAATGGAAATAATTGTGTTGAAAATGACAATGGTGTTATTCATTGAATTGAATTAAATTGGAACCTTTATGATTAAATTGCTATGTTGTTCATACGAATTGTAAATTTTTCTGATTTGTTTTATTCTCATTTCCCATCACGGGGATGACGGACTTTTGGGTAGTATATTGCTCACCTTTATTATAAGATGCTTACTAGGTATGGGACTATTAGGTAGGTCTTGGTTATGATTTATGCTTGCTAGGTATAGGACTAGTTAGTGTAGATTCGTGCAGATTTTATATTATGGGGTGGGGCTGATTTTTATATTTTATCATCGTTACGCTAGCCTAGGTATGAGTCTAGGACGAGAGTATTATTAAAAATTTATCCTATATGTAGGATAGGATATATGTGTACTTTGGGAACCCTTAGGTATGGGACTAAGGGGTATTTTGAGGATCTCACATCGATAATAAGGGTGGGGTAATTTAAACTAATTAAAAAGATGAGTTGAGAAAATGAGAATTAATTCCTATGATAATAACGGGTATTAAAATGGATTGGCATCGCCAATACGTGCAGTGATGACAGTAGGAACGGGCGAGCTGGCTATAGCGACGTGGGTGTGTGTTGGCGTTACCAATATGTGCAGGGATGACATTTTAAATGGGCGAACTGGCTATAGTATCACGTCGTGTGTGGAACCTCACCAATATGTGCATTCCTGACAGTTTAAACAGGCAAACTGACAATACTGAGGGGAATGTGTGTGGTGTAAAACAGCGGGAGTACTGCAACCAAACGAATAAAATGAGATAAATATTTACATTAATAATGTGGAAATTAATATTAATCAGGTAATTTAATTAAATAGTTGGGCTATGACCTTAAGGTGGTTTAGTTCATGTAGGTAGCTTATGTTGTTTATTTATTAGCATCATTAGCTATTATCTCATTAAATTAAAATATTCTATTGTGATATTTATCATGTATAATGTTACTTTCTGGGTTCATGGACCCTAATTGAGGAGAGTAGTGTGTATGAATCCTCGTGGCTCTAACCTCGTACGTTAGCTAACCTTTTCAGGAATAAGTTTGGAGAAGCTACATAGGACTATTTGGAGACTTTCTTAGAGGTGCGGCTGGAGTTATTTACTTTATGCATATTAGTTTAGTTTTCTTTCCTCCGTATTTACATTGAGACTCAGTTTATGGTTTTGTTGGGCCATTCGGTTCAAAAGTTGTTATGGATTTTATTAATATATTTCATCATGGATTCAGTTGGAGTTTATTCAGTCTTATATAATTGGAGATTAGTTTATTATTTAGAGTTTAGCATGGTGATGGATCATTAATCGCAAAGTTGGTTATTATCATTTGGGACTGGTTAAATTATTCATCTTGTGGATTGATTTTTAAATGTCTCATATATGTCACATGCTAAGAATGATATTTTATTTACTCTCACCCAGCTTAATTTTGGTGGCGGCCGACGCTAGGACTTTGTGGGGTGTGACAACAAGCTCATCATAACCACCCATGGACCCGAGTTTGTCAATATTATCTCTGTCATCTATGCTCAAGCCGGGATTAAGCTAAGATGACTTCAGGACCTTGGCCTACCTTTGGGGTACTCTCAGCACATTGGCATCACTAGGAGCATTAGTTTCGAACTCCCAGGAACCCAATATAAAGAAGTACCAAGGTTTCCACTTGCGGTCGGAGGTTTGGGTGAAGATTAAGATTATATTTCTTAGATTACTGGCTACAAGACGATAACATCCAAGTTGTGTCTTAGAATACAACATGTTGTAACAACCCTTGAATACGTGGACCAAAAGGTCAAATTTGAATGCTAGCTTCTAGAATTGGACAAAGCCAATAAGAATTTTTCGAGCATTGGGGGACAGTTGAGATGGGGCTAACCCTAGACTTGCAAGAATGGATTTAACGTTATGATTGATAGGAAGTCTCAAACCTATCTTGAACATCTTCTCATATACGGCCACCTCACTAACTCCTTCGTGAAAGGCCCTCTATTCTGGAGTGGGGACTCTCATATGGATATAAAACTTTATACTATACATATGCCTCCATAACAGCAGGTCTATCTCTGTGGCTATGCTAGGAAACCTCTGGGCATAACTAGTGTCAAATGAATTGATAATACGCAAATACTGCGTATTTCATCCTCTGAACTGACGCATTATAGCCCCCTCGGGTATCTTATTCCCTATATTAATGCTCGTTAACTAGACAACCTCGGATTTCAACATTAACATGTTTTGCAGGGGTTAATTGGACTTTTGTAGGTATTTAGGTACTAAGTATGAAGTTCGGACGCATTCCGGTGAAGTTTGGTATGCAATCGCACGTTCAAGGGTATTTTAGTCTTTTCACAGCTTGGGTACCTGGATCGACATCTCACGAAAAATGTACCCTCCTCGCTAGCTTCTCGTGGTAGAGAACGGTGCGCGATTCCGATTCATAACGAAGAAGTTACGGCAATTTCAGCGGAGGGATAAATAATGAATCAAAAGAGGAGCAGAAAAGAGAAGAAAAGATGTAGTGTGATGCTGCTGCATTCTGCCCTTCTTGATCGATCGATCGACTCTTCTGGTCAATCGATCGACCATTATGAATTGTTGAATTTTGGTCTTGATCGATCGATCCACCAAAGGGGTCGATCTATCGATCCCCTGTTTTTAGCAGATATTTTGCATTTATTTTCTTTTCTCTTTTCTAATTCAATTCCCACTTGGTATATAAGCCAATTTTCATGTAATATTCAAGGTGAACGTTTTTAGAGAGTTTTAGAAGATAGAATAGGTTAGGGTTTGGATGATTTGCTTAGTTCTTCTTCATTTCTTCTTAGATTGACACACTTTTGGGCTTGAATGTTTACTATTCATCATCCTCTCCATTAATATAGTTTGTATTTCTACATTTCTTGCTTTCTAGTTAATTTACAAGCTTTCTAATTTAGGTTTGCATGCTTTATTTACATGCTTTGATTTACTTGCTTTGTAGTATAGTTTTATCGCGTTTATTTTACGCTTTCCATTTACCGCGTTTTAACATGCTTTCTAGGTAATTTAAATTAGGTTGTGCTTGAATTGAACTCACTCGGATTGACGCGTTGCTTTGCTTTGGTGATGGGGTTTACGGGTCTATTTCGGGTGCGTTGTCGTAGTTATTACGCCTAGGAGATTTGACGGGGAATATCATGTATGTCCCGTGCTTACGACCTTTCGCGCGTAATTTTTGGGATATTTGTTGACGCCAAAATCTTATTAGGCTTTTATGATGATTTAGGGCGTAACAAACCTTGATTTAATTAACTGTCGAAACGAGATGCATTTGTAATAACTCGTCGACCCATGTAACCATTTTATACTAATTAACTCGGGTGAGGGAAATTCGATGCAACCTATAGGTTTTACTCGCTTTCATAATCTAGTTTCGATACTTTGCCTAGATTAACATTTCCCTTTATGCATATTTTTCCTTTTAGTTTGGAATCATCTTTTACACTTTTATTTCGGAATATTAAATCACTTGAATTCTAGCAACTCATCTCTGTGGATTTTCGATACCCGACTTACCGCTCTACTCACCAGTTGAGCGTAGTCGTAATTTAGGTCTTTGTATAGTTCAGGTGAGCTGAATTCAAAATGACCAACGCGTAGGTGACTCTCGCGCCGCGGCAAAACCCTGTCTATCAAATGGCGCCGTTGTCGGGGACTAGTTTGTTTTAGACTTTATTTGATTTAGTATTTCATAGTATTTTCTTTCTATTTGTATTATTTGCTAACCTTTTTTGCAGGACTTTCACATGTGAGCACTTAGAAAAACTCGAATTTTTCTCGCGCGCACCTACTTTGTGAAATCCGCCACTTCGAGCCATTTTGGGGTAAGCATGTCTTATTCCAATTCTTTCGGTAATCCTTGTTATAATTATCAAAATTCTCGCAAACCTATGACTTTCGGTGAAGACTTAGAATCTCAAAAATGTGCAAATTCAAACATTACTTTGGGCGAGTATAACGAAAGTCAAAACTTAGGTTATTGGAATTTTGATGATGATGATAATGATTTTGGGCCTTTACCTCCTTATAATAGGAATTTTGAAACGAATTGCAATAGTTTTCAAAATTCCTATAATAATGAGTTTTCGTTTAAGTCCGATGGCAATTTTCAAAGTCCCCATTCTAATGCATCTGCACCTCGACCTATGATATTCGGTGAGGATTTGCGTATGTATGAGAATGAGAAAATTGAAAATCGTTATTGGGAAGAAAATCTTTCATGGGAACATGAGTTGGATTTATTATTTGAGTCCGACGACGATTTTGCTTATGAGACTTTCAAAGTCGAGGAATGTTTTGAACCAAATGAGGTACTTGTGCCTACTTTGGAACAAACCATTCTAGACTTTGCCCATCGCGTAATAGATATTGAAAGCGGGGATGAAAATGACGTAATATCTATTTGCAATGAAATGATTTCTTCTTTGGCCCCCAAAAAAGAACATTTCATTGAAAATGATATTATTTCATTCGAAATTCAAACTTCATGCGATGATGATTCATCTCATGAGTTTGAATTTCATTCGTCCCCATTTTCGTTCTCTATTACCCCACCGGAACAAGTACCCAATGATTCGGTTTCAAACTTTAATGTTTTAAACCCTATCGCTGATGAGGAGTACTTGCTCGAGTCGCCCTCCACAATCGCATTAGTGCCTTTTTGTGCGCCACCTCCCATTCCAATTTCAAAATCATTGGGAGGATTTTTGGCTTTTCTCGGTCCCCACTTGTTTTTGTCACCCGTTTGATCCAAACCCCCCATCGTCCCTCCAAAACTTTTAATTGGCGATGGTTCATTTCTTCCACCTTACACGTGCCTTCCGTTGCTCAAACGGAATTCATATTTTTCGGAAGGCATTCTTGTATGTGAGGGTACACCGGTTATCCTCCGAAGTCAAATCGTTCTTATGGTGGACCCTCAGCTATTTAGACTTCTAGTGTATAGTTAGTGTGAGGCCTATATAGTAGGTTGTATATAGTTAGCTTTTTATTCTTTCTTTTTATTTTTTATTTACTTTTTAATTTAGTCTAGTGTAAGTAATTAACTTTTTATTATTTGTTTTTGCTATGCTCGGTACTAACTTGTTTTGTAGATTCTTTGGACTTGTTCTTATGGGGATCGCTCCACTTTTGGGTAATATCGCTATTTTCCTCTCTTTAACTTGGTTCTTAATTAACATTGAGGATAATGTCAGGTTTTAAGTTAGGGGATGTGGGATATTCTATCCATTTCTTTATTTAGTCCATATTTTTTTCTCACATGTTAGTTACTTAGTATGGTTTTCTTAGAAAAATTGAAAATTTTCAAAAATATTTTCTTCCTTTTTTCTCCTTTTTTGGGCATTTTACCTTTGTTTCTGATGATAAATTTCAATAATTACCCGATCCAATAGACAACCCAACGATGCATGTTCTCTATTTTAGAAGTTATTAGGCTTTAGTCTCAATTATTGATATGATGAATAACTTCATGAATTAAACTTTGATCCCATGAGCACATGCAATTTTATTGTTATATTGATTTGGTTTAAGATTTTTATAACTCGGTAATCTTTTGTTGCATTGTATATACTTACACCGAGTAAGCTTTGTACCTTTCGTCGTTTGTGAGTGTATACACTATTCTTTTCTCATTGAAAACATTGAATTCGATGTTAATCTCACTATTCTTTCATTTGACCGTTCATTAATTGAGTCCATACTTGAAATGTGTTACTTGATCATGATTTTCATATATTGTTTTGATTCGAGAATTGCGTAAACTTTTGGAAATGATCATAGGCATTCTTTGTTATATCACCCCTATTAGCCTTGACCTCACCCTTATATGTTTACCCTCGTCAACCCCTTTGAGCCTAAATATTAACCTTTCATTTCATAACCCCATTCCCATAACCAACTCTAAATTGGAGTTTTAGCCCAAATCTACACCTTCCACACCTTTGTTTGGAATGTCACTTGGGATTGAATTATGTGGTTGTGATGTCGATTGCAATTTAGGCATATGAGAGTTTGATAAGTAAATAAAAGAAAGTAGTGAAAAAAGTGAAGAAAAAGAGAAATCAAAAAAGCAAAAGAAAACAAAAGAAAACATGAGAAAAAGAAGAAAAGAAAAAGAAAGAGAAGTTTTTATTTGTTGTATACAGTTCAATAAGCTTTGATTACTCTCCCCGATGAGATATCTAATGCCATTTTGGAAGTTGTTTTCAAATTTTGATATTGCCCGCATTTTTCCATTATCCCGAGTTTTCATCCCGAACACTTTGAATTCATACATACACTCCTTTCATTTCATACCCTAGCCATACCTACATTATAACCCTATTAAAGTCCTATGTGATCTTAGGTTGATGTGATTTAAGTCATAACAGTTGTGATAATCTGTGAAAATGCATTTCGCCTATTTTAGTGTGCGGTATATTTCATTGAGATTACAAGTTTTTATTTTCTATATAGCGTTCTTCATTATGACATGTGTGCGACCTAGTTTCCATTTACATTTACTCTTTAGCCCGCATGTTCAGTGTGTTACCTCCCTGTTTCGAGTGAATTCGCTTGATGAGTCTAATGCCCGTGAGGATTGAATATATGCTTGCTTTAATGTTTATTCGATTTATTTAAGTTTTTCGCCAAATCACACTCTGCATGTGCTCGTCCCCTTCCCACATTTTAAGGTTTCAATTCTATGAGGTGCATTCTATAATGTTAACGATTTGGACTTTTGTTTGAATTCATTCATTTTTCTAATAATGCGTATGAAATCCTTTTCACTATTGTTGGGCTTGTTTCATGTTGGGTTGGGCATATTTTGAGGAAACCATGTGATGTTTGTGGGTACCATCTCTGAAAACCCTCACGAGACGACACTCGTCCACTAGGGTGACCTAGGGGTTTAATGGCTTGTTGCATACGCTAAATGCAATCGAATCGCCTGCGAAAGCGGCCTTTTTCTTTTATACCATACTTTTGTACTGTCTCCTGCTTTTGATTTACTTGTAGTTCTTATTGCATCCTATTTCATTGCTAGGGACCAGCAATGTGTAAGTTAGGGGGTGTGATAATACGCAAATACTACATATTTCATCCTCCGAATGGACGCATTTTAGCACCCTCGGGTATCTTATTCCCTATATTTATGCTCGTTAAATAGACAATCTTGGATTTCTACGTTAACATGTTTTACAGGGGTTAATTGGGCTTTTGTAGGTATTTAGGTACTATGTATGAAGTTCGGACACATTTCGGTGAAGTTGCGTGTGAATCGCACTTTCAAGGGCATTATAATCTTTTTAAATCTTGGGTACCTAGCCCTCCATCTCATGGAAGTTGTATCCCTCCTCTCTAGCTTCGCGTGGCAGCGAACGGTGCGGGATTTCGATTCATAACGAAGAAGTTACGGCAATTTCAGCGGAGGGAAAAACAATGAATCAAAAGAGGAGAAGCAAATAGAAGAAAAGATGCAGTGTCTTGCTGCTACATTCTGCCCTGCTTGATCGATCTATCGACTCTTCTGGTCGATCGATCGACCATTCTGAATTGTCAAATTTTTGCCTTGATCGATCGATCGACCAAAGGGGTCGATCGATCGATCCCCTGTTTTTAGCAGATATTTTTGCATTTCTTTTCTTTTCTCTTTTCTTTTCTAATTTAATTCCCACTTGGTATATAAGCCAATTTTGATGTAATATTCAAGGTGAACGTTTTTAGAGAGTTTTAGAAGATAGAATAGGTTAGGGTTTGGGTGATTTGCTTAGTTCTTCTTCATTTCTTCTTGGATTGACACACTTTTGGGCTTGAATGTTGACTACTCATCATCCTCTCCGTTAATATAGTTTGTATTTCTTCATTTCTTGCTTTTTAGTTAATTGACAAGCTTTCTAATTTAGGTTTACATGCTTTATTTACATGCTTTGATTTACTTGCTTTGTAGTATAGTTTTATCGTGTTTATTTTACGCTTTCCATTTACCGCGTTTTAACATGCTTTCTAGGTAATTTAAATTAGGTTGTGCTTGAATTGAACTCACTCGGGCTGACGCGTTGCTTTGCTTTAGTGATGGTGTTTACGGGTCTATTTCGGGTGCGTTGTCCTAGTTATTATGCCTAGGAGATTTGACGGGGCATATCATGTATGTCCCGTTCTTACGACCTTTCGCGCGTAATTTTCAGGACATTTGTTGACGCCAAAATCTTATTAGGCTTTTATGATGATTTAGGGTGTAACAACCCTTGATTTAATTAACTGTCGAAACGAGACGCATTTGTAATAACTCTTCGACCCATGTAACCATTTTATACTAATTAACTCGGGTGAGGAACATTCGACGCAACCTATAGTTTTTACTCGCTTTCATAATCTAGTTTCGATACTTTGCCTAGATTAACATTTCCCTTTATACATATTTTTCCTTCTAGTTTATAATCATCTTTTACACTTTTATTTCGGAATATTAAATCACTTGAATTCTAGCAACTCGTCTCTGTGGATTTTTGATACCCGACTTACTGCACTACTTACCAGTTGAGTGTAGTCGTAATTTAGGTGTTTGTATTCAGGTGAGCCGAATTCAAAACGACCGGCGCGTAGGTGACTCTCGCGCCGCGACAAAACCTTGTGTCTATCATGAATCCCAATCCAAATAAGACGGATATTTCTCAAATTCAATGATCGAAACTCGTTCCTAACACCTCCTAACAAACTCAGGTCTCTTACACGGCCGAAATGGGAACAACCATTGGTGGAGGTGGAATAAAAATCTCCACCCTCGACTCAGCATCATCGGAAATGATGTGTATAGAGGGGTTAGAACGATACGATTACTCGGTGCGACTGGACAATTTAAGGGCCTTGGACTCCTCTGAACGTGAAAATGGGACCCTCATGGACTCATCGAAAGAATCTTCCTTCTCTGATGCATTAGAAATAGAAGGGCTATAACTAGAAGAGGAAGACATTGATTGAGACACCTGGGACGAGGTACCAGACATGATATTGTAGACAATAAATTTTAGGACCCCTCAAGTATCTCCTTTGGTCCCTATCACTTCCTCATTTCATTACGAACCCTAGGTCATTCTCCGAGTATCGATGTAGAGGCCATCGGGCGCTCCCCAGCCCCATTTGACTCCAGCCAACTCTATCTTGAGGGTGAAATCTCATTGAATATTCAAAGGTATATAAACCTCCTTTCTAAAGGCAACCTTGTGTGCAAATTGTCATAACGATTCAGATGAACATAATATTTTACTACAGGGAATCGATTTGGAGCCCATCGGTCTCTCCTGTCTCCCGATTTCACCCCAATCAACTCCATCGTCAAAGCGAAAGCTCTTTGAATCTTTGAAGGGCACTAAAACCCATTTCCAATGGTTCGGCCTATGTATGAAATGGCATAAATATTCGGATGAACGATTTGTCTTCCATCGAAAACTGATCCGGAGGCCACTGGGCGCTCCCGGACTTCGTTTGACCAAGGTCAACTATTCAGCTCGAATGAGAATGAATGAAACTTTGAAGGGAACTGAATACCCTTTCTAATGATATGGAAGGTACGGATGAACAATCCGTTTTACTTCGAGAGGTCAACAGGAACTTTCGGGCCTCGGTTGACTAGGGTCAACTTTTTTAACCAAGCAAAACTCTTTCGAATGTCGAAGTAGATCTCCTAACATTTCCAATGGTCTGATCCATGCACAATTCTGACTTCCCATGCGTACAAATGATCCATTTCCATCCAAAGATGTCATATCCAAAGGACTGATGTGCGCTTTTGACCCGCATTTGACCTAAAGTTAACTCTCAGACCCGGGAGCAGTCCAAATGACTCTTGAAGTTCTCTAAATTACCTTTCTATCGATATGCCCCATGCGCAATTTGGATCATCAGATTACGTTTTACGACCATTTTCTCGAGATAATCTACACGACAGAGCCAATGGGCAAGCCCATTTCCCATCCTATTGGCATTGTGTCTAGGGTCACCTATCGATTGGTAGGTTTAGGGCCATGCCAATCGGCACCACCCCTTACCCTATAAATAGAGGGCATGACCTCACTTCCAGGGCACACCTCAGATCCATCAGCATCAGTGGTCTTAACAACATTCTCTCGAAATCAGGGAAGTTCTACCAAGTGAATTACCATTCATGCTTACATTCCCATCATTTTCAAACCCAATTTGGCAAAATCAAATTCTCTCTCACACAATCTTCATCTCACATTCAAGGGATTTCACCTAAGACCAAAGATCAAGCTTCAAAGAAGGACCAAATCCTTCCCTTTCTCTTTAAATTTCTTATTTTTGCGTTCAATACATTAGATTCATAATCTAGTTCTTACCTTAGTTCATACAGATTAACATCTTACGTTTTATTAGTATATTGCTCATACTTTATTTTCTATAAAAAAAAGGTTTCGAGGGGGATTATCCATCACACTTTTTCAAATCTAAAACACATTTTTCTACACACACACCTATAATAAAATTTCGTTCGAATCTATGGTATAAACCCCACCCTTATGCCCCATGCGGACAACGTGCACTTTGATGACTTTAAGGCTACGTAGACATTTTGAATTAAAACCTTAGACTCGAGTCCAATTTTTTAATTTTCTATTTTTTCAATTTTCCAACTTCACAATTTTCAAGTTTTCCTAAATCTTCCAATTTCTCTAAATCCCCCATTTCCCTTCTTGTATTAGTATGCATATTATGTTTATGAGAGTTTCATCCAACACGTATTATCATTTCATAATAATGATCAATATCGTAATAAATGCATAGATCATATTTTCTATATATTATTTTGGGAACATTCCTATGGATGACCTCACTCTATATTTTCCATGGTACGAGTTAAATGATTCTAATCTCCATTATTTACACACGCACGCACACTTCACATAGAAATAAAGGAAAACAATAACACAAGCCCATTAGAGATCGAAAGGGAGATATGGGTGCCTAACACCTTCTCATTCCGTAACTTAGCTCCCGAACCTTCGAACTATTGGTTTAGTATGTAATATTTTCTCTTCGATGCCGCTCTCTCGAGGCGAAAAAATGTTCTTTTGCATGTTTTGTAAAAAATAGGCTGGGGATGCCATCTCATTACATTTATCCAACACCAATGATGGCTGAAAGGTTCCTAAGAAATGGTGTGAGACCTTTCAATCCCCCTTCCTTCCCCATAACTCTTCGGGAGGCAGAAGAGAGAAAGGTTGCGCATCTTGATCGGGATGACCACAGTGGCGAATCCACTGGAGATCTCATTTCATTAGAGGGATAAGATATGTTAGCATGGGTGTTTTGTTTTCTTATGTGCATATGAACGTACATGTATGTTCCCTTTTTATCCTCTATTATTTCTTGTACATATATACCTCATGATTATATCACTACTCACTCACATACTTTCTCTCCATGTACACTTCACACCGCATGCACCTATGATCACTTATATCCACATGTTGAACACACCACTTAGAAATCCATGCTTAGGTGTAATTAACACACACCTCCACTTATCACATTTGTATATATCCATGCTCACTCACACTTGTCACGCACCACTTGTAATTGATCCATGCTTAGGTTCACTACCACACACTCACTTGTAGATATTTGCACATCACTCACGCTCACATATCAATGCTTAGTATAGATATACTTTTTATACTTGTACATCATCCCTTGCTTGTCATGAGTCTCATCAATAAAGATACTCTATCCAAAATATACTAATCAAGGATCATGCATTTTTCACACTAGATCACCAAAGAGCATTGCTATTGATCAAATTTTGTCCCGTAACTAGAGGGACACTTCATGATGGGCGTTGGTCCGACAAGTCGCAGTTAGCCTAAGAAATATGACTATCACATTCCATTTCCAAGTACCTTCGGCATATATCGAACGGTTCCCCTCGCATTGTACTGCTTGACCGAAGTCATGATGGGAGGAATAGCACAGGGAACTCATTCATGTATGTCGATTATATTGAATTCTCTCTCACAGGTACTGTCCCCATGAGGTATATAGTGAGGCAATTCATGTACACTCAGGCGTATCAAATGGTTTGTCCACGGATACTAATTGCCCTCAAAATCAAGACGTATATTGTGAAAGTCATGCCAAGGGGGAACCCTTCTAATTAACCCAATAACTTCATACCATCATATAGGTGTCAAACCTAGGGCACTCATATTTAGTTTTCCAATTTCTACCCAAAAATTTGCCTAAATGACGGGTCGACATGGCACCTAAATTTTTGTGCAATTTTTAAAATGGTACCTTACCCATGAGCCTGGTAACAAGTCCAACCATAGTTTTTACATATTTTTCAAACCCATTTTTTCCAGGCTCGGGTCCCGTCTGGAATTTCTTATTACATTTAAGTAAGCCTAATGTAAGTGAGAACATAATAAAGATAATAATAATGATGCTGAGACCCGTCTCTCGTCTTTTCCTTCTTTCTTTTTACAAAAAGTGTCAAAACCGTTTCTCCTTCTTTTATAAAAAATACTAAAAACATCTTCCTTATACCCAAAAATATTTTTCCTCCATTTTACCTAAAAACATTTTACCCCCCTCTTTTCCAAAAAAATGTCAAAAATATTTTCCTTCCTTTTCTAATATATCAGTTTTCATTCCTCTCTTTCAAAAATAAATCCATTTTTTTCTCCTTCTTAGGTTGATCGCATACCCTTGGCCTGGCTCCCTATTGGCTTCGATGTTCAATCGAACCACCCCGAAGCTCTGTCAGTTTCCTCTCTACTTCCTTCAAGTTCGGAATTCACCCACTTTCCATAGAGAACATAGACCCAGTACTGAATGTACAATCGGATTTGATGACGGTCCTAGCCCAAATCACTGCCAAGATTGGAAACCTTTAAATCGAGGTTCATGAGATGTAATGAAATCGATTCCCTATTCCCGAAGATCTAGAGATCCTCTTCCCTCGCGCTATGCGTTCGCCCGCACCCGAGCTTATTTGGGTTCTTGAGGAATACCAGCATGCACCACGTTCTCCTCCTTCTAATGGGCTTCCGTCATCCAAACTCCAGATGCCAAATATTGCCCGGCTAGGGGCTAACTTATTGGTGATCGTTGATCCAAAGGTGGAAGAATTGAACAAGGCCAATGAGTACCTCAAGATGTTCACTAAGAAGTTTGACCAAGTCAGAATCTTTGGAAACTATATGGACTACAGCCATATGTCTCCTTATCCTTAAGCAAGGTAGCCAAAAAGGTTCAAGATGCCCAACATCGAGAAATTTAGGGGTAATGGACCCATAATTGTTCATCTTTGAAGTTACCATCCAGACTTGACTCTCCTAGGTGCTTTCGAAGAAATAATGGACCGAATGTTTCAATAAAATTTGAAGTACATCGCTCTTCGTTGGTTCTTATTCCTCGAGGAGTCCAGGATCCGCAGTTGGGAGGATGTTTCCTGCGAGTTCATCTCGTAGAGTAAGTACAATGAAGATTTATAGGTTACCCACTATGATTTAGAGATTCTCAAACAAAATCATAGGGCATTAGTTAGTAACTTCATAGAAATGTGGAGAGATAAAGCATCCACCATGACCAGCTGGCCTTTCGAAGAGGAGCAAGTCAGTATCGTGAAAAAGAACTTCTTACCCATGTTAAAACGATAATGGGAGGATAGTATTAACCTTATTTTCGAGCCCTCTGAGAAGCAGGAGTGGAGATCGAAGAAGGTATTGCTAAGAAAGAAGTTGAACCAAAGAAACCATCTAGATAGTTCACTCCCTGGAAGTATGGGAAGCTCGATGGTATCACAGTTTCAACCACAAATAACATCTCTCAGCCTTCCACTTCATGGGCACTAGAAAGTCACCCTAACCCAGTTCGAAAGGAATACATCAAGATTCACACTCCCCTCTCTAAAGTTTACCAAGCCCTTTTAATCCTAAACCTCATGAATTCGACCCTCATCCATTACCAAGCCCACTTTTCAAAAATTTCAAACCATATGCCCATTGTGACTTTCATCAAATTGTCGGCCATACCATTGACCACTATTTTTACCTTTGAAATATGATCCAAGGACTGATTGACTGGGGTGTCATCACCCTACCTGCCAATCCTAAACCAAACACTACCAATAATCCACTCCCAAATCATAGAAATGCTATATTCCTCGAAAAAGACCCAAAATTTAACCGACCTACCGAGATCGTACTAAGTAAATCACCCATTATACCTAAACCTCTCCAAACTTGACCATATTTTCTTTTATACCCTGCCATCTTCACTGATCAGGCCCTGTCACTCCTTACCAGAGCATACATCGTTGTTCGTACCCTTTATGGAGGTAAGGATGTGGAATTATCAGAAGTGTTGAACCAAATTCTAGAGTTTGGGCTGAAATTTCCCTCAGAGATGAACATTGATTGCCAGAGATTCATTAAACTATTCTTATAAGATCAAAAATGGGCTAAAGAGTCAGAAAATTGGGTTGTACCAACCGATGAAGTCTGTCAAGATGATGTGGTACAGATCATGCCTCACTTATTTCAATAAATCGGTGATATTTGGAGTATGACAAACCTACTTGATACTTTAAAGATACAAGGGCGCTTGGTCCCTTCACTTTTACATGACCTTGTTGTATGGGAGGACTTATATGAAGAAGCAATTGAGGTTTTTGAATGTATTGACTTTTCATGAAAAATGATGTCGTTGCCACTGGATAGGGGGACGAGTTCGATGATTCAGATGAAGAGAAAAGTCTACAAAAGATTAACCCTACAGTTAGAAAATGTAGGATGATATCAATTGATGAGCTTCTAGATAAAATCAACAAGGTGATCGAACAACTCGAGATCGATGAAAAAATTGGGTTTCAATTTTTCCCCTCTTTTATGAACCACATAACCATGTTAGGGAGGCATTACCAAGTATCGAACCTACCACCATCAGCAATCGATAAAGGAAAAGGTGTGGAGAATCTTCCTATGCCTAAAATGACCCTCGAGGAGAGAAAAATCCTCTATCAGTTGAAGAAGATCCAAGCTAACATCACTCTGTGGGGACTTTTTATGTCTTCCCAGCTGCATAGGAATGCCCCTGATCAAGCTACTCACAAGCCCCCAGTTCCTCCTTCTGCCACACTAAAAGAAGCAATGAATCTACTTGGATCCCTGACCTCTGCTATAATGCTCTCCTTCTCCAAAGAAGAAATCCCTAAGATCGGGACAAATAATAATTATGCTCTCAATATCTTTGACGAAGTCATGGGAAAGGCTATCCCGCTCTCCTTGGTCGATAATAGATGAACTCTTAATGTCAGCCCATTGAGGAACCATAGTTGTTTGGGACTAAAAGTAGGCAACCTTGCTCCAACCTCTTCCATGGTACGCATCTATGATAATACCCATCGAAAAATGATGGGATCCATAAAGCTTGAAATAGGGGATGTCCCTTTAAACACAGTTGTTGGATTTCAAGTCATCGATATCCCATCTTATTTTATTTTGTTGCTCAAAACATAGTATAAAGGGTGTGTCTTTTTCCCTCCATTAAAAACTAAAGTTCTTCGCCAATGGGTAGGTTATTACCATCTTAGGCGACGAACACAATGCCGATAATGCAATCACCAGTAATCCAGTACTTGAGATACATCAGGGGGTGAATGATATGCTTATTTTAGGCTTTCGATTTGAACCACTTCTACTTCCAGCTAGGGATAATTTCAAAGATAGGGTTTGTCCGGAGCATAACCCCCATGGTAATGTCAATGTAATCTAGATGTTCAAGAGCATTCACTTCATTCCCGGACAAGGTTGGGATGAAGACAATAGAGGATACTTAAACCCATTATGTTGAAGAAATATTTTCCTCCTTGTGGTTTGGGCTATCAACCGTCAGTAAAAGAACTCATAATGATTCAACTGAAGAGAAGTCTAGAAAAAGTGCCAAGACTGTCTCCAAAGATTCCTGGAACGTAAGATTCATCAAAGAAGGTGAATATTTCCCCTTCTGCGGCTGTCCTTTACCATGGTATGATCATGTGGATAAGAAGATAAAACCTGGAATGGAGATCTTTTCCCAAGACAGCTACTCATGGGCCAAAAGTTCCCAGCATCATGTTCAACCACTAATTGAGAAGACCATAACCGATAGTGGAGATTCTGAGGAAAGTGACTCTGAAGATTCATTCAACTTATAGACACTGGGGCTGGAACTTTTCATAATCCATTTAGGGGATACATCATTGGATCCATCCCGCCTAATCAAAGTTGTTAATACACCTCTCATTGACTGGTATGCTGCACCTATGCCACCTGCTGAAATTCAACCTAACCTAGATGTTTACCCCATTTCCTCTTATCTTGTTGTTCCTCCTTAATCTGATGTAATTAAAACCTCCATTGATGAGGTTTTCAATGATGTTTTTTCCTATAAATGAAATAAACGAAGATTTTGAGTATCTTGTTATGCCATACATTAATTGTCTTGATTCCAATTAAACTCTTAATGTTGATGATTTTGAAAATGAACAATTATTAATTAATTTTTATAAGGTTCATAACAAATAACATAACCTCATTCAAGTTAATGAAGATGAAACTATTGTTATTAATCTCGGTTCTAGTAACAAGCTGCACGAGACTAGGATAAGGGCCACCCCTAACGAGCAAGAGTGTGCATAATTATAAGACTTACTAAAGGAATTTGTGGATGTTTTTGCATGTTCCTACGACGATATGACCGGCATTTATCCTGAGATAGCTCAACACAAGATTCATACTCTCCCCGAATGAAAATCGATTAAACAGGAACTGCGAAAGCTCCGCACCGAATGGTCTCTCAAAGTTAAGGAAGAAATGGTCAAACAGTTGAATGTGGGTTTCATTCATGTGATAGAATATCCCATATGTCTAACTAATATCGTATCCATGCCAAAATCAAGAATAAAGGTTTCCATATGTGCCGACTATCGATACTTGAACAAGGCCTCTCCAAAGGATGATTAACCACTACCTAATATTGACGTGATTATGGACAACACAGCTATTCACCCCTTAAAGTCATTAGTTGATGAGTTTTTCGGATATAACCAGATCAAGATGCACCCGGATGATTAAGAGAAAAATGGCATTCATCACCCCTTCGAGAACCCTTTGCTAAACTGATTTTCCATTTGGTCTAAAAAATATAGGGGCTACCTACCAGAGGGTTAATTCACCCATCTTTCATGATATGATACACATATAAGTAGAGGTCTACGTGGATGATATGATTATCAAGTCTAAGACTAGAGAGGGTCATGTTCCCTCTCTCTAAAAGTTCTTTAGGCGACTATAGAAATCTCAGATGCGACTTAACCCACAAAAATGTGTCTTAAGCATTACCAAAGGTAAGCTCTTAGGTTTTATGATTACCAAAAAGGGGATTGGAGCAGATACTGCCAAGCTAAAAGCCATACTCGATATTCCATCACCTCGAATGGAGAAGTAAGTTTGGGGATTCCTTAGAAAATTATAGTACATCAGTCGATTCATCAAACAGTTGACTTTTGTTTGTGAGGCCATCTTCAAACTCCTCTAAAAGGATTCCACTAAGGTTTGGAACAAAGCTTGCCAAAATTCCTTTGATCGAATCAAGTAATACCTAACCCAACCTCTGGTACTCATGCCACTGCCACCTGGTCTTCCCCTACTCCTATACCTAACCATAATTGACACTGAAGTTGGGGCTTTGATAGCCCAATACCTTGAAGAATCCCATAAATAAGGATCCATCTATTGTGCGATTCAAAAATTGGTCTGGTACAAAGTTAACTACACTACCTTAGAAAAGTCATGTGTTGACCTTGTTTAGGTCACCCAAAACCTGTGGCACTACATGCACTCCTTTCCCATCAAACTTTTGTCCCAAATGGATCTTATTAAGCACCTACTCAAAAAACCTGCCCTATTCAGCCAAATGAATTGATGGTTGATGATTTTAGTTGAGTTTGATATCATATATGTCATGAAGAAATCCATGAAAGGAATATCCATCTTTAACTAACTTGTTGACTACCCTATGGAAGAAGTCGATGTTGGGATTTTTGAGTTCCTTGATGAGAATATCTTTTGAACCTCTCAAGAAAACCTCCGCTGGCAATTTTATTTCGATAGAACTGCCAACAAGAAAGGGTATGACATTGAGATCCTCCTAATCTCCCTCGATGCATCCCACACTCCCATTGCCATTGAGCTAGATTTTCCCTACACCAACAACATGACTGAATACGAGGCATGCATAATAACCTCAAAATTGCTCTCAAGAAATGAATTCGATACTTAGATGTCTATGGGGATTCCCCTCATGATTGGTCAAGTACTTAGAATATGGAAAGGCAAGGATGATAAACTCTTACACTTCCATTCCCACCTAGAAGGGCTAGCCTCCTAATTCGAAGATATCACCTTTCACTGCCTGCCCCAAGAAAAGAATAATATAGGCGATGCCCTTGGTACCTTAGCCTCTATGATTTACATGCCCGAAGGAATAACAATGGCCCCTTTCCTAGTCCAAAAGAAAGATAAACCAACCCACTACTACCACGTTGACCTCATCACAGAAGACGATCTTGATATGGATGACTACTGGTACTATGATAGTTGGTGCCTCCTCAAACATTATAGGTACCCCTAAGGCTCTGACAAGAAAGATCAATCAACACTTTGAAAATTGGTTTCCCAGTACATTGTCTACGATAAAGCACCGTTCAAATTAAACTTCGATGCAACCCACTTACACTACATCGTAAGGGCTGGCAATAAAGAGATGATGCAGAAAATCCACAATGAGGAGTGTAGACCCCACATGAATGGCCATACGCTTGCCAAGAAAATCATTTGAAAGGGTTACTATTGGACTACCATGGTGCAATATTGCACTACCTATGTTCGGAGATGTCTCAAATGCCAATAATTTTCCAACCTTCAGCACTTGCCTCCACGAAAATTATACAACATGACTTATCCCTAAACGTTCTACATATGGGGCATCAACATCATAGATAAGGTTAAACCCAAAACATCCAACGGGAATGAATTCATCATAGTTGGCATTGACTACTTCACTAAATGGGTTAAAGTCAATTCATAGGTAGCTCTGAATGCCAAGAAGGTGGTCAAGTTCATCAAGGAAAATATCATCAGCTGATATGGGGTCTCGTACGAGCTGGTTACAGATAATGAGATGCATTTCAAAGCAAAAGTCACAAAAGTGGTCGACGAGTATGGGATTCAAAGACACAAATCTTCCCCCTACTGACCTCAAACTAATGGAGAAGTTGAAGCCATTAATAGGAACCTCAAATTCATCATTAGTAAGATGATCAAGAGTTTTCAATATTGGGATGAACTAATCCCTTACACTCTCTGGGGTTACTGCATTTCAGTTTGAACCTATACTGGGGCTACCCCTTACTCTCTAGTATATGACATGGCAACAATCCTACCCATAGAACTGGAAATCCCTTCGCTACATGTCATGCTTTAAAGCAAAGTCAGCGAGGAAGACTAGCATCAAAGCTGTCTTGAAGAGCTGTCACTCTTGGACGAAAAGAGACTGCAAGATTTATATCATATATAAGGGTGCCATCACCAAATATCGCGATCATTTAAGAAGAAACTCAAGTACCGTCGTGTCTGAGAATGGGACTTAGTCCTTAAAGAAATTATAAAACCCATCTAGGACCCCAGAGGGAAATTCAAGCCCAGTTAGAGTGGCCCCTATAATATAAAAAAGATCCTATCACGCAACGCCGATATGCTCACCGACCTTGATAGAGAAGAGATGGCCCGTCCAGTCAACCTGGACCGTCTTAAGAAATTTTACCCCTAGTCCAAAATCTCGGCATGGTACGACTCTTCTCATCTCCCTTCTATTAAAAAAAATCTTCATTTTCCTCTACTCAGAACTACGTGGGGCCTGATCCTCTAAAAGCCTTTTTTTTAAACGCATTTCAGAAAATTTTCGAAAACCCCCAGAAGTACTTAAGCAGCTCATATGCTTCAGATGAGCACGACCCCCTTCTTCTTCACTAAATGCTATTTTTTTCTTATCTCCAAGAATGACATTTTATTTTATTATATACATAAACAAAAGGATTATGTATGACTTAGAGATTAGTATAGATAATTCAAATGCAAAGCTCATCAAGAGGCATAACTCGATAATCAAAAATTTATTCATTTCATTCTTGGGAAGTTCCGGTACAATTACATCAACATAGGGAGTCAAACGACTTCCATTGTTAGTCTACTCCTACCTTCCTAAAATAAAAATAAAAAAAATCCCCACTACACCCAAAATAACCCTCAAATTATTCCCAAACACCCATTACAAAATCTTCATAAATAAACTCCCTAGGGATCCTACTCGCAGCTGCCAGAGGAACCAACCCATTTATCACTCATATCCTAGGGTCCCCAAACTTCCCCTGCCTGAATAGAGTTCCGCAGACGCTCCATAGAATGATAAGACCAGATTATCCCAGGGAAAAACACAACACCTCCATCCATGGTGTTAGATATGGTGAACCATCTTTGCCCAGTCCCCACATCCATCACCTTGGAAATTACTTTTCTCCATAACCACTTCATGAAGTCCCCTGAAATATGCCAAACTCTTCCAACAAATTGGGATGGATGGGTGGATGGTCAACGATTCTACCATAAAGAGCCCATCCACATGCGTATACGCTTTATCAAATTCTCCACAAGAAGGAAGTCTAGTGTCCACGGTGGCGTAATATATTCACATTCAAATTGGCACAAAATCCGCCAGGGAAAGTAGAAAGAGGTTTGTTTGAGTCCAACCAACTAGACATACTGGTATTCCCCCAGTTTTAGAATGGGCAGTACTCCCCCACCAAGGCATTGACCAATGCAAGCCTTGAGCCCCATGCTCCATAAACCAATTTTCCCATCTCTCAAATGTCCAAGCCTATACTGGTAAAGTGGCGTGAAAATAAGGTTGGCACAGCCAGAAAAGGATACTCAGGTGGTACCTCCATACAGAACCTCTTCAATGGCCACATAAACAACATTATGAGGCTACCCTTAGGAAGTCAGAATGACCTTCCTTCCAAGAATCTAAAAAATTCAAAGTCTCTGCCAATTTCACCACCTCGGGATTGCGAAGGTACAACATCCAAGAAGCAATGGCCGCAAGTTATGGGTCCATCAGAAATTCCCCAGCCACCAATAGCTGTTTTGAAACCAAGCCCACAATGATGGCTCCAGTATAGCCAGCATCAACAACACCCTGCAAATGCACAGAATGCAACACAGCAGGAAGAAAGATCATTCCTCCTGTAACCAGTGACCTAGCCGTCGAAGGAGAGATATGGAGAAGTCCCGCTAACATCTCCCTAGGGGATCGAGAAATTTTAGGCATAACTATTGCAATGCTGATATTTATCCTCAACATGGCAGAAAACTCTTCATAGGTCGGACAGACCTCGTCCAACCCAAAACACAAAACATGGTCTTCGGGGTACCAGAACTTCACCGCTACCATCAGCATGTTTCACTCTATGGGCCGGTTGCTCCATAAGGAGACTCGACGCATGTTGAAAGCATCGTACTCCACGTTGTAGGAGCACATCGCTTACAAGGTTTCGAGGTAGTTAGCAAATTCAACAATACCAGGGAGATCCATTTCGCAAAGTAAGCAAAGAAAAATGCAAAAGAGAAGGAATGTGGAGGTGTGAAGCAAATACTCCACCCATACCCCTATTTATACTCGAAAACCCTCAAATAAGGGCAAGTAACCCTGCAGAAATCGGAGGGAGACTTACCCCACCAAGTACCAAGAAATTGAAGAAAGTGAAATCAAAGCCTTGGATTGATTGGAATGGACTGACATGCCGATAGGCAGGACAGGGGTCATGTCGATTGGGAAACCCCTATTTTTGGAAATTTCCTTTTTCCTTTTTTTGTCAAACCAAAAGACTCAATAAAAATAATTTTTATTCTTAAAAAAATTCTGAATTTCCCTATCCTTATGCTTTTACTTATCTTCTTTTACAATAAATCATTTTTTATTCTTTTTATGATCTCAGAAACAAAGTAAAAACAGCATGTGAATTAAGTCACTAAAAGAAAAAGTTACCAAAAAAATCATTTTATTTGCATAGATGTTGTTGTGTTACATCATTTTTGCAAGAAAATAAGAAAAAACAACGGGACTCAGCTCGAAACCAATTCTCTCTCTCTCTCTCTCTCTCTCTATCTATCTATCTATCTATCTATCTATCTATCTCTCTTTAGGAGACTCCTTAACTATGGCACGCTCTCTACCCTCTGCAACGAGATGATGTACCACAATTCCCCAAGCTATACCCTTCCTCATATGAGGCAGACAAAACTAGACACGAAGGAATCGGAATTGCATCCCGAATTTGAGCAGTTGCTGAAGCTATTCAATCCCAAACATCCTTTAGCCAGGTGGTTGACACTCAAATATGCTACAAGAAAAAATAAGGAAGAGCAAATCAGTTAGTCTAAGGCAAAGAAATAAAAGTAGGGAATAAAAAAGATAAAGAAATGGAAAGTATACTTGTGGTTGGAGAACCTCCTCTTTCAACCCTAGCTCCTCTAGATCCATGACATTAGGACGGTGCAACCTATGCACCGACCCTCCATCAGACCGCCCAATATTTTAAGAGGAGGGTCCGATCACACAAAAGGAACCTCCGAGGTCATCGCCACCACCGATGTCGACGCACCACCTGCGCTATGTGAAAATCCCACTGGCCAACTCGAACCCACATGGGAGAAGAGTTAGTCTCACCATCATCGTCGCTACTCATGCATCATCTGACATCTCCCGCACTCACCTCATGTACACCGGGGGCCTCGCTGGTGGAACTACAACCTTATCCTCCAAAATCTGTTGGACTACTCTCTCCCCAACGTACCAAGAGTAACCGAACTTATGCGCTAGTAAACTCCGCATCTGAGCATTCCCCCCGATCAACCCTGTGTTCTGGATGATCGTCCCCCATACACATAAGGTCACCAGCAAATTCCCCAATGGAGAAAGATCAATATCAAGAAAATATCATAAAGGACAAATGGTTTCAGAAGAGAAAGAAGGATTTACCCGCTCGCTCGTCAGGCCATTTAAGACCTGCCCACCGTCTCCAGAGAGAGACTTCTTCGAATGACGGTTGGACTTTCGCCACCCATAGATCCAACAGAAGTTCCCAAAAGAATCATCTTTCAAAGTTATCAATTGGGTGTTAAACCCAATCACCTCATAGAACCACGTTTGCAAAGGACAAAAGGTGAGTAATCAATAAACCAAGAATAAGACGCATTAAGGAAAATGCGAATGCAAAATGGAAAATGTGCAAAATAAAGAATACCTCAAGAAGGTATGTGGATACAGTAAAAGTTTACTGACAGAACCGGTTGAATGCATCAAGAGAAGAATAAAGGGTCTCCAAGGTCAGGCTCCCCCAGTCATAAAGAGGGACGTTCAAAAAATAACCTCAGAAGTGGAAAAACCACAAGTGGATGACATCACCACTCATAACCACTAATAAACCTCCCAACACCACAAAAATAAATAAACGGGCCATCTATTTCCCGTTCTCCTCATCAACCCTCCTACTTAGCAATAACTCCCTCAAAAGAGACAAACGAAGAGAGTCCCCAGAGACTACCCTCTCCTCATCACCCAACGCTGACGTCACTGCCTCCGACATAACCCTCAAAGTCCTATCCACCTTTATTTGAATACCATCACAATCCAACCCTAGCATTTGCTGCACATCATAGGAGTCAGCGTCATCTCCCCAAAGCCAAAATGAAAGGTGTGGGTGGTGGCCCACCACCTCTCCGCTATAGAACAAATAAGGGCCATCGAACGAGGCAGCTCATCCAGTTCAGACGCCAGTCTACCAAAATTAGCTAATGGCACCACCCAACGCACCACCAATGGAAGGTGATCCCAATCATCCCTAAGCCCCATCATTTCTCGAGCACGCAGATTCGACATATAGAATCTGACTGTGAAAGACAAAAATGAAAAAACCTTATAAAAATTCAGGAAATAAGGGAAAACCACCAAGAAAAAAGAAAAGTATACCAAAAGTCATCAATTCTTACATAGTTGCCAGGGTTCACCACCCTAGAAGAATGATGATGCGATGACTCGGGCAAGAGGGTTCGCTTATCCGCCATGGGCTCAAATGAGTCAAAAGAATTTTCGTTACCTATTGCAAGGGTAACCTTGTCCCCCCCATTCTAAGTTTGCCCAATCGTCAAAATTGAGCCATGCCATATATATCCCTTCCACCCACCGATCTAAATTGTCCCTCCACCTTCTCGAGGTACCATCCCTAGCAGAACTTTCATCTCCCCAGCGGATTTCCTAAAAATCAATTGGATATCCTACCCGCAACGTCTCTAAAAGACACCATAAAAATAAAAAAAATCTCAACTAAGAAACATCCAACCTTCGGATCATTCCCTCTTCCCCAGCGAAACCTAAAATCAAATGCTCCCTTAAAACCCCTAGCAAAACCAAAAGATACATATCCCCAGTGGAGTCTCCAAATTTTCCCAAGAAAACATAAGCCCACAGAGTTGGCTTCGACCCAAAATATTAGTCACCTTTTTCAGGTCAAAATTCACGTCGGCCCTTGGTCGTCACCTTTTTTGGTCAAAATTGACCTCGGCCCTTGGTCATCACCTCTTTTAGGTCGAAATTGACCTCGTCCCTGGGACATCACCTCTTTTAGGTCAGAATTGACCTCGGCCCTCAATCGTCACCCTCTTTTAGGCCACAATTGACCTCGACCTTGGGTCGTCACCTCTCTTAGGTTAAACTTGGCCTCAGATCTCGGTCGTCACCTCCTTTAGGTAAGAATTAACCTCGGACCTCGATCGTCATCTCTGTTAGGTCAAAATTGACCTCGCCCCTCAATCATCATCTCTTTTAGGTCATAATTTACCTCGTCCCTCGGTCATCACCTTTCTCGGGTTATTTTGGACCTTGGCCCTCGATGGACACCTCTTTTAGGTTAAAATTGATCTCAGCTCTTGGTCGTCACATCTTTTAGGTAAAAATTGACCTCGGCCCTTGGTCGTCACCTCCTTTAGGTCATAATTGACCTCGTCCCTCGGTCGTCACCCCTTTTAGGTCAAAATTGACCTCGGCCCTCGGTCGTCACCTTTTTTTGGTCATAATTGACCTCGACCATCGATCGTAACCTCTTTTAGGTTAAAGTTGACCTCGACCATTGGTCGTCACCTCTTTTAGGTTAGAATTTACCTCGACCCTCGATCATCACCTCTTTTAGGTCAAAATTAACCTTGGCCTTGGTCATCACCTCTCTCAGGTCAGAATTGACATCGGCCCTTGGTCGTCACCTCTTTTAGGTCAGAATTGGCATTGGACCTTGGTTATCTCCTCTCTTAAGTCAGAATTGACCTGGACCTCATTCGTCACCTTTTTTAGGATAGGATTGACCTCGGCCCTCGTTCGTCACCTCTTTTAGGTCAGAATTAACCTCGACCCTCGATCGTCACCTCCTTTATGTCAAAATTAACCTAAGTCCTCAGTCGTCACCTCTTTTAGGTCATTATTGACCTCGGTCCTCGATCGTCACCTTTTTAGGTCCGAATTGACCTTGGCTCGTCATCTCTTTCATATCAGAATTAACCTCGGCCATCGATCGTCACCTCTCTCAGGTTATAATTGGCCTCGGCCCTTGGTGGTCACCTCCTTTAGGTCAGAATTGACCTCAACCCTTGTTCGTCACCTCTTTTAGGTCAAAATTGACTTCGACCCTCGATCGTTAGCTCTTTTAGGTAGAATTGACCTCGACCCTCGGGCATCACCTATTTTAGGTCATAATTGACCTTGACCCTTACTCGTTACCTCCTTTAGGTCAGAGTTGACCTCGGCCCTCAGTCTTCACCTCTTCTAGGTCAGAATTGACGTCAGCCCATGCTCGTCACCTCTTTTAAGTCAAAATTGACCTCGGACCTCAGTTCCCACCTCTCTTAGGTCAAAATTTACCTCGACCCTCAATCGTAACCTCCTTTAGGTCATAATTGACCTTGGCCCATAGAATCATCCATCCTCAGCATTTTCTTTGGTCCTTAGAATCAACCTCGACCCTTTGAATCGCTCACCCTTATCTTAATTCCTCAACATCGACCTCATAAACATCATATTTTATCTATTCGACGAATTTCACTTGTTCAAGCTCAGCCTTCAAGGGGCTTTATAGACACCACATTCTAGGACCCCCTAAGACTCTCCTTTGGTCCCTAGTATTGCCTTATTTCACTACGAACCCAAGGTCATACTCCGAGTATCTACTTAGAGGCCATCCGACAATCCTAGGCCCCATTTGTCTTCAATCAACTCTATCATTAGAACAAAAGATCATTGAATGTTTGAAGGGATACAAAATCCCTTTCCAACGGTCCGCCTCATGCATAAATCATCATAACTTTCTGAATGAATGGATCATTTTACTACAAAAAATTGATTTTGAGCCCATCGGGCGCTCCCGGGCCCTGATTTTAACCCCAATCAACTTCATCTTTAGAGTGAAAGCTCTTTGAATCTTCTAAAATAACTTAAACTCATTTCCAATGGTCCACCCCATCCATGAAATGGAATAACCGTTTGGACAAATGATCCATTTTCCCTCGAAAATTGATCTAGAGACCACCGGGCGCTCCCGAGCTCCGCTTAACCAAACTCAACTCTTCAGATCTAACGAGACTGAATAAAACTTTTAAGGGAAATGCATACCATTTCCAACGGTCCATCCCATATGCAATTATAACTTTTGATACAGATGAACAATCCATTTTACTTTGAGAGGTCACCACGCACTTTCGGGTCCCATTTAACTAGGGTTAACTTTTCAAACTGAGAAAAAAATCTTTTGAATGTTGATGTACATATCCTAACCTTTCCAATGGTCTGACTCGTGTGCAATTATGACTTACTATGCAGATGAACGATCCGTTTTTGTCCTATGATCTCAGGTCCAAAGGACCGATGTGTGCTTCTGAGATACGTTTGACCCAAAGTCAACTCCTGAACCCGAGAGCAATCCAAATAACTCTTGAAGGTATCTTAATTATCCTTCTAACGATATTCGCCATGCATAATTCAGATCAATGGATTATGTTATACGACCATTTTTCCAAGAAAATCTTCATGAAACTGCCAATTGGCATATCTATTTCCCTTCCTATCGACAGGAAAGGCAAGATCCATGGTGATCATCACCACCTCTTACCCTATAAATAAAGGGCATTACCTCACTTCCAGGGTACACCTCAGATCCATTAGCATCAGGGATCCCATCAACATTCTCCCAAAATCAGCAAAGTTACTCCATGTGCATTTCCATTAAAGTTGACATTGCCATTATTTTCATACCCAATTTGGCAAAAACACATTCTCTCTCATCCAATCTTCATATCAAATTCAAGGGAGTTCATCCATGATCAAAGATCAAGCTTCAAAGAAGGTCAAAATTCTTCCCTCTCTCTTTAAATTTCTTATTTTTTCATTAAATACAATAGATTCATAATCTAGTTCTTACTTTAGTTCGTACACACTAACATCTCACATTTTTCTTAGTATATTGCACATACTTAATTTTCTATTAAAAAAAAAACAAACAAAAAGAGGGTTACACCCATAAATTCCGAACAGGATTATCCATCACAATTTTTCAAAGCTAAAACACATTTTTCTACACACACACCTATAATAAAATCCCATTCGAATCTATGGGATATTCTACTAATCTTCACAGTGCCCACGCGAAAAGTAACAATCTTCCACGATGCTCCTCCATAACTGTCGCCTCCATGAATGCCTCGGTGTCCACCAATATGGCCTTATGTGGTCTACGATGTTGAACACGAAAGTAATCTTCTTCGTTTCTCCACCACAAAATTAACAATGTTCAAGTGATGAATAAACCCAACTTGGTGCAACAAAGATCACATAAACATATGATAATGATAACTCAGATCTTTAAGGATGTGTTTAAGCTTTGAAACCTTAGAAAACAATTGCATAATTATGTACTGTTTGAAAACTTTTTCGTTCTGCACACCCACCGAGGAACTGGACCACACCATTATTTATATTGAATTCAAGGAGGTGGTAGTCTGTCGTTCGAGCGAGACACTGTGTCAATCAAACGACATCAGGTCTTGTTCAAACGACATTAGGTGTTGTTTGAACGATGTCGTAATTAGATTTTGATATTAATCCAACTTTGAAAATAGAGTTTTACTAAAAAAAACAACTCTTATCCAACTCCAATCAGTCCTCATCTGATTAAAACGAAGTGAAAATAAAATAAAACATTTTAAAAACATTTTCTTAAAAATAACATCCTTATTTTTGTAAAATAAAATTCCGAGCTTCATTACCATTATACATTCACACCTTTGTAATCTCGGAATGCAATTAAACCTTGAAGATGGGAAATTTCACCAATTAAACTTTGACATGATTTATTCCTTGTAGTTTTTCCGCAACATCTTCAATTAATCTTCTACATGTCACAGTCTCGTAGTGATCGGACAATAAAAATCTACCCATGACTCAAACGTGTTTTGTTCCAAGAATAAGTCAAAACTACATAAAGACTCAATTGAAAATTTTGTCCTTACAAATCTTCCCCTTTGCCTATTCCGGGACAAAACCAACAGTGAAATGCCTTAGCCGATCCCTCAAGCCGTATGACGCATAAATCCCATCCCATAAAACCCAATGGAAAACCCGTTTAAATATTTCATCCATCCAAACTCCCTCAAATATATCATATTTTTCTTTCGAATGAACTAAACTAATTTGGCCCATTTTTGGCATATGTTTCTTTTTATTGTCTTATGATTTTTTTTAGTCTCTTTTAAACAGTGTCTTTCACAACGAGTCAATTTTACACTCTCGCAGCCCTTTCCCGTGAACACTCATCATATTTTCAATTTAATCCTCATGGTAAACGATTATTACATCCACACCTCCTCCTTGTGTATACTTACACATAGGTAACAAAATTCAGATAAGAACGTCTCATCAAACTCAAATATGCAAGAGTAGTCAAACATCCATATAAACGCGTCCATGTGTGCAATCATGGCATATACAAAAAGTCGAATCAAAACACATATCAACTTCGAAACAACCCCATAAAAACAATGGCTAAGATCATTCTAAGCATCGATAATAATGACCCTGGCTAAGATCATTCTAAGCATCGATAATATGACAATGGCTTTACAAAGTCATACGGTAGTCTTATACAATGACTCGATCCACCCATGAGAATTGACGCTCCTCTGATCTTCTACCAATCTTCACAGTGCCCACGCCAAAAGTAACCTTCTTCCACGATGCTCGTCCACAGCAGTCTCCTCCATGAATGCATCGGTGTCTACCGATATGGCCTTGTGTCATCTATGATGTTGAACACGAAAGTAACCTTCTTCACTTCTCCATCGCAAAATCAACAATGTTCAAATAATAAACAAACCCAACTTGGTGTAACAAAGATCACATAATCATATGATAATGATAACTTAGATCTTTGTAAACTCTAAAGATGTGTTTAAGCTTTGAAACCTTAGAAAATAATTCCAGAATTACGTACTGTTTGAAAACTTTTTTATTTAGCACACCCACCAAGGAAACTAGACCACGCCATTATTTATACTGAATTCAAGGCGGTGGCAGTCTCTCGTTCGAGCGAGACACTGTGTCGTTCAAACGACATCAGGTCTCGTTCGAACAACATCAGGTGTCGTTTGAACGATGTCGTAATTAGATTCTGATATTAATCCAACTTTAAAAATAGAGTTTTACTAAAAACCAACTTTTATCCAACTCTAATCTGTCCTCGTCTGATTAAAACGAAATGAAAATAAAATAAAACATTTTCTTAAAAATAACATCCTTATTTTTGTAAAATAAAATTCTGAGTTTCATTACCATTATGCATTCATACATGTGTGATCTCAGAATTCAATTAAACCTTGAAGACGAGAAATTGCACCAATTAAACTTCGGCATGATTTATTCCTTGTAGTTTTGCCTCAACATCTTCAATTAATCTTCGACATGTCATAGTCTCGTAGTGATCGGACAATAACAATCTACCTGTGACTCAAACTTGTTTTTTTTCGAGAATAAAACTACATTAAGAATCAATTGGAAATGTGGTCATAAGACATATTGTCGATTCATAATGAAGATCAATATCATGAGAAACGCACAAATTATATTTTCTATATATATTATTTTGGGAACATTCCTATGGATGACCTCACTCTACCTTTCCTATGGTATGAGTTGAACGATTCTGATCTCCATTATATATACATGCACACACACTTCACGGAGAAATAATGGAAAATAATAACATTATCACATGAGAGACCAAAAGGGCGGGATGGATGCCTAACACCTTCTTATTCCGTAACTTAGCCCTCAAACCTCCAAACTATTGGTTTCGTATGCATCAGTTTTTCTTTAATTCCTCTCTCTTAAGATGAAAACATATTCTTTTTCCTATTTTGTGTAAAATAGGCTGGTGAATCCATCTCTTTACATTTACCTCAAATCGACGATGGACGTAGCATTCCTAAGTAAGATCGTGGGACATTTTGATCCCCCTTCCTTCTACATCTCCCCCTCCTTCGAGCAAAAGGGGAATAGAGAGAGAGAAGGCCCAACGCACGATCTCGATCGGGATGGACACAACAACGTCTTCAACCTTCAATATCTCACCGTAACCCTGAGTTGTGTTCTTTTCAAACAATGTACGATCCTTCCCAACTTTCCTCAAACTTGGGTAGTTAGAGATCTCAAATGTGCCTCGAACAAGCCTTCAAAACTAAATCTCCCTCTTGAAACTTTCTTATCTTTACTAGTTGGTCATAGGATCTGGACAACTACCTTCTATAAATCTCGAAGTGAATTTTTGCATTATCTATATGCTCCCGAGGTACTTCGAGTTGTACATGCCTACTATGGGCAAGCATTGCACTTCACAAGTTATATTGGGCAAAAGGAACCTCTAATTCAACTGTAAGGATTTCTTCAGCACTAAAAACTATGGAAAAGGGTGTGTAGCCTGTAGGTTTCCTCTTAGTATTTATGTAATCCCGTAAAACCTCTGGTATTTTGTCATCCCAAGTCCTTGGAAAATCTTTCATCATCTTTGTTAGGATATTTACTAAAGTCTCGTTGGTAGCTTTTGCCTTCCCAGTGCACTTTGCGTATGCCACAGTCGTCTTATGATGAATAATCAAGTGTTTTTCTATGAGAAACCGCATGTCACTATTCATAAATGGGGTGCCATTATCTGATAGGAATACCTTTAGGATGCAAAACTAGCAAATGATGTACTCCTTCATAAATCTAGAAACCACTGCATATGTGGCTTTCTTCAATATTATAGCCTCTGCCCATTTAGTGAAACATTTCGTCAAAATGAGTATTCAGATCTTACCCCTCGAGGAGGGACTTATTGCCCATACTAGATTGAACGTCCATGTGTGTAATAGGAAAGGAGGAGAGAGAATGTATAGGTCCACCGAAGGAATATGAATCACATTCCCATGGAGTTGGCATGCCTTACATTTTTTAACATACTCCGTAGAGTATTTCTCCATAGTAGGCTAAAAATACCCCAAAGTCATAAGTTGATTATAGATTTTCCCCTTCAATATGACCTGGCTCATGGGCCTACTCTAGTACTTCATCTGCTTCTTCTAACCTGATGCACCTCAGAGGTCTGCCATGATAACCTCTTCAATAAATTTTCCCATCTTAAACATAGTATCAGGATATTCTTCGCATTAACCTTATAGCTGTAACGACCCGTATTTTCAGTATTTATTAATTAATTAATTCAGGTTATTTTAATTTATAAGTGTGTCATAATCTAATTGAATTAATTATTATGCGTTGTTTAAAATATTAATCAGTAGAGATAATGGTTAATATTTCTAGAATATAATTACTAAGTGAATAGTAAATTATTAATTTTAAGTGAATAGTGAATAGTAAATTATTAATTATTAATCACTAGAGATAATAGTAAATATTTCTAGAATATAATTACTAAGTGTGTCATAATTTAATTTAATTAATTATTATGTGTTGTTTAAAATATTAATCAGTAGAGATAATGGTTAATATTTCTAGAATATAATTACTAAGTGAATATATTTCTAGAACTCTTCTAAAGATCCATCCGTAAGGATTTGGGGAAGAGAGTAAGTGGGATGGGTCAATGGAAGGAGATAAATTAATGGCAATTGTGTGGGTGGAGTGAAGTGACACCTAGGATTAAATTCCAGGAAAAAAATTTCTCATAAGAGCGGCGTTGTAGTGATAGGAGTCAATCACCACAACTATGGGGAGATACCATGAATAACAAGAAATTTAGGGTGTGGTTTGATCGAAAATCCTCTCATCAGTTGTTTTAACAGAGATGCAAAAGTGATTTCAATATTTATTTCAAAAGGACCATATAGTGGCTGGTCATGAAGGAAAGTTATTGTATTTTGCGAACTTCATACTCGAAAAGGTGGATACGTAAAATCAAAAACGTATTTAAGATTAATAATAGACTCATGGGTAGAATATACAAGCATGGATGGGGAAATCTGACTATAACGACTAGTACTATTGTCATCACTTTCATACGTTTATAATTTGATATTAATTTTCAATGAGAAGGGAGCCAAGAGAGTTGGAGAATCTAATCGAAGGGCAAGACTGAAGTTAACGGTGCTAGTGAGGCACCATACGAGGGGATACCCAATAGAGGACCCATTTTAATGATTGAGATCAATACAGTTCCTACTAGGTGATGGTGGATTCAGTCAGGGCCATCAAGACCAGCAACGACTCCCATAGGCCTAGTGGAGCCAAAGGAATAAGGGGAAGCAATCAGGATTAAGACTACCAGGTTCACAAGAAGGACAATACTGACATGGCCAATGGGTCCAGAGAAAAGGGAATAACATATAGAGGTGTCTTATAGTTAAAGACTAGGAACACATGAGTGGATCATGTCCGCAACAACTTAGGGGATAGGAATGGGATGACCAGTAAAGGAAACAGTTATAAAAATATTTTAGTTCTGTTGGGACGAGATTGTTACGTCCAAAAACCATTTGAACAGTCAGTATTATTTGAAATTGAAAGTATGAATTTTATCCCAGGATGAATGGGGTCTATTTTGTGTGACACGAGCGAGTCATAGTAGTTCGTTAGCATTAGATTCGCGCATGAAATGAGTTTAGTAGAACTATCATTAATATTACTATAGGTGTATATATTTACCATTGAGTAGATGGGATCTCTTTAGTTCCATCTGCAGGGGAGTGTGTGTGAACACTGAGAGGATATATTTTATGAGGATAGCTCATTTTGAGAGGTGATATGCAATGTATAATTTTATCCTAGGTATGAACTAGTCAGCGATGGTGGGTAGTTAGAGAAAGACTATTGTGTTCGCTATTCCGGGGCAGGATGTATATTCTTACGATGTCTCACTTGAAAGAAGGTCGAGATCACGGCGATATTTTTATGAAGTAGACTTCAAAGAGTACAGTTGTCTAGTAATATTGGATCCCGATGCATAGGCACTTTTACTGATAGGATTCAGGATATGTCGGGTCTACCACAGAGCGAAGGAATTAAGCTCGTTATTAACTTAGAACTGAGGACTTAGTGGTAGTGCGAGCATAATATTATATGACTCCTTTAGAGATGCAGGAGTCGATGACTAGACTTATGAGTATAGACGGGGGTTTTGGTGTCCTGGTTATATGCTTTTGACCAACGAAAATCAATGAGCGACAATGTTAGGGAATAATGCATTGGGAAAAGCTCTTTTAAGCTTTGTTACGGGATCTTACATGCATAAACCTTAATAAACGTTTGGAGAGGAGAGACACTGTTGGATGCTAGGGTATCTATTTATATGTTAATTGTTGAATGTATAAAGAGAAAACACTTTAAACTGAGAGATGTTATGAAATAGGGCCAGTGGAGCCAGGTAGTGCTGCGAAGGAAGCACTGTGAAAA
The DNA here is from genome assembly GCA_949130495.1 of Sambucus nigra. NCBI lineage: Eukaryota > Viridiplantae > Streptophyta > Magnoliopsida > Dipsacales > Adoxaceae > Sambucus > Sambucus nigra. The sequence continues at coordinate 696,774,212 of OX422208.1, forward strand.
CTCTTGCACCACGAGTTGATGGGTGGGGCAATATCGAGAATAATTAAATTACAATTAGTGGGATAATCAAGGACATCCATATGATATAGCCACACTGAGAGTGTGGGGATGATCATGAAATAATTATGTTATGTATGAGACATTAATAATAATTATGCTGGGATGCACGGTTTTTAGGGTGTATGGGCGCCCTGGTTAGTTTGATTTTTAAAATCGTCCAGGATAAAGTAATATGAAACTAATGTGTTAATGTATGCCTGTGGGGCAGTTAGGAACATATGTGGAAAGGTGTGATGGACTAAAATCTATTTGATAAAGGTGACAGTCCGACTATATGAATATCAAGGAAAACTATCACAAACGTGGGGAGTTGAAAGGTGGTAGAGGCACATGTAAAACGATATCCCTAGACAAGTGAGGACCCCATAATTTTGAGAAAGTGGTGCAGAGTCTCATTTATTCAAATGCCTAGGGTGGGTTACGCATAAATAAGATATTGATTACAGCCATATGAAAAATTGCCCAAAGAATGCTCAGTTTTGGAGAAAATACAAGGGAAAAGAGTTTGGTATATCCCGAAAAAAGGAAAGTAAAATGTCCCATGTGATGTGAAACGTTGAGCATGGGGATTGGTGTTGAAGGATAGATACTGAACTTGTCTCCAGGTAAACCATTTAAGGAATGGAAAAGGTTGATCTGAGGTTATCAACCAGGATTTTTCTAATTTTGGTGGTTCCAGTGATGAGATTAATGCGCAGATTGGTAAAAAAAATCATATTTGGGTTATCCAAAAATCGTGGAGATGTCAGAGTTTCCATTCGGTTTGCGGAATGGATTTACCAGAACTGAATAGTTGTTATTTTGGGGTGGGGTGTACTATTGTGTAGTATATCCAACATTTCATTTGAAGAGAAGAAGTGAAACGGAATAAAGTGACGTCCAATCTTGTTGTAAATTAGGATGGGACATTTTAGTCCCACCTCTCATAGGAAGTATCAGGAGGCGATGGGGACGGGGTTTCATATCTTGCAAGACGTGTTACCCACAAGTCGATGGGTAGACGGTAGGTGATGAGGATGTTGGAAAATGCGAGAAATGCATATTCCAGATTCGTGGGTAATTGGGAGTCTTAATTACCGTTGGTAAAGATACGCATGATACATTATATCCATTTATTATCTATGCAACGCCTTTTGAGGCTTCATAGGAAAATTTTGTCAACTACGTTTCGTTTGGTTAAGAGTGGGGAATAACAAGATTCTTGGACTCAAGATTATTTATGGTTCGTTAGCAAGGATTGAGTTAATCTACGTCAGTTTCATGCAATTCAGGAATGTAGTGAGAGTTACATCACTGTGACTCAAAGTTTTTAAGTCTGACATTAGTGGTCAGGAATTGTTGCGGTTACTTACCTTTAATAGGGGAGGTCATGAGGTTCGGCAATAAAGGAAAGCTAGCGCCGAGGTATATGGGACCCTTTCTGATCATTGAGAAGGTGGAACCAGCTGCGTATAGGCTAGGCATACGCGAGCATTTGCAACATATTCATGATGTGTTTCATGTGTCATCGTTGAAGAAGTATCGGAGGAGAAAAAGTTCTTTTTGGCACATTCATTTAGAGGAGATCGATCTACAGCCAGATATCTCTTATGAGGAGATACTAGTGGCGATACTTAATCGTATTGAGCGTAAGCTACGGTCTAAGGTGGTACCTTCGATTCGATTCCAGTGGAGGCATCACAATGTTAACGAGTCGACATTGGAGTAGAAGGAGGATATGAGAGAGCAGTATCCAGAGATATTCACCACAGGTATATCCTAATTTAGGTGACAAAATTCCTTTGTAAAGGGGAAGTATGTAACACCCTGTATTTTTTAGTATTAATTCATTAATTAATTTGGGTAATTTTAAATTACAAATGTCTTATAATTTAATTGAGATAATTATTATGTGTTAATTAAAATATTATTCGAGAGAGAGATTGTTTAATATTTGTAGAATATAATTAATAAGTGAATAGTAAATTATTAATTTTACATCCTAGAAAGTGATAGTGGCGTGGCTATATTTTATCTCAACAGGGAGTCATTATATACTATAGAAAGTAAAGATAGGAATTTTTTATAGAGTGACTCGGATGGCATTTTGAGGTCACAGTTGATTCTGGATAGGTCGAGATAGTTCGAGTAGAGTACCGGGGGTAGTAATTGGGTCTCGAGGCATTTTAGGCATAACCGAGCCCACACGGGGTGTGTTCGGGTCATTTGGGATTTGCCCATAAGCCTAATCTCGAGATTAGAGATAATTTACCTAATTTTAGGAATTAGGGCAGCATCTCATCATTATGGAAAACCCTAGTATTGGAGAGGAAGGAAGAGGAAGAAAGTGATAAGCTTTTGGGAGCCAAATCTAAGAAGGAATTGGGCATGTTGTGTCAGATTTTTCATCTTTTAATGTGAAATCAGACCCTACGAATCTAATCAGGCAAGTATTTAACTTTCTTGTAATCCAAATTGCAGTATTTCAATTCATTTCATAGTGGGTGTAGATCAAAACCCATTTATGGGTGGGTTGCCACATGCTAAATTGAGTTTTGGGGATATAAACATTTAGTTGTGATTTTGATGTTTCATTAATGAAGAGATGTCACCACATGGTGTTAGGATCTGATGTAGAGACGAAATCCAGTAACCGATATTGTGTAATTTGGATTTTGAATCGAATTAAATATGAGATTGAAAGTATTTCGAGAAAAAACACAATTCGTTAACCCTAGAAGTTTTTATGAAAATTAACGATGATTGATGACATATATTTATGATTAGAACTTGTTTATGGATGAAATAAACATATTATATTATATGGTTAAAGTTTGGGTTGGATTCGAAGCTTTGAGGTTTAAAAATGGTGTAATTTGGAGTCGGAGAAGAAGGTTGTCACCTGCTCAATCGATCGATCGATGGATTTCAACGATCGATCAATGATTCCAGAATTTTGCCAATTTTGCCTATTTAATTATATATGTTAATTTATTTGGAATTTTTTTTAGGCTTATTTATTTAGTGAAAATGAATATGGGGCTTATCTCTTAGAAATTATAGATGGATGTAATTGGGATTAGGAGGGTGAGACAATGTGTGTCACATAATTAAGGAATTGGGTGAAATAAATTCTAAGGGTTAAATTACGGGCCCAGTGAATGTCCGGGTATTATCGTTAAGTGACACTTCGCTAATAAAAAATAAATGGTTGATTATTTAAATTACGAGTCGGGTATTTTGGGCTAGTGCTACGCTTATTTTTATCGCCTAATTTTTTACGTGATTTATTTTTCGAGGTGAGGTGCTTTGGGTATTATTGGGTTTCACTTTTAGGGGGTATATGATCACCTCCACTGCGTTTGCGATATTTTTGCCCAATTTCATTGTGAGCTAGTTCGAATTGAAGCGGTCGAGTTAGAGTGAGCATGCCTGGGACATGATAGCATTTTAGAGAAAGCATCCAGTGAGTTAGTACTTAGGAACGGATGGTTATTATACGTGACATGTGTGTGAATGTTGTAGTATACTGGTGAGTATATAATATGAGTAGATAATTATAAATGAGATTAATACATAAGTGTAAATGTATTTCTTATATAACTAGTGTGAAAGTTTTATGACTTAAAAAGGTAATTTTCTATATAACTAGTGTGAATGTTATATGATTTAAAAAGGGGTTTCCTATATAACTAGTATGAATGTTATATGATTTAAAATAGTTGAACCAATTAATAAGTTAATGAGAAAATAACTTAATAATCAAAGTAAGAATACTAGGGTTTGAGTAGTGTGGCTGGAAGATATGTGATACGGCTAGTTAGGTGCGGTATCTTAACTAGGATAGTTAACATGCAGACATTATATGTGCACATTAGATGAGGGGTGAGCTATACCTCAGGGGAGTATGACATTAGCTTAAATATGAAGAGTGTGCATGCTTATTTAATTATTAAATTTAACTGCTTGCTAAATATTTTCAAAATGTTTTACTTAGGCTTTAACCCATGTCAAAATATTTTTCAAAACCTTTTAGGTGTCCATCCACAGGGATGCCCAGTTTGAGGATTTTATCAACGATGCGAAGCTATAGCTCCTGTGGAAGTTGCAAAACTTTGCTATAGGCGCTTTATTCAATTATTCCTAGTGTAGGATCTTTATTGTAGTACTCATTTAGGCATCTCTCCCACATATTTAGTATTTCGATATTTACTTCATCTTGTGTATCTAGGTTATTGTTTCAGTTACTGTTGTATTTTATTGTTGAACTAAAAGTTGATTCGGTCATTTTTATTCGTATTATTCATTTTTGTTTGATTCAGTTAGCAATTGGTGTTGATGGTTTAAATTATTCTTTATTTTGCACATGTTGTTAATTAATGAAAGAGAAAATTTGGCACCAGTATATTTAAATTACTAGGTGTTTAGTAACTTTAAATTTTTTTATATAGTGATGCTAAGAATGAACCATATGAGACTAACATTTTATTCTTAATCATGGGCTGGCCACCCGATATTTTAGTAGGAATGGTGCCATAGTAGCGTTATCTTTGTCTATAGGAATAACCCCATCTACTAACATGTCAACATATCAGTTCCTCTAATCAGATAGTTGCTCGATGAAGTTTCATTCAGCGACTTGGTAATACAACTAGCACTTCCTACAATCTTTTTGCAACATCGCTGAATCCTACCTCATCGTAGGGCAAAAGTAGCCTACTCTTTGGATCCTGCAGTACAAAGGAATTTTCGTGGTTTCACATTTGTCCTCTTGTACCTCTTTCAACCTCATCGCATATTTCTCAGGATCCACACATTTGGACATACAACCTCCTTTATTTTTGTAGTATAAATTGCCTGCAGTGGTAAAGTATTGAGCAAGATCAACGAAACTTGGTGGTCCTTCCCCCGTTTCTAGTTGCTTCTTTATCTTACCTCTCCAGTCAATTCTATCATCACTGGGTAGCATTTCGATTACATTTGAGGGAGATTTACTCTTAATAATTCAAATTAATGTTGCATCCCCTTCGAAGGCAATTGTTTGGGCAATCGTAGCAGAGGCATCATCATGTTTGTTCATTGTTTTGGGTTGTCTCTTGATTTTTACTTTGTGAAACTAGCCAAGAAAACTCTGTATAATTGTTCGGTAGGGTGCCAAACTCGTGTGCTTTACATCATACTCTCTATGCACCTACTTTACAATTAAGTTTGAATCCCCCTTTATTGTGAGCATTTTGATGCCCCTTCACAGAGCTTCTAATAACCCCAGAACCAAAGGCTCATATTCATCCTCATTATTTGAACAACTGAAGTCCAACTTGAAGGATAATCAGACTTCTTCTCCTCCTTTGCTCAGGATCACTCTTGCTCCTCTTTTACCTACAATCGGGGAACCATCAAACTCCATACTTCATTCTTCCAAATTGGCTTCTAGATAGTTGTCTTGAAGATCATCACCTAGAAGTTCTTTAATTGATGGCTCGAAGTTCTCGTATGGGAATATGACCAACAAACATGTGTAATCTTGGATCTTGATGGATCGAGGGACCACACACTTAAGATCGTACTCTGAAAGTGTTAGAAATCATCTAGTTGCCCTGCCTATTACCAAAATTCTAGCAAGTAAAAACTTTATGGGATCACATATAGTTACAATGTGAAGAGTAAAAGACAACATATAATGACTAAGCAAATACAAGGGATAAATAGTGCCTCTGAATACTTGTAAAACTATCCTAAGGACCATGTATGATTTGACTTACGTAATATACAGGTTTCTTTACACCATCTACCTCTTGATCTAACAATACTCCAATTGATGTTCCAAAAGATGTGAGAAAATATTGTAAAGGAATACCTACCTTTGGAGGGATCATCGTTTAGGGAGACATTAAGAGCTTCTAATCCAAGGCGTCCTGGTGTGGCTGATCCTATTCAAATTTGGTTCCTTTTCGCAGCAGCTCCATTAGCAGGTGAGTAACTTCAGCAATCCCAGGAATAAACCTCCTCATGTAGGAGAATTTCCCCAATAAGCTTTTCAAATCTTTCACAGATTTTAGCCTTGGCATGTTAAGGAAGCCTTTTGCTTATCAAGGCTCATCTGAATGCCTTTCTGGTTCGCCAAAAATCCTAGGAACTTCCCACTTGTCACCCCGAAGTCACACCTAAGAGGGTTCATCTTCAACTTATATTTTTTACACTGCAAAAACATCTTCCTTAAGTCTGCTAAGTGGGCAGCTTCCTTCTTGGACTTCATCACCAAATCATCAACATAAAACTCCACAATCTCGTAGAATAGATCATGGAATATATCCATAATAGTCCTTTGGCAGGTAGCCCCTTTATTTTTTAACCCAAATGTCATGACAGTATACATGAAGTTACATAAGGGAGTTCGAAAGGCAGTTTTCTTGCCATATGCTAGATCCATTTGGATTAAGTTGTACCTGACATAACCATCTATTAATCTATACATGTAATGTCCTGCCATTTCATCAATCACGTTATCAATTGAGGTAAACGGGAACTCATCTTTTGGATAGGCAAGCTATAAATGCCTAAAATTTACACATATCCTAATTTGGCTTTTGGTTTTCTTCCCTACGAGCACAATGCTGGATAGACAAATAGGATGTTCGATAGGAACAATAAAACATACTCTGAGTAACCTATGTGCTTCCTCTTTTATCTTTATATCCACCTCAGCTTTGTACATTCGAGTAGCTTGTTTCACCGGGATAACTGAGGGTAATACATTCAACTTGTGGTAGCTCGGCTCCTTGTCAACTCCTAGCATCTCAGTTTACTTCCAAGCGAAGATATCTTTGAACTCTCGAAGAAATTCAACCAGCCCTTCATTTGAGGCAACAACAAGATCTTTCGAGAAGATAATTATCCTAGGATCATTACCTTTTTCTACCAAATCTATCTTTTCCATCTCTAGCACTTATGATCTTGGTCAGTCTTTCATACATTCAGTCTCTTCTTCCACCTCTTCCATAAACTCGTGAAAGTTGGAATTATCGATTAATAGACACCGACCTTAGTTATCCACCAGAAAAATTCATAGATTTTGTCAGCCTCATCATCAAGGCTTTTATCTACCTGCTCAAACCTTCATAGTTTGTAAATGATCTTTCCATAAGGTAAATTCACTCTTTTTACAGACATGAGGGTTTTATTCCCAGTGTGATCTTTTAGTGTTACTTTCCTTCAACTCTCTCACGGAGAACCTACGGGGTACACTTTATCGCTAGACTTAATGTTTAATTGGATCGATGCGAGGATTCATCCAATCATGTAACTTTTTAGAAAAACTAGGCGGCCTTACTACCTCTTAAACAATATATTCCTCCTCGTAATACACCACTGGTCAAAATGGTGCACGTACCTTATCTCAACTGTTAGGAACTCTAATGCCCCGGGTGTACCTTATAAGTATGATAGCTTCTTTGACCAACTTTATGTAGATGGCATCGTCTACCAACTGAGATTCATCCCGTGCTAACGACTTTTTGAATGTTTGAATGACTATCTCCTTGCCTTGGTGCATTGGTAATACATGGAAGGCCGCAGCCCTTGGTTGTGTATCCATAACCTTCCTACCAGTAGCTAGTATTATGGTTCGCACTTCATTATATAGAACTTAATATGGGAAGTGATATTCCCCATTCTGATCCCCACAATAACATATTTTATGGACTTGGAGGATTGATTGCCATATCCTGAGATAGACAAGAAAATCTATAGAATCCTTATCTTAGACAAACTTATAACACCCCGACCCAGCTTTATGGGTTACTCGTTGTCAGCATGATCCGTCCTGAGCATTAGGGTTAAAACGCAATGAAATAACCTATATAATGTTGCTATTCCCGTTTTATTTTAATTAATTTTTCACTTGTTATCATGTGACTCCAGTTTCAAAATAAACTATGTGGGGAACCCATGGGGAGCACTTCGAAGTCTAAGTTTACAGAGCTACTAACGTAAAAATAAAGAAAGTACTTACCTATAAAACTCCCTCAAATTACGGAACCTCTCCCAACCTGTCGTAACAAAGCGGGGTGTGAGCATATGCCCATTGGGAAATATACAATAAAGTATGGAATCGAAAGCTAGAAAGGAGACTCAACACATTATACCTGCGTGCACATTCAACTACATTGTATACATATATACATACACACACATACGTATACTTAATGCATGAAATATATTTTTTACTTCTGAAAACCTTATTTATCCAGATTACCTTACCTTAACCTTATAAAGACTTCCTTTTACTCATTCTTGTATTTTTTACTTTATTTAAAACACCTAGTTCAACACTCGAAAAGACTATATTTTTTTATCCAAACACGGTTCTTTACCGAAATCACCCTCTTCATTTTATCTAACACACTTTAGTATTTTCATTGAAACTCACCCTTTCAACACACGTGAACACCGTGTTCGAAAATACATATTTAATCTTTGAGAACCTTTTCACAACACATTCATGCATTACTTATGGGTTTGACTACTTTGGTTTCCTAATCACCTATTAACCCATTTACTTTACATTTTCCTTACTTTATGGACATTAATCAATTATACCTTTTCTTATCCATATTAACCTTTACAGGATGATTTTTAATTCATTCAAGTTAGGTTTTATTAACTCATTTCACCACAGAAACCATTTCTTGACATGTTCCTTATTTATTTTATCATTTCTCGGAATTTTCCATCATCTCATATTTTAACGCGCTCCACACCACCGACATTTCTACTGAAAACTAGATTCCAACATGTTGTTAACCAATTTCTTTTTTATTGAAAACCATTTTCTTGGTTACTGAATACCATTTATTGGTCAAAACTAGTTTCCAACACGAACATTCCTATACAAAACTTCAAAATTTTATGTTTGTAACCAATTCGATATTTCATGATTTTTGAAGGTAGGATTAGACTAAAATATAACAACCTAAAACTATATATATATTAATAAAACATTATCCATATCACATAAGGTAAGCATAATTCAAGAATAGAATTTATCATAGATATATCTGGGTTGTCACAACTGCCTCCCCCCCGCCCCCCCAGAAAATTTCATCCCCGAAGTCCAATATGAATGTCATTTACCAAACAAATGGGGATACCTTTTCTTCATGGTATCCTCTGTTTCCCAAGTTGCTTATTTAATTCCACGACTCATACACATAACTTTAACTAGGGGGATAACTTTCTTCCTTAATGTTTTCTCCTTACAATCAAGAATTTCCACCAGTTCCTCAATATACGACAAGTCTTCTTTCAATTCAATAGGTTGAGTTTTCAATTAATGCGATGGATCCGCCAAATACTTATGAAGCATCGATCCATGAAACACATCATGCAAAAGAGAAAACTCTGTAGGTAGTGCTAATCTATATACTCGGGTCCCAATTCTTTCTAGCACTTCATATGGTCCAATGTAGCTTGGACTTAACTTCCACTTTTTTCCCAAATCTCTTGATGCCTTTTTACGGTGAAATGCGTAAGACTACAAAATCTCCCATTTGAAATCAAAATAAAATTTATGCCTAATTTTATCTATCTTTATCCATTCCCAAATCATTTTAATCTTTTCAATTGTCATATCTATCAATTCAGGACCCAAAATTTTTCTTTTACCTACTTCATCCCAATACAAAGGCATTCTACATCTCTTCCCATGTAAATATTCATAAGGAGCCATACCAATGGTGGACTAATAATTCTTATTATAAGAGAATTCCATCAATGGCAAATGATCATCCCAACTATCTTGAAATGAGCATCTTTATAGATTACAAAAGACTCAATTCTTTAAAAATCTTATCGCATTTTTCATCCCATAACAATTTCACTTCTTTACGAGTCAAATTTGTCAACAATATTGCTATTGATGAAAATTCCTTAATGAATATGGAATAGCAACCTACCAGTCGGGGGAAACTCCTAATTTCGGTCACATTCTTAGGACTCTCCCATTCGACGATGGCTTCTAACTTCTTTGGATTAACATATATTCCCTTTCCTGAGACAACACGTCCTAAAACCACAGTCTCATTTAACCAAAACTCACATTTGCAGAATTTAGGAAATCACTTATTCTCTCTTAATATTTGCAATACAAGTCTCAAATGTTTCTCGTGTTCCTCCATATACACGAGTAAATCAACACATCATCTATGAATACAATCACAAATAAATCAATAAAAGGGTGAAGTAACCATTTCATCAAATCCATAAAACCTATTGGACCATTAGTTAATCCAAATAACATCACCAACTCTTTCCCTAAAACCACAACTCGGCATGATAACATCTTTCACTTTACCATCGAGAACATGAACTAAACCATCACCAAACTAGCATGACCGACACAAACCAGATCAACGTCGAAAGATCTAATACTGACCTCACCACATCACTCCAGAAAGGAACTTTGAACCTAGAGCTCTGATACCAATTGGAATGCCCGAACTCGAATTTATGGGTTACCCTTAGTCAACCTGGTCCGAACTGAGCATTAGGTATGAAGTGCAATGAAACAACCTATATAATGTTTTTAGTTTTGTTTTATTTTAATTAACTTTTCACTTGTTAGCATTCGATTCTAGTTTCAAAATAAACTACGTGGGGGACCCATGGAGAGCACCCTGAAGTCTAATTATGCAAAGATACTAACGTAAAAATAAAGACAGTACTTACCTATACAATTCCCTCAAAACACAAAACCACACCCAACCTGCAATAACAAAGCGAGGGTGTGAGCCTACTCCTAGTGGGAAATATACAATGAAGTATGGAATCGAACGGAAGAAAGGAGACTCAACGTGTTATACCTACGTGCACATCCAATTACATTGTATCCATATATACATACATACATAAATACACTTACATACACTTAACGCATTAAATGGTTTTTACTTTTGAAAACCTTATTCATCCAGATTAATTTACCTTAATCTTATAAAGACTTACTTTTACTCATTCTTAGAATTTTTCAGTTTATTTAACACACTCAGTTCAACACTTGAAACCACAATATTTTATTTATCTGAACACATTCCTTTATCGAAATCACCCTCTTCAGTTTATCCAACACACTTTAGTATTTTCATTGAAACTCACACTTTCAACACACGTGAACACTATGTTAGAAAATATTTGTTTAATATTTGAGTACCTTTTGACAAAACATTCTTACATTAATTATGGGTTTGAGCACTTTGTTGCTTAAGCACCCATTTACCCACTTGCTTTATGGACATTAATCAATTACACATTTTCTTGTCCATTTTAACTCTTACCGAAACAATTTCTAATTCTTTCAAGATAGGTTGTATTAACACATTTCACCACATAACCCATTTCTTGACACATTCCTTATTTCTTTTATCATTTCTCGAAATCATCCAATATTGTATACTTTAACGGACTCCATACCGTGGCTATGCGTACCATATGCTATGGTCAGTGGTTTTGGGCTTTTCACCCTAGGGCTCGAGACCCTTCTTTCTTATCCCGGTGTCATCTGAATTCCTTTATAAAGTGTTTTAATATTTTACAAATGTCCACATTATTCCATTTCTTCTTTTATACCTGACCAAAGCCAAAACTAGGGACTACACCCCAACTTGGGTTACACTTTGAAATTTGTCCATTTTATGTCCTTTACGCTTTAATCTTGATTTTATTCCAAAAAACATATTCATTTAGGACCACTTTTTGAAACACCTTTCCAACATTTTTATTTCATAAAAATCACTTTAAGTAAAACTACCATTTTTCCCATTTGTTTCCAAAATCACCTTTTACTCCATTTTCAAAAGTGTTAATTTCCCACAAACACTATTAAGTCATCCACACTAACTTCTTAAGTGTTTTAACACATTAATACCCTTTCAAGCCTTGGAGTATTACTCTTCTTATCTGGAAACACCTTTACCTATTTAATTCCTTTCAATTTCATAAGTATTAATCTTTACAACATTATTACTTATACACACTAAGTTTCCCATATTTACCCATTAACACTTATTCAATACCATTATTACAATTTCCAAAATTACACATCTCTTTACTTTCTGTTTTCAAGAAATGCATTTACACTTAAAACTACTTTTATAAGAAAATACCATTTCTTTTATTTACATCTAGTCTTACAAATTTATCATTATCACATTTTTAACCCTTGTTTCACACACTTGAAGCCAAGAATATCTACTTTTTATCATTCCATGTTTAAACCTAACTAATTCTTCTTTAAACTTGTTTATACACTTAGTGCATAATTACTACATGTTTATATGCATGAGAAGATGGATATTAAACCTTAAAATCCTATTAAATAGGTTACACACACTTTTAATTCTAGAAATTCAATATACTTGCAAAAAAAACATTTTTAAGACATAGAAGATATTTAATTCTTCAAACTCAAAAAATGTTTATTCTCATAAAATATTCACCTTTCCAAGAAATATTAATTAACCAATGTTTACCAAAATAAATCAATATTTTCAAACATTTTATTTCATAAAATGTGTGACATTAGTCTTTTTAGAAAATACCATAATTTTATGAAATACTAACTTTTACTCTTCCAAAGCCATGAAATATTTATGTATTCTCTATTTTCAACAAAATAGCATTTTACAAATAATTTTATTAAATAAAAATGTTTATTGTTAAATTTTGCTGAAAAATCCACATTTTTACATTTCATAAGGATATCAATCTTATACCACTTATTCATCTTACTCTCAATCTCTACAAGAAGAAACATACAAAAATGGACTTATAAGTGTAAGAGTAGAATGTCTAACCCCAAATGGAGTTCAATAATGGTAGGCATGGAATGTCAAAGAAAACGACAACCTCCCCCTCCTAAGGTGGCCTCAAGGAGGTTTCCCCACCTCTAAACATATGATCCACCAAGCATCCAAGCTAACACCTCCATCAAGCTCCCAATTTCATCTACAAAAACTCCCAACAATCACTCCAAAAATTCATGTCTCTTCTCATCCATGGTGGAAATGAGTATAAGATGTTCAAATGAGGTTGAACACACCACGAAATTGGTGGAACAATGGGGGTTTTATGGTGGAAGACCACCCACCTCTCTCTCTCTCTCTCCTTTTTCTTCTTCTTCTTGTTCTTCTTTTTCTTCTTCACCCTATAACTAAAAGAAACGAAACAACCCCTAATGAAACCCTCCCATAGGCCAAAAACCTTATTTTTCCCCTTCTAGGCTGATCTGAGCTCGACAGGTCAAAGATCTAACGGCTTAAATCATGAAAATGCACAAGGGCAAGTCAGATTAAAAATCCAATCTATGTCGTTTGAACGATAACCCCTTCGACGTTCGAATCACGTGACCCTTCGTGCAACCTATCTCTGTAAGTGAGTATCATGTCATTTGGCGACCTATATCTCGCGACCTTCACACGACATGCCCATCTCACTTCTAACGACCACCTTATGTCGTTCGAACAACTTGCCTTTTCTTTTTCTTTCATTTTTCTTCAACTTTTGACCCAAAATTCTTCTATAATTATCTTCACCCTCACTTCATCACAATTTATATATATAATTTAATCGAATTTTTGGGGCAGGGTATTATAGATACCCAAGTATAAAAGGACCTAATGGGAATGATATTGATGGAAACTCCCCATCTAGCAAAACACGATTGAAGATAAAACCATTCACACTAGTTGTAACATAGAGTGGTATGTTATGGGGATACCTGACCGATCAATCATCTTCTGAGAATGTGACATCTGAGAAGTGAATTCTTATTAACTTGACCATAGACCATTTCTACTTCTGTAAGGACATAATTTTATAAATATTCGGGGTAGAATCTAGGAATTTTTTGTTTGTCCTAGATCTCAGTTTGTATGTCTGATACCACTACATTCGGCACGTCAACACGATCATTCATGACGACCTTGATCCGAATCCATGCATCCATTATCTTCACACGTGCATCATGCTTCATGAGACGTGCTTCTCAACTGTTTCCACTACTCCACTTCGCATTATTGGTAAAAGGATTTATTGGAGTTGTTTATATTTGCATAAATATTTGGGAATTTTTTCAGAAAAATATTTTTCGAAGTCTGGTTTTTTTTTAACAAAAGCATAAATTTTTCTAATTGTAGAAGCGGACTACCTCGATCGACGAGCTCGTTCAAACGACATCGCACTTTTGTTCGAGCAACATAGACATGTCTCACGATCACGTTCGAGCGATATGTGTCCTTCGTTCGAGCGACATGCCTATCTCGTTCAAATGACGACGCCACCTCGATTTTTGTATAAATATCTGGCTTCAATCTACATATTTTCCAAGTCTTTCTCACACACATTTCTGCGATTAACAGCCCAGAAAATAGACTTCAACTTTTAAGGTTTTATACCTTCTTTATTCACATAAACACTCCCATCTATGTATGTGAATCTTTAAACCTTCAAGAGGATCGTTTTTACTCATCTGGAGTAATTTGTGAAGAAGTCGTTCTCTTCTTCATTGTTGTCCATCTGGAGTTCTTGCAGGAGATTCCAGCTGATAACATAGAAACTGATACCTGAGGGTATTTCTTCGTATGTCACTCTTATTTTCATTGTAATCCGTGTAACCGTTTCTTACAAATTATAGTGAAAATAAAAAGGTTTTGCCCCTTTGGGGGATTTTTCCTCATTTGTGTGTTTTGTTTGTGATTGACTATTCTTGCATGATCACATTGATTTCAATCACACCTAGATGCATGTTTGAGGATTTAATTGAAAAACTGAGTTTAATTAAATAAGTTCTTAAGTTTAACAAAAGCGCACTCTTCATATTTGCATCAGAGCCAATTACACAGCTATACCGTGTCATTTTCCGCAAAAAAATTTCTAAGATATCAATTTTCTGAAAAATTGATTTTTAAAAAAAGGGCGTGTTCAATATGGAGAAATTATATAATAAAATGCCAGTTTTTGACAGGACAAATTATGCTTACTAGAAAGCCCGCATGAAATCTTCTTTAAAATCCATTGATGAACGAGTTTGGATTTTGGTTGAAAGAGGGTGGACACCTCCCTCCGTCACTGTTGATAACGTGACTAATTTAAAATCTGTGACTCAATGGACTGAAGAAGAATTTAAATGGTCATCTTTTAATTCTAAGGGTTTAAGTGCTATTTCTGAATTTTTTACACCTGACGAATTCCGATGGATAATGACGTGTACCATGTCAAAAGAGGCATGGGATGTTTTTTAACTTACTCATGAAGGAACTAATGCTGTGAAAGAATCTAAACTGTAAAATTTAACAACTCAATTTGAAACTATCACCATATGATTGAGACTGAATGTTTTGATGAATTTTATGCTAGGTTATTTGATATTGTAAGCACTAGCTTTAATTTTGTGAACACATTCCTAATGCTAGAGTTGTTATAACGATTCTAAGATCACTGCCTAAGAATTTTATCCCTAAATTAATTGTGCTAAATTCTATGGGTAATTTAAACACAGTTAAATTAGAGGAACTTGTAGGAGACTTACAAACGTATGAAGTTAATATGTTTGCTAAATCTGTCAAGCCTAAAGATAAGGGAATTTCACGTAATGCCCAAGATAGGAAGAGTGAGGGGTCGGCAAGAAAGAGGGTAGAATCATCTAGAAAAAGGGAGATAGAAACATCTGATTCCGAGTGTGACTTTGATTTAGATGATTTGGCTCTGTTTGCAAAAAAAATCAAGAAAATTCTCAAACTCAAGAAAAATTTAAATTTCAAAGATAAAAAGAATTTTGAGAAAAATAAGTTTGAAAATGAAAATGAAAAAGATTTTAAAGACCCTCCTAAGAAAGATGGTGAGAGATCCTATGAGTGCGACGGTAAAGGTCATAGAGCTTTTGAGTGTGCTACTAGGATGAACATACTTGCAAAAGAAAAGGGCAAAGTTGTCCTTAATGCTACCCTTAGTGATGACAGTTAGGTCGAGTCGGTGGACTCTGAAGACGAGTCACTACATGAGTGTAACTTCACCGCATTCATGGATAGTCATGTGAGTACTTCTAGTGCTCCTCACGACGATGAGGATGCTGCTTCACAGGGACACCTCGACAGTGAGAACTAAGTGAGTGAGGGGGAGGATGATGCAAGTGAGAGCGAGAGTAATCTTCAACGCGCCTATGTTTAATTATATAATGAGTCATTTAAAACCAAAAAGCATAACAAAGCGTTAGTCCTTAGGATCACCGCTTTAGAGAAAGATTTAGAAGAAGCGCGCGAGAGAGAGTCCTCCACCTGCACTACCTTAAGAGAGAGAAAGTCTGCCTGTGTTGAGAGAGAAATTTTGTTTAGAGAAAGAGAGAGACTGTTTGGAGAGAGAGAGAGAGAGAGAGAGAGAGAGAGAGAGAGAGAGAGATTCTTTTTTAGAAAGAGAAAGGGGACTTGACTAAACAAGTGGCTAGTCTTACGAGTTAGTTCCATTCCTCCCTGGAGACTCGGAAGAAACGTGAAGCCCTTATAGCCTAGCTTACTCATGATCTTGAGAGAGCACGTGAAG
Organism: Sambucus nigra; assembly: GCA_949130495.1. NCBI lineage: Eukaryota > Viridiplantae > Streptophyta > Magnoliopsida > Dipsacales > Adoxaceae > Sambucus > Sambucus nigra. The sequence goes on from OX422208.1 coordinate 696,790,838, forward strand.
TCAAGGATCAAATCGAGGACGGATCTAGAAAGATGGGAAATATGCTCCTCGGTCCCGCTTTAGGTTTTTGTGATAGGCAGGGAATAGGTTTTGATGATGCCTCCACATCCCAAATTTCCCATGGACCAGCTCTTGAGTTTACTACGACTCCATATGGCCATCGTCAAAAACCATGAAGAAGAGTTCAACCAAGAAAAGCAAACTAAGGACCGCCTAAGACTGTGTTCTTTTGTACGTACTGCAAAAGAAAAGGCCAGCTCAGGGAGTTTTGCTATAGTTTGGGTCGAACACGACGTACTACTTCTCCACCACATCGTACTGATGATTTTTCCAGTTTGAGAGAGCGTGTTAAGTTTTTAGCTGCCACATCACAGAGTTTGATGGAGGAATTTCAACGGATGTCTTTGTCATCAGTGAATGCTTCCCGCATCCCGGATAAAACCAATAATAACAAGGGTAAACAAATATTACCACTTCTTGGGTACCTAAGAAAGATGAAAAGGCCCTTGTTGTTCATGTCGCTCTCAAAGCACATAATACCTCACAGTGGTATTTTGATAGTGGGTGCTCCAGACATATAACTGGTAATGTCTCATTTTTTACCTACCTAGGGGAGTATAAGGAAGGTAAAGTCACCTTTGGAGACGGGAACAAGTCTAGCATCGTAGGATGAGGTACAGTAGAGTTACCAGGATTTCCTAAGCTAGAGAATATTTTGTACATCAATGGTTTGAAAGCAAACCTTCTCAGCATTAGCCAGATGTGCGACGTTGACTTTGCCGTAAAGTTTGATCGGGACGCGTGTAATGTCTATAATCAAGCCGATAAACTTTTAGTACAAGGGGTGATGATAGAGGATAATTGCTATAGGATTGTGCCCAAGTCCTCAATTGTCTGCAACAGCACCACGATCACTCTTATGGATCTATGGCACCAACGTCTAGGTCATGTGAACGTTAGAGATTTGATGCGATTAACTAAAAAGAACCTAGTAAGTGGCTTACCAACACTTGGAAAACCAACTTCCACGGTTTGTGGACCCTATCAGTTGGGAAAGAAAATTCGTAGCCCCCACAGGAATTTGAATTTCATTACCACTTCACGAGTACTTGAGTTGATTCACATGGATCTTATGGGTCCTAATCGTACTGAGAGTCTAGGTGGTAAGAGGTACATCCTAGTGATGGTAGATGATTTCTCCAGATATTCGATTATAGGTTTTTAAGAGAGAAAACTGATGTTGTAGAGTTTTTAATGACCAAGTGCCATATCTTGCAAAATTAACACGGATTCATTATTAACAGGATACGTAGTGACAACGGTACGAAATTTAAGGAAGCAAAGGTAGATCTTTACTGTGATAGCCTCGGGATTAAACATGAGTTTTCAGTCGTAAGGACTCCTTAGCTAAATGGGATTGTTGAGAGGAAGAATCGAACGATTCAGAAAATGGCTAGATCTATGCTTTTGGGTTGTAAGATTGCTACGAGATTTTGGGCAGAGGCGGTGTCTATCGTGTGCCACACGATGAATAGGGTTTACCTGTGTCCACACACACTTAATATGCCTTATGAATTGTCGAATGGAAAGAAACCCAACCTTACATATTTCCCTGTCTTTGGGACTAAATGCTACATCCTATGTGATAGAGAGCAATTAGGAAATTTTGAATCCCCAAGCGATGAGGGAATATTGTTAGGATATTCATCAAATAGTAAAGCGTATCGAGTTTTTAACCTGAATAGCTCTAAGGTTATGGAGTCAATAAACATCATCGTGCGAGATGACGAACCTCCGATGTTTATTGATCCCGGACTTCAGTGTGAGGATGAGGACTTTTCTGGCAGAGATTTACTTGTCGCTTACCCACACCCTGTGGACCCTACTCCTATGTTAGGGGACACACCTTCTTGGGTTCGCAAGAGTCATAACCCTACCTCCATTGTAGGCGATCCCGCCTTAGGGGTCAATACTCTTTCTCAGCTAGAGAACGTTGTTAGTCATTTTTGCTACACGTCCACAGTCGAGCCGAAGAATCACAAAAAAGCACTCAAGGATGAACACTGGATATCTGCTATGCAGGATGAGCTGCTTTAGTTTAAAAAGAACAATGTCTTGGAACTTGTTCCCCGACCTAGTGAGACTAATGTGATAGGTACCACGTGGATTTTCAAGAATAAAATGGATGAAAATGGTACCATAATCAGAAACAAGGCTAGGTTGATCGCTCAAGGATACACACAGATAGAGGGTGTAGACTCTGGGGAGACATTTGCTCCTATTGCAAGGCTTGAGTCCATCCTCTTACTACTCTCCAGCGCACGTCATCTACGCTTCAAGTTATACCAGATGGATGTCAAGAGTGCCTTTATAAATAGCATTCTATAAGAGGAGGTTTACGTGGAACAACCAAAAGGGTTTGAAGACCCCAAGCACCCGGAGTACGTTTACTATCTGAGGAAAGCCTTGTATGGTTTGAAGCAATCACCCCATTCTTGGTATGATAGGCTTACTTACTATCTCTTAGCTCTTTGCTCAAGAGAGGGGGAGTTGATATGACATTATTCGTCAGGAGAGATGACGGTGCTATTTTGGTTTCCCAGGTCTATGTGGATAACATAGTCTTTGCATCCACGTGCTCCCAGCATGTTCACCACTTTGAAGAGGAGATGAAAAGTGAGTTTGATATGAGCATGGTATGTGAGCTTACTTTCTTCCTTGGGCTCCAGTTTCGTTAGCTAGAGGATGGGATGTTCATCTCCCAATTCAAGTATGTTTGAGATCGAGTGAAGAAATTTGATTTAGACTCCGCTAAGCATGCACATACACTTATGAGTACTTCTATCAAGCTTAGTAAGGACACTTCAGGCAAGGATGTAGAGAAAACCTTGTATCGTAGTATGATAGGTAGTCTTTTCTACTTGACTTCCACTTGTCCCGACATAGCTTTTAGTGTTGGAGTCTGTTCACAATATCAGGCTTTTCCGAAAGAGTCACATTTACTCGCTCTAAAACATATTATCAAATACGTGAGTGGGACTCTCTCATACAGTATTTAGTATTTCTTTGATACCGATGATCATTTATTCACCTATTCGGATGTCGATTGGGCTGGGAATGTAGTTGGTTGTAGGAGCACATCTGGTGGGTGTTTCTATTTTGGTTCTGTTCTTGTCTCCTGGTTGAGCAAGAAGAAAAACTCCATCTCTTTGTCCATTGCGGAGGCTGAGTACATCGCCTCTGGGAGTTTTTGCACGCAACTCTTGTGAATGAAGCAAATCTTAGAGGATTATGGGATTTCACACGAGCGCGATACACATATCCCGCAATCCGGTCCAACATTCGCACGCAAAGCACATCAGGATATGAGAGCACTGTATACGTCAGTTAGTTGAGGAGAAAGTCGTATCCCTGAGTTTCGTACCCACCGACCGTCAGTTAGACGATATTTTCACGAAACTTTTAGATGCCCTTAGATTCGAGAGTCTTAGGAAGTCTTTAGGGATTTGCACATTTGACTGAGGGGTTGGTCCGTGTCTAGGATAGGATGCATTGTCATGTTCATATCATATGATTCCTAATGCTAGTTTATATCATTTGTATTATTATTTTTTCTTTTTTCTTTTTTTTTTTTGAAAAATTCAAAAAGATTTTCTTTTTATAAAAATATTAGAAAAACACAAAAAGATTTTTGTATTTTGTTTATACCTTTCATGGATGAGCAATTAATATGGACGAGTCATAACCTTCATTTCATTTTTTTCATGTGACTGTTTGATAGTGATTTGAGACGCTACATCATTGCATCCATGTGATGTACATTGTTTGGAGTCTTTGAGATGTGATTAGTGATATCTTTCTACATGTTTGGCTCCTTATCTCCTTTATTGTACACATGCACGGCTTTATTTTACTATTGTACTTGTCCATCACATATTGGCTTGAGTGTTTCCATCTCAATTATGTCTATTCAACAAACCATATGCGATAAAACTTGACAAGATTGGAATGCATGTAAAAAATCTTTTGGTGAGATTGTGTGGTATTTTAAAATGGTTAAGGGCTACGAAAGGTTCTTATCCATGATTTGCGATTAATCCACCGTTCAAATGGACCTACAAAATTGAGGAATTTTATTATCCGGAGTCCAAAGAGGTTAAAAGATCCTTAAAAGAATTTAAAGGCAATAAAAAGAAATACATGCCTCATATGGGCCATTAGGTTTCACCATCAATTCTCCAAATTTTGAGAATGTAGATCACCTCTGTTCAAAAGATAAATCTGAGGGAGTTTGATTGGAGAATTTAAATGGGTTTACACTTCCTTGAAAGTCCTGAAAAAGCATTAAATCATTTTAGACGTTATTGGTGTGCAAATCACTTTGAGCTTTGATTTGTTGATTTGATTGAGTCAATGTTTCATATTTCCATATTTTTCACCTAAGGAAGATGTTGAGTTCATTCGTTAGGAGTATCCGATATTCATTGTGCACATTTGTCATGTTTGTATGCATAAATTTTCCTATCGAATTTGATCACACCCCGACATTTCCGCAATCATCGGCTTGGTTGTTTTTGTGCTTTTTCATGGTGTGATTCTTTGTTGTATATTTTGGGTGAAATTTTTTGAAAAATTCAAAAATAGATGTTTATTACCTTGTGACATTTTCCATATTTACGCTTCTCATATCTGTCTATATAGGGACATCATAAAAAGGGGAGTACGAATTATGGGGGAGAATTTTTTGTTGATTTATCAATGATTTGCTTAAGCTTAATTGATCTTTGATTTTGCACATCATTATATTTCAAACGGTTGCGTGTCACGGGTATCTGCTTTATCTCACGTGTGTGGGTCCAAAGTTGATAATTATTGGATTGCACACCCTGATGAGAAAAGCTTTGAGAGTTTTCTGAAGAGCTGAAGATTTGAAGATGTTGAAGTTTTATTGGCGACATGTCATTTAGCATTCTCAGTTTGAGAGTTTAATGTGGATATTTTATTGTATGTCATTTGATAGCATAATTCGGATTTTTTATGTATGTCTCGGCATAGACATCGGGGGAGATTTGTAAGGACATAATTTTATAAATGTTCGGGTTAGAATCTAGGAATTTTTTGCTTGTCCTAGATCTCCATTTGTATGTTTGATACCGCTACATTCGGCATGTCAACACGATCATCCACGATGGCCTTGATCCGAATCCATGCATCCATCATCTTCACACGTGCACCATGCTTCATGCGATGTGCTTCTCAATTGTTCCCACTACTCCACTTCACATTATTGGTAAAAGGATTTATTGGAGTTGTTTATATTTTCAGTAATATTTGGGAATATTTTTAGAAAAATATTTTTCGAAGTCTGATTTGTTTTTAACAAAACCATAAATTTTTCTAAGTGTAGAAGCGGACTACCTCGATCGACAAACTCGTTCAAACGACATCGTACTGTCGTTCGAGCATCATAGACATGTCGCGTGATCTCATTCGGGCGACATGTGTCCTTCGTTTGAGCGACATGCCTATCTCGTTCGAACGACATCACCCCCTCGATTTTCGTATAAACATTTAGTTTCATTCTACACATTTTCCAAGTCTTTTTCACACACGATTTCTGCGATTAACATCCCAGAAAACAGACTTCAACTTTTAAGGTTTTATACCTTCTTTATTCACATAAACACTCCCATCTATGTATGTGAATCTTTAAACCATCAAGAGGAACATTTTTACTCATCTTGAGTAATTTGTGGAGATATCGTTCCCTTCTTCATTCTTGCCTATCTGGAGTTCTTGCGGGAGATTCCAGCCGAGGACATCGGAACCGACACCTGAGAGTATTTTGTATGTCACTCTTATTTTCATTGTAATCCATGTAACCGTTTCTTACAAATTATAGTGAAAATAAAAAGGTTTTGCCCCTTTGGGGGATTTTTCCTCATTTGTGTGTTTTGTTTGTGATTGACTATTCTTACATGATCATATTAATTTCAATCACACCTAGATGCATGTTTGAGGATTTAATTGAAAAACTGAGTTTAATTAAATAATTTCTTAAGTTGAACAAAAGTTCACTCTTCAACTTCAAGTTTGGAGCAATGTTCTTCTTGGCAATCTCTAAGGTGGCTTGGGTAACTTCCAGTCGCTAGTACTTGGGTAGGCCAACTTAATCGAAGAACCAACCAAATTTTTGTGATCGTGCAACTGCAGCATATTCTATCCAAGGAATAACATGATCTTCCTCAAACTCATACACCTCTTCTACATCTCTCTAGGAAGATTCATTATAGGCTATCATGGCATTCACTAGTTTTAGGGGGAAATCTTTCATCTCCCTGCCCAAGTCCTTAATGAGGTTTGCTTTATCTTCTACTTCATCTCCCACTATCAATTGGGACATCTCAAATAGACGTTCCTCCATATATTTATCAAAATCTTCATCAAAAGGCCACCGCTCCCTCATCAGCCATTTTGCTTCCTCATCGAAGGCACTAGCCATGTGTGTCCCTTGGATTGGCAAATATCATTTACATTGGCTTGGGTAGTTGAATGTCCCCTTTCTTAATGTGGTGATAGATGAACCTTCTCAATGAGAAACATGACTTAGTTGGGTGGCCCAACTTATTTTGCAATATAGAGAAGTTTAGTTTACCTATATCCTCTCAAGATGCCTGTGTTATGCTATCGTTGACTGGTCTACACATCTTGTCGTGGACCATGTGGTCATAGGTATCTAGTGCCTATTTAAGAGTACAAAGTAGCTCGAGAGGATCATCTTTGCTATCAAACCTTCTTTTTTTTCTCCTATTTCTTCTTCCTTGGCTTCCATCATTGTGTTCCCGATGTCCATCGGGGGTACTCCCCTCCCCGAAGTAACTGATGGTATTAGCAATAAACTTGTTAAGGTGGGTGGAGGTGGTAAAGGTTTTACCACCAAGGCAATGTTCCTTGCCACTTTTGGGAACTTAGAGAATGTCCCCTCTCATGTTTCATTGATGAGATGGAATATATATATATGCGGGCAATAACCCGTCTGCACAAACTTGAAAGAGTTTACTTTCCCACATTTCCTCTCTCACATCCAGAGTGCACTCGCGGAACCGTCTGATATGGGCTATAACATCTTTATCGATCTTCTACTTTTCTCGAGCCAACTTAGTGTGGGTGAACTCATCTTTTCACTAAAAGAACTTTTGTACAAACAACACGTGCAAATCCTCCCAAGAAGCCACACTACCAGGCATCAACTGTGAGTACCATTATAAGCTTTCTCAGTTATAGATTTTGAAAACTCTCTCAACCTCAGGTTTTTGTCATTGCAGTGTACCTCAAGGCTTACAATGAACCTTTTCATATTTTCTTTGGGGTTTCCCCTATTTCTGTGTACTTTCCAAAAATTACTAGAATACCCTACTTGGTAGGGCTAATTATTGTACTCCTTTGGATACGGAGTACGAAAGTCATTATCAACCGAGGAGTCTTATCCTCCATATTTGGTTACCATTATCAACTTCAGCAATCTTTCTTCATTTCCTCTACACTGGGTAAAGGAGAGCTAGTTTGCACTGAAGCTACCCTGGCAGGTGTTGATAGCGCAACGGGTGTGCTGCCCCCATGATGACAGTTGTCACAGGTGAAGTAGTAGTAGCTCTTGTAACTTGCGCAGTTACTCTCACAAACTACTGGTGATGAAGCATTGGTAGTTTCGTTAATTATTCTAGTAAAAGAAACTCCTCCTATGACAGAGGGAGATCTTAGTACCGCTGGTGGTGGTATAAAAGATCTTGGTCCTCCTGTGACCTCTAACACCACTTGAGCGCCTGGAGTTTTAATAAAGTCAATGAACAACCTGCCATTTGAGTTGGGCCTACTCCGACCTCCATGAAAGCATTCCAGTCACCCTTGTAGCATACGAGATTTATGAGAAATTTTTGGTCAAATGAACAAAAACAAATCATATTTCAGTGATCACTTATGAGAAGATAGGAGATTGAAGATTTAAATCAATGATTGATATATATATATATATATATATATATATATATATATATATATATATATATATATATATATATATATATATATATATATATATATTTGTGTGTGTGTGTGTGTGGTTGGAGAAAAATACACTTACATTAATAGCATGATACGTGGTGAGAACACTGGTTAAGATGGCGACTAGCATATGCTCAAACAAGATAAGGACGACTAAAATCCTTGATAAAGTAGAACACCGAGGATCACTACTTTATTTAAATCAAAATTTACAAGGATATGACTTATGCAATTGTAACCCCCTAACTCTATATAAAAGGGACACCCCCATTGTGAACGGAGGGCTCACAGGCTAGAGAAACACTCTTGTAAATTCTCTCATCATTATAGTGAAACACTGTTAAAGCCCCGTGGACGTAGTCCATTGATGGTCGAACCACGTAAATCTTTGTTTCTCTTTTATTTATTTTTATATTTTCATCATGATATTTTGGCACCCCTCCTTACAAGTGAATGTTTTTGTTATCACAATTGGCACCGTCTGTGAGAGTCGACATAAAAAGTCTTTCCTTCTAGTTAACAAGGCGAAGATTTACATTGTGATACAATGACTTATATGCACGCAGTCTCATCAAGAGATAGATTTTTTCTTTCTTTGCATATAAATAATTATACTTTATGCACACACACCTTTTTGTTTAATCATTATTTTCATACGTATATGTTGAATTCTCATTTACGAATCTGCATAACTCTGAGTTTCATAATCATGAGTCTTGTACAAGTCCTTATAAATATGGACTCTTTTGAGATTTTTATGAGTAAAAACATTTATTTACTAGGCCACATCATATCTTGATTGCCACATCTTAGATTCTTTGGCAGGGGATAGACGTCTAAAGAGTTTCTCTCTTATCAGATATGTGAACCACATCTTTACAGACAAATGTAAAGATATTCTTTCAACATATATGTTTTCACAACAAAAATGCTATTGGAATAGAATTTTTTACCGAAAGTATAGATACCGAATTAGTTGGAGGGTTTCTATTGATTAGTTTGTGGGATCCACGCCAGTGGGATAAGAAAACTGATCAATAGCACGCTGCCACGTGTGTTTTCAGTCAAAATTTATGTCAAAAATTCGGGTCCAATAGAAGAACTCTTTTCACAAAGATATACATATCCAGGCCATCAATTTTTATCTCCATTCACATAAATCTTTCATGATCGTGAGAGACCAACAATTTTCTAGTTATCACTTTCGATCATGTCCGACTTATAACCCGAGGCCACTTTTGGCCTATAATCCAGGGTTTTCATCCACATAGGCAACAGAAACAGCTATTCAATTTATCTATTCTTATGGTTCCTCATTGAAGGAAAAACAATGGAAAAGGGGCAATTTGTATAACAAAGATCCAACAACGCATAAAGTAGCATAATCGGTATGGAGTTCAACGATCAACTATATTAATCAACATGAACGCATCCAACAAGTAGGAAACTCACATATTCAGTAAGATCACAATCAACCTTGTTTTCTAAAAATTAAAAAGCTAGAACATCTGGATCGTCTCCTACAATCACCAGTTGCTTCACCCATTTAATCGCATTTGGACTCGAAGCCTATGAGCCCAGCATCACCGAATTACTCTTTGTCCACTCCTACCAACAATCTTATAGGTTATGGATGGCTCACATCTCGTCTCCACCGACCCACTTCGTGGTTTATTATCATGAGTTTTTAGTCCATCGACCCGCCACATGGGGCTTTTACTCAGTCAATAGACCAAAAAAAATTTAGTCTTCTCTCCATTCATCCCCGACCTGTAATCGGGCCGGCCTCTATTGGTTCGCTTTCCATGCGACGAATGAAATACCTCGGCAAAGTCAAAAGGACCCCATTGTTGGTCGTCGATCAGCGTGCGAGGAATTGGAACATTGATAATCTATCTCAGTCCTAGGGAGGTCGTTCAGGTCGCCACCGGACCATCATCACTGGTCGGGGGAAAAAATAAGGACGACATCAGCTCAGCACACTACATGTGTTCTAATAAACATACTTGAAATCTATTTGGGGGCAAGATTCCATCTAGGGCTCAAAAACTCTTTAGAGTTCTTAAAATTAGCATTTTCTATTTTTTCTTCCTTCATAGCTTTATGTAACATTATGCGGAAATAGATTTTTGAAACCAGTTTACATTTGAGAATTTTCTTGGAGTTCAAATAATTTTGACTAAATCCTGTGTCTTACATACGATGTATATTCGGCAATAATTTTCTCATCTGACAAATAGGCGGCATAAAATTTATTATTTTATGTTTTTTGAAATTTTCATTTCCAAATGGTCGACGTATCATATATTTTTGGGCCGAATAACTCAATCTTATTGTTGATACCAAATTTAACCTGCTGACATGGATCAATAAAATGAAGATACGTGGCAGTCTACGTGGCAACAACAAATACTTTCGAGGAACTCACACGCTCCGAGGAACCATACTACAACGAGGAACACTGTTTCCCCGAGTAACGAGAACTCTCCGAGGAACTCTTGAGCACCGAGAAACTTAGGTGGTCCGAGTAACTCAGGCGGTCCGAGCTGCACCTCGAACAAAGCATTAATAGCAGGATAACCAACAGTTTAACTGTTCATTAAATGCTTATCATTCAGACGCATACGCTTAAGGTGCATCTAATGTATCACCCTTTCATATGTACATCATTTAATGTATTACCCTTTCACATTACAGCGTCAGGGCTATAAATACATTGTACAATCCTCATTGTAGAGGGACCGAAATTTCTTGAAATAATTTATAATCGAGAATTCTCATACAATCAGCAATACCATAACAGTGGACGTAGGCCATTCTTATAAGGCTGAACCACTTTAAAATTTCTTTGTCTCATTTATTTATCTGTGATTGAATAATTAGATATGATCTAATTTTTTACATCAACAGATTGGCGCCGTCTGTGGGAACAACTAGTAATATCGTTGTCCATAAAAAACAATCCATCACAAATGGCTGATATTCCAGAATCAAGCAATCGAAACGCTGGAAGCCCTCCAAATCCATCTGCTCCGCCAAATATTCCAGATATGGCTGGAATAATGACAAATCTGGCTCAGGTCCAGACCGTCATGCAAGAAACTATGCGTCAACTCATACAAACCCTCCATGGCGGTGCATCAACCCACTCAAGACCACGAAGTATTCAAAGAAATACCCGTGCATCTTCTTCGCGTACTAGGCATACCAATTCATATCGCAATGAGGAGTCTGAAGATTTTTCTTATCAACCTGGACGAACTTCGTCAGTGCGAGCCACAGATACTGAACAACGTATCACTCTCTCCCCAGAAAGGACCAGTGCGCTATAAATATTAAGCAGAGTATCTCCTTTCGATCGATTAGGTCCTAGGAGGAGCAAAAGTCCTCCTAGAGCCCCATCGAGGAGTTTTCGACGACCATCAGACTTAAGGGAAGGATCTGCCCAGTCGCGACCAGTTGCTCGTCAAGATAGATCCCAGGAAGCCACCTCAACGCGATCAGCTGCTCGAACCAACAGGCCCGAGGAAGGAAATGATGCATGGAAAGGCTCTATTCAAAGGCTGGAGGATAGATTGGGGGAAATGGTTAAAGCTAAGAACCCTCTACAACGAACCTTTGTTCGAGGAACACCTTTTGTCCAGGCTATTGTAGATTTTCCAACACCATCAAAGTTCAAAGCACATGTTGTGACACCTAAATATGATGGAAAGACAGACCCTGTCCTTCATATAGAACAATACCAAGCTGCAGCCGTCATCTATGCTGTTCCAGATGAGATGAGATGCAGAGCATTCTCCGGAACTCTTACCAGATCTACTCAAATATGGTATAATAATCTTCCTCGGGGTAAGATCTCAACTTTTCTTCAACTGGCCGAGTTATTCATTGGGAATTTCTGTTTTGGGACAAAGCCAGTTAAACGAGTAGCACATCTGTTAAGTGTTAGACAAAAGGCTGGTGAGAGCACCAGAGACTATATAACTCGTTTTAATAACGAGAAACTCGAAGTCATTGATTATGAGGAGAAGACATCGATTACTGCTTTGATGAGTAGACTACTGCCCAATAAGTTGTACTACACTTTGGCCAAAGATCCACCTAGAACCATGTCATACCTGATGGGAAAAGCGTCCAAGATTATGAATGCCGAGGAGGCTATGGCTGCGAAGAAGAATATGGATGCCAAAGAAACCAAGGTGGAAGGCGATAAAGCTAAGAAGAAAGAGCATAAGAACAATGGTAATGACAAACATTCAAAAAACAGGTCGGTATGGGACGTGATGAAGAAATATGATAATTATACTCCTTTGAAGAAGGATATCAACCATGTTCTAGAGGAAATCAAGAACAACGAGGAACTAAACTGGCCAGAGAAAATGAAAGCAGACCCTGACAAGAGAAACAAGGCGAAGTATTGCGAGTTTCATAAAGATCATGGCCATATGACCAAAAATTGCATAGCTCTTCAGAATGATATTGAAACACTTATCAGACGAGGAAAGCTGGCAAAGTACGTTGATCGTGGAAGCGAAAGAAGGAACAATGACTGAACGATAGAGAGGTCTAGATCTCCTCGTCGAGCAGAGGAGAACAAGAAGAGAAACCATGAAGTTGATCCCGAGGATGACCCCGATCTTCCCAAGAGACCAAGGCAACCAGAACGAGAGGTATTTTCAATACGCTTTGGGTCATTTGACTGTAATGTTATAACAGGTGGAGACGCAGGAGGAGGAGACCTTACTGCAGAGAGAAAAGCTTACCTCTGTGAAGCTCAAGCTTGCTCGTACATTCAACGAATAAATTTAGCTGAGGAGGATCGCCCGAGAAAGGTGAACAAAGAGAAATTGGTCATTGGTTTTTCAAAGAATGACCTCGCAGGAGTTTTGTATCCTCATGATGACCCATTGGTGATCAAGATGAGAATGAAGGAAGTAATAATTTCAAGAGTACTGGTCGACAATAGTAGCTCGGCAGACATCATGTTCTACTCGTGCTTCGATAGTTTAAATCTAAAGCTATCTCAATTGGAGCCTTATCATAGGCCCCTCATCGGTTTTGCTGGCGAGAAAGTATTTCCACTTGGGACGATCAAGTTGGATATATTCATTGGTACGTGGCCTGCTTGTCGAACAGAAAGAATACGCTTCTTCATGATGGATAAGAATGTTCAATCATCATACAATATCATCATGGGAAGATTAGGATTGAAGAAGTTCGAAGTTGTACCATCTACAGTGCATCAGTGCCCGAAATTTCCAACAAATTTTGGAGTAGGAATTGTGAAAGGTGACCAGAAAGTAGCTCGGGAATGCTATTATTCATCCGCCGAGCAAGAGGAACTGGAGGAATCAAGGAAAAAGACTACTACTTATCAAGTGGAAGAAGGGGCAGAAATTGAAACATTGGATCCTAGATATGAGTCACAACTCGTGAAGGGTCAAGTGGTGGAAGCTACCAAAAACATCATTCTGGACGACGAGCACCCAGAACGGACTACTCAAATAGGTTCGTCGTTGGAAACCTCACTAAAACAGGAATTGATAACTTTCCTTAGAAGCAGAAAGCAAAATTTTGCGTCGAGTCATGAGGATATGCCGGGAATAGATCCAAATTTCTTATGTCACGAACTCAATGTGAATAAGGAGATCAAGCCAGTGAAGCAGAGAAGAAGAGTATTCAGCCCCGAGAAGAATCAAGCTATACAGGAGGAAGTCGAGAAGCTCCAGAAAGCCTGCTTTATTGAAGATGTTAAATATCCAGATTGGTTAGCAAATGTGGTGATGGTGAAAAGGAAGAACAACAAATGGAGGATGTGTGTAGACTTCACCGACCTCAATAAAGAATGTCCAAAGGATCATTTTCTGTTGCCCCGAATTGATCAACTAGTGGATGCTACCTCGGGACACGAGCTGATGAGCTTCATGGATGCTTATTCTGGCTACAATCAGATTAAAATGAAACCTGAAGACAGGTACTTCTTTCATTACCCCTAGGGGAACTTATTGTTATAATGTTATGCCTTTTGGTTTGAAAAATGCAGGTGCGACATATCAGAGGCTGATGAATAAAGTCTTTGCTGAACAAATCAGTTGCAATATGGAAGTCTATGTTGGCGATATGCTGACAAAGAGGAAGAAAGCTGTCGATCATCTAGTTGACTTAAGTCAGACTTTTGATCAACTAGATAAATATCAAATGAAGCTGAACCCGACGAAGTGCATATTTGGAGTACGAGAAGGCATATTTCTCGGATACATTGTCAACCAACGAGGCATTGAAGCAAATCCTGAAAAGATCAAAACTCTATTAGGGCTGCGATCTCCAACGACGAAGAAAGAGGTGCAAAGTCTTACAGGACGAGTAGCAGCACTCAACAGATTTGTATCGCGAGCAACTGATCGATGTCTCCCATTCTTCAAGACACTCTGAAAGACTTTCGAGTGGAATGATGAATGTGAGAAGGCTTTTCAAGACTTGAAGAAATACTTGGGAGCACCTCCATTGTTATCCAGGCCAGTAATGGGAGAAAAATTGTACTTGTATCTAGCAGTATCGGAGAATGCAGTCAGCTCGGCGTTGATAAGAATGGAGAATGGAGTATAAAAACCAATCTATTACACAAGTAAGGCCTTCCGAGGAGCAGAGATCAGATATCCAAGGCTGGAAAAATTAGCACTGGCACTGATTGAGGCGAATAGGAGGATGAGGCCATACTTCCAAGCTCATACTATAATCGTATATACTGATATGCCGTTGAGGCAAGCCCTTCATAAACCAGAAAAATCAGGGAGATTGATGTACTGGGCAATAGATCTCGGAGAATACGATAAAGTCTATGAACCCAGATCATCGCTAAAAGGGCAAGCTGTAGCAGATTTTATAGCAGAGTTCACCTATCCTGATACCCCCGAGGAGCAAAAGTTACTCGCTGATCAACCTGTGGATGTTACAGGATCAACAAACATAAGCTCAGACTAACTCCGGTTGGTAAAAGGGCAAGTGGATGTTACAGGATCATCAAATTCGAGCTCAGGCCAACTCCGGTTGGTAAAAGGGCAAGAAAAGATGGTTGACGAAGAGCGAGAAATATCAGGGGAAGATGAAAGGAAGCAACAAATATTTCGTCGAGGAACTCTGTCAGATCAGAAGTTTGAAGACGAGTTACTTATATGGAGGCTATATGTAGATGACTCATATTGCACAACAGGCAGTGGGGCAGGGATAGTTTTGAGAACTCCGGACGAGGTCGACATGGAGTACGCCCTACGTTTCCAATTTAAAGCTTCCAATAATGAAGCTGAGTATGAGGCCATGATTGCAGGTCTTAATTTGGCGAAAATTATGGAGGCGCAGCAAATTATTGTCTTCAGTGATTCTCAATTAATTGTAAATCAAATGTTGGGAATATATGCAGCCAAAGGAGAATTAATGATCAAATACCATGCAAAGGTGATGGAGTTGGTATCAGAATTTACTGCAATTCAGCTGGTCAGAATACCAAGAATGGAGAATGCAAGAGCAGATGCCTTAGCTCGATTAGCATCAGCTACTTGTACCGAGCTACGAAGAACAATCACAATTGAAGTTTTAGCTGGTCGGAGTATAGATGAAGATTTGGTGATGAACTTTATCACCCTTGATTTAGGACCATCTTGGATGGATCCCTTTAGGGCATATATTGAGGAGGGAGAATTACCAATTGACAAGCTCGCAGCCAAGAAACTGAAGTTTAAAGTTGCTCGGTATGTATTAACTAACGGTATTTTATATAGACGAGGAATTATGGCAAGTTTGCAGAGATGTGTACATCCCTCCGAGGTGAAAGAATTGATTGAAGAGATCCATGAAGGGTCCTGTGGAGCCCATGTAGCAGGTCGGACGCTTTTGCAAAGGATGATGACGCAGGGATATTACTGGCCGACGATGAGGGCTGATTGTGTAGCCTATGCCATGAAATGTGACAAGTGCCAGCGCTTTTCCTCCATCCGAAGAACTCCACAAGCATTATTGACACCCATCACTTCCCCTTGGCCATTTGCCATGTGGGTAATGGATTTGGTTGGACCACTGCCAACGACTAGAGGAAGGTTCAAATACCTCGTCGTCGCAGTGGATTATTTTACTAAGTGGGTGGAAGCTGAGCTTCTCATTGATATGACGTACGAGAAGGTGTACCAATTTATTTGGAAGAACATCATTTGTCGATATGGTCTTCCTCATGCTTTCATCACAGACAATGGAACACAGTTCGACAACGAGGAGTTCGCTGCCTATTGTCATCAATTAAATGTTTTGAAGATCCACTCAGCACCAGGCCATCCTCAAAGCAATGGACAAACTGAAGTGACAAACAGAACACTGCTGAATGGTTTGAAGAAAAGACTGGACGATGCGAAAGCAAATTGGATCCACGAGTTACAGTCAGTACTATGGGCTTACCGAACTACTCCCCGAGTAGCAACTGGAGAATCTCCATATATGCTAGCGTTTGGAAGTGAAGCTGTTATACCTGCCGAGTTGGGCCTCCCAACACACAGGGTACTGAATTTCAATTCCCCTATCAGCGACTTAATGAGAAGATTGGATTTAGACATGCTCGAGGAAGTTAGAGAAGAAGCAGCCATCAGAAATGCTGCATACCAACAACGAACAACTCTATTCTATAATAAGAGGGTGAAGAAGTGTGACCTGAAAGAAGGAGACTATGTGCTGAAGAAAGTAATTCAAAATCACAACAAAACTGGAGGCAAACTGGCATGGACCATACCGAGTTACAGAAGTTGTTCGACCAGGAACTTACCGAATAACAACTTTAGAAGGGGAGGAGTTTAAGAACGCATGGAATGCAGAGCACCTACGCAAGTATTATCAGTGATGAATAAAATGAAGATATTCTGCCGAATTCTTTCTTTTTATTTAAAGTTTTTCGGGGAATACTAGTTCTACACACTACTCGGCAAAGCTCAGGCTACTCAAATTTTTTCTCGAAAATGCCAACTAAGGTTGGTCGAGAAACCAATATTCCTCCGGGAAGTAAAGCTACTTGTATTCCTCTCGGAAGTAAAGCTACTTGTATTCCTCCGGGAAGTAAAGCTACTTGTATTCCTCCGGGAAGTAAAGCTACATGTATTCCTCCGGGGAAGTAAAATTTGTATTCCTAAGGGAAATAAAACTATATGTTTCTCGAGAAATAAAAGTATTCCTAAAAATGCCAACTTATGTCGGTTAGGAAATAAATATATTCTCGAAAATACCAACTTGAGTTGGTCGGGAGGTAAAATTATTTCAAAAAGACTAACTATGGCTGGTCGGGGATAAAAACCCACAAACTGTAGTTGGTCGATAAGGAAAATTTAAAGTGATCGAGCAACATTTTTTATACTCATAACTTTTTAATTATTACTAAGTTGGTCGAGAAACAAAATATTATTTTTACCAAATGACTACCACAAATTCAAGCTATTCGACAACAAGTTGATCGACAAACTACACAATATTGTTATCTTTTTATCAGATGCACATGCACAAATGTAAAGTATTTTACAAGACAATAGCAAATAGAAATGAAAGTCTTTCATTAAATCCAAAACAAATTACATTGATAATGAAATGAAAGTTACATTGATATTGAAATGTATACTAACTGTTACATCGATATTCCTATTCTACTGGTCTTTTCCCCTTTGCTTTTGAAACAGGTTCCTCGCCAGCAGGCGGATCATTTAAAGCAAGAGGAGAGTTTATGAAGTTCAAATCTTTTAACATCCTGATATTCATCACGGATGGTTGATCTAGAAGGTGCTCGGGACAAGATACTTCAACACTTGAATGGAGATTGTAGTCGCCGAGATACTTGGAAATTAAGCATCGAGGAATGGCCCGAGCAGGGATCCAACTCATATCAAATTTGTATGGTGGCACAGGTAGGTCGAGCAGCCCAGGATCATGATAGTCCCACAGGTAATGACCCTGTTCGAGTTGGAGCACACCTAAGGCATTCAACCAGCCTTGCTTGTAGCCCTCATTATTGGCATTCTGGATACGATCATCCAAGTGATAGAGAGCTTCGTTGTATCCAGCCATCCAGAACTCCCTGGGCTATTTGTGGAATTGATATGTTAGTCTTTCCAGCTGCTCGTGGAGATTTTGGATGAATAGCTCCTTATTATCCAAAACTGATTTCTGCGTTGAGAGATGCTCTTCCATGTCCTGATCTTCTTTGACATTTCAGCCAAAGCCTGGTTCTTTGCCATTAATTGGAAGGCCAGGTTTTCTAAGGCAGACTGAGTCCTCTGTTCCTCGACAGGAATTCGAGCTGCTCTTGCTCATCCCCGAGGAGCTCTTGCTCGACCACGAGAAGGTGTAGAAGGGCTAGACCTCTTCAAGGTTTCCAACTCGTCCCTCAAGTTGGCGTTCTCGACCTCTAAGAATGATAATCCCTCATCAGTCACTGGGATCAAGGCCTTTGAAGTGGAAGCTGCAAACTTTAACTGAGACAACTCTTTCTGCAGGTTGTTATTTTCTTGCTCTAATAGTTCAGCTATCTGTCTGCATTCCTCGACTTCGCCCCTCAGAGTTCTCTCCCTCACCTCGTAGCCAGCAAAACGCTTCTCGTACCCCTTGTCAGCATTGAGTTGCTGATACTTCTTCTCATACCCCTCATGCAAAAGGGCAGTGGATTATTTGTATTATTGCTGAAGATCTTCGAGGGTGCCTTGGAGATCCTCGATCATGTCATAATAAGCCACATTATTGGCCACTGCTCGATCAAGTAGACACTTCAGATATTGGTATGCTTCAACTGCTTGTTCAGAAGCATCTTGGCCGAGGATGTCGATGACTTGTGCTGCACTCAGATCTGTGTGACCAGCTTTAAAATAATTATTGCATTGCCTCAGTAGCACAGTATCATGAGCAGATAATAATTCCATCCTGGCCAGAAACTAGCAGAGGAAGAAAAATAATAATCAATAAGAATCAAGACAGAGTATGGAGAAGAGACAACAGTATGAATAAATGCAAGTTCAAGTTTTATTATATCATGAAGATCAGAAATACAAGGTTCAGAGTTACATATTCATGGTTACATTTGACAAAAGAAAAATATAAAGAGAAACCCGAACAACTCTACACCTTTTCCTTGTCTCCCAAAACCTTCTCGGGAGGCGAGGACGAGGAAGTAGGTTGCTCGGAGGGAGTAGAAAGTTGCTCGGGGAGCGCCAGCAGTTTCTCAGAAGAAGTAATGATTTATTGAGGTTCCTCGTCAGCAGGCTGGATGGCTGGGGATGATCTCCCATCACCATAGAAGACTCTTCGGAGGCAGCTTCATCCTCTTCTTCTTCTTCAGGAGATGGAGGGGGACCAGGGATGTGTTGCTGAAAGAGTTCGGAATTTTCATCCACTTTCATCTCCTGTAGAGCAGCAACCCATCCATCCCTGAAGTACTTGAGACTGCCATATTCTACTTGTGACATCATGGCAGCCAACCCCTTATTCCACCCCTTGTCCCAGCCAGCGCTGAAAGACTTCTTCACAACCAGTTTTCTCTTCAATTTCTATGAGGAATGCTGCTCGGACAGAAGGTTTTCAGCAATCTTCAATTTATTTTCAACCTCCTCCTTTTGCCGATTTACCTCCCGAAGCTGACCCAGTTCTTCTTCAGCAAACTTGAGCTTATTCTCAAGTTCTCCAGCATTTTTGAGCTTCTCGTCGAGCTCTTTATTTTTCCCTTCCAAGTCCTTTATTCTCTTCTCCAACTCCTGGGAGACTTCAACAACTTGAGCTTTTTCCTGCTCGGTGGAGGCAAGCTTGTTCTCCCAGATTGCCTTGTCAGTAGCATATTTCTGGCGAGAATCTTCCAAAGACTTCGTCAGGCCCGCCAGAGCTTCCTCCACACCAGATGAGGATCTTGAAGTTTTAATTGCTTCATCCTTCTTCAGAATTATATTGAAGCATCTCGTCAACTGTGAAAAGAAAATGAAAGCAAGTCAGAAACAGAAATGACAAGGGAAATATGAAAAGTTCAAAGTAAGAAGACTTATAAAAGCAAGGTGGTGAGCAGCCAATGAGGTAACCATGTCCCGAGAAATGTTTTCCTCTGTACCTTGGACCTAGGGAATAATCCAAGACTTTATCGAGCTCATGGCAGAGCTCGGGGGAACAAAAGTTAGAACACCATTTCCAGTAGCTGGGGGCTGAGTGATGGTGTCAGCCAAATTAACCGAGGGGCTCTTCTTCAGCGTCCTCGGGGGAGCAGGAATAGATTCAACCAAGGAGGAACTCTTGGTCGGTGATATTACAATCACCTCTCCTAGAGCAGTAGACTTGCTAGGAGCCACTGGGGGCTTCTCGACAACCTTCACAATAGCAGCAGTCGAGGAAGGCGCATCATTTTTCTTTGTCCCCTCCCCTAGGACATCAACCTTACTTCTTTTTGCCTCTCAGCACCAGAGGCAGGTTTCTCAAAAAGGGTGGGAGGTCTTCTCTTCTTCATCCTTTCACTTAAAGGAATGTGTGATTCAGGCGAGGAGCTGGTGGAAGTTGGTACTGGTTCTGCGTCACTTATCACTGGACGAGCAGTGAAAGAAGTGGTGTAGCTCTTATACTGCAGCAGATACAAGGCTGACCTAATGTGCTCGTCGGCAACACTCTGATGCAGACTCCAGATAAGTTTCAAATGTCTTATATTAACATCTGCTTCCTTTGGACACTTTCTTTTGCTATCAACTGCAAATAAATAAAAATTAAAATATCAGTAGCACATTTTATCAAACACAAAAGAAGAATGATTTCAAAATAAATAAAATGAAATAAAAATAACCTATCCCATTGCCATAGGGAGGGCATCTGGGACCCTGATAAACTTCATCTCCAGATAAAGGAGCATGTTGCCAATTTTTTATGACAACCCCGTGCTAAAAAATAATCCCTATTAGCATCCGGGAGATTTACTACTAAGGCCCTATTCAAAAATTTAGTTTTTAAATAAAAGGTGTTATCACCAACTGCCCATCTATAGAAAAACATGATTTCTGGAATCCCTATGCGAGTTCCATGGATTTGATTTAACCTATGCACCCCATTAATTATTCTCCATGTATTGGGGGCTATTCTTGCAGGAACAATGTCAAAGTATTGACAAAATTCCAGACATTAGGGATTGGGTGGAAAAGAAAATCCACACTCAGCAATAAAGAGACTGGGGAACCAATGTCCCTCAGCCAAACGGAAATAATCAGAAGGCTCAGAAAGCTCTTCCAGAACAACCCAGGGGGGAATAGAAAAATCAGAGCGAAACTTATCAAGAGATTCAACAGGGTAAACCATGATGAATAAAAGAAATGAAGAAGAAGGAAGAAAATCTTACAGAAAAAGAGTGGATCTGATGACAACGAACGATGGAAGAGATGAATACACAGGAGAGAAAGAGACGACGGAAAACTCGAAGATACAAATTTGAAAAGGTAGAAGACGATGGGAGTGTATGTGAAGTTTAAATACTCTGCCTTGGGAAATGATAAAGTAATGATTAAAAAAAGAAACAATTACGCTACCGGCGGCTAGAGGAACAAAAAGGGCGCGGCAATCGAAGCGAGAAGAAACGATTACACTACCGGCGACTAGAAGGACAAAAAGTACGCGGAAATCGAGGCGGTTATGAAAATTCAAAAAAGTCTGATTCTACGAATTTGGAAAGAGAAATAAATACAAAGGAAACACTCCTAAAAATCAGGAGGACTATTTAAAGCCATCATATTCCGAGAAAGAATGTTCCACACTCCTCAAATTTCGAACTATGAAACATTGGGGGTTCTGTTGATACCAAATTTAATCTGCTGACATGGATCAATAAAATGAAGACACGTGGCAGTCTACGTGGCAACAACAAACACTTCCGAAGAACTCACATGCTCCGAGGAACCATACTACAACGAGGAACACTGTTTCCCCGAGGAACTCATACGCTCCGAGGAACGAGAACTCTCCGAGGAACTCTTGAGCACCGAGAAGCTTAGGAGGTCCGAGCAACTCAGGCGGTCCAAGTTGCACCTCGAACAAAGCATTAATAGCAGGATAACCAACAGTTTACTGTTCATTAAATGCTTATCATTCAGACGCATACGCTTAAGGAGCATTGAATGTATCACCCTTTCATATGTACAACATTTAATGTATTACCCTTTCACATTACATCCCCAGGGCTATAAATACATTGTACAATCCTCATTGTAGAGGGACCGAAATTTCTTGAAATAATTTGTAATCGATAATTCCCATACAATCAGAAATACCATAACAGTGGACGTAGGCCATTCTTATAAGGCTGAACCACTTTAAAATTTCTTTGTCTCATTTATTTATCTGTGATTGAATAATTGGATATGATCTAATTTTTTACATCAACACTCATGATGATTTCTATTTAATTTAGCCTCAACGGATGGTTGGGCAACTTATTAACTTCCACAGGTACAAGATTCAGTCCCGATGAATACTCGGCCACAATCTTAAGCTCTTTGAAATCTTATTAATGTTCCGACAGATGCTTGAGCACGGAGCGCTTGCTATATCTACCCGTTATTGTACAATTTTGCCTTAACAGACTAGACATGCACTATTTATCTTAATTATTCTCCGATAGATGGTCGAGCACGTTACAACACTTCAAGACCCTACAAATGGTTGGGAAAGATTATATGTTATAACCGACGGATGCTCAAGAGTTGATATTTCTTCAACTACATTATTTATTATCTCTATGATTGTTAACCTGAAGGACGATCATTCATATTTGAGATTTATCTCGATAGATGTTTGGCAAAATATTTATTATCATATACTTTTTAGTCTCAAAGATATCTGTCGCACGAGTCGCATTTTATCCCCAACTGATGGTTGATGAGGATAATTCTTATCTCCAGTCGGCACTACATTTATTATTATTATTCAAACCTAATGAATTATTTGGAGATTTATTTTTCTCTAACAATTCAGGATCTTTCGTAATATCTACTTGGTCCTTTACAAATTTTCCTCGACAGATACTCAGGCACTATTTATTTTTATCGAAATCCCCCGAAGGATAGTCGGCATTTATATTATGTGATCGACACAATTTAGACCCAACCGATTGTTTGGAATTATCATTATTATTTGATTAAACCTAAGATAATGACGGCACGTTCATTCATTAGTGTCAGCATCATATTTACTATTGCGATTCAGTTCAGCTTGCTTATTATTTGATCCTCTCATTTCATCTTCTCTATATAATCGGCATTATATTACAATAGAGTCCCGATGGATGGTCGGGCGTCATCATTATCTAATCTTCTTATCTTAGCCCCGATGGATGGTCGGGCATGATAAGTCATTTGATCATCTTATTATAGTACCTGGAAAATGGTCAACACTACTCACAACAAAGTCCCGACGGATAGTAAGGCATTTTTATTATTCAGTCTTCTCTCCGTAACTCTGACTGGGGCTCCATAACAATGTTGACTTGTGAACGAATTCACTGTAAAATTAGTCAAGCAACAAAGAAAATTAGACATTAAGCAAAAAAATAATAAGATTGGTTTCCTAGTGACGAGGAATTTAAAGAGTTATGACTAATGACAGGCATTCGAGCAAGCCTCATCTTATGAGTGCTTCATAGGCCTTTAGTCGGCCTCTCCAATTGGACTATATAAAAATAACTAGACTATGTGCACGTACGAGTATGCTTTATCGCATTAATGCTTCACAAGACTATGGTCGGCCTCTCCAATTGGACCACGCGAAAATCCTAATACAGGGTGATACCATATACTAGGTGCACGCCCGAGAAAGCTTCAGTGAATGAGTGCTTAACAGGCTTGTGGTCGGCCTCTCCAATTGGACCACATGAAAGTCCTAATACCGGGTGATACCCTAGACTAGGTGCAACCCCGAGCGAGCCTCGTTGCATGAGTGCTTAATAGGCCTATGGTCGGACTCTCCAATTGGACCATGTGAAAGTCCTAATAAGGTGATACCCTAGACTAGGTTCACTCCCGATCAAGTCTCGGCACACGATTGCTTAACAGGCCTGTGGTTAGACTCACAAATTGGACCATACAAAATCAAAATGGAGGGAGACAACTTAAACTTAGTGCATGCCCAAGCAAGCCTTAACACACGAATACTTAACGGGTCTACGGTCGACCTCCCAAATTGGACAATACAATGAAACATAACAAAGAACAACGATCGACCTGATACTATGAGGCTACGTAGGCATCTCGACACGCTTAGGTTTGGTTACCATATCGATTGAATGTCTATCAACTCAAATAAAAAATTCCTCTATGACCTTACAAAGGCAAGTGAATCAACCAAAGAAAATCTTAAAAGTTGAACGAAAATTCAAAGACCGTCAGTCCACTTCACATCGACAACTACACACATTTGAAGATATTACGAACCATCTCCCAGCTCATCTCAAAATCAACTTAGCTGAACTGCGACCTAAGGGGTGAAAATACACCTACATTAATATCATGACACGTGGCGAGCACACCGATCAAGATGCTGACCAGCATACACTCCAATAAGATAAGGACGACAAAATTCCTTGATAAAGTAGAAGACCGAAGATCACAATTTTATTTAAATCTAACTTTACAAGGATAAGACTTATCCAATTGTAAACCCTAACCCTATATAAATGGGACACCCCCCATAATGAAGTGGGGCGGGGGGGACTCAAAGGCTAGAGAAACATTCATGTAAATTCTCTCATTATTATATTGAAACGCTGTTGAAGCCCTATGGACATAGGCCATTAATGGTTTAGCACCCCCCCCCCCCCTCCGGATGAATTTTTTTTCTACCACACACACACACATATATATATATATAGGGGGGGAGAGAGAGAGAGAGAGAGAGAGAGAGAGACCTTTTTTTAGCTTAAATCTATAGGTCCAAAATGTAAGCAATGAATAGAAGACGGAACTCTAGTCCAAAATGGAGTTAATTTATATATATATATATATATATATATATATATATATATATATAGAGAGAGAGAGAGAGAGAGAGAGAGAGAGAGATGTAAGTGTATACGATGCTAGCGTGAGAAGGTATAATTTTTTTGTGACATGTGAGAATATGTAATTTGACACTATAATACCTCGTATTTTCTATGAAATTATTTAAACTACATAATTAATTATTTATCTACGTGTCATGACATGACATGTGATATTTCATGTAGTATATTTTTTTATATTTTGTGACGTGATTCATTTATATGTTTCGTGATTCTAAAATTTCATAAATCAATATAAAATACAGTATTACATTTACTAAATATTGTTTTTAAGTGACAATAATATGGGTGACTATGAAATGGTCATGACTATGTGTCGAAGGTTTCCATTTTTAGATTATTCCCTCGGTATGAGGTCCCATTGATAGTGATATAGTTTTTATAATGTCGAGTCACGCGTAAAAGATTAATAGTTAAATTTTTATTCAACTAACTCGTAACAACTTATGAACTAAGATAATGATATAATTAATTTACTAATGTTTTTCTACTTTGGGTTGACTTTTGAGATGCTTAAAAATTCCATTTTTGAATTAAAATAGTGGGATTTATGTATATTCATTTAGCATATGGTTTGAGTTGAGGTCGCACCTTTTAGATAGTTTTTTGGGTCGATTTTATTGAGCCTTATATTGGACCTAGACTTAATTCATGGAAAGTAGTCTTCTTAGGTTATTTAGTCAAACCTAAAACACTCATTTGTCATTTAAGACAACCATAAAGAGCTATAGAGAAGAGGCATAAATGATTGAAGGGGATTTGGAGATTTCTTCGACTTTGATTCATTAATCTGTCCAAGGAAAGTGTACGACAATTATATATTTAATTGAGATTGTGTTGTGATGATAGTAGTCATTAAAATTTGGATTAACCCTTTAAAATCTGATTTTAAACATCAAAAACCTAATTTTTCAAAATAAGCTTAATTGTTAAATTAAGTCTCAATCTCATGTTAATGAACTATGATAATTTGTTAATAAATCCTATAATTGTCCTTGTACTTTGATTAAATTTGGTACATTCTTAATCATAAAAATGATTCTTAAAAAAGCTCACATGTTTAATTAGTAATTGAATCAAATATATGATGACTTGGTTAAAATTTTGAACTTAGGATTCTAAATCTGATAATCTGAAAGTGATGTTTGAATCCTTATTATAATCACCTAAAACATGTTGGATTAGATTATTATTATTATTATTATTATTATTGATAAACATCTTATATTTGAAGGATAGAGAGTTTTGGTTCGATTAGAGGCTTTGGAATTAGGTTTTGGTTAGCTAATAGCTGATTTTAGAACTTGGAGAAGATGAACACTGCATCAGTCTCATCAGAAAGAGATTAGGATCTCGTTAGAATTATTTGGGCTATATCGTTAGAACAAATTTATCTTTGGTTCGAATGACTTAGTGGTTTTCGTTCGAATGAGTTAGGAATCTTGTTTGAACAAATTGGACACATTCGTTTTATAAATCCTCAATTTAATTAGAAATGATTAATTTGAGACTTGCATTATTTTTAGTATCTGAGAGTAGATTGGATTTTTATATAATTACTTGGAAACATAGAATATCAACATAATAATTGGAATAGTTTTTAATATAGTGAGATTCTTAGGGATCGTGTAGATACTAGGAGAGTTTAGAATAAGTTTGTTACCCATAAAGTAGGGTCACTATTTGATGTTTGTGATTGGTACAAATGATAAGTGAGAGAAATTTCGAAATCCTAGAAGTGTGAGTTAATATTATGTGTGATCGATTATAGTTAACATGCATATTAAGTTGAACTAATAAGAGATATTATATATAACCCATTTGAGATGGGTTTGTGCTTGTTTATTTGACTCAATTGAATAGGGTCGTACTTATTTACTTGACTGATGTGCAATCATACCGAGAGTGTGTGTAGTAGTGGGAGACATAAAAAGAGAGATTCGATGGAGTGCATATGACCTTGACCATATGTGGAATTATCGATGATACATACGGGCTCCACATATGTCATATTAACTCGATTCTACGTGTTGATGTGCCTATCTCCCAAGTGGAACTAATGATAGGATCCTCCTATACATACTTGGGTATGAAGCCCGTATGTATAGTGGGATGACATAATGATTTTCCATGTGTTGATACCTTGAGGGTATAGGGCTAGGATACCCTATAACTATACCTAGTATGCACTAATAATCTCCGAAGGCAATAGGAGTAGGTGTTCTTACTTTTATTTGCGGGCTCAAGCATAGACCATGATAATGATGTGTGTTGTAAACACTCATGGATATTCTTTATTATGTTATTATGTATTTTAATACTTTGATATGGGTGTATCGGATTATAATTTATACTTGCAATGTATAACCATAAATTTATGACTCGGGAATAATGTAATGAATATACTAGAAACATTTATACTAAACTAGTGGCATGAGAGTATTTGAGACTGATAGACTTGAGACATTTTTAGAGTCATGATGATACACCGTTATTGATATTACGATTAGTAAGTGAGTTGCTATTATTGTTTGAAATTTACCATATAATAAATTGTTTTTAATACAGAAAGATGAATGTAAGATTGAGAAAGTAAAGAACACTTAATATAAGAGAGGAATATATATTATATGGGACTCAATGGGTTTGGAAGTAGAGTTATATGCTTATTTTAAGTCGTTTGGGTTGGGTAACTTAAATAACCTAAAATTTACTTAATATGAGAGGAAGATGAATTATTATTGTGGCCCAACTTCAGTTAAATTCTTACTTTTTGGAGGCATGTTGGGTTTAATCCCATTGTTGAACTATTTTCAATAGGTCTTAGATTGTTGATGCTGCTGTAGGCTTGGGTTATTCATTGGAGGAGCGTTTCTAGTAACATTATAATCATCATTCCTGAAATGTAGTTGTCGAGAAATGTAGATCCTTTGCATTTGTATTTATTTATATTTCAATTCAAGGAGTCGTATTTATTTCAGATTTCTTATATCCCGAATTGGTTATTATACTATTGAGATTTTATATTCCAAGGCTGAAATTTATTTCTATTATTAGTGTGAGATATCAAAGATGTTTTATTTTATTTAGTACTTTTATTATCTCTTATAATATTTACTATTATAGTTTTCTTTATGGATCAATTACCAAAAAGTCCCTCAAACATTTTGTAATGCACATTTAGTTCAAGCCTTTTTATTTTGTTCCAAAAAGTCCCTCAAACACCCATTTAACCAATATTCTCTTATTTTTAAAGGTCCGTGCTAGCAACATTACCGTCTCACCTCCCTCCCCCCTCCTCCGAAGCTCTAGTGACCCTCATCAAAAATCATTTTTTTGCGTGTTTTTATATGGTGAGTGACTTTTTGGAACAAAATAAACACTTAGACTAAACGTGTATTAAAAAATGTTAAAAGAATCATTTGATATATGCCCATTTATTTATTTCATTATACTAAGAACATTAAAAAAATACTTTTAATTCCCATAATATTCACATTTGACCTGATCAATCTATTTATAAATTTATGAAATGTCACAATTTGCATTTTTTTTCTTCTAAGACAATCTCTTAGCAAGAATTCAACTCGTGTTTACTCCTTTTCAGCCCATAATTGATCAGTGTTTCTCTTTTTTTTTTGCACCAAAAAATAAAGTGCAAAATTTGACTTGCAGAATTATTGTTCGGATGGTTAACTGTCTAATCTCGTCTACTTCTAAATAATATTTTAAAAAGTATGACTATTAATTTAGTACATGCTGAAAATAAAAGCAAAGCCTCTAATTTGGGACGGAGCTGAGTCTTTTTACGGAGGCAAATGGTAAAGCTATGATACCCTAAAGATATATGCAGGCACATAAAAATAGGAATGGCGGAAATAGCTCCACTGTTGTAGCAACTCAAAAACCATCAAAATTTTGGAATACTAATTGTTGACAAAAAAACTTATCCACCTACGTAGACCAATCAGAAATGGACAAATGTCTTCATGTGTGGCAGAAATCCTAATCAGCAGATAGTAGCTCGGTAGGTATGCCGACCAACATAAAGAATGCAGACCAGCAATGCCAATGAAGCGCCACCATACAAAGGGTATTACCACACGTGGGTCATATAACTAACCGTCACATTCATTATGTACGGATGTAAATGCATTTCATCCCTTAAATTTCTAACCCTTGATCTCTGGATCACTATAAATACGTTGTATTCCTTTCATCAAAGGCAAGATAGAACGAATTCTAGGA
This sequence comes from Sambucus nigra, assembly GCA_949130495.1. Classification (NCBI taxonomy): domain Eukaryota; kingdom Viridiplantae; phylum Streptophyta; class Magnoliopsida; order Dipsacales; family Adoxaceae; genus Sambucus; species Sambucus nigra. Next base: position 696,820,224 of record OX422208.1, read on the forward strand.
TATTCTTATGAGTACCTAGCTTTTTGTAATATCATAAATCGATACCATAACAGTGGACGTAGGCTTTCTTACATAGCCAAACTAGTTTAAAACCCCATGTCTCTCTTTTTATTATCTCACCATAATTATATATTTTATCTGTGATTATAAATTTGGATCAAGTCCATTTTTTGACATCAACAGATTGGTGTCATCAGTGGGAACGTGTGTCTAATTACCATTCGTAACCTCGTACATCCTTTCTAAAGGAAAGATGAATGATTTAGAGTGCAGTTCCAGGAAGGAAGGAAACCCAATCATTCTATTTGTACGCCTACAGCAGTCGACCTGAATAATATTATGGACAGTATTGCCAAGGGTCAAGATGTTATGCAAGAATCCATGAGAAAATTGGTCTAGTCATTCCAAGCCAGTTCTCTAGCCCTATCTAGGCAGGAAATAGTTCCTTCACCAAGGAGAGAAATGTTGCCTCCATCTCCGAGGCATGGCCGACATAGCTATTCCAAATCATCACATGATCTGACTTATCACCCAGGATTCAGTTCATTAATTATATCCTCGGAGTTCTATGATGGACATTCTTTCTCTCCTGAAAGGCCAAACATCTTGGAAAGATTGAGTAGAGGTTCGCCTTTCGATCGTTTGGGACCAAGAGAAAATAATAACCCTCCTAAAGCATTATCTTTAAGTACGCAACATCCATCCAATCATTGCAAAGCCTCAGTCAGTGTCAGCCGTTATGTACACGCCGAGCAGACTTCTCAGGAAGAGAGCTTAGCGCAAACATGTGGTCAGGCAACTTAGCTGTTTCGCACAAATCTAATGTAGGCAATCGTGGAAAATTAAAAAACCGTGGGGTGGTCCCTTATGCATGTGTTTCAAATCAAACCATTTTTTTACCAAAAATTTATCCAACTTACAATGTGCACCAAACCAAGTTGTGAAAACCCAATTCTTACTTTAAACCATTTTTATCTTGATTAATCTTAAACATGCATCTAGTAATTAAACCAAGTAAAGTAAAGTAAAGAATATTCACAATGCCGAATGTACGAGGAATAAACCCAAAATAGGAAAATAACCTCGGACGACCCAAGCCAGACAATCACTATGAACAAGGGTCTTGACACTCCTTCTGATCTTCTATCGTTATTCAATAGTGCCCACGCAAAAATTTCATCTTCTAAGATTCCTGTCCATAACACTTGACTCCACGAATGTCTCGGTGTGCACCGAATGGCTTTGATTCGTCTACGATGTCGAACAATAAGTCCTTCTTTTTCTTCATCGCAAAACCCTGATGTTCAATGGTAGAACAAATCTTCTTGGTGCAGCAAGATCACATAAACATATAATAATGATATCTCGGATCTTTACAAATTCTAAGGATGTGTTTAAGCTTCTCAAACCTTAGAAAACATGTGTAAAAGTCGTACTGGATGGCAAACTTTTTTTCCAGAATGCACACTTATGAAACTCTGACAAAAACCCCCTTTAAATAGGAATTAAGCATCGCCTCGAAAAATGTGTCATTTGAGCAACATAGGGCTGTCATTCATACAACATAGCCATCTCGTTTGAACGTGATTGGTTGTCGTTTGAACGAGCCCACGTGTCAGTTTGACTTTTTAAATTTTTGTTCAAAACGTCTCTTTTAAAAGAGATCCAAATAAATCAAACTCTTTTTCGAGCTTATCAGAATTAAAATGTAGTGTAAACCATTTTAAACATTTTTCTTTATAAAAATTACATCCTTATCTTTTATAAAAACAATTCCAAGCACCACTAATTATACGTATTCATACCTGAGTGATCTTGGAATGCATTTATCTTTGAAGACAAATAAACTTGCACTAATTAAACTTCGGCATGATTAATTCTTTGAAGCTTTTTCGCAACATCTTCAATTTCTTCAATACGTCATAGACCAAGTGGTATCATGGCAAAATAAAAATCTCCCTATGACATAATACAAACACAGTTTTGTTCACGGAATTAAGTTAAAACAATACAGAGACTCAATTGGAAATTTATGTCCTTACAAATCTCCCCCTTTGACTATTCTGGGACAAACCTAAATAATAAAATACCTAAGTCAGGTCGTCAAACCGTATGATGCCTAAATCCCATCCCATAAACCCAAAATCAAAAATACAGTACACGGACTAGAATGTGTAGCATCGACAAACATGAACTTTTTGAATGTGATGTAGACTTGAAATCTCGAATCGCGGGAGCATACCTACACACATGAAACAGACAAACAAATACCGAGTGAAGTATGGAGGAACAAGTAAAACCAATATATATATCCAAATGATACCAAACAACAATCGATACCAATATGAATAATCTCTGGAAAAAAATCATTTGTTAAACATTGAGCATAAAATGATACCAATGTGTACTACCAATGTGTAAAACTAATTTGTAAAATATGTAATCCAAAACATGCTCAAATCTCCCCCTACATCACATACATCTCTCCCCCTTTTTATCTCGAATAGACAATCTGGTGAAAAGATAAACCAATCAAAGTATCAAGCATGAGAATATAAACCAATTTGAATAAATGTGAAATCGCTAGATAATCATGAAACAATCAGCTAAATATGATCACGAGATGACAAATCAATAGCTAGTAAACCAAGGAATCACACAAAGAATATAACAATATAATCAGGTGATACACGGACTATATGCAAAGTATCAATATGTGACAATAAAACCTGCATATAAACCAGTCAGTCTCGAAACACTTCCAGCAGTACCAAAAATATCACCATAATAACCAGTGGACTGCAAACCAATCAGAAGCCAGAAATCAGGTTGTCGTTCGAATGAGCCAGGGACGTCGCTCAAACAAGATGAGGACGTCACTCGAACGATGCTTCATGTGACATAGTAATGTCGTTAGAACGAGGTCTCGCGACATGCCAAACTTTCATATTTTCCGAGAAATATCTTATATTTTTTCCCAGTGAAAAAATTTCCATAAAAAAATTAGTGGAAGGTCCTGACAGCATCAAAATAGTGTTAAAACAGTAACCTTTTAACACAAAATGCAAAACTCATAAAAACTAACAATCTTAGTTACATGCAAACATAGTATCGATGTGCTCAAACATGCATATGGAATGTGTGGACTACAACAAATGATTCACAATTTCAACACATCAAAAAGATCAAGAAGCTCTAATTGATAGCGATAAATCATCAAACTTTATCATAGCCATATGATAATTAAAGTGTGAGCTTAATGAACTAGACATACTACATGCACACAAATCCAGAATTTTCAGGATCCTACAAACAATAGCGTCAAATTGCAATGTTTCAACATTAGGATTAGTTGTGCAAAGCCGTTTAAATTTTTTAATCCATCCAAACTCCCTCAATAATATCATATTTTCTTTGGAATGAACTAAACTAATTTGGACCTTTTCTTAGCATATGACATTTTTTTGGGCTCTTTTAAACGGTGGCTTTCGCGACGAGTTAATTTGAACTTTCACAGCCCTCTCCCATGAATCACTCATCATTTTTTCAATTCAAATACTCACGGTAAATGGTTCTTACATGCACACTTCTCCTTAAGTCTACTTAAGCATAGATGACAAGATTGAGATAAGAACGCCTCACCAAAATCAAATATGCAAGAGAAGTCAAACATTCATATAAACTCGTGCATGTGTGTAATGTTGGCATATATACAAAGTCGAATCAAAATGCATATCAACTTCGAAACTATCCCATATAAAACAATGGTTAAGATCATTCTAAGCATCGATAATAATGACCAAATGTCCTAGCCACATGGATATGAAACGATGGGGGGGGGGGGTCCAAGCACACCAATATGCCACATCAAACATGTAAACTCAAAAACAAAAACCGAAAATCTTTTTGGCTTTTCATATTTTGACTCAAATAAAAGAAAAATATTTTTGGTTTTTTCAAAAGTTTTCTTAAAAATAAAATATTTCTATATTTTTTTCAATAGGACTCAAATAAGTGAAAACTATAATACAAAATGATACACACAATGAATATATCATGAAGCAAACTAGCATATGACAAACAAGGCAACGCTATCATCCTTTATATTTAGCATGGGAAGAATCAAGTGCACCCAAACGAGAATCATGAAGTTTTATTCCTAAAGCCACTAAATTCAATTTCCTAACCCAAGTAGGTGTAAAACGACGCATGGGGGTTTTTGTAACTGAGGCAACTTTATTACTCAGGAGTTTATCTAAGGTCGTAACAATAACTCCTAAGGTGACCTTTCCTACCACAAAACGTTCAAGTGCAGAGATGGTGGGAATGATTACCTATATGTGGACCTTTTCTAACCTTCCTAGTGTTTCTCACACGTGCAGGGGGATTGGGAACAAGTCTCTCATCAAAACCTATACCTCCCCTATCTCCCTTCATTTGGACGGTTCCTAGGATCTTATCTAACTTCTCCGACCTAGCCACCAAATCAAACTTAACTCTAGACGAGTCTCTCAATCTCTCCTCCAACTCATGAATCTTAGACTCGAGCAAACGCCTAGACTCCTCAAACGCTAAAATCTCCTTTTTCAAAGACTCCATCAAACCACGGAGATTATCTCTCTCTTTCTCCACAAACTCTAGTTTCTCCATAAACTTCTTCTCTCGTGCCCTAAGATCCTCAATCAAACTATCATTATTTTCTATGGCACGCTCATTCAACTTAGCTTTCAATTTTGAGTTAGCCTTTTTCACCTTCAACGTTTCGGCATACAACTCATTAAACGCATTTTGCAATACTTTCACATCTATATCCTCCTCATCACTCTCTTCGCCCTCACTAACATGGGATACACTCAAAACCTCCTCAGAAGTGTCATGCACATGAGAATCGTCGTCGCTCACATGGCGTACCATAAATGGAACAAAGTTACTATCAATGGGGGAACTCTCTCCCTCTTCCAGATCACTATCACTTAAGCTAGAACTATAGACAATGGGTTGTTTTCCCTCTTTCTTAAGTCTAGTGGGACACTCTTTAACTTTGTGACTGTACCCCTCACACCCAAAATAATTATCCAACTTATCTCTCTTAGGCTTCTCAAACTTATCCTTAGAGGTGGGATTAACTTTGTTTTTCTTGAATTTTTTAAATTTCTTGGCATCTTTCAATTGCTTTTGAAACTTAATAAATTTTTAAAAAAAATTTGTCAACAAAGCAACATCCTCAAAATCAGAATCGGAATCAGAATCCGAAACTTTGATTTCCTCCTTTCAGGTTTTCAAAGCAATACCCTTTTCTTTCTTAGGCACTTGCTTGGAGGTAATCATGTCGATTTCATAGGTTTGTAAGTCACCTACAATCTCTTCTAGTTTTGTCGACTCTAACTTACCCAAGGAGACTAAAATGGTCACTTTCGCATCAAATCTACTAGGCAACGACCTAAGGATTTTCTTAATGACACACTTGTCGGGAATTTTCTCACCTAGGTTAAATGACGAGTTGACAATATTGGACAACCTAGCATAAAACTCATCAAAAGTCTCACTCTTTAACATCCTAATGGTGTCAAAGTGTGTAGTGCGATTTTGAGGTTTTGAAGCCCTAACCGTGCTAGTGCCCTCATGAGTGAGTGCCAAAATATCCTAAGCCTCTTTTTATTTTTCACAAGTCATAATTCTATTATATTCTTCTGGTGTGACATCTGAAGAAATAACGTGCAGACCCTTAGAATTATATTGTGAAAGTCTATGTTCAGTTTCAGTCCATAATTCGACAGAATTTAAACTAGTGATCTCACCTACAATAGTGATAGGGGGTGTCCATCCTTTCTCAACTGCTATCCACACACGCTCATCAATTTATTTTAATGAACTTCTCATTCTCATCTTCCAATAAGTGTAATTAGTTCCATAAAAAATAAGAGTTCGAGAATGTTAGTTAAATCCAAAATTCATCTTTGAAAACACACGGGATTAAAAAATAAATAAAATATGTTTTCTAGCTCTGATACCAATTTGAAAAAACCGTGGGGTGGTCCCTTATGCATGCGTTTCAAATCGAACCAATTTTTACCAATTTTTTTTCCAACTTTTAATGTGCACCAAACCAAGTTGTGAAAGCCCAATTCTTACTTTAAACCATTTTTATCTTGATTAATCCTAAACATGCATCTAGTGATTAAAGCAAGTAAAGTAAAGTAAAGTAAAGAATACTCACAACCCTAGATGTACGAGGAAAAACCCCAAAATAGGAAAACAACCTCAAACGACCCGAGCCAGATAATCACTATGAACAAAGGTTTTACAAAGAAGGATTAGCCTTCCTCAATGACTCAATCCCCACGGGTCTTGACACTCCTTCTGATCTTCTACCGTTCTTCAATAGTGCCCACGCAGAAATTCCATCTTCTACGATTCCTGTCCATAACACTCGACTCCACAAATGTCCCGGTGTCCATCGAATGTCTTTGATTCGTCTGCGATGTCAAACAAGAAGTCCTTCTCTTTTCTTCATGGAAAAAACCTGATGTTCAATGGTAGAACAAACCTTCTTGGTTTAGCAAGATCACATAAACATATAATAATGATATCTCGGATCTTTATAAACTCTAAGGACGTGGTTAAGATTTTTAAACCTTAGAAAAAATGTACAAAACTCGTACTGGATGGCAAACTGTTTTTCAGAATGCACACTTATGAAACTCTGACGAAAAGATGATTTAAATAAGAATTAAGCGCCGCCTCAAAAAATGTGTCGTTCGAACGACATAGGGCTATCGTTCGAGCGACATAGCCATCTCGTTTGAACGAGACTGGTTGTCATTTGAATGAGCCCGCATGTCAGTTTGACTTTTTGACTTTTTTTTCAAAACATCTCTTCTAAAAGAGATCCAAATTAGTGAAACTTTTTTTCTAGCTTATCAGAATAAAAACGTATTGTAAACCATTTAAAACACTCTAAAAACATTTTAAACATTTTTCTTTATAAAAATTACATCCTTATCTTTTATAAAAATAATTCCGAGCACCATTAATTATACGCATTCATACTTGAGTGATCTCGGAATGCATTTATCTTTGAAGATGAATAAACTTGCACCAATTAAACTTCGGCATGATTAATTCTTTGAAGCTTTGCCACAACATCTTCAATTTTTTCAATACGTCATAGACCAAGTGGGATCGTGAAAAAATAAAAATCTCCCTATGACATATTACAAACACAGTTTTGTTCATGGAATTAAGTAAAAAAAAAATACAGGGACTCAATTGAAAATTTATGTCCTTACAGAAAGGATCAATCTAGCGACTAGAAGATCGAGTAGGAGAGATTAAAAAAGCAAGGAATCCCTTGCGGTGCAGTTTTGTTAAAGGATCCCCCTTTATTCAAGAGATTGTGGATTTTCCTACTCCATATAAGTTTAAAGATCCCGTGGTCACCCCCTAAGTATGATGGCAAAATTGATCCAGTTCTGCATATTGAGCAATATCAAGCTGCCACTGACATTAATTCAGTCCCTGATGAGATGAGATTTAGAGCATTCTCATGCACCATTACAGTATCTGCCCAAATATGGTATAATAACTTGCCCCGAGGATAAATTACCAACTTTAACCAGATAGTCGAGTTGTTTATTAGCAATTTCTATTTTGGAACCAAGTCATTGAAGAGAGTGGATCATCTCTTAAGTGTAAGGCAATGAGTAGGGAAAACTACGAGGGAGTACATCACTCGTTTTAACAATGAGAAATTATAAGTAGTTGATCACGAGGAAAAAATAGCCATCACTGCTCTAATGTGTAGCTTACTTTATGAGAAGTTACAACGCTCTCGCCAAAGATCCTCCTAAAATTATGACTGAGATCATGGCTAAGGAAAAAAAGATAATGAACGCTGAAGAAGCAATGAATGCAAAGCAGAGTCTAGCCACAAAGCTTGATAAGAAGTACCAAAAGGAGCAGAAGCCGAAAAATGAGGACAAGTTCAAAAAATATGGAACCTATAATCCATTGAGTGTCAGTATTAACCATATCCTAGAGGAAATCAAACACAATAATTTATTGCGGTGGCCTGAAAAGTTGAAGGAACCCCCTAATAAGAAGGACAAATCCAAATATTGTGAATTCCACAAGGAACATGGCTATAAGACAGATAACTGTATCATTTTAAAGAATGAAGTAGAATGTTGTATTCGCCGAGGAAAATTGAACTAATTTATTAATCAGCACGAATGCAGAGAAGAAAGAGGAAGTTCAAATTCTCCCTATAAACCCAGAAATGATAGGAAGAGGAATCACGAAGATGGTTATGAAGAGTACCCGACCTGCCGAAGAAGCCCAACATCCAGAACACGAGGTAGCTATGATAAGTTTTGGTTCCTTTAACTGTCATTTAATTACAAGTGGCGATGCAGGAGGAGGCGATCATATTATTAAAAGAAAATCTTACTTGAATGAGGCCCAAGCCTATTCTTTTATCCAAAGATTCAATCTAAAAGAGGCTAGTCAACAAAGACAAATTAATAATGGGCTTCTCTAAGAATGACCTCGCTGGGGTACTTTATCCCCACGATGATCCATTGGTCATTAAATTCAGGATCTGGGACGACGTCATCTCCAGAGTCTTGATTGATAATGGGAAGTCGGTAGATATTATGTTTTACCTTTGCTTTCAGAGCCTGGATTTGAAGCTTAGCCAACTGGAACCTTACTACAGGACATTAATAGGTTTTTTAGGAGAAAAATTTTACCCAGTGGGAACAATCAAGATGGAAGTGTTGTTCGGCACTTGTCCGACAAGTCATATAGAGAAAATACACTTTTTATGATGGATAAAATTTTTTAGTCTACCTACAATATGATTCTCGATAGGGTAGGATTGAAGAAGTTCGAAGTTGTACCATCAATAATACATCAATGTTTAAATTTCCCAACTCACTTTGAAGTAGGGGTTGTGAATGGCGGCCAAAAGGCGGTTAGAGAGTGTTATTACTCATCTGCTGTGCAAGATGACTTGACTGATTTGAAGAAGAAGAAGACTACCACTTATCAGGTAGATACCACTGAGCCCAATGGTGACTCTGAAGTTAAAACTTTAGATCCACGCAATGAGATAAAATTAGTAAAAGGGCGAATTATGAAAGTTACTAAAAGCATCATTCTGGACTATGACAAATGAGGGAGAACTATGCAGATCAACTCCACACTATCCAATCCTCAAACAGGAATCGATTATGTTCCTAAGGCAGCGGAGAAATTTAGTTACATGCAGCCACGAGGATATGCCTCGCATTGATCCCAATTTCCTCTGTCATAAGCTCAACACTAATAAGGATGTCAAGCTGATCAAACAGAGGTGCGGGGTTTTCAGTCCAGAAAAGAATCAAGCTATCCAATAAGAGGTTGAGAAAATTTAAAAATCCTAATTTATTGAAGATGTTAAGTATCCATCCCAGTAGGTCAACATTGTGATGGTCAAGAAGAAGAGTGATAAACGGAGGATGTGCGTGGATTTCACTAATTTGAATAAAGCTTGCCCAAAAGACCACTTTACAATGACTATAATTGATCAATTGGTGGATGATACATCAGGACATGAGATCTTAAGCTTCATGGATGCTTACTTTGGATACAACCAGATTAAGATGAAAGCAGAAGATAGGGAAAGCATAACTTTTATCATCAATTGAGGAACTTATTGCCAAAACGTAATGCCCTTTGGGCTAAAAAAATGCTGGAGTGACATATCAGAGTTGGTGAAAAAGGAATTTGAAGAGTAGATAGGAAAAAACGCGAAGGTTTATGTGGACGATATGCTGACAAAAAGCAAGAAGGCTTCGGATCATATCAAGGACCTCAGTCAGACTTTTGATCACTTGGAAAAGCATCAAATGAAGCTGAATCCATCCAAGTGTGTGTTTGGAGTACAAGAAGGAATGTTCCTCGACTTCATAGTCCATCAAAGGGGAATTGAAGCTAATACATCAAAAAGCAAAGCTTTTATAGAAATTCAGTCATCAAGTTGCAAGATAGATGTACAAAGTCTCATTGGTAGATTGGAAGCATTAAACAAATTCATTTCTTGAGAAACAGACAGATGCTTGACATTTTTTAAGGTGTTGAGAAAGACTTTTGAGTGGAATGCATAATGCCAAGAAGCTTTCCAAGAATTGAAGAAGTACCTAGGGTCACCACCTTTATTATCCTCACCAGTTTTGGGAGAGAAATTTTACTTACATTTAGTTGTTTCTGAATCAAGAGTTAGCTCAACCTTGGTTAGATTGGATAATGGGATCTAAAAACCAGTTTACTACATCAGTAAAACATTCAAGGGAGACGAGATCAGGTATCCACGCTTGGAAAAGTTAGCTTTAGAACTTATTTAAGCTTCCAAGCATATCAAGCCCTATTTCCAAGCACACACACTATAGCTGTATTGTAATACCCCGTGAATTTAATGACTTTTAAAATGGGTTATATTTTAAATTAATGGATTAATTGGAATTTATTATAAATTAATTTATTTGGGTTTTATCCGAATTGTGGATATTAAAGTGGATGATTCTGAATATTACTTAAATATATTTAGGTAATATATGAATATGATGTCATTATTATGACGGTGTGATCTAATTTCGGTAATTTGGATTTTTTAGTCAGACGCGGTATGGGACGTGTCGGGACTAATTTATTAAATTAAAAAGGAAATTTATTTTCTATCGACCTTATAGTCATTTCGACTGCGTCGTTGCGTCCGGAAGGGTTGAAATAGTCAGAAAAGTCTATTTGGATGTTAGATTCGGATCTCGGGTCATTTGGAAATGAAAAGACAACCCAAAAGGGCATTTTGGTTATTTTTACAAGGGGGATGAATAGTGATTTCGGGTTTTGTCTTATTATAAGTATTTGGAGATTAGTTTAATGTGGGTTCATTCATCTCTTCTACACAAAATTGAAAGGTCATCTTCTTAGAGAGAGTGAAAGGTTGCTTGGGAAGAGAAAAGCTTGCTTGGAAAGGAGGAGAATTAAAGACCACCACCAACCACCACCGAAAGTGGCCGGAAAAAGGGAGAACCACCTATGTTATTCAACCCCAAAGGATCAGATCTTCATTAAAGGCAAGTGTTTGATATTTGCAACTTAAGTTCGTATATTGTCCATGTTAGAATAATTATGAAAAGAGATGATTTTTCATGTTTGGAAGAAAAAAATGGAGTAGTAATGGATTTCTGGAAGTATGAAATATATAGGAATTAAACTCATGTTGTAGGTAGTTAGTAATCCAAGAAATATTCATCAATCTGTGGAAGAAATTCTGAAAATCATTTTGTGTTCTTGAAGATAATATGTTGATAATTTTCTGGAAAAAGAGGCAAAAACGAGTGGAATGAGAAGAGCATATTTGGAATGTTTAGATCTACTTTTTGAGTGCATTTGGATGAGATTTAAGAAAAACTCAAAACACATACCTGACTCAATTTTTCGTGTAGAATCCAAATCTGAAGTCGGATTGATGATTTGAATAATTTTTGGATCTGATTTTTCTGAGTATTTAAAATATGAGAATTCATGATGTTGTTTCTTTTTAATGTTGGTTCTTATCCCAAAACTTTTGTAGATCTTCGGTGATTATTAATTAGATATTATGGGACTTAGAAAAGATCAGTAAGCCCTAGTTAAGATTTGAATTAATTTGATTGGGATTTAATTGATTAGAATTATGATAATTAAAGTTAAAGAGATTTCGGTTGCAAGATTCATGTGTTGGATTCTAATCTGTTTGTATGAGGATTAAGGATAGTTCAAGTATGGGAGATTTAATATAACACCTGGGTAGCCTTAGGGTTATAATTTAAACATCAAGGACTGAGTTTAAGCTCATTATTAATTTCGCAAGGGCTGAGTGTAGTACAAGAGCGTAGTGGTATGGCTCCTGGATAGAGATGGGAGTTTAGAATACATTTGGTTGAAAGAGGGGATGAGGTTATTCCGATCGCATATTTGAAGTTGACGAACCTCCTCGATCGACAAAGTTAAGTAGTAGTGTATTGGAGGGGTTCTTTGTTTGGATTTCGCTTTGTGAGACGCTCCGCGCATGAACCTTAACGACGTCGAGAGTGGAAAGATGTTATAGGATGCGAGGATAATTAAATTATGAAGTAAAGATATGACATTTTAATACGTGGGATTTAAAGAGATATAATGCTACGTAAGGGAATAATCTAAGGTTAATGTGAGTACCTTGTTGTTAGTATACTATAGGTATGATAATACCTATTTGATTGATTAATGATTATGTGTATGACATACCTAGCTTACTTGCTATCGGTGGGAGGTTTGCGCGTGAGGGCAATCATATCCTGATGAATCCATGGAATCTTTGATTTGTCGCTCGAGAACATAGGTCTATGAAAGACTTATCGGGGAGTTGATAAGTCCGCTGACTATGGGTACGTAGGTATGTGCGTGACCCATGGGTATGAGAACTATGTTCGCCTCCAATGATTGTGTTATTGTTTATGGTTCGAGGAATCCTTACCGAACCTTTTGTCCACTATTTGGCGACCAGCGATGATGGGACATGATAGCAGAGTAATGCATTGCACTGCAGCTGTGACTCGGGGTGCCGTATTATATATGAATATATATATATAATGGATTAAATGAATGAATGGATATTTATTATGGTTAAATCAATCTACGGTGATAATTGTAGATAACGGTGAATAGAGAAAGATAATTGAATTAAGTTAATGAATGTTTATTGAAAAACTTAATTCATATTAATTGAGAAATGATTCATGTTAATGGGAAACGATGAGAAATGTAAATGAACAATAATGTGACGTATGGTATGGGACATACGGGGATTATGGTATTGGGATGGAATTATAATATGGAGACTAGAAAAGAGGAACCATTAACTAGGAGGTTAATAGGAAACATTAAGTGTGCACTCTAGTTGAGAGGTGAGAATGGCAAGTGAGAGTTGGGTCTAACATGTACATAATAAAAGATTTATTTCACTTGTTAAATACTTGTTGTTTTAAAAATCATTTACACAATCGGGCTCTGACCCGTTTCCTTGCATATTTTCTTTTCTATTGTATCTTCTATATCAGGTGTCCAGCAACAGTGACGCCAACCTTAGCGGATTATGACAGGCTATGGATTTATGGAGTTTTGCTTAGACGCATATCATCATTTGATTCACAGTATTCTCTTAGTAGGGCATGTCGCCCAAAGGATTCATTTATCTTCTTCTATCGGGGTCAAATACTATTGTATTCGGGTCTTTTTAATACATTTAATATTGTTGTGATTACTGTAATGGATTAATATTATTTGGGAATGTTTATTCCAATTGCATTTAAATTCTTTTATGTTATCTACTTGGTTATCAGTGTTGAAGAATAAAATGTGTTGTGTTATTCTTAAACTGGAAATGGATTTTGTTAAATTAAAATTTGGAAAGTTTTTAACACCAGCTTAATTGAGTATTGGGTGAGTTGTAAATGTTTTCGACAGTGATGCTAAGAATGAGCCAACTGTATATTCTATTTTAATTTGGTATGGGACTGGCCACCCGGTATTTAATTAGGCGGGGTGTTACAGGTGGTATCAGAGCATCAGGTTCTAGTGTCCTTTAGGATTTGTACGGCTTACTGTGTTTTTAGCTTAGCGTTCTTTGATATAGAGCCCTATGTTTAGGATTGTTGATCTCTTTGGTAAGATTCCGTATATATCAATGAATCTTATATACGTTCGGGAGTGATCGAACAAAGAAGTATGGCAGATGAGGGCCATTGAATGGATAACAGAGATCGTACTTAGGAGGTTATGAAGTATGTTGGAGTATGATGACCGTAGTCGAGGTCACCCCTATTATGGAAAATTGAGGAGAGACATCAGTAAGTTCTTGAAATGCGGGAATTGTGTGTGTTACCTAACGAAGTCAATATATTCAAAGGCTTGGGCATATAGTGGAGTGTGGTTAACTAGAACTGAAAATTTGGGGTAAAATTTCTCTTGACTTATCGGAGCAAAGTTATAATAGTGGGATTCAACAACCACCACCCACGAATGAGGGTATGTTTTCTATCTAAGGAATTATGAGGCGTATATTGATTTTTGTAGCGATTAATATTGTGTGGGCAAAAAGGATTGTTAAACTTAGCCTATAGCACTGTTATTTACGTAGACTCACCAAGGGGTGTGGGACACCTATGTTTTACATGTTATCACGTGGGTTTGATTTTTATCATGGGAGTACTTCCTTTGGGCTTGTCCGAGCATGATGTGACTATCGACATGCATTGACTTGTGGTATACGAGAGCGTATGTACTACTATTAGCCAGCATCTTGTCTTCTAGAGAAGAGTAGATGAGTAGACTCTATTTGAAATCAATAAAACCTAAAAAAAAAATTTGTATAAATTGATAAACCTGATATTTTTTTTTCGATAAACCAAATTTTTATACACTATTGAATAAGGACCTTAGGAGTTTCGATGACCGACTACTTTAGGAAGTAGTGTATCGGGGTGGTTCCTTGTTTGGATTTCGCTTGCGAGACACCCCACGCATGAAACTAATAATCGTTGGGAGTCGAAATAAGTTAGGTCCTTAGTATATGAGTTTTTAACCTTTGCTATTATAATTAAAGTTGTACGATAGGGTGTATGGGCGCCCTGGATGATTGGATTGTAGTATTTTTCAAAATTGTGAAACAGTAAGTAGTTGTGACTTCAGGATTTATTTGTTTAATAAGTGAGGATCATTTTTCCCAAACTTTGTCACGAGGACGGTATAAGGAAGATTGGGTAAAGTTTAAATTATATTCAGTTGAAACTATATGGTGAGGCTTGGCGTATAACATCGATAGGGATTTTCGTTAATGTACTGTATGGGCGGTACGTTTTAGGTTTCTTGCGATGTGAGATGTATACTCGGAGTTGACCTTACCAGTATGATTTATATTCCTGAATTTTGGGATGAAATTCTATTATAAGGGGGGAAGTATGTAATACCCCGTGATTTTAATGACTTTTAAAATGGGTTATATTTTAAATTAATGGATTAATTGGATTTTATTATAAATTAATTCATTTGGGTTTTATCCGAATTGTGGATATTAAAATGGATGATTCTGAATATTACTTAAAGATATTTAGGTAATATATGAATATGATGTCATTATTATGACGGTGTGATATAATTTCGGTAATTTGGATTTTTTAGTCAGACGCGGTATGGGACGTGTCGGGACTAATTTATTAAATTAAAAAGGAAATTTATTTTCTATCGACCTTATAGTCATTTCGACTGCGTCGTTGCGTCCGGAAGGATTGAAATAGTCAGAAAAGTCTATTTGGATGTTGGATTCGGATCTCGGGTCATTTGGAAATGAAAAGACAACCCAAAAGGGCATTTTGGTTATTTTTACAAGGGGGATGAATAGTGATTTCGGGTTTTGTCTTATTATAAGTATTTGGAGATTAGTTTAATGTGGGTTCATTCATCTCTTCTACACAAAATTGAAAGGTCATCTTCTTAGAGAGAGTGAAAGGTTGCTTGGGAAGAGAAAAGCTTGCTTGGAAAGGAGGAGAATTAAAGACCACCACCAACCACCACCGAAAGTGGCCGAAAAAAGGGAGAACCACCTATGTTATTCAACCCCAAAGGATCAGATCTTCATTAAAGGCAAGTGTTTGATATTTGCAACTTAAGTTCGTATATTGTCCATGTTAGAATAATTATGAAAAGAGATGATTTTTCATGTTTGGAAGAAAAAAATGGAGTAGTAATGGATTTCTGGAAGTATGAAATATATAGGAATTAAACTCATGTTGTAGGTAGTTAGTAATCCAAGAAATATTCATCAATCTGTGGAAGAAATTCTGAAAATCATTTTGTGTTCTTGAAGATAATATGTTGATAATTTTCTGGAAAAAGAGGCAAAAACGAGTGGAATGAGAAGAGCATATTTGGAATGTTTAGATCTACTTTTTGAGTGCATTTGGATGAGATTTAAGAAAAACTCAAAACACATACCTGACTCAATTTTTCGTGTAGAATCGAAATCTGAAGTCGTGTTGATGATTTGAATATTTTTTGGATCTGATTTTTCTGAGTATTTAAAATATGAGAATTCATGATGTTGTTTCTTTTTAATGTTGGTTCTTATCCCAAAACTTTTGTAGATCTTCGGTGATTATTAATTGGATATTATGGGACTTAAAAAAGATCAGTAAGCCCTAGTTAAAATTTGAATTAATTTGATTGGGATTTAATTGATTAGAATTATGATAATTAAAGTTAAAGAGATTTTGGTTGCTAGATTCATGTGTTGGATTCTAATCTGTTTGTATGAGGATTAAGGATAGTTCAAGTTGGGGAGATTTAATATAACACCTGGGTAGCCTTAGGATTACAGTTTAAACATCAAGGACTGAGTTTAAGCTCATTATTGATTTCGCAAGGGCTGAGTGTAGTACAAGAGCGTAGTGGTATGGCTCCTGGATAGAGATGGGAGTTTAGAATATATTTGGTTGAAAGAGAGGATGAGGTTATTCCGATCGCATATTTGAAGTTGACGAACCTCCTCGATCGACAAAGTTAAGTAGTAGTGTATTGGAGGGGTTCCTTGTTTGGATTTCGCTTTGCGAGATGCTCCACGCATGAACCTTAACGACGTCGGGAGTGGAGAGATGTTATAGGATGCGAGGATAATTAAATTATGAAGTAAAGATATGACATTTTAATACGTGGGATTTAAAGAGATATAATGCTACGTAAGGGAATAATCTAAGGTTAATGTGAGTACCTTGTTGTTAGTATACTATAGGTATGATAATACCTATTTGATTGATTAATGATTATGTGTATGACATACCTAGCTTACTTGCTATCGGTGGGAGGTTTGCGCGTGAGGGCAGTCATATCCTGATGAATCCATGGGATCTTTGATTTGTCGCTCGAGAACATAGGTCTATGAAAGACTTATCGGGGAGTTGATAAGTCCGCTGACTATGGGTACGTAGGTATGTGCGTGACCCATGGGTATGATAACTATGTTCGCCTCCAATGATTGTGTTATTGTTTATGGTTCGAGGAATCCTTACCGAAACTTTTGTCCACTATTCGGCGACCAGCGATGATGGGACATGATAGCAGAGTAATGCATTGCACCGCAGCTGTGACTCGGGGTGCCGTATTATATATGTATATATATATAATGGATTAAATGAATGAATGGATATTTAAGATGGTTAAATCTATCTACGGTGATAATTGTAGATAACGGTGAATAGAAAAAGATAATTTAATTAAGTTAATGAATGTTTATTGAAAAACTTAATTCATATTAATTGAGAAATGATTCATGTTAATGAGAAACGGTGAAAAATGTAAATGAACAATAATGTGACGTATGGTATAGGACATACGGGGATTATGATATTGGGATGGAATTATAATATGGAGACTAGAAAAGAGGAACCATTAACTAGGAGGTTAATAGGAAACGTTAAGTGTGCACTCTAGTTGAGAGGTGAGAATGGCAAGTGAGAGTTGGGTCTAACATGTACATAATAAAAGATTTATTGCACTTGTTAAATACTTGCTGTTTTAAAAATCATTTACACAATCGGGCTCTGACCCGTTTCCTTGCATATTTTCTTTTCTATTGTATCTTCTATATTTGGTGTCCAGCAACAGGGACGCCAACCTTAGCGGATTATGACAGGCTATGGATTTATGGATTTTTACTTAAACGCCTATCATCATTTGATTCACAGTATTCTCTTAGTAGGGCATGTCGCCCAAAGGATTCAGTTATCTTCTTCTATCGGGTCAAATACTATTGTATTCGGGTCTTTTTAATACATTTAATATTGTTGTGATTACTGTAATGGATTAATATTATTTGGGAATGTTTATTCCAATTGCATTTAAATTCTTTTGTGTTATCTACTTCGTTATCAGTGTTGTAGAATAAAATGTGTTGTGTTATTCTTAAACTGGAAATGGATTTTGTTAAATTAAAATTTGGAAAGTTTTTAACACCAGCTTAATTGAGTATTGGGTGAGTTGTAAATGTTTTCGACAGTGATGCTAAGAATGAGCCAACTGTATATTCTATTTTAATTTGGTATGGGACTGGCCACCCGGTATTTAATTAGGCGGGGTGTTACATTTATATATTGATCTGCCTCTTTGGCAAGCACTCCATAAGCCTGAGAACTCAGACATTGTATACGAACCATGGTCTTCATTGAACGACCAATCTTTGGCAGATTTTATTACTAAGTTCACCTATCCAGAGGTTCTGAACTAACAAAACTTGCTCACCGAGAAGAGTTCTAAAGAAGAGAGCTCAGCACAAAAGCAAGCTGAAATTATTATCGATCAACCTGAATCATCTAGAACTCAAGAATTGGCTCAGAAATACACTGAGGAGAGGAAAAAAATATTCCATCATGGTGTTATGTCTGAATAAAGCCTCAATAATGATATCCCATTATGGAATTTGTACGTCGATGGTTCTTCATGTGCGACTAAAAGTGGAGCAGGTATAATACTCAATACTCTTGATGATATTAAAGTTTAATATTCACTTAGGTTTCAATTAAAAGCATCAAACAATAAAGGAGAATATGAAGTTTTCAAAGTTAGACTAAATTTGTACCATTCATTAGGCATTGAGCAAGTAATGGCGCATAGAGATTCACAGCTAGTGGTCAACCAAGTGCTTCATTTATATGGAGTCAAAGGAGAATTGATGACCAAATACTTTGCCAAAACTATGGAAGTTATTTCCAAGTTTCCAGCTGTACAAATGAATAAGATCCCCAGGATAGCCAATGCCCAAATAGATGCACTTGCTCGGCTAGCTTCAGCAACACGAATTGAACTCAGGGGCACCAACCCAATAAAAATCTTAGCCAATCGGAGCATTGACGAGGACTTGATGATTAATTTCATTACTATAGATTTCATACCTTCCTGGATGGACCCGATCAAAGCCTATATTGAACATAGAATCCTACCACCTGATCCTAAAGAGGCCAAAAATCTTTGATATAAAGAAGCAAGATATGTGTTAGATAAAGGGGTTTTATACATAATAGGATTAACGATATCCTTATTGCAATGTGTTCATCCAATGAAAGTGGAAGACTTATAAAAGAGGTGCATGAATGTTCCTCTGGAGCTCATTCAACTAGTCGGTCTTTGCTTCAAAGAATCAACACTTAAGGATATTATTGGTCGACTATAAAGGTACATTTTAAACCCTTTACGAGAAAGTGTGATAAGTGCCAGAAGTTATCTACCGTTCATAAAGCATCAATGATGCTCTAACACCAACAACTTCGCCTTAGCCCTTCTTTATTTGAGGAATTTACCTAATCAACCCATTGCCAACCACCAAAGGGAGGTTCAAGTATTTGGTTGTTGTTGTGGATTACTTCACAAAATGGGTGGAAGCAGAGCCCTTGATTGAGATGCCATATGAAAATGTTTATAAGTTTATTTGGAAGAATATCATATGTAGATATGGTCTACCTTATGCCTCCATTACAGATCATGGAACCCAATTTGACAACGATGAGTTTGAAGCATATTGTGTTTAGACTATATATAAAAACTCCATTATGTACTAGGCCATCCTCAAAGTAATGATATAAAAGTAAAAAAATAAGACTTTGCTCAATGGACTGAAAAAGAGGCTTGATGTTGGTAAGGGCAATTGGATTAATGAGTTACATTACGTTCTTTGGGCATACAAAACAACGCCGAGATGAGAAACTGGTGAGACATCTTACATTCATGCATTTGGGACTGAAGCCATGGTACCAGCTGAGATAGGTATACCAACTCATAGGGTTATGAATTTTGATTCTCCAACCAGTGATTTGATGACACGATTGGATCTAGATATGTTAGAAGAGGTCCAAGAAGATACTGCTATAAGAAATGCTACATACCAACACAGGAAATCTCGCTTCTATAATAAAACGGTTAGGTCGACTAATCTAAAAGAATGTGACTATGTCCTTACGAAGGTTATCCAGAAGAACAATCAGCTTGAGGCAAATTAGCATGGTCTGTATCGCATTTCAGTTGTCAATTGACCAGGGACATATCAGATTGAGACATTGGAAGGAGATGAATTCAAAAAACACTGGAACGTCGAGCATCTTAGAAAGTATTATCAATAATTAAAGGGATTCCTATTATTGTATTTATTTTTCTTTATGTTTAGAATAATTGTTGTCTACGTTTCAATAAAATTTTGATTTCAGTACTTTCAATTTTTTTTTCAGAGTATGAAGAGATACACCCCCAGGACCAACAAGTAAGAAATAATCTCTTAGTCTTCAACTCTTGCCGATGTCTCTTGGTCTTCAGCTCTTGTCGATAGACAGTAAAACATACTTAATCAGGTTGAATTTATCAAATTCAACATGCCCCAACAACTTGGGGCGTAATTATTTCTCGCTCAAGTTTAAACTTCCTGTAAGACTTCGTACATACAAGTCACGAACAAGAAGTAATTATTACTTCTTGTATGGCTTTGTATAAACAAGTCACGAACAAGAAGTATTATCTGACTGAGTTAATTATAGGAATAAAATCCTGAGCACTTGGTTGGTAAGATACAATCCTGAACATTTAGTCGGCAAGTATAATTTACTTCATGACTTCATCATTGACAGTCAATAACAAGAAATCTTTAAAACTTCGTATACAACTAAAACAATTACAAACAAGTTTTACCCGACTAAGTTAAATTCTAAAAAATATGTAAACATTCCTAGTCATTGGAATACAAACATATATTCCTTATAGACTTGGTCACAACTGATAACTAATGCTAAACTTGATCAACATATCTATGTGCATTAGAAAAATCTATGGTATTACAATCACAACCACTGATAATTAATGCCAACCTTGGATCAATATATCTAAGTGCATTAGTAGAATCTATGGTATTACAATCTCAAGTTTACTGATTAAATAATCAAGAGTTAACAACACAAAAATGTGGGTTTTCATTCATATAAATTGTATTAGATTCAAATGAATAACTAGTTACAACAAAGCTACTCGACATGACATTTTCCATAAGCTTTAGAAGTCAGCTGAGATGGTTGCACTCTTTTCATTCTAGCAGGAGGATCATCCAAAGTATTGGGAGAATTAATAAAGTTAAAATCTCTCAACATTCTTCTATTGTTGTTACTCGATGAATTGATCAGATGTGGAGAACGAACTATCTCATGAGCATCATGTAAGCCATAGTCTCCCAAGTATTTAGTGATCAAGCATTAGGGAATAACATCAACAGGAATCCAGGAGGTGTCTAACTGAAAAGGATGGTTATCACAATCTAATAGACCGGGCTTGTTCCAACATCGCAGTTGGCTATTATGATCATGTTTCAGCAAAGTCAAGTAGTTGGTCCATCCCCATTTATAGCCTTCCTGATAGGTATGAGAAAGGTGATCATCTACATGTCCAAGCACTTCATTGTAGCCTTCCATCAACACCTATCTGGGTTATTTGTGAAATTGAAAGGTTAACCTTTCAACTTGATATTGAAGTTTCTTCAAAACATCAATCTTCACCTTCAGCTGAACAAATTGGTCAGCAAGGGCTTATCCATGGCTTCTAGTTTTGTAAATAAGTCAACTATAGCTTGACTCTTAGCTTTTATCTGACAGCTTAGTCGGTTAATGTCTTTTAGTTCCTCATCAATAGTTGGTTGGCTCATCCTTTATTGTCTTAAAGCTTGTTCGGGCTTGGATATCTTAAGAGTTTTAAGTTCGTCCATCAGCCTGGCATTCTCATTCTCCAAAAAAGAGGCACCTTCATTGGCACCACTGACAAAAGATTGCTTAAAAGTTCTAATTCATTCGGGAGTTTATTATTCTCTTTTTCCAAGAGATTAGTAATATCCCTAGCTTCATTAACTTCACGCTTTAGTAAGAATTCTTTTCTTCTGTATATGAAATCATATTCCTCCAACTTCTTCTCAAATCCCTAACCTTCACTCACAGCTAAGTTATAGAGCTCTTGTACTGCAACAGATAAGAGGCAGCTCTGGGATGTTCCTCGTCGATCCTCTAATGAATGCTCCAAAGGAATTTTATTTCTCAAATGTTCACGTCCTCTTCTTTAGGACAATTCTCTTGCTCTCAACTGTGCAAATAACATAAATAAGAGAAGAAGTGATTGATTAGCATATCATCAAATAGTTGGTAAATGATGAATAGAAGAATATAGTTATAGAGATTGACAACCTGTGCTATGACCCACTTGAGGGCACCTGGGCCCATCATACACTTCTCCAGTTTGTAAAGGAGCATGTTGCCAATTTTTAGCAATAACTCCATAATCAAAATAATCCTTTTTAGAGTCTAAAAAATTAACAACTAAGGCCCTATTGACAAACCTAGTCTTCAAATATTATATATTATCACTGGTGGCCCATTTGTAACATAACATCAACTCAAGAATGCAAATATGGGTCACTTGTATTTGATTCAGCCTATGAATCCTATTTGCTACACTCTAAGTTTTGGGGGCTATTCTAACTAGGACAACATTAAAATACTGACAAAATTCTAAACAAAACATATTAGGGGGAAATGTCAAGCCACACTCAGCAATGAAGAGAGAGGGAATCCAGTGACCCTCGGACAGTGAAACACATCTACAGGTGGCACGGGCATCTCTAAATCAACCCAATCAGGGATATTTGTTCCCGCCTAAATTCATCTAAAGAATTCTCATGTACGATGTAAACCTTGGCTATAGTACAGAAAGAAGTAAAGAAAAATGAAAGAGGAGAAGAATCTTACGAAAAAATGAAGACTGAAGCGAAGGAATGATGCAAAGACAATCTTAAAAACAAAGAACTTAGGGAAGAAGTAGACTTCAAAAGCTTAAAAGGGTTTGATAAAGCAAATCTGAAAAAATCTCACCTTTTATAGCTTACTTAGGAAATCGTGTAAGAAATGATTACTCTGTATTGACGATTGACATTTCGATGGCTTCACAGTACGAAAGGTGTAAAATACCCATTTACCCTTTAGCGCTTCGCTAATTTTTAAATTATTTACAAAAATGCCATTGCAAGATCAAAACATGGAAAATTTGTACAAGTCCTACACATCAGCAAACGCCGACCAACTCTTAAGGAAATACACTCCATCCTTTTAGTAAAGGCATTAAGAATGAATTATTTGGGGCTTCTATTGATACCAAAAAGTATCCACCTATGCGTACCAATTAGATATGGACAAATGTCTTCCTGCATGACAGAAATCCTAATCAGCAGATAGTAGCTCGACAGGTATGCCGACCAACATAAAGAATGCAGATCCGCAATGCCAATGAAGTGCCACCATACCAAGGGTCTTACCACACGTGGGCCATATAACTAATTGTCATATTCATTAGGGGTGTAAATGCATTCCATCCCATAATATTCTAACACTTAATCTCCGGGTCACTATAAATACATTGTATTCCTTTCATCAAAGGCAAGATAGAACGGATTATAGGATATTCTTATGAGTACCTAGCTTTCTGTAATATCTTAAATCAATAACATAATAGTGGTTAGACATTCTTACATAGTCAAAACACTTTAAAATCATGTATCTCTCTTTTTATTCTCTCAGCGTACTTCTATATTTTTTCTGTGATTATAAATTTGGATCAAGTCTATTTTTTTACATCAACACCAACATACATTCTTTCTCACTATTTCTCATCAACCAAATACATTAGATAGTATTGTATGTTTCTTTTTCCACTCGAGAATAAATTTATATTGAAGCATTTTAAGCCAATAAGAATTAACAAATGCATGCATAATCTTTTGCAATTAAATGTAATGAGCCGAAAGAAAGATTATTAAGTGTTCGTTATTATCCGAGGGATTTAGTCAATTCACAAAGAAATGATCTGAGAGAAACATAAACACTCATCGATATAAATACCTTTTTTTATATAAAAAAAGAGTTAAGACTTACGTGGACCTTAAGTATACAAATAATTTTATCGAGTCCTTAATTTTTTTTTTGTTCCTATTAAGCTCCTAAAGTATCTATATAATTTTTTTTTTGTTCCTATTAAGCTCCTAAAGTATCTATATGGTGTCATTTTCACCCCTCCATCCATTTTGAGTGTTAACTTTAATGAAATTTCAGGATAAAACTGGTATTTTTGGCCATTGGTAATTTAAAAAACAGTTTAAAAACTTATAAAAAATGTTGTAATATTAAAAATAATTTTTTAACGTTTTTATTTATATAAAACATTTTGTAAAAAATAGTTTTTATGGAAAACTCAGTGTACGAGGCCCCCTCCAATACAGGGTACGAGGGCTTAGATGTACGCAACCTTACCTTACTTATGTAAATGTTTCTAAAACATTTTTTAAACCATGAACACATTTTGTATGATAAAATGCACAAAATGCTATATTGTAAGAACAATTTTTCTAGCATTGTTCATGGCATAGTGTTAGGCTAGTTTGGCGTATCCCATTACAAATCATCACACACCGGGAAGACGAACCGAACTCACTCATCTCCAAGTTTGAAGACTTCCTGAAATCCCAAAAATCCCGAAAAATTATAAAATGATTTAGAGTTTGAATTAATTCATATAATCATATTTTGGATGTTTGACTTTTATCAAAAGACGAACAAGACTGCTTTACTTTATGAAAATATATTTTTTGAAGACCCATAGGTGGAGTTTATGAAAAAAAAAGTTTTTTTTTACATTTCAGCCGTTCAAATTACATTTGATGTCGTTCAAATGACATGATGTTGTCATTCAGACGACATGCATAAGTCATTTGGACAACCCGCTGACTTAAGGTTTGTTATAAATACCTGTTTTGTGGATCAGTTTGTTTAAGAATTTTGCCAACGCGTTTCTGCATATCAGAAGCAAAAAAAATTCAATGTTTTGTGTTCCTAAACATTGTTTTAATTCACAAAAATAATCCTTGAATATTGTTCTTGTGAATTAGTTTAGAACCCTAGAAATTTTTGTATCTCTTTCATACACCTTGATGGAGAGGATCGCCATTGTTCACTTACGATACGTGCAGGAATTCACTACTAAAGACAAAGGCTGAGGCTGACGGAGGGCTGCAATCCATTATGGTTCTCGAGGTAATCATTGTTGATCTAGGTTCCGGTCTATGTGGGTTTGCTGTGATAAATTCATTGTTGATTTCATTATGTAATTTGTAAGTTCCGATTTGTGTTATATAGTGAAATAAAGGTTTTACCCGAAAGGGGCTTTTTCCTGAAACTTGGCTAAGTCATATTTGCATGGTTTAATTTATCTGTTTTATCACATACTTGCATACTTTAAAATAAACGAGATAAAATTTGTTTAAAAGTCTCTTATGTATATTTACAACTTGGTGTTGCAATTTTTATTGAAATCTCCCTTTGCAGTTATTTTTCCCCCTTACAAGTAGTATCAGAGAAGGTTGTACTAAATTATTATGTTTGATCTTGTTTACCTGCTTTTTGGGTGGTAGTTTTTTCATCGCTCATGTGCATGTGTTTTTGTCTCTCGGTGGATTCTCACTTGAATTTGACGTTTGCGGAAAGAATTGAATTTAGTGAAAATCGTTTTAAATTATTTTTGAACTTTTGCAAATGGTTCAAAATCAAAGATTTATTTATTCGTGAGAAGTGTGGTGCTTTATATGATGACTTTAAATCTTTGAAAGTGGCCAAAAATAAGAGTGATGATAGAATCCTATTTTTAAAAAAAGAATTGGAGGACTTTAAAAATTGTAGGGTTTGTGTTTGTGCCAACGAGGATAAAAATATTTTAATTAATAGTTTTTGTGGCACGTGTGAAGACTCGTAGGGAAAATTTCGATTTAATTGAGGGGGAGCGAGATAACCTTCTAGGTTTGATTGATAATGTAAAGAATGATTCCCTAAAATTGGAAGACTCTAATTATTTGCTTGAGTATAAAATGTTGATGTTAAAAGTTGATTTAAAAGACTCGAGTAGTTTAAGTAGTGATAGTAAGGGCTCGTCTTGTTCTAGTGCTTCGAGTATTAAAGCCAAAACCATTGTTTGTTTTAGAGGGTCAACTAAAATCAAGGACATTCGAAAAGGTCAACGCATAGGTAACATTCCTCTCGTTTACACATGTTCACATTGCGGTAGGAAAGGTCAGCTAAGACATTTTTCTTTTGATATTGGAAGAGGCCCTAGGATGTTTAAGGGTAGTGTACCGTCGGTTCTCATAATCCACAGAGTTAGGTAGACATCTGTTTCGGTTAGGAAATCACGTTTGGAGATGTTGAATGTTAGATTGGTTAATTCTCACATTCTTGCACATGACGCGTCACAGACTATTTAATATTGTTGATTGCTTGCCTGATTTTATTTGTTATACGCCATAATATATATTGCTAGTGTTATGACATGCGTATTTTTTGTATTATATATTTTATTTTATTGAGTCATACTGAAAAATACAAAAAGATTTTTTGTTTTTATATATTTTTTAAAAGATTACTAAAATATTTTGTTTTTTGAAAAATATTTTTAAAAAATTCAAAAATATTTTTAAAAAATTCAAAAATATTTTCAGTTCTTTGTGTATTTTAGTTTTACACATTTACTATGGCATATTGGTGTGTTAGAATTTAATTCACTACGCAATTTCCAAGTTCCCATAACATTTGGTTGTGACTTTAGATGCTTAGATTTTTCTTAACCATATTTATGGAGTTATTTCGAACTTGACTTGCTTTATGGAATCGACTTTGTATATGCCTCCACAAACACATGCACGAGCTTATTGAATTTTGACTTCATGATATACATTTGAGTTTGGTAATATGTTCTCCTACTAATTTTGTCATTTGAATGTTTATTTAACTACAAATGATTTGTGCATGTAAGAACCGTTGTCTATGAGAATTTGTTTAGAATTTAAAAAAAATGACAAGTGAACACGGGAAAGGGATAAAAGTGAATAATTATCACATTGTGAAAGCCACCATTTGAAAAGAGCCCGAGAAAAATAATTAAGGCAATAAAAAGAATATTATGCTAAAAGGGGCCAATTTTTTTAAGGGAGTTTGGATAGAAATATCAACGGGTTTGCACAATGACAATGTATCCTAGGTAAGCGTATTTTGTCATGATGCTATTGATTTGTAGAATGATTAATATTTTACACCTGTGTGCATTGTGCTTGGTTTGTTCTTTAAGTTCAACTTTATTTATCAATTGAGGCTAAATCTTAGGTTGATAAAGTTTTGCGATCAATTAGAATTTCTTGAACATATTTGAGTGCTCGGATTATAATTCTTTTGTTTCTAGTTCACACCTAATCATTCCATTCCACATGTGTGGACACATCGTTACTATGCTAGTGTGTAAAACTTATGTGTTTTGTGTCGTGTTTTGTAGTCGTTTATACCTATATATGTGTGCCAAATTCTTCCTTAATATATTTTGCATATTATATATGGTATTGCAAGTTGTATTTGTGAAATTTGCATTTTTTCGAAAAATTGAAAATTTTCAAAAATAGTTGGTTATGTTTCCCTTTGAGATGATCATCACACATGCTTCATTTATTTCTTTTGTGATGATATCTTTTCTTCGTCGTGATACTTTGATATTAATAATTATTGTTTCTACTTCTTTGTCTATTTGTGTATTTCAATAATAACAAAGGGGGAGATCAACTTAAAAATAAGTTTTTGATGGTTTGACGAGTTTGAATTATGGGGGAGAATCTACTTATGATTTACTTTGTATCAAACTCGATGCATCACGAGAGTATATGTTTATTGTCTCATGTGTGTAGATACTATTTGCGGATTTCAGGACACACGAATGAAGACAGTGTTTAAAAGGGAAGAAGATGCAGTTTTGAAGACAAAGAGTCTTATGTCATTCTGTTCTAGGGTTAGGAAGGGTAATAATTTTCTTGTAATAGGAGATATTGATTTTAATTTAATGTTCGGTCATTTTTTTTATTTCGTACCGGAATAGCCAAAGGGGGAGACTTTTAAAAACAATTTTTCTGTCATTGTTCATAGCATAGTGTTAGTCTAGTTTATCGTCACGCATCGAGAAGACAAACCGAACTCACGCATCTCCAAGTTTGAAGACTTTCTGACATCCCGTAGAGCTTGAAAAGGTAGAAAATGATTTAGAGTTTGAAATAATTCATAGAATTATATTTGGGATGTTTATTTTTATCAAAAGATGAACAAGATTGTTTTACTTTGCGAAATTATATTTTTTGAAGACTTGTAGGTGGAGTTCATAAAAAAAAAACGTTTCAATCGTTCAAACAACATTTAATGTCGTTCAAACGACATGCATAAGTCGTTTGAAAGACCCGCCGACTTAAGGTTTGTTATAAATACCTGTTTTGTTGATCAGTTTGTTTAAGAATTTTGCCAACACGTTTCTACATTTCAGAAGCAAAATTTCTTCAATGTTTTGTCTTCCTAAACACTATTTATTTCACAAAAAGCATCCTTGAATAATGTTCTTGTGAATTAGTTTAGAACCCTAAAAAGTTTTGTATCTCTTGCATACACCTTGGTGGAGAGGATCTCTATTGCTGACTTGTGATACTTGTGGGGATTCACTGCCGAAGACGAAGGCTGATGCTGACAAAAGACTACGGGTCATTGTGATTCTCAAGGGAATCATTGCTGATCCACGTTGCGATTTATGTGGGTTTGCTGCGATAAATTCATTGCAGATTTCATTGTGTAATTTGTAAATTGTGATTTACATTATATAGTGAAATAAAAGTTTTACTCGAAAAGTTTTTTTTCCTTAAACTGGGCCTTATCGTATTTGCATGGTTTAATTTATCTATTTTATCACATAGTTGCATACTTAGGATAAACAAGATAAAATTTGTTTAAAAGTCGCTTCCGCATATTTAAAACTTGTTGTTGCAACTTTAATTGAAATCACCATTTGTGATTATTTCGCCCTTACATATATGCATCATAAAATGTCTTTAAATTCAACACTGGAAGAACAAAACTGAAATTTACATGAAATTAATAATAGACCCCGAGTAAAGAAAGATCGAGATCTTCAGCATGTTGTCAACCATGTTGGCCGTCGGTTAGAAGAACTATATTATATTAGCAATGTGATAAATAAAACAGTGGGTTGTTTAGCAGTTGGTCAAAATTGCCGGAAGGTAAGATTGAGACGACCAGGTCGGAGGCTTGCTTTTTCCAACAAAGCAGGAGGAGCTGAGTTGGGAACAATGCATGAGACCCCGTGAAAAATATGCCTGGACTGCCCACCAAATATCAACACATCTCCTGATTCCAGAAAAACAGGCGTTGCTTTGTTTACATCCCTTTCATTCCCATATAAGAATTCGGCAGAATCACCAACAGAGACTGATACCACGGGTAATCCTTTATTAAGGCTCTCTATACTTTCGTCACAATCCTACAAGTATAAAACACCAGATGTTCCGTAAAGCTTTATATGTGCTCAATGTAAAGTTGAATCAAGTATATGCGAAAAACGTATCATTAAAAGTTTTGTATTTAGGAAACTACAAGGAAAATATGCATGTTTCACTAGTTTTTCCTACTCATATTATCAGCTAGACAATACACTGGAAAAAGGGCAGGAATATAAATTATTGCTTATGTTACATAAAAGGGTAGATTCTTAAAATCCAGTGGGAAAAGTTACAAGTTTAAGATTCGAGGCATATCTCAGCCTTGTAATTTTCCAAATTCTATTAACAATTCGTTAGCAGAGCATCACTAAACTATATTTGCAAATGGCCCTTTTACCATGTAACGATGCATAGATATGACAATTATCATTTGATCGATGTTAGGCTGTCAGCTGATATACCTATGAACAGTTGCAGTATTTCCTAATGCCAAAATCTATATGTAAATTATTATAAAAGAAAACAATTTAAGGACCTGCTTCAATAGGATTACAACCCCCCACACAAAAAAAATTCTCTTCCATTGCAAAGACCCCCTGCTCCTAGTGTTGCAATATACCCCCTAACCATTACAAAACTAGGAGAGAGAAAAAACTGTTGGGTCACACTATTAACCTTTTCTACTGATATGCAGGGGAAACAGCAAAAATGGGAATAGTTCAAGGAAGATGCATTGTGTAACCAATCCTTGAATATGCCACTAACGCTACCAAAGGATAAAGTGTGAATTTCATTATGTGTTGAAGAAGGAAGGTTCTATAGATAAAAAGTGGTAAAAAGAAACAAGTGGCGCTAACTACTAACCTTGTGGAGACCAAGTCGCCCATTCTTTGTGTAGAAGTTGACTATGCATATGTTTGGAGTCATCATAGGAAGTGTGCCCTCTGCATTGCTTGCACCCAAGTCGTGCTTAATTAGGACATGAGAATCTTGAAGTGCCTTCTCAACCAACAGAACAAATTCTTCAGGAATACCAGGTGGTTCAGATCGATCACTTCGATATTTCTCTTCATATTTCGTCTGAGGGTCCCAATTCATACCAAGACACATCATCTGTAAACGAAGTTTAGCACCGTCTTGGTAACCAGGTCTATAAAATCCCCCTGGACCCAAACCTAGTTCTCGGCATTTCTTTACAATTTGAACCTGAAACATTTGGATGGGTGAGTTAATAGGTATTAATATATCATAGAACTCGAGGAATTTTGCAAAACTAAAACCAGCATTTTCTTTAATGAAAATTGTATCTTCTCCACCTATCAGATGAGATTCAGATGATGGGACTTGCTACGAATTGAACTGCCATGTAAAATTCCATTGAGCTTGGAATGTCAGAACATCCCATACTCCAACATATGTACAATTTTCACTCTCTTTTACATACTAATTTTCAAAATCATGACTGCTGATTTGAAACAGCCCAAAAAGGAAAACACGACTCTTAATTTGAAGAGAGGGAGTATTACTTATGAAGCAAGGATTGTCTTAGAACTATTTAAATTCAAGTGAGGCCTCGAGGATCACCTGTTCATCGAGGGTGACGTAACCTTTAAGGAGAACCATTCCTGATCTCAAAACTCTATCAGTCTCTTGTTCAACAGAGTTTTCCATTTCAAAATGGGCATCCTTATTCTTTTCATGCCACAAAGTTTTGTGTTCAAAAGATGTTCTTCGAGGAAGGCATATATCAAACGGTTCAGCCTCTTGCAGGCCCTCACCACAATCTGAATTTCTTCTTACCGCTGAATATGAAGGAGACGTCCAGCGAAGCTCAGGACTTCTACTAGAATATTTTGCATGCTGCTGCTTCTCAGAGCTTGTAGGCAGAGAACTTCTAGTGGAATATTTCGCATGCTGCTTTTTCCCAAAACTTGTAGGCAGAAAATAATCATCCTGTTGACTTGTATAATTTTCTTCAAATGGCCGAGCCTCTTGCAAGCCCACACAACTATCTGAATTTCTTCTTACCATTGCACGTGGAGGAGACGTCCAGTGAACCTCAGGACTACTATAAGAATTTTTCGCATGCTGCTTCTTCCCAAAACTTGTAGGCAGAGAATAATCATCCTGTTGCCCTGTATAATTTGCTTTTGGTGGGGTTTCATTTTGCGCGGAATTATTCCTCTTCTTACCCTTTGAACCGGAACCAAGGGGAGGCCATTCCTTGTCATAAGCAGTATCAGAATCAGCCAAGGACCCAGGTTGTTTAGGAACACCAAGCAAAGGTGCATTAGCCCCAGCCTATACATTTGCATAATGAACATTAATACAATCGTAAATAAGGGCAAATTCCTGTAAACCCCCTGAACTATAGAAGTTTTACAGATACCCCCTGATCCAAAAAACCCGACAAAGTGCCCCCTAAACTATTGAACCGTCACGGTTCAATAGTTTAGGGAGCTTTTTAAATTCGGGGTCATCTGTAAAACATCTATAGTTTTTTTGGGGGGGGGGGTAATGTTACTAAAAACTTAGCTATAACAAATATGTTTCCCTATCGTTAGCAGGTCCAACCAGATTTGATTATGCAGTATAAGTGTAAACTTAAATGTCATGACTGTTTCAATTGTCCTTTCAAAGTATCTGTGTTTATTTTGGCAATATGGCCGGCAAAATGGACGCAAACGATATCGTCGACCCATTTTTGCCCGCAATGATTGACAATGGGCACCATCATGTTTGTTTCAGGCGGGTAGCATATGGACTACTAAAAGCTCACATGTTATTTGCGAGTTTATGCGGGTTGAGAAATTACTTGATGTCCTTTCTACTCTTATAAACTGGGGATGTGTAATTAAAAATTTTGAATGAGAAAACTGGCCAGAGGTTAATCCGACTGAAATCTGACCTACAACAACCCGTTAACGACCCGACCAAATCCGCCCACACACGCCCATTTGCGAGCCCTAATCACGACTACCCAAATAAACAGTGGGATCCCTGCAATTCTTCCATCAAAGTTAATGTCAAAGTTAACATTTGGTTTCAGTTATATAAACAAATTTCCAGACTTTTAGCTAAATTTATGTAGGAAATGGCTTCCAAGTAACACATTACCCCCTACAAACTATCACTAAAAGAGTTTTGGAGTGGGGGAGTATTTGTGAGCAATTGGAGTAGCCTAATCCTCTATAGTCACAAAGAAGGTAGCCAGCACCTTTTGAAGCACTTTCTAGTACGCGCTTCAATTTTATTACAGCATGCGGTATCTTTTATATCAAAAGATGGGATTATCATATTAAAATTGCGTTATCATATTAGCACATAACATAATCATCAATCACAAGCATGACATGTTACCCATTATAGGTCGATCACTAACTTGTGCCCATTTACAAACGCTCCAGTTAATTTATCAGTAAAAATTAGCTCTAGAAACCCATAAATAAAAAAGGGGTTTTGTAAATTTATGATCTATTATAATATGTATTTTGAAAATAGGACAACAAACATTTTATTTATGATTTTAGTCCCTATTTTTTAATAAAGCCACTGGCACGAACCCATATTCATAAAACGTCAATCAGTCACAATATGCCACGTGTCCCTTTAATTTGAAAATAGGAACTAAAAATGAAGACAAAATGTTTATTGTCCTGTATCCATAATCAATATTATTTTAAATCTGAAAATTACATAATCTAAATAAAAATATACTAGAAGCAATTTCAAAATATAACACTCACGTTTTCATTGCTGATTGCAGAACTTACAGCAGGAATCTTGGTAGGCATCATCTTCCCAATAAAAGAAGATTGCAGAATAAATTGGTAGGAGGGGCTATAGGGTGCACAAAGCAAGCGCCAATTCATTAAAAGAGAGGTAAAAAGTTGGAATTTTATTTGTGTATATATATGTGCGTGTGTTGAGAAATAGAGCAAAGGTAATTTTGTTTCTTGCCCCTTAAGCGATTGTTTATGAGAAGTGTAAAATGACAGTTGGCTTGGTATTCTCTAAGCGTCGGACGAATTGGGGAGAAAATCAAGGGACAGAGCCCTATGTTAGTCGATATGGGTTGGCAAAACAAGGCCCATAATAACCGGTCTATGTAGATTTGTGTCTTTAAGATTGTGGCCTAGTTCTTTTTTACTATTAAGAGTTTTTATTACTTGACCCCCAATGTTAATTAGAAATAATATTATAGGATTGGACGGATGTTAACATCTATATATATATATATATATATATATATATATATATATATATATATATATATATAAATAGAGAGAGAGATATTCTTTTTCAAGTCTTTCTTCTTCAAGCAATTGATTTTGATAAATTTGGAGTTTCTCAGCACTAGGCTTGTATTTAATATAATCATCTTTAGTGATATTGATCCAATGATCATAAGTCTTGAGTGCCTCCTCCTCCTCACTATTAGCATAACAATTAAAGCCATCAAAAGAGTTAAAATAAGACATTTCAAAGTGGGCAATTAAAAAACGTGACACACATTTTTCTTTTGTTATTTATTTATTATTATTATTTATTTATTTATTTTTATTTTTACGAAGCAGTAAGTCAATTATAATCTATAACAAACACTCCCCGGCAACGGCGCCAAAAACTTGACGCGACTTAATATTTGTCTCAAAAGTGCGTACAATCTAGGCTCAAGTGCAAACCTGTCGCTCAAGTAATAAACCCGGTAAGTCGGGATCGTATCCACAGGGATCAAGTTTGCCAAATCGTAAACAGAAAAGTTATTAAACCTTGAAATGATTTCTTAAAAGAAATAGAAAAGATGATTAATGATTGGGAAAATTTCTACTGAAATAAAAATTTACTTAAGGAAAACAGATTGAAAATTGAGAAAACAAATTTAGATCTGACAAATGGGAGAAAATCGGGTAGGGTACAATCCCTCAATCCTTAAAAAATTATCCTATAGAATACTAGAAATATAAATTAAAATTCTCGACTAAGTCCAGTCTTTATAGATTCTAAGCATTACATATATGAGGTTCAAGCCCGCATCATATGAAATCAAAGATAAATATAAAGCGGTGAACGACAAATTATACATACAAAGCATTCTTAAACATCTCAAGTACCTAGGGCAAGAGAGATTAAAAGATTTGACAATGTATATATGATTTTCATTCACGATTCAATCAATATTTTCATTTATTTTCTATTTTCCATACAAATAATTTGCCTTTGGATTGAGTTCATGTACCCCAACCCTTGGGAATTTAGCTACACATGATTCGATTAAAGAACAAATTCATACACAAAATTAT
Source organism: Sambucus nigra (assembly GCA_949130495.1). NCBI lineage: Eukaryota > Viridiplantae > Streptophyta > Magnoliopsida > Dipsacales > Adoxaceae > Sambucus > Sambucus nigra. The sequence continues at coordinate 696,855,003 of OX422208.1, forward strand.
GGATCTACAAAACATGGTAAATAATTTGCAAGTAATAAAATAAGATAATGGAAAGAGTTTACTTGAATTCAGCAACAAGGAATTTAGATTCAGAATACAAACTAGGGTTCATACGACTCTTGAGGAAATTGGAGATTTAACCTAGAAATTTGACCTAAAAACTCTCTCTAAAACTCTTAACCTAGCCTCCTAAAACTTGATAAAAACTCTCCTTTGAATGAATTAGGGCTTGGGCTTTTATAGCACGAATTTAACACGAATTAGACAGCCAATAGTGCTTGTGGAACAAGTTTCATCAGTTGCACACGCCAAAAACCTGCATTAATTAGTGCCAGAAATCTGTACAGCCGGACCGGTCCGGTTTCCACCCGGATCGGTTCTTTTTTTCCTGACCGGATCGGTCATGTTCCCACCGGATCGGTTTGGTCCCATCCGGATCCATCCTGTTTTTCTGGTTCATTTCTCTTCATTATCGCGCAACTTCAAAACCACGTAACTTCTTCACCGTAGCTCGGATTGAGGTGCCGTTTTTTTCAGTGTTCTTGTAATTTAGAGCTCTTCAACTTTCTAGTTGGCCCCACCTCCGGATTAAGGCTGAAAAATTACGAAAATGCCCTTTAACTCTCCATTTCTTGGTTTCTTTCACTGTTTTGAGTTCTCCTTTGCACTAACTTGCATGAAATACCTGTAAAACACATGAGAAATACACAAAACAAGAAATACTTGCCAAAAGGGGTTAGTAGAATAAATACGAGATAAATCCAAGCTATTTACACTGCACGAGATCATAAAAATACCGAAATTAAGGGGATAAATGTGAAGAATATGTGCCTAAACACACCCCCTAACTTAGAACTTTGCGCGTCCCGAGCAATGTAAATGAAATTAGTTTAAAGTTCAACTGTTGAAAATTCTTTTATTGGGATAGAAGACCTTTTTCGCGGGCAAGCGATTGCATTTAGCGTATGCAATAAGCCTTTAAACCCCTAGGTTACCCTAGTAGGACGAGTTTTGTCTCGTGAGGGTTTGCAGTGAATACACCCACAAAATTCTTTATTGACTCAAATAAAGATCAAAATACTTAAAAATTGTACAATTTAAAATTTTTGAAAAATACTCACCATAAATTCATATTCAAATGTCTCAAACCATAGTGTGTGTGCGCAAAGCCATAAATTAAACCTCAAATTTCCATCGATTGAGCATTATGTTACTTTTCGAAAATTCGTTTTGATTCAAATTCTTACGGAATGCACTCACAAACGAATCACTCGGATTGTGGCTATTTTCTCTGGGTATGAATGATATAAAGAGTACATATAATGGACACAAATTCACGCATACAAAATTGAAAAGAAGGAAATTTATGGTGAAAAATCTCATCATAGGAGTACGGTTATTAGGAAACGGGAACATCACCTCTAGTTCACACCATTTTAATCTCTTATATTATCTTTTCATGTCTTAGCTCTCCACGCAGTAACCAATTTCGCAATTTGGACTCGGTTAGGACTTTTCTTGGGGTTAAGGTGTAAAGGAAAAAAATGGAAATGTTAGGGAATGTTGGAATTGGAAAATGTCCTTATGATGTCCATTAGTGCCTTTTCGGGCATTTGCTCAATTTTCTCTTTTTTTTTTCTATTTTCATTTTTTTTCTTGCTATTTTTTTCTATTTTTCTCTTGCCCCTTTTTATTACACAATTTGGACTTAATTGATGAATTTTCTCAATTTTCACAATTCCGGGCTATTTGGGTTTTTCGGGTTATCAAACGAAAAGATAAATTTTATTCGGCTCAATTTGGGTTACAAAGGGATAATTTTTCACAACGTTTTTATGGCTAAATTTTTGGGTAACAAACGAGGTCCTACTTCATTGTCCAAATTGCTAATCACATTACCATATGCATCTCGAGATTAATTAAGTTTAGAGATATATTTAGCACAAATTTCGAGACAACAATTCACACATTTTTCATAACCGATCAAAACAAAGGATTGAGATCATCAACGACTTATTAAAATGCTGAAAAGAACTTTGAGTTAATCATAAACTCGGATTGATTTAAAAACTCATAAAAAAATTGAAAGGCTCGAAATCTCACCGGGTTGGACTAATCTCCACACTTATTCGTAAAGTCGTCAATTTTCTTTCAATTTCCATCTTTGGTCAATTTCGGCTTAGTGCATTTTGATTGTTAACAATTTGAGACTTTAAATAAAATAAAGGTGATATTTTTAAAAATTTTAAATTCCAATTTTTATTTATTTTGAAGAAAAATATTTTTGGCTTTTCAACATTTTTCAATTTTTTTATTTTATTATTATTATTTTTTTTTAAAAACACACTTGGAAAGAACATGTGATCGAATCAATGAATCTAAACAATAAATGGGAAGAATATCCCTCACCCCCTAACTTAAATGTTGCATTGTCCTCAATGCGAATCAAGAACACAACATAAAGAGAGGAAAAGAAAGATATTACCCAAATGGAGCGATCCCCGATGAGTATGAGTCCATTGAATCTACAAAACATGTTAGGACCAAGCATAACAAAAAGAATAACAAAAACTCTAACTAATTACTCTAAATTATAAAAAAAATAAAAATAAAAAGCTAATTATGTACAACCTACAATTTGAAATTCTAATAACTCATACACTAGAAGTCGAAAAATTTGAGGGTCCACCCAAAATACAATTTGACTTTGAGGGATTAATGGTGTACCCTCACTAGAAAGCATGCCTCCCGAAAAATAAGAATTCCGTTTAAAAAACGGAAGGCATGTGCAAATTTTAAAAAATGCACCATCACCAATTAAAAAATTTAGGGGGATAATGAGGGATTTGAGTGTACAGGGGGACAAGTACCATTGGGATCCAAGAAAAATAGAATCACTTCCCAAATATTTTTCAAGTAGTATGGGAAGCAGAGAATACAAACTAAAAGAGTCCATCTTGGAAAACAATTCAAGTATAGAGTCCTTGTCCTCAAAATCTTCTCCCTCAAAATTTTCAATTGGATCTGGTGGAGTGACACGTCTAAGTGTATGGCCCATAATATGAAGCATCTCAAAATAACATTCCCATACAAGAAGCTGATCAACATCCTCAATACATTCATCCAGTTCTTGCAATGGATTTAATGGTTCGAGAATAGTGGGGACACAAGGAGACAAATGATCCTCAACCTCAGTAGATTTTGCAATATTTATAATAGGTTGAGATTCAAAAGAACTTGGATCACTCTCAATGATTTCATTCTCAAAAGTATTAGGTGAAGCGCAAGTCTCGACCTTTTCTAAGTTGTCCAAATAATCATTCAACTCCTTGCAAGTTGCTATAATTTTCGACTCGAGAACAGCACGGTCATCAGATTGCTTTTTTATATCAAGCAAGAGTTCTTCCAAAGTAGGCTTCCTTGGTTCTAGCACCTCGAATTCCTCATTTGGTTGAAAACTTACTTCATCTTCAAAACTATCGGAAAAAAAATCCTCATTGGGTTCAAATAATGCATCTAACTCTTGCTCCCAATAACGATTTTTTTCGCGATATTCTTTTTCAAGTCTTTCTTCTTCAAGCAATTGATTTTGATAAATTTGGAGTTTCTCAGCACTAGGCTTGTATTTAATATAATCATCTTTAGTGATATTGATCCAATGGTCATAAGTCTTGAGTGCCTCCTCCTCCTCACTATTAGCATAACAATTAAAGCCACCAAAAGAGTTAAAATAAGACATTTCAAAGTGGGCAATTCAAAAACGTGACACACATTTTTCTTTTGTTATTTATTTATTATTATTATTATTATTTATTTATTTATTTTTATTTTTACGAAGCAGTAAGTCAATTATAATCTATAACAAACACTCCCCGGCAACGGCGCCAAAAACTTGACGCGACTTAATATTTGTCTCAAAAGTGCGTACAATCTAGGCTCAAGCGCAAGCCTGTCGCTCAAGTAATAAACCCGGTAAGTCGGGATCGTATCCACAGGGATCAAGTTCGCCAAATTGTAATCAGAAAAGTTATTAAACCTTGAAATGATTTCTTAAAAGAAATAGAAAAGATGATTAATGATTGGGAAAATTTCTACTGAAATAAAAATTTACTTAAGGAAAACAGATTGAAAATTGAGAAAACAAATTTAGATCTGACAAATGGGAGAAAATCGGGTAGGGTACAATCCCTCAATCCTTAACAAATTATCCTATAGAATACTAGAAATATAAATTAAAATTCTCGACTAAATCCAGTCTTTATAGATTCTAAGCATTACATATATGAGGTTCAAGCCCGCATCATATGAAATCAAAGATAAATATAAAGCGGTGAATGACAAATTATACATACAAAGCATTCTTAAACATCTCAAGTACCTAGGGCAAGAGAGATTAAAAGATTTGACAATGTATATATGATTTTCATTCATGATTCAATCAATATTTTCATTTATTTTCTATTTTCCATACAAATAATTTGCCTTTGGATTGAGTTCATGTACCCCAACCCTTGGGAATATAGCTACACATGATTCGATTAAAGAACAAATTCATACACAAAATTATGGATCTACAAAACATGGTAAATAATTTGCAAGTAATAAAATAAGAGAATGGAAAGAGTTTACTTGAATTCAGCAACAAGGAATTTAGATTCATAATACAAACTAGGGTTCATACAACTCTTGAGGAAATTGGAGATTTAACCTAGAAATTTGACCTAAAAACTCTCTCTAGAACTCTTAACCTAGCCTCCTAAAACTTGATAAAAACTCTCCTTTGAATGAATTAGGGCTTGGGCTTTTATAGCACGAATTTAACACGAATTAGACAGACAATAGTGCTTGTGGAACAAGTTTCATCAGTTGCACACGCCAAAAATATGCATTAATTAGTGCCAGAAACCTGTACAGCCGGACCGGTCCGGTTTCCACCCGGATCGGTTCTTTTTTTCTGACCGGATCGGTCCTGTTCCCACCGGATCGGTTTGGTCCCATCCGGATCCATCATGTTTTTCTGGTTCATTTCTCTTCATTTTCGCGCAACTTCAAAACCACGTAACTTCTTCACCGTAGCTCGGATTGAGGTGCCATTTTTTCTAGTGTTCTTGTAATTTAGAGCTCTTCAACTTTCTAGTTGGCCCCTCCTCCGGATTAAGGCTGCAAAATTACGAAAATGCCCTTTAACTCTCCATTTCTTGGTTTCTTTCACTGTTTTGAGTTCTCCTTTGCACTAACTTGCATGAAATACCTGTAAAACACATGAGAAATACACAAAACAAGAAATACTTGCCAAAAGGGGTTAGTAGCATAAATACGAGATAAATCCAAGCTATTTACACTGCACGAGATCATAAAAATACCGAAATTAAGGGGATAAATGTGAAGAATATGTGCCTAAACAGTAGCGTTCGTTGCTTATCCAAACGCGTGAAACTTAATAAAAGTTCTTAAAATAATTGTACGAACATAAATCATAACTCATACGGGAACATGCCACGTAAAAAATTCATTAACGGAGCGTCGTTAAATAAAAGAATAATCGTGCAAGTGTAATTTAAAGGTGCGGGTATTACATAACTCCCTCAAAATCTCGCATTACTAAGAATATTCTCAATTATTTTTGAAGAAATTAAAGCTCATATGTAACGAAGCATCAATATTAAAAAAATTTGCTTGTCACTTCTATTTTTATGTGCCTCTAATCTTTTTAGGATCTTTTCATTACAAATGGTGGCTTTTATCGCAAAGACATTTTACCTTTTATAGTCCCTTTCCATTGCTTAATATTTAACAAATTTTTTGAAAAAAATATTGAAATCCAGACAATGGCTCTTACATGCACATATTTTTAAATTGTTTTTACATTTTGTAAGTTTTAAAGAAAAATTAAGATGGAACACTATGCTCGATAAGTGACAAGTAAGTGCAATATTCAGATAAGCTTGTGATCATGTGCATTAAAGGAGACAAGGAGTCAAACATGTCGCATGTAATCATTAAATCACAATGTAATGACTCACACATTATTATGCACATAAATGAATGATGTCATGTCTCAAAACACTATAAAACAATCATGTGAATATGGAATGAATGGGTGATTTGGACATCTTAAATATTAATCCACATAAGGTGAAAAAAAATTACAAAAATATTTTTATCTTTTTCAAAAAATTTATCAAAATAAAATCTTTTTGCCTTTTTCAGCTTATTCTTAAAAATAGAAAATCTTTTTGTATTTTGAAAAAAAATCATGAAAATCAAATATATTTTTGATTTTTTTAAAAATATCAAAATATAAAATATAAATACACTAGTATCACAACTATTAATACAATCTAGCAATAGGAACGTAAAATATGAACATGATAATCACCCTGTTGTAGAAACAAGTCTCAACCTCAATCATTAGGCTTGGAGGAGTTCTAAAAAAGAGATGACATCCTAAAAAATTCCTCCATCAAATTTTGTGAAGTCTTGACTAAATACTCTACTTGCCCTAAAAAACTCTCAAAATTTCTAAAGTAATGTGCGGGATCATGCAGAGTAGCTTATGTGGGAGTGCATACGGGAACATGTATAGGAACTCGTGTGGAAGCATATCAGGGAACACCCATATAAGGAACTCTCCATAGTTTAAAACAAAATTAACTAAGGTGACCTTTTTATTTGCAATGGGAACAAATATAAATAGGTTTAGATCCACCTTTCTCAAAACGTCTAGGATGAGCTCTTCTAGGAGGGTTAAATCGCCTTGGTGGGTTGGGTTGAGGGCCATAAGTATCCAATACAAACTCGGTAACCGGATCAGGTGCGGCATGAGAAGAAAAATGTACCGTCATAACCTATTTCTACCATCTCAACATTACCTAATATAGGATTTATGAACATCTTTCCTACATTCTTTGATGTGTCCTCTAAACAGACCTTGACCTCCTGGGCATGTTTGGGATCACTATCAAGTTAGGAAACACGTGATTTAAGTTTCACATAATTCTCTAATGATGATTGAAGATATCTCATAAGACTAGCTACGATATTGGTTAAATTGGGTTTTTCCCTCCCTAAAACCATCAACTGCTCACATAAAGAAATCTTCACCTTCTCGAGTTGACTCACCAATGCCTTAAAATTTATCAAAATTTCCACCTCCTTCTCCAAATATAATACCCTAGAGACAAATCTTTATTAAGCTTTTTTTTCAAGGTCTCGGTGCAAAGATCACTAAACGCCTTTTGGAGATCACCTTCTCCCTCAATCAGATTTCCATCCTCTCTCAATATCTCCAAAATGAATCAAAACATCTTCAAGGCTTTCACGTTTAGATATGTTCTCATCGGCGTGGGATAGACTAGAAGTGTTAACGTGACTAGCCATGAACGCAACACATGTTTCATATCGTGATTCTCCCCCTGAATCAACTAATTCGACGTCACTATCACTAAGAATGGCTTTATTCTCAACTTTCTTACCCTTTCTCTTAAGCTCAGTGGGACACTCATGTGCATTGTGCCCTTTACCCTCGCACTCATAACATATAGTCTTCTCTTTCTCACAAACCTTCTCACTCTCATTCTTTTTTTTATTTTTCCTAAAAACCTTTGCTTTGGAAGAAATTTCTTTTGAAAATTTGAGATTTGTTTGCAAAAAGGACCAAGTCATCAGATTCAAATTCAGACTCACAAAATATTTCTTTCTTCTTTTTCTTAGTTTGAGTGTTCAAGGCAATCCTTATTTCCTTAGGTTTAACAGTTTTAGGGAGCATATCTATCTCATACTTTTAAAGATCTCCTACAAGTTGTTCTAACCAAAGAGTATCTAGGATCCCTAACGAATTAAGTACAATGACCTTAGGAATAAAGAGGGCAGGGAATGAATTCAAAATTTTCTTAACAACTCTCGTCTTAGAAATTCTCACCCAAATTAAAACTAGAATTAACTACGTCCAATAAATATGCATAGAATTCATCAAAAGACTCAGACTCTAGCATGGTAATAGCCTCAAATTAGGTGACAAAATATTATAACTTAGATTCCTTTACACTTTTGGTACCTTCTTGAGTGAGTTGGGCATATCCCAAGCTTCTTTAGACGTAGTGCACATCATAATGAGACGGACCTCGTCAGAGGTGAAGGCTCTAAAAATAGTACTTTAACTTCTAGAGTTAAAATTACTCCATTTAAAGTCGTCATGTATCCACGAATAGATAGGTTTAGGGTCAATGACATTGTCAACAGTCATAGTGGGTGGTTTCCACCCTCTTTTACAAACTAACCAAACACATTCATAAATAGATTTTAAAGCATCATCCTAGATTTCCATTAATTATAATTGGAATCATAAAAATATTCATTCCTATATACAAATTATCCACTAAATTCCGGCTTTTTAAAAATCAACATGTTTTCAAAAAAAAATTAATATAATAAAATTTTAGGAAAAAGGATTATACAATAAATTATTGTTACCTACTCAGATACCAATTTGAGAGTGCGCCCGAAATAATGGATCAATTTATTTATTAAATGTCCCAATCACACAATATAATTTTTAACAAATTTTAATCTTTAATTAAATATATTATGTATACGATCAAAGTTCCAATCACAGAAAATTCTACATATGCAATCAAACACAAATATGAGGAAAAATCCCTTTTTAGGGAAAAAAACTATATTCATCACTTTAGAATGCTTTACAAGACAGTCGACTTATAAATCACTTAGAACAACAAAGTATGATGCGTAGTCTTCAAAACTTCTAAATAAAACGGTATGATGCGTAGTCTTCAAAACTTCTAAAGAAAACGGCTCGATCCAGGGTCGTAACACGCGACGATCCACCATTAGTATCCACCGATAAACCATCTTCCTTCTTCAGCAGTGAACCCTTATCTCATAAGATCAGCCGTAGAGAGTCCTCTCCACAAAGTGTATATGAGGTATTCAAACAATAGGGTTTCAAAATGATTCATATAAACATATAGGGATGAAGTGTTATTAATCAAAAGGTGTTTAAGACCTAAAATATCAAAAGCTTTGGCAAAGATATGATGGAATAATTTTTTTCCAAAGTCTCAAGAAAAAAGGGTTCAAAACAGGTTTTTATAGGCCTGACACAAAATTCGAGGCAGTGGCTCGTTCAAACGAAAATGGAGGTAGTTCGAACGATAATGTTAGTTCGTTCGAACTAGAATAGTAGTTCATTCAAACGATAAAGGCATTTTCTTCGATATGTAAATCAAACGAGCTTCTAATGAAATGTCAATGTAATATAGTGCTTCCTCGTTAGATATTAGTTTGAAGTAAAGATCTAACGACCTTCAAAAGAAATGGCAATTTCGTTTAAACGAAATTCCATCTCGTTTAAACGAGGTCAATTTTTTTTAATTTTTAAATCTTAAAAAAATGGCCTCAACTTTTTTAAAAAAACACATCCAAAATATAAATATGAGTAATTAAGAACACCTAAAAGTTTTATACCTTCATGAGATTTAGAGGAGTCTTGAAGTTGGAGATGTTGAAGTTCGTTTTGACGTGTCGGTGCGTGTCGATTTGTAACGGGATACGCCAAATATGCGAAATTATAAATACAATCCTAAGCTACGAGAAACTTCGGAATATTTGCTCTTGCACGTTATAATAGTGCCTTTTGACATAGTCTATATTCTACCTTATCCGGGACTCTTGTCATCTTTATTTTGAAAAATTGCACATGGGGTGTATACTTATCATGGTCAACCAAGGACAGCCTAATTCGATCACATGTCGGTAAATTAGTAAGTCGTTCATTGACTTACATGCTAGTCCTAGAGCAAAACTAAAGACAAAGCGAGATAAGTTACCAAAAATGTGTCACTTTTACGGGCAACTTGTGATTGACCTTAGCATGTGCAACAATCCATTAAACTCTAGGTTAACTTAAAGTACGAGCATTGTCTACTAAGGTTTTGCATTGAATATGGCCCTAGAAGTCCAAAAAAAATATTTAAATTGATTTATTCAAATGCAATGAATCTCTTATTAGACGTAGAAATATCATACAACCCATCATAAGATAATTTAAGAATATGAACGTCTAACATTTCAGTGTATGAAAAAAATAAACTTATGAGAAACATTAGTGCTAATAGGCATATGGATTATTACACAAAAATCTTAATTTCCAATTATATTAATCTAATAAGAAATTAATCTGATTTTAATCCATTCACCAATTAATCATATGTTGTGTATACTACTGAACCAATTTTATCTTTCCCTAAGCATGCATCTAGTTGAATAAGCAAGAGTAAAATAAACCAAATACACAACACATCGATGTAAGAGGAAAACCTATAATGGGAAAAACTCGGATGTCCGAGTCTACACAAATTCACTATAATATAGGATTTATACAATAGTGACAGACTAGCAGACTTACTCCACTTGAATCGGCACCTATAAGTCTTACTGCAATCTTTACTACTTGAACCTTCTTCATAACAACAATACAGAAATCCACCCACGATTGCCGCAACATGTGCGCCTCACACATCGGTGTCCATTGGTCTTGGCTAGTAAATCGTCACCACAATAACACAAAATCCACCATGTCAAACGCAACAGTTAATGAAGATTAAACTTGATTTTAGTGTAAGAAACACAAGATCTCTAACAATCATGTTATGTAGATTTTCGGATCTGAAACATAGGGTGTAAACTAGTGTTACAAGAGGCTCTTGGTTTGATATAAAATTATGTTTTCAAAACCCTTATCTTTTAAAATAATTGTTCCAAACTGAATATTTATATATTTTTATCAAAAAGTAGCGGCACGTATTATGAGGTATTCATTCGAATGAAACTCAAAGTCGTTCTAATGAGATTGGCTACCTCATTCTAACTAACACCAACGATAGGATATCTTTTGAACGAGTATCGACCGATATTCTAACGAAATGTTTCTGCCGAGACATAATGTTCTCATTAGATGCTCGTTTAATGTTTGTTTGAGCCAAACCAACAATCTCGTTTGACACCTCATTCGATCAAATCAAACTTGTCATTTGAAGGACTTTATAAAATAAAAATATTTTTCGTTAAAAAAATCCTTTTTTGAAAAAATTAGCCTCAATTAATTTTAAAAACTTAAACACCCTAAACGAAACCTAAGGATCAACATAATACACAATTCGTACATTTTTTGAGATCACATGGATGAAGATGAAACTCGTCAAAAAGTGGATGTCACTTTAACTCAGGCAAACGGTCTTCAATATGCATAGGCTTGAAGGACAAACTAAACAAAATCCTAACCTATGACTCAAGTTGTATTGCCCAAACGGAATAAAGTCAATCTTTAAATTTTTTTAGAATAAACAATGACACGTTAAAAATTTGTCCTCATAAATCTCCCCCTTTGTCTATTTCGGGACGAAATTTAAAGTAAAAAACTATTAGGCCGTTAAGCTGTCTAATACCAAATCCCTAACCCCAGATCGACACTAACTCTTTAGTAGCTTTACTATTGTGAAACTTTAACGCATCATCGCTAAAACCTGCATACTTAACACCCCTTTCAAATGCAAAGAGAATACGAAATACATAAACTGTATATGAAAAAAATCCTCATATTTTGTTAAACACCTCCCTTTTAGAGAATACTTCTCCCCTTTGGGTAGACTTCTCCCCCTTTTTTGTTCCGGAATAGATAAAGTCAAGATGCATAATATAAAATAACTTTCCCCCTTAGTGTGACACATATGATTGTAAAGGAAACATTAATATCAAGCGATGTGAGGTGAAAAGGAAATGATAAACATACTCGATAACATAAGTACAAATAATCCAAATGATGAAACACATGATATCAATTTGATACAAATTTGAAGCATATGAAACCAATTTAATCATACATGAAAAAAATGGATTAAATGCATGCAAAGACTCAAAACGAACATACCATATATATATAGCCACACATATAATAAGAATGCATATAAATATATAGGTATAACACCATAAAAGACACATAAACATAAGTTTTCACACTCGTATGGCATAAATCTATGTAAACCAAATGTGGTATAGAGTGAAAGGGGATGAACTTGAAAATAAAAGAAATATGTCCCAACCACTAAAGATAATCTAAGGAGTTCTATTTGATCACATTAATTTATCAAACTTCGATTTAGCCTTATATGACAAATAAGGTAAACTCAAATGAGCAAACGAACTAAGTGCACACAAGCCTATAAAATATTGATGATTCTCAGCTCAATATGAACTAGGACTCATTGTGCAAGCCCATTGATCTTCAACTTAAAACACACCTAAAAACTATAGACGAAATGTTTTCTCTCATTTTGAAGATATCACTTTTGATGATCAATTTCTAAACTATGGCCTTGGGAAATCTTTTCACTTTTTCTTTTTTATTTCTTTTCTTTTATAAGGCTCTTGCTAATAGTGGCCTTTCATTCAGAGGATATATACTCCATTCATAGTCATTTTCATTTCACACTCTTATTTTTTCAAACCTAAGAGCAAACTCCCTATAAAGGTTCTTACATGTTGTGGTGTTATGGGCCCTCAACTGGGAATTTCCTTGGTGATCCCTATGAAGGACACGAGGGTGCTTGCATATTGGTCCTCCATTTTTTACTGAGGTCGGTTTTCACTTGTGAATGGTTTCCACCAGAAGATGTTAAACACTAAATCCAATTTTTTATCTCATACCCCTGGTTTAGGCTTGAGTCTATGTATATTCCGTGCGAGGGGTTGACAGTTGTTCAGAGTAGCCAATATATTTTATATAAAAATAAACAAAAAGTTTAGGTTAGCCCTTTTGGGAAAATCCTACTTCTAGTTTAGGTCTGCGATTGCCCAACGATTCTTGTTGTGGGGTTTGGGAACTGGGTTACGAGTGGTGAAGGTGTTAGGCACCCCATTTATTCTTTATGCTTTCTTAATTATATGCTTATTATCACTCTTGGCATTATGTGATCACTTTTTTTTTGTTTATTTTACAATATGATTAGAGAACTTAGTTTGAGAATTACTTAAAACACAAATAGGTGCTTAGGTATGAAAACGATATTACTGAGGTGTCTAAACATCACTTGAACTGGTGTGGGTACATAAGAATTATTGTATGTGACTCTGTATTTAGCTTGAAGGTTGGCCATTTGGTATGTATGTAAGTGTGAAAAAAATATTGACTTTTATAACCTGTGGCCGCCAATGTATATAAGGGTGCGAGAAAGATCGACTTGGGTAACGGGTGGTCGTTAATGTGTATGTACAAGAAGTTTCGTCATGATATAGTTTGATATATCGTTCGAGATTTGAGAAAAGATACAAATATAAGAGATAAGATATGGATCCATCTATGTTGTGACAACATATTGAGGGATATATTGTCGAGGCTTGTGCTCACGAGAAGGTCTCAATATTGCATTTATGTACATGTGTAGCCACGAGATCGAAGTATATGTAGTTTTCTAGTGTGTAGTGTATACGTGTTTAAAAGTTTATATGGGTGTGTGATTGTGGTTGGGGCTTTAGATAGTTCGAAGTCTCGGTTGCAGTATGTGAGAGAGATGATGTAAGAAATAGGAGATGGGAGCATCCCATGGGGATAATACATGAAAGGACATATTACTGAGGCTTGTGCTAAAAAATGACTTAATATTAGGCCTATATACTCCTGTAGCCATGAGATCAAAGCCTACATAGTCCAATTGTACTTATGTTACAATATGATGTGTGTGTAAGTGTGAGACCTAGCATGAGAGGCGAAAAGATACATAAAGGATAAAGGGTAGATTTATTAGAGCTTTAAAATGGGAGTCGACCTAAAGTTTCCAATAAGGACATCCATCACCATCTGGTTATCACTGAATCAAAGGTGTTGTTTAACCTTTGGACCAGTTTTGAGGTGTACAAGGGTAGCTGTGTAAAAGAAATTGAGTAAAATAGCACACTTTAGGGTTAGACGAAACTAGAATCCAATGATAGAGATCTATGTATCCCTTATTGATGTAGTTAAAAGCTCACAATTATCGTAGTCCTCAGGATGGTTTGAAGTCATGGAGAAAGGGAATTTGGACTATTTATGGAGGCATACCTAAGAAATAATACGCCGAGAGATGTATTACGAGGCTTGGGCTTCACGAATTATATTTTATATAACGCCTTTTAACCCAAGCAGACATAGGATCAAGGACAATGTAGTTTCAATAAATGTGACATATTTACGAGTGTAGGCAAAGGGATATCGGTTATACAATATACAATACTACGGTATTTATGGAGTGTGGACAATTTTATTTTGTTGAATTAATATACTTATATGATAAAAATACATTAATCAAAGGATGATGCATGACAAGTATTTATATAGAAACACATATTTTGGGGTGCCATCATTGAGATGGGATTTATTTTCTCGGAGAAGCGGCAGGAGTAGTTCAATTTTAGACTTTGTCTTTACAAAATTTAGGACTAACTAGACTCACTGACATTTTCCTAAGAACAGTTTTAAAAAGTATGTTTTCATGTATGCATTTAGTTGTGGCATTTGATTAGCATTTATTTAACATATGAGTATGTCATGTCAATATATAGAGGTGTTGGGCTAAAAACTAAGCTTTAAAATATAAACGTTGTAAAGTACATACCCAGTCCCCTAAATGGGTGCAAGGCTAGATGAGATAAATAGACTTGGATAATTTATCACAATATATATATGGGGGTATAGGCTCGAATTATGAAAAGTTTATTTATCCTTGTCGCAAGAACCGAATTTTTCACGGGGGAGTGTCCCCAGTGAGGTGTCATTGTTAAGTCGGGAAGATATTTGTCTAGAAGCGCCGAATTTTGTGGGATTTCCGCAGAGGTTTTCCTTCGTTTCTTAAAGGAAACAAGTTTTCAAAAGTACAAAGTTCACTCGAGGTAAGCGAATTTTCAAAAGTACAAACTTTCGTCAGGGGAAAGCGACATTTCAGAAGTATGAACTTCACTCAAGAATTTTCAGAATGAGCTTGGGTATCTAGTGTGCTCAGGATTGAAGAAAGTTATAAAATCAAATTATTGTTGGATTTTGGGGTGCTTTTTAAGGTTAGTGGGTACATCCTTTTATAAGGGTCGATTATCCTCCTTTGACTGTTCGGTAAAAGGAGACCTTTAACCACTGGGTTAAAGGGATGCCATGTGTATTGTGGATTTGGGTGGGGAGACATGTTGAGCCATGGGTAAGATTTCCTAGATTTTTCAATCACTATCTATAGGGGGTTAACCATTTGGTCAAAGGCAAATGATCGTTCAGTTAAAGGGGCTTTGAGAACCTTTAACCGTTCAGTTAAAGGACAAACCAATAAATTTTTTGGGGCTTTCAAGTTTTTGGTATTTATACGTTTTCCCCTAAAAGTTCCATCCTTGTGGTTTTAACTTCTTTATTTCTTTAGGGGTGGTTTTTCTCTTTTTCCTTTAGGGTTTTCCTTGGGTGTAAGTTATAGATTTTCTACGGGATGGGATAAAGTGACCCGCACCTCGATTACAAATCGGGCTATCCACAAAGATGGTCGATGAAGAGGGTGTGTGGGAAGACACTCTTCATTTAAATTTAAAATGGTTGAAAGTAAGTTTTCCTATTTTTAGGATGGGCGTGGATATAGCTGTAAGAGGTAGAAGACTTGGGGAAATGGGATTTTCGGGATGTGGTCAGGAGGTTAACCGTTAAGTTAACCATCCCTTTTAACGACTCAGTCATTCATAGGTAAATGTTTGACCATTTGCTCATCCCTTTCCAAAAGCTTAAAAGTTGTTTAATGAAGATTCATGTTTCCATTTTTGGTAAGTTTCCTTTATTGCCTTTAGTTACGATTCATATTTGACTGCCATTATCATTTTGTTGGTTTATATTGCCTTCGTTGTTCACGTTAACTTATTTTTATCGTATCGCTATGGATATAGGAAGAAACAGAAGTTTCAGCATGTCCGATGTCCTATTTTCTATCTTTATTGGGTAGTCTTCCCATAGTGGAGAGGACCTCCACTTTTGTGTCAGTAGTTTTAGGGATTCCACCTCATTGTCTCTTGGTTTTGCCAATCCGTCTTTAACAATGGTTTAGGTTACCCGTTGTGCCTTTCCAGTGCTCCCATCGGCATTTATTGTGGTCCTCTATGGTGAAGACCAGATCGTGTATATTCATCAGCGTGGTTCAATGTTTTTGATTGTTACATGGGCTTTGGATGTGTCTCTTTATGTTAACTACGTGAGTTGATATTTTTAGCATATTCTTGCGAATTCTTTCTTGCATCCTTAAAATAATTGATTTTTTGATGTTTTCCTGTTTTTTTGCAGTGTAGGTCGATGTTTCCCAGCACCGAGAGATATTGACCGGTCTTCGACGTATTTAGCTCTATGCCAATTGGTTACCAAAGTCTCTGATGATCATACCATAGACTACATAGAGGAGGCATTGGGTCTGATGAAGTGTATCAGGGATCCTATTTATCCTACTAGTGATTCTTTATCTAGAACACAAGCTAGGATATTGGGTTCAGGATTTTTTAATCAAGGTTGCATAGGTGGTCGTCTGGGCAAGAGGCCCCGTATGTGATGGTCTAATAGCATAGTATTTTTTGTGGGCCTTTTGGGTGGGATTTTATGTACCCTCCTAAGAAGGCATTTTTTGTAGATTGTCCGGGGTAAAGCCTCGTGTATTTGCATAGTATGTTCCTTTAGGAGGAACGTGAGGAATTCCCAATACACTTTTTGGCATGTAAGGAGATTCTCTACATAAATTATGTTATATAAATAAATGAACTTTTGTCTTGATGCATCCGGCCCCCTCGGACCGATCCGCCTCAGACCCGGACCGGTCCGCCTGGGATAATCTTCAGCAGATCGTGGTCAGATTTTCTAGGCTAAACGTTTCCTTTATAAACCCACTATGGGAAGTGGTTTTCCAAGACTTGCATACACGATTTTCAGAGTACAAAAAACTTAAAGTCTTCACCTATTGAGTACCAAGACTCTAGGTTTTTGATTCACACAAATTTCCAAACACTTGTGAATCACTTTGCAAACCAGGAATGCACTTTTGCTGTTCATACCATTGTGGAGAAGATCGTTCTTCTTCTTCATTGCAGCCCTACTGGAAAGGGATATCTCCAGCCGCCGACTACAGAATCCGATACCTGAGGGTAATTCTTAGTCACCTGTATTTTTCATTGTAATCCGAATTTGTATGTTACAAAGTTATAATGAAAATAAATGGTTTTGCACCTTTGGGGGATTTTTCCTCACAAGCATGTGTTTGAATGTTCTTGCTTAGTTCATATTGTTTCAATCACACCTAGTTGCATGTTTAGGGTTTGTTTGAGTTAAAAGGTGTTTAATATATAATTTTCTCATTTGAACGCAAGCGCGATTTTTCCTCATAAGAATGTGTTTGAATGTTATTGCTTAGTTCATATTGTTTCAATCACACCTAGTTGCATGTTTAGGGTTTGTTTGAGTTAAAAGGTGTTTAATATATAATTTTCTCATTTGAACGCAAGCGCATACTCTCTCAGTTGTGCCTCCATTGATGAACTCAAAAATTCCGGTGGACGCCATAATTATCTAAAAGGCAGAGGCTAAAGAATAAAGGACGCATCATGGCTTGAAGGAGTCGAATCGAGTGTTGTAAGTCTTTTTGTCGGTGTCTTTGTAAACATACCATACCTAGTGGATTTGTTAGTCCAGGGGCGTCCCAGGTTTTTCCCATTTGGATTTTCCTCGTACATCACTGTGTAATGAGATTGTTTATTTTTATCTTGTAAAAATCACCTTAGATGCCTGTTAGGATAATCAAGATAAAAATCGGTTTAAATATCACATTTGTTTAATTTGGTGCTAATTTAAGTTTGGATAAATTGGGTAAATTTATTCTAATTCATGTCCAGAATTTTTATTTGATAAAATTTTATTTGGCCTATATTGAAAATTAGAATAAATCATTGTTAGGCAAATTTTAGGACCTGGGTTGAATTAATTTTGTTTAAGTGGATATTAATAGGTTTGAGTAGATTAATTTCACTTTAAGTTTAACTTAATTTTAATTTTGAAGAAGTTAAAATTTGAAGTTTGTTTTTGATTAAAAGTTGTATTGATATTTTAGTTGGGAATTTAATTACATCATCACATTATATTTAATAATCTAAAAGTTGAGGGGCCTGTGTTCCAACAAGTGGTATCAGAGCTACAAGCGCTAAGTTATTGCGTTTAGGTCCTTTTTTGTGTTTAACTTAAAAATGGAATTTTCCCCATTTTCAAAATTTCAACTTTTTTATGGTTCTAATTACACATACTGAAAAGCGCGTATGAAATTAGAACTAAAGTCCATAGAGGAGAGGGTTTGGCTGCCAATCGTTACCGGGTGTTCCCCACCTACACGTTTAGAAGAAAATGAACGTGTCGCCAAACCCTCAGAGACATGGAGTGAGAATGAACTGAAACTAACAAATTTTAATTCCCGAGGCTTGAATGCTCTATTTAGTGTGGTCACACCAAATGAATTCCAACATATCATGATGTGTGAAACCCTAAAGAAGCTTAGGATATTTTGCAACTCACCCACGAGGGAATTAGTGTCATAAAATCATAAAAACTACAAACCTCACCGCTCAATTTGAGACCATAAAAATGTTTTAAAATGAAACGTTTGATGAATTTCAGATATTGTTAATTCATCATTTAATTGGTGAGAAAAAATACCCGACGACCGAGTAGTAAAGAAAATTTTAAGGTCCCTACCCGATAGATTTATTCCTAAAGTGACCATGTTGAACTCTTTACCCACTTTAGCCTCTAAGAAACTAGAAGAGCTCGTAGGTGATTTACAAACCTATGAACTTGACATGTTTTCCTCTAAGACCGAAAAGAAGAAAGATAAGGGCATCACTTTGAAATCCCAAAAAGAGAAAAAACAAGTTTCAAATGATAAGAGTGATTTTGACTCGAAAGATATAGCAATGTTTGTTAAGAAATTTAGAATATTTCGTAATACTAATAAAGAGTCTAAAAAATGAATATAGGAAATTTGATAAATCTAAGAATAACAAGCCCGAGAAGATCCCTAAAAATCATAATGAATATCTTAATAGGGACGAGTCATATCGTTGTTTTGGTTGTGAAGGGTATGGCCATAGGGCTGTTGAATATCCCACTAAACTAAGGAGAGAGGGAATGAAACCAATTTCTTACAATGCTAACCTTAGTAATAGTGATAAGGAAGAGGGACTCGATTCCCCCATTGTGCTCAACTTTATCGCGTTCAACCCAAGTCATGTAAGTGATAGTGAGAACTCGTCCAATGATGACATTATAATACATGACTCTTCCGAGATCTTAGTTTCTGAATCCCAAAAATTGGATGTTAATGAGGGTGAATCGTGTGCAAGTAAACGAAAGTCGTGAAAAAAGACCATCAGGATCTAAATTTGATTTCATCACCCAAATTGATGTGTAACGAGGCGTTGGGGTTGGAGGAATCGAATTTACTTTTCTATTAAACTTCCTAGGTCCTTTTAAAAGCCTGTAACAGAAACGCCTAAGATGACCTTTCTTACCGCAATGTGCGCAAGTGTAAACCAGGCGGTGAATGTTACCTAAAGGTGGTCCTCTCCTCAAATTACTAGGTAGCTCTCGCTTAACAACCCTCGGTGTCTCTCTCTTAATAACCCTAGGTGCCTCTCTTCTAACAACGCTAGGAGGTTCTCTCACACTCGTGGGTTTGACTTTGGGAATTGGTGAGACACTCTCATTGAATTCTAACCCACCACTATCCTCTTTAATTTGGACAATCCCTAAAATTTTATCTAACTTTTCGGACCGATACTCCAAATAAAATTTTACCTTGATTGATTCTTTCAAACTCTTCTCAAGCTCACCAATCCTTGACTCGAGTAAGCGTCTAGAATCCTCAAACTCTAAAAATTCCTTTTTCATAGTCTCCATCAACCCATTAAGACCATCTCTCTCTCCCTCGACATATCCTAGCTTCTCTTTCAAAGATTTCTCACGTGCCCTAATTTCTTCAATTAAAACATCATTATCATTTTTAAGGCACGCTCTTCCAATTGAGCTTTCAATTTCAAATTTTCTTTCTTTATTTTCAAAGCTTCAGCATAAAGTTTATTAAAGGCCATTTCTATGTTACGTTCATCTACACTTCCATCCGCACTCTCATCACCCTCACAATCATCACTAATCACACGAGTGGGAAGATCTCGTCTAGAAGCATAAAAAACATCTTCTTGTGAATCACTCTCAGTAAGGGTAGAAACATGAGACGTCAATTTTTTCAACTACTTCCTTAAATTTTTGGGACACTCATCTATCGTGTGAACAATTCCCTCACATCTCGAACACCTCTCAGAATTGTTTTCAACAGAAGATATAAAATAGGAGTTCGTGTGAATTTTTCAATTAGACTTTTCAAAAAGCTGACAAAAAAAATCATCAAAACCATCAAAAGTCATTTTTAAGAAAAATCAGATCAAACACAATAACTTAGTGTAACAGGATTTGACACAAAAGTGCGTGCATAAATCAGGATCATGATGTAAATTAGCGTAACTCGCTCTAATACCAATTTGAATAGTGCTATAGCGGAATAAATAAGACTTCTCAAATAAATCAATTTTTATTGTGTGTCAACAAAACCATTTTTAATGAAACCCTAGTTTTAATTCAGTCATAACACATGCGTCTAAGTGATATGAATTCATAAAGCAATTAGCATGCAAAGGAAACCAAATAACAGGATAGTCACAATATGAGGAAAAGTCCCCCACAGGGGCAAAACCTTTTATTCCACTATAATTGTAAATCATAACTTACATGGTTATAATGAAATAGATTTTTGACACATGAATATCCTCAGGTGTCGATCGGTGTCGTCAGTAGTGGAACAATCGCAGTTACTCCACAAGAACACACAGTTCTATCTTCAGCAAAGATCCACACGTAGCAAACGTTAATGACCGTAGTCTTCAGCAATGAATCCTCGCGTAACGAATCCACATGGACATGCAGTCCAAATATCGATGTAGGTTATCCTCCCTACAAGAGTAAACTTCAATAAGATTGTATCTCGGGTTCCAAAACAATTCACTAAAGATTGGGATGTTTTGTGATAAAACAAAAGGTTTAAAGTCGTTAAAGAAGAAGACTAAATTATTCTACAGAAGAAGTTTTGTCTCTATTTAAAATCGTAGGTCTTCTTATGAAAAACGGAGTTGAAGACTCCTATTTATAAAAAAACTTAAGTTGGTGGGTCACTCAAACGAAACAACATGTCGTTTGAACGAAATACAATGTCATTTGAACGACAGGTATACTTCGCGAGAGACGCTGTCGTTTGAATGACATACTGTGTTGCTCAAATGACCTATCAAACGAGATTTCATGGAAAGATTGTAGATAATTTCGATACGAACCCGTGGCCGCCAGTTTCGTATTTTTCTATTTTTTTTAATTAGTTATGATTTTTCTACACAATGGTGTCCGAGAACAAAATCTTTAGATAGTATGAATTCAAAAAAATTGAACAAAAACATTTAAACCTCCCAAGATCTTTAAATTAATCGTTAAGGGACTTAAATAATTTCTCAGTAAAATTAACCTTATAGAGGCTTGAATGTTGAAGAAGCTTAATATTCGGATCCGTCTTAATACTTGAATGAACTTGAATAAATATTCGAAGGTTGTAGTGGTATACGACATACTCAATTGTGAACGGACAATGTAAAATAATGTCCTTACAAATCTCCCCCTATGTCTATGTCGGTAAAAAATAAAAACATTCGAATTATCAAATCAATATGCCTATACAAATGTAATACCCTCCCATGAACCGAAAAGTGAGAAGGTATCAGCTGTACAAGTCTTGAATTTTTTTTTCAAAAATCTTCAACTTAAAATCTTCAAACCTTTAAGATTTTCTCATCAGGGTGTGCAACATAATGATCATCAATCTTCATACCTATACACATGAGATAAAGAAAATACCATCGTGACGCATCAAGTTTGAAATGATATAAGAATAAACCAATCAATATAATCAAATCTCCCCCTTAATGAAAAACTCCCCCATAATTCGTTCTCCCCCCTTTTATTTGACCAAAATAGAAAAGGAAAATAATAAACCAAATAAATCCAAACGGGATGTCCCAGGAAACAAAGAAAACAAACTATTTTTTAATTTTTTTAATTTTTCATACAAAAATGCATAAAAAGATGTTACAAAAATCACACACCATGAATTTTCACTAAGATAACCAAATCATGGAAACGGAATGAATGTGTGTGAACAAATTCAATAGGTAAATTAACTCAATCAAGCATATGTGCACGATGCATAAGTGTACTCCTATCGAATGAACATAAAAAAATATTATTTGGTGTAAAATTGTTAAATTTAGATGATATCGACTAAATCATATCAACAAATGAAAGCCTAAGTGATTTTCACACCAATACCGTCCAAAACAATTTAGTGCCATTTCGAGAATTTTTCAAAGGATGTGCAAACCCATTAATTACTTTTCAACCAAAACTCCCTCATATAAAATAATGCAGGTTTTTATATGTAATGAGGTACTAAATTCTCAACATAGAGAAAACCTATTGGCCCATTATTGGCAGAATATTCTTTTTATTGCCATTCAATTTTTTTGGCCTCTTTTCAAACCTTATTGGACCCTAGATAATTTTTAATTCCTCACTTTTTTTAGGTCCAAAAAAAATTTCTCATGGGCAATGGTTTTTACATGCACCACTTTTGTTACTCTCGTATTATTGCACTTGGTTTCGTTTTAAGGACATGATTAAGATGAAAAGACTCGACCAACATGTGATATACAAGTACAATAATCAAACCAATCGTGCATGTGTGCAATAAAGGAAACCATGAGTCAAACACATAGGAAGTATCAACTAATAGCATCTCAATGACTCTAAACATCGTAAAGCACACATATGACATGATATATTGTCTCAAAACACTATCAAATTGTTACATAGATAAATGGAATGAAATTGTGACTATGTCATCTTAAGTGTCAATTCATATAAGGTGCAAACAAAATACAAAACTCTTTTTGGCTTTTTCAAAATTTTTCAAAATCGAATATCTTTTTGGTTTTTTGAAAAAATACATGGTAAATGTAGTACAATTAACAATAGGCATAATATCAGCATGGAATTCATCCTATGCTAGAAGACATAAATCACATAAATTAATCATTAGTCAAATCAGGTGTGATTAAATTAACAATGCAGTATTAGCAATTAAGCATGAAAACTAAGAATAACTGCATATAAACTATTCCTGAAGCAACTAATAGTACCAAAAATATAAGCAGATGAACACAGGGTACTGTAAGCAGAAAAGTGCAAAAAAACAAACATTTCATTCAAACGAAGTATAATGTCACTCGAACGAGAATGCTTGTCATTCAAACAACAGCTTCTCGCGACATTAAATCTTGCTCGAACAAGAAAATAACACTTCCACAATTTTGCCCAGATTATTAAACAGAGTCGTCCAGTGGAAAAAATTTCCCTAAACAGAACCAGGAAGGGCCTGACAAATCCAATACATTGTCAAAATAGTAGCGAAATAGCAAACTCAATAAATAAGTCAAAGTGATTCATAACACTAGCAAAAGTATATCAAGACCCACAATTAGTGTATGAAAAATATTAGCACAATCAAACAAAAGATATCACATGGGGTGAATCACGTGCAAGTAAATGTGAGTCGTGAACAAAAAGACCATAAGCCTCTAAATCTAATTTCCTCACCCAAATTAATGTGTAACGAGGTGTGGGGGTTTGAGGAATCGAATTTACTTTTCTATTAAACTTACAAGGTCCTTTTAAAACCCTGTAATAGAAACGCCTAAGATGACTTTGCTTACCTCAATGTGTGCAAGTGTAAGCCAGGCGGTGAATGTTACCTAAAGGTGGTCCTCTCCTTAAATTCCTAGGTGTCTCTCACTTGACAACCCTCGGTGTCTCTCTCTTAACAACCATAGGTGCCTCTCTCCTAACAACCCAAGGAGGCTCTATCACACGTGTGGGGTTGGAATTGGGAATAGGTGCGACACTCTCATTGAAGCTCATGCCATCCCTATCCTCCTTAATTTGGACAGTCCCTAAAATTGTATCTAACTTTTTGGACCCAGACTCCAAATCAAATTTCACCTTGATTGATTCTTTCAAACTCTTCTCAAGCTCACCTATCCTTGAATCGAGTAAGCGTCTAGAATCGTCAAACTCTAAAAGTTCCTTTTTCATAGTGTCCATCAACTCTCTAAGACTATCTCTCTCTCCCTCGACATATCCTAGCTTCTCTTTCAAAATTTTCTCACGTGCCCTAACTTCTTCAATTCAAACATAATTATCATTTTTAAGGCACGCTCTTTCAATCAAGCTTTCAATTTCAAATTTTCTTTCTTTATATTCAAAGCTTCAACCTAAAGTTTATTAAAGGACGTTTGCAAGTGACGCTCATCTGCACTTCCATCCTCACTCTCATCATCCTCACTATCATCACTAATCACACGGGTGGGAAGCTTTTGCCTAGAAGCATAAAAAACTTCTTCTTCTGAATCACTCTCACTAAGGGTAGAAATATGAGACGTTAATTTTTTAAATTTCTTTCTTAAATTTATGGGTCACTCATCTATCGTGTGAAAAATTCCTTCACATCCCGAACACCTCTCAGAATTGTTTTCAACAGAAGATATAAAACAGGAGTTCGTGTGAATTTTCCAATTAGACTTTTCAAAAAGTTGACATAAAAAATCTTCAAAACCACCAAAAGCCATTTTTAAGAAAAACGGGATCAACGCAATAACTTAGTGCAACAAGCTTTGACTCAAAAGTGCGTGAACAAATCAGGATCACGCGATAAATTAACGTAATCCACTCTGATACCAATTTAAAGAGTGCTACAGCGGAATAAATGAGACTTTTCAAATAAATCAATTTTATTTGTGTGTCAACAAAACCAGTTTTAATGAAACCCAAGTTTTAATTCAGCCCTAACATATGCATCTAAGTGATATGAAGTCATAAAGCAATAAGCATGCAAAGGACATCAAATAACATGATAGTCACAATGTGAGGAAAAATTTCCCACCGGGGAAAAACCTTTTATTCCACTATAATTGTAAATCACAACTTACATGGTTATAATGAAATAGATTTTTGACACACGAATACCCTCAGATTTCGGTCGGTGTCGTCAGCAATGGAACAACCTCACCTGCTCCACAAGAAGACGCAGTTCTATCTTCAACAAAGATCTACCCGTAGCGAACCTCAATGATCACAGTCTTCGGTAATGAATCCACACACAACGAATCCACATGGATGCGCAGTACAAATATCAGTGTAGGTTATCCTCCCTATAAGAGTAAACTTCAACAAGATTGTATCTTGGGTTCCAAAACAATTCACTAAAGATTGGGATATTTTATGAATTGAAAAACAAAAGGTTTAAAGTCCTTAAAGACGAAGACTAAAATATTCTACAGAAGCAGTTTCGTGTCTGTTTAAAATCGCAAGTCTTATAATGAAAAAAAGAGTTGAAGAATCCTATTTATAAAACAAACTTAAGGAAGTGGGTCACTCAAACGAAAAACATGTCGTTGAATGAAATACACTGTCGTTTGAACGACGAGTATACTTCGCGTGATACGTTGTCGTTTGAATGACATACCGTGTCGTTCAAACGACCTATCAGATGAGATTTCAGGCCAATATTGTAGATAATTTCGATATGAACATGTGGACGCCAGTTTCTTATTTTTCTGATTTTTTTTAATTAGTTTTGATTTTTCTATGGAAAGGTTTCTGAGAACAAAATCTTTAGATAGTATGAATTCAAAAAAATTAAACGAAAACATTTAAACATCCCAAACACTTTTGAATTAACTATAAAGGTACTTAAATACTTTCTCAACGAAATTAACCTTGCAAAGGCTTGAATGTTGAAGAATCTTGATAGTCAAATCCGTCACGATGCTTGAATGAACTTGAATAATTATTCGATGGTTGTAGAGGTATACGACATACTCAATTGTGAACGAATAATGTAAAATAATGTCCTTACATTTGAATTAGAAAAAAAATTGAGAGACACTAGTATGGTCAAAATTAATTTTGAATGCAGGTCCACTAAATTTGACAAAATATTAGGAATCGTCCACGTAAAAAAATACACTTGTCGTTCAGACTTTGATTCTTATAATGCTTATGCTAATAAAGCCAAAGCCACTATTTTGTGAGAATCACCTAGGAACATTTCCAAAGGTCAATCCCGAGGTTCTACTTTTCGTCGGGTCTTTAGCTGCTCACATTATTGTCGAAAAGGTCATCGTAGGAAATTTTGTTTTGATATAAAAAAGGATCCTTGGAAATCCAAGAGTAAGGTCACCAAGTTAGCCAAAGTCACCAAATCCCGAGATTGTCACTCTTCACTAGTTTGGGTTAGGAGATCAGACTTGGTAACTTTATAAAATAGGGTTTATGATTCTCATTTGATATCACGTGAAACCTCCCATGCTAAATTGAAAGGTTAAACGTGTTAGTTCTGTTTACATACTCTAGCGTTTTTGTGCTTCATGGTATATTTACGCTAGTTGTATGCATGTTTTTCATTTTCTAGTCTACTCTCCATGATTAATCACATGATAGAATTATGATTTATGTATATCTTTTGTATTTATTTTTATTTGTTTGTGTCATATTGAGAAAAATACAAAAAGATTTTCTTTATTTTTTCTGTTGAGTTAATTTTTTTTTGTTTGGTTGAAATTTTTGAAAAACTGAAAAAGATTTTTTTTTTGTGTGTATTTTAGTTTGACACCCTTTATGTAGCGTATACTTGAGTTTGAATCCTTTCCCTTTTTGCTTCTATGTGGCTAGAACTTTTGGTTAAGATTTTAAATCCTTAAAATGTTCTTTGTCATGCTTACATGGAGTAGTTGGATTTTGTGTTGCCTAATGGATTCTATTTTTATAAGCCTTGTTTCACACATGCACGAGCTCATTTTAAATTTAACTTCTAATGTATATTTAAGCTAAGTGAGATGTTATCCAATAAATTTAGTCATCTATATGTTGCTATGACTATGGAGGATTTGTGCATGTAATAACCGTTTCCCCGATTTAAAAATTAGAAAAATATTTATTCGGTGTTGTAGTTTTTTATCAATGGAATCGGGTTACAAAAGACAAAATTACTTTGCGTGGAAAACCACTATTGAATATTTGGCCTTAAAAAATATGGCATTATAAAAAAAAAATTAGCCGAGGCCTCTTTAGTTTAGTTGATATGTTCAAAATAAAAATAAAAAGAAAAAGAAAAGGAAAATTATGAGGAGTTTTGTTGGATGTATCAACGGGTTTGCACAATGACTTTATATCCTAGTTATGATTTTATTATCATGACTCTATTGGTTTGTAGAATCATCGAAATTCTAGGCTTGTGTGCATTATGTATGTTTGTTCATTGAGTTCAATCTATATTCTCACATGAGGCAATATCTAAATGTGATGAAGTTTTACAATCAGATGAGAACTCCGTGAACATGTTTGAGGTGATTGGGTCTATATTCCTTTGGTATCTAGTTCACACCCCTTCACTTTTCGTTTACCACATGTATTTGGACACATTTTTACCATACGAGTGTGAAAAGCTTATTATATTTTGTGTCATTTATGGTGTTTAGACCTATGTATATGGGCATGTGCGTTAGTGATATTCATTGTGTGTGTGTGTGTGTGTGTGTGTGTGTGTGTGTGTGTGTGTGTGTATATATATATATATGGTATTTTTTTTTGAGTCTTTGCCTTGCTTGCTAGTCCATATATGCTTTAATGTTATAATTAGTATCGATATTGTTGTGAATTTTCGTTGATATCCCATGCTTAGCGCAATACATTTGAAGTGGTATCTTTTTGTTATCGTATCATAGTTGGTTTCCATTAGTATTTGTATGGATTAGTTGTACTTCATTGTTACCCATATGCTTAAATGTTCTTATCACCTTATTAACCATTGCATGTTTAACTTGTTTTTCCTTATTCATATCCATTTTCTTAGGGGAGTATTTTCTTTAATTGGGGGAAGAAATAAGTTACGTTTTATGATTCTAAACCTTTGTCTATTCTTGAAGAAAAAGGAGGAGCAATGGTATCTAAACATTTACTTTGGGGAGATTAATCTTAGGAGGAGTAGATAAAGGGGGAGAATTATTTAAGGGGGATTATTTATTTACATTGCATTTAATATTGTTATCTTACCTATGCATTTGATGGTGTGCTTAAGTGTTCAGGAAATTACCTTTAGCGGCATCTTTAAAGCGACAAAGCGGTTTATCCTTGGGTTGAGCCATAACGTCTATATTTTTATTTTGTTTTGAGTGGGATGTTGTGTCTTGATGATCTTGATGGCCCTTTAGGATTTTTGATTGGGTTTTGTCTCGGAATAGCCAAAGGGGGAGATTTGTAAGGACATAAATTTCCAATTGAGTCCATATGTAGTATTGACTCAATTCCGGATAAAACCATTTGACTCATAGGATAGATGTTTGTTCCTATCAAGTCTGTGACATTTGAAGAAGTTGAAGACGTAGCGGCCAAGAATTAAATTTGCATCCTTGTCGGGTTTCGTGCCACATGTTTCACGTCATCAACATTTGAGAATTCCAAGGCTCCAAAGGGATGAATGCGTTTTATATATATAGGAACTTGGAAATTTTATTGGGTGTATTTCATAAAATACGTTTTATGATATTTTTTATTCAGAAAATCTCTTTAGAACTTTTTTCAAAATTTTTTGGGCTTAAAAGTTAAAAATAAAAGTCTCTGAATTTTCGTTTGAGACGGATTATCGTTCAAACGAGAAATCGAACGAGTTTTCCAATGACTTTGTCTTATACTCTCTGCATTATCGTTGGAAAATTCATTAGAATGAAGTCATTCAAATGAGACTTCGAACGAACTTCAAATGAGTTTGGGACAATGTTTTCTAAAATGTTGTTCAAAAAGTCATTCGATGGCCTTAGCAGTTTTCTGACAGTTTCTTTAAAAACTTCCCACTTGACCACTTGTTTTACCACTCCTTTTTCCTGAATAACTATGTGCGGGAAACACTTTTTATCATAAATTTTTCATTCCCTCCAAGAGAAAAAGAGATAAACATCTTGAGAGAAAAAGTTCCATTTTATTTTTATGTTTTTAATGGATTAAAATTCTACAAAACACACATACACCCATGTTTGTTTAATTACAAGCTTTCATATATATATATATATATATTTTTTTTTCTTTTTTTCTTGGAGAGTTTGTTTAGCATCGGGTTTTCTCTACATCAACAAGAAGAGAAGTTTGGGTTCATTCTCTACCCATAAAGGAGAAGAAGTTTGTACTCTGGCTTTCTCACATGGTAAAAGGAACCATGTGTTGTTGACGGTGGGTGTGCCTCCATTAGGGGACTCCAAAATTTTAGTGGACGCCGGAGTTATCTACAAGGAAGATGTTGAAGAATGAAGGAAGCATCGGGGCTTGAAGGAGTCGAGTCGAGTCGAGTGTTGTAAGTCTTCTTATTACTTTCTTTGTAAACCTACCGTACCTAATGGATTCGTTAGGCCACGGTCGTCCAAGATTTTTTCTATTTGGATTTTCCTCATACATCGACGCATAGTGAGATTTTTTATTTTTATCTTGCAAAAATACCTTACATGCCTGCTAGGATAATCAACATAAAAATTAGTTTAAATCTCACACTTGCTTAATTTGGTGCTAATTTAGGTTTGGATAATTTGGGTAAATTTAATTTAATTCATTTCCAGAATTTTAATTTGATAAAATTTGATTTGGCCTATATTGAAAATTATAATAAATCATTGTTAGGTAAATTTTAGGACTTGGGTTGAATTAATTTTGTTTAAGTGGATATTAATAGGTTTGAGTAGATTAATTTCACTTTAACTTTAACTTAATTTTAATTTTGAAGAAATTAAAATTTGAAGTTTGTTTTTGATTAAAAGTTATTTTGATATTTTAGTTGGGAATTTAATTGAACCATCACATTATTTTCAAGAATTTAAAAGTTGAGGTGCTTGTGTTCCAACAAGTGGTATCAGAGCTAGATTCGCTAAGTTATTGCGTTTAGGTCCTTTTTGTGTTTAGCTTAAAAATGGAGTTTTCCCCGTTTTCAAAATTTCCAGTTTTTGATGGTTCTAATTACGCGTACTGGAAAGCACGTATGGAATCAACACTAAAGTCCAAAGATGAGCGGGTTTGGCTATCTATCGTTACTAGGTGGTCCCCACCTACTTGTTTAGTAAAAAATGAACGTGTCCCCAAAACCATAGAGAGATGGAGTGAGAATGAACTTAAACTAGCCAATTTTAATTCCCGGGGCTTGAATCCTTTGTTTAGCTCGGTCACACCGGATGAATTTCGACGTATCATGACGTGAGAAACCGCTAAAGAAGCTTGTGATATTTTGTAACTCACCTATGAGGAAACTAATGTCGTAAAATCTTCGAAACTCCAAAACCTCACCAGCCAATCCGAGACCATAAAAATATTTGAAATGAAACGTTTGGAGAATTTTATGCTATACATTCAGATATTTTTGATTCATCATTTAATTTGGGAGAAAAAAATATCCAACGGTCGAGTAGTAAAGAAAATTTTAAGGTCCTTACACGATAGATTTATTCCTAAAGTGACCGTATTGAACTCTTTACCCACTTTAGCCTCTACGAAACCAGAAGCGCTCGTAGGTGATTTACAAACCTATTAACTCAATATGTTTTCCTCTAAGACCGAAAATAAGAAAGATAAGGGAATCACTTTGAAAGCACGAAAAGAGAAAAAATAAGTTTCGAATGATGAGAGTGATTTTGACTCGAAAGATATGGCAATGTTTGCAAGGAAATTTAGAAAATTTCTCAAGACTAATAATGAGAGTCTTAAAAATGAATATAAGAAATTTGATAAATCCAAGTATAACAAGCTTGAGAAGTTCCCCAAAAATCATAATGAAGATCTTAATAGGGACGCGTCAAATCGTTGTTTTGTATGTGAAAGGTATGGCCATGGGTGTTTTGAATGTCCCACTAAACTAAGGATAGAGGGAAAGAAACTGATTTCATACAATGCCACCCTTAGTGATAGTGATAAGGAAGAGGGACCCGATTCCCCCATTGAGTGCAACTTTACCACGTTCATGGAAAGTCATGTAAGTGATAGTGAGAACTCGTCTAATGATGAAATTATAATACATGACTCTTCTGAGGACTTTCTTTGTGAATCCCAAAAATTGGATGGTAATGAGAGTGGAGATAAAAGAGAGAGTGAAAATAAAGAAGAGGTTGATGTGAGTGAGCTTCAAGTATCTTTTCTAGAATTATATGCCGAATCAATTGAATTGAAAAGGGATAATTTGAAGTTAGAATCTAGTTCAAGAGAGAGTGCCAAGGTCGTTGCTGAGAGTACTTTCATCGAAGACCTTAGGATGCATGAGAGAGCTCTTCATGAGAAGCTTGAATATGCTGAAGGCGAGAGAGATAGACTTATAGGTTTAATGGAAACAATGAATAAAGATATTCTCGTGTTTGAAGAGAGGAAGATTTTATTAGATTCTAGGATATTAGAACTAGAACAACAATTGAGAGACTCTAGTAAGGTAAAATTTGATTTGGAATGTAGATCCGCTAAATTAGATAAAATATTAGGAACCATCCGAGTTGAAAATGACACTTGTGGTTTAGTCTTCGATTCTTATAATGCTTCCACTAATAAAGCCAAAACCACTATTTTGAGAGAATCACATAGGAACATTTCCAAAGGTCAATCCTTAGGTACTACTTTTTTTGGGGGGTTTACTTGCTCACATTCTGGTCGAAAAGTTCATCTTAGGAAAAAAAAATTAATCTAAAAAAGGATCCTAGGAAATCCAAGAGTAAGGTCACCAAGGTAGACAAGGTCACCCTATCCCGAGATTTTCACTCTTCACTGGTTTGGGTTAGGAGATCCAACTTGGTAACTTTACAAAATAGGGTTTATGATTCTCATTTTCTATCACGTGAAACCTCCCATGCTAAATTGTAAGGTTAAATGTGTTAGTTTTATTTACACACTCTAGCATTTTTGTGCCTTATGATATATTTATGCTTGTTGTATGTATGTTTTTCATTTTCTAGTCTATGCTCTATGATCAATCACATGCTAGAATTATGATTTGTTTATATCTTTTGTATTTATTTTTATTTGTTTGTGTCATATTGAGAATAATAAAAAAAAAATTCTTTATTTTTTTGTTGAGTTAATTTTTTTTTAATTGGTGAAAATTTTTGAAAAACTCAAAAAAGATTTTTTTGTGTGTGTATTTTAGTTTAACACATTTTATGTAGCATATACTTGATTTTGAATCCTTTCCCTTTCTGCTTCCATGTGGCTGGAACTTTTGGTTAAGATTTTTAATCCTTAAAATGTTCTTTGTCATGCTTGCATGGAGTAGTTGGATTTTGTATTTCCTAATAGATTCAATTTTTATATGCCTTGTTTCACACATACACGAGCTCATTTGAAATTTAACTTTTCATGTATATTTAAGCTAAGTGAGATGTTCACCTATCAATTTAGTCATCTACATGTTGCTATGACTATAGAGTATTTGTGCATGTAATAACAACTTCCCCGATTTAAAAAAATAGAAAAATATTTATCCGGTGTTGTAGTTGTTCATCAATGGAATCGGGCTGCGAAAGACAAAATTACTTTGCGTGAAAAGACACCATTGAAGATTTGGCCTTAAAAAATATGGCACTATAAAAGAAAAATTAGCCAAGGAGTTTTTAGTTTTGTTGATATGTTCAAAAGAAAAAGAAAATTATGAAGAGTTTTGTTGGATGTATCAACGGGTTTACACAATGACTTTGTAACCTAGTTATGCTTTTATTGTCATGACTCTATTGGTTTTTAGAATCATTGAAATTATAGGCTTGTGTGCATTGTGTATGTTTGTTCATCGATTTCAATCTATATTGTCACACGAGGCTATATCTAAATGTGATAAAGTTTTACAATCAAATGAGAACTCCGTGAAAATGTTTTAGGTGATTGGGTCTATATTCCTTTAGTCTCTAGTTCACACCCCTTCACTTCCATTTACCACATGTATTTAGACTCATTTTTACCATACGAGTGTGAAAAGCTTATTGTAATTTGTGGTGCTTATACCTATGTATATGTGCGCGTGCGTTGCTGATATTCATTGTGTATATATATGGTATTTTTTTGTTTTTGAGTCTTTGCCTTTCTTTCTAGTCCATAGATGCTTTGATGTCATAATTGGTATCGATATTGTTGCGAATTTTGGTTGATATCCCATGCTTAGAGCAATAGATTTTAAGTGTTATCTTTTTGTTATAGCATCATAGATGGTATCCATTAATATTTGTATGGATTAGTTGTACTTCATTGTTGCTCATATGCTTAAATGTTCTTATCACCTTATTCACCATTGCATATTTAACTTGTGTTTCCTTATTTATCCCTTTACTTGGGGGAGTATTTTCTTTAATTGGGGGAGAAATAAGTTATGTTTTATGATTCTGAACCTTTTGTCTATTCCTGGACAAAAAAGGAGAGAAATGGTATCTAAACCTTTACTTCAGCGAGATTTATCTTGGGGGAGTAGGTAATGGGGGAAAATTATTTGAGGGGGAGTATTTATTTACATTGCATTTAATATTGTTATATTTCACATGAGTTTGATGGTGTGCTTAAGTGTGCAGGAAATTCCTTTTAGTGGCATCTTTAAAGCGGCAAAGCGGTTTGTCCTTGGATCGAGTCATATCATCTGTATTTTTATTTTGTTTTGGGTGGGATGTTATGTCTAGACGAACTTGACAATCCTTTAGGATTTCTGGTTGGGTTTTATTCCAGAATAGCCAAAGGGAGGGATTTGTCAACACACAAATTTCCAATTGAGTTCATATGTAGTATTGGCTTAATTTTGAACAAAACCATTTGAGTCATAGCATCGATGTTTGTTCCTATCAATCCTATGACGTTTGAAGAAGTTGAAGACATAGCGGCCAAGAATAAAAGTTGCATCTTTGTCGGGTTTCTTGCCACATGTTCCACCTCATCAACATTTTAGGATTCCAAGGCGCCAAAGGTATGAATGCATTTTATATATATAGGAGCTTGGAACTTTTATTGGGTGTATTTCATAAAATACCTTCTATGATATTTTTTATTCAAAAAATCTCTTTAGAACTTTTTTCAAAAGTTTTTGGGCTTAAAAGTGAAAAAAAAAAGTTTGTGAATTTTTGTTCGAATGAGATTTTCATTTGAACGAGAAATCGATTGAGTTTTCCAACGACTTTGTCTTATACTTTGTGTATTCTCGTTAGAAAAGTTGCTCAAACGAGACTTCGAACTAACTTCAAACGAGTTTTGGGCAATGTTTTCTAAAATATCGTTAGAACGAGCTCATTGGAACGACTTGGTCAGTTTTCTGACAGTTTGTTTAAAAACTTCCCACTTGCCCACTTATTTTCCCACTCCTTTTTCCTAAATAACTATGTGCGGGAAATATTTTTTATGATAACTTTTCATTCCCTCCAAGAGAAAAAGAGAGAAACATTCTTGAGAGAAAAAGTTTCATTTTGTGTTTATGTTTTTAATGGATTAAAATTCTACAAGACACACACACACACCCATGTTCGTTTAATTCCAAGCTTTCATATATATATATATATATATATACACTAGGGTGTACCTGTGCCGATGGAACGACGATAAATTTATTTTCATGATAGTTTGTACCCGTGTCGATGGCACGGTGATAAAATGTTCCCGTAATGGCACGTATGATATTATTCCATGATATTTTCTCTTTTATAAAACTTTACAATGCCTCGTATGATATTATTCATCTCACACCGTTGTAATACTATCGAGTAAGAAAACAATAATTATTTTAAAAAATCTTACACTTGATAAAACGAAACCTATAACAAAAAACAAAAAGGCATAAAATAAAAATTTCTAACGAAGATAAATCAAGGAATGAGTGATAAATCATAACATATTTGCATTAACACTACAATTTCCAAATGAATAACACCCCAATCTTTGGACATTGTTTTTTCTCCTCGGGCCACGCATCTGAGAATGTCTTAGGCAATAGGTTATGTGCTCTTAGTTGATTATTTTTACCCGCTAATGAACTGTTCTTAACAGAGAGATTTAATAATAATTATAAACAACTCTGGAGTAAGCACCGGATCAATTACTGGTTCTTCATTTATCCAAATACAAAGTTCACTTTTCCTAAGAATATTAATACATGAAGGCTTTTGTCATACTCACTTCCATCACGTTAATAAAACATCCCAACTATTTTTAGTAAAGAAACTATTTTTAATAACATTTCAACTATTTTTAACTTTTAAGAACTATTTAACGAAACATTTATTTAAAAAGCAACTTTCTATGTGTTTTAAAAAAAAAGTTTATGAAAAGTAATATGTTTATAACTCGATTTCTATAAAAACTAAAAATCTGTATTTTCAATAAAAATATGCTTTTTAAAAACAAAACTATTTTAATAAGAAAATATTTTTTCTAAATTTTTTTAACTCATTTAGTCCATCAAACACTTATTTACCCAATATTAAAGGTCCATTATTTTTTAACTTAACTGATGAGACCATTTCTGGTACACTTAGGGCCCTTGGCTTATGTAATTGGTTAGAATGATTAGATCAATGTTTATCATTTGGTATTGTTTAGTTCATTAGTTCATTACCCACCATACCTGTTGCTAAGAGGAGTATATACAAAAATCGTAAAAAAAATGAAAGGAGCATTTAGGTGTTTATATGAGAGATAGACTGTAGCTTTGATAGAGAGAGAAACAAAGAGAGAGAGAGAGCTATGATTAGAGTTGAAGAAGGTGGGTTGTGCTTGTGAGCTATAGTATAGTGAGAGAAATAGGGGAAGTTAGAGAAAGCACACATGGCTCAAGGTCTTGATCCTTGTGTTTACCAACACGTCTCGTGTTTTCCAACTTGACTTGAGAAGCGTGTCTTGACAGTCGAAGCATTTGCGTTTGGTTTATATGACGTGGCAACATATGATGTGGCAGCCCCTATAGATACAAAACCTATTTATATAAGTTTTGTATACAAATTTTTGTATGACATGGCATGAATAGTGAAAACCCCCTCCTCCTTTATTATAGAGATATATATATTTTGCTTGGAGAGTTTGTTTGGCACCGGGTTTTCTCTACACAAAAAAGAAGAGAAGTTTTGGTTCATTCTCTACCCATAAAGGAGAAGAAGTTTGTGCTGCGGCTTTCTCACATGGTGAAGGGCACCATATGTGGTTGACGGTGGGTTGTGCCTCCAGTGGTGGACTCTAAGATTTCGGTGGACGCCGGAATTATCTATAAGGCACAGGTTGAAGAACGAAGGAAGCGTCGGGGCTTGAAGGGTTCGACTTGAGTATTTTAAGTCTTCTCGTCACTGTCTTTATAAACATATCGGACCTAATGGATTTGGTAGGCCAGGGCCGTCCGAGGGTTTTACCATTTGGTTTTTTTTCGTACATCAACGCATAGTGAGATTGTTTATTTTTATCTTGCAACAATCACCTTAGATGCCTTCTAGGATAATTAAGATAAAAATTGGTTTAAATCTCAAACTTGTTTAATTTGGTGCTAATTTAAGTTTGGATAATTTGGGTAAGTTTAATTTGATTCATGTCCAGAATTTAATTCGATAAAATTTTATTTGGCTTATATTGAAAATTAGAATAAATCACTTTTAGGCAAATTTTAGGACTTGGGTTGAATGAATTTTGTTTAAGTGGATATTAATAGGGATGAGTAGATTAATTTCAATTTAAGTGTAACTTAATTTTAATTTTAATTTTGAAAAATTAAAATTTGATGTTTGTTTTTGACTATAAGTTGTATTGATATTTTAGTCGGGATTTTAATTGAACCATCACATTATTTTCAAGAATTTAAACGTTGAGGGGCTTGTTTTCCATCAAACCAAAATAGTTATTTTCGAGTTTGAATGCACCAAATTAATGGTGTTTAATTGCAAGTCCCTTCTCGCCATTTTGAGAGTGTATGGATGAGTGTCGTCTTGTCCTACACTGTCGTCTTGTCCTACATTGTCATCTCTATGAGAGAGTTTGACTGTCATACTACTAAATTAATGATTTTTAAAGGAACCATAATTAAATGATTTTCAAATTTGAGTGCTTCAAATTAATGGTGTTTAATTGCAAGTCCCCTATTGTCGTTTTGAGAGTATTTGGATGAGTGTTATCTCGTCTTTCACTGTCATCTCATCGAGAGAGTTAACTCTTATACCACAAGATTAATGTTGTTTAATTGCAAGTCCCCTCTCATCGTTTTGGGAGTGTATGGATGAGTGTCGTACCGTCCTACACTGTCATCTTGTCGAGAGAGTTTGAATCTCATACCACCAAATTAATTATGTTTAAAGGAACTATAATGAAATTATTTTGAAATTTTCTTAGTGTTTTTCACTAGCCTGGTGATGTTATCACACTGTTCCCCCTCTCGGTGTTATTGAGAATCCATGGATGAGGTAAGACCCATCTAGGTTCTCATGTCACCGAGAATGAGTTAATGCTAATTCATTAAACGAGTGATGTTTTTACCTCAAGATAACTTAAAACATATAA
Organism: Sambucus nigra; assembly: GCA_949130495.1. NCBI lineage: Eukaryota > Viridiplantae > Streptophyta > Magnoliopsida > Dipsacales > Adoxaceae > Sambucus > Sambucus nigra. The sequence continues at coordinate 696,892,813 of OX422208.1, forward strand.
TTTGAACAACTCATACAACAAAGATATAAGGGAGCACTTGAGAATTTTCCCATTCATGACTTTTAGAACATTTATCATACAATGGAAAAATAAAACTTTTACGAAATCCTATTGATAGTATTTCTTCAAATGATCAGTGTTCCTTGGGTTTGAGAATAGCTCTCCCTCAAAATTCTCATGTCTATAGGTGACAGAAACATCTTCTTCAGTAACTTTTTGTGGTTCATGCCAATTTGGGTGGAGCTTATTCAATTTTTACCTGGATTTTTTCAAAACTTTATACCCAATGGCTATTGGACTAGCCTTAACTCTCTTGATGTAAAATTTTGCAATCCTCTTTTAACAAGAAGCCTGTCTAACCTCTGCATCTTCCCGTCTCTCTTCGATGAGTTCCAAGTCTAATCTTCTCTCCTCTGCATTTGCCTCTAGGGTATATTTTTGAACCCTATGACTTGGTAGGCCAATCTCAGGGGGTATCAAAGCCTCTGAGCCGTAAATGAGCATGAAATGGGTCTCCCATGTTGGCATTCTTTATATCGTCCTATCTACCCACAGGACGGAAGGTACTTCTTCTGTACAAACTCCCTTGGCATCTACCAATTTCTTTTTTATCTCGTCTAAGATAGTTCTATTTGTCACCTCAGGCTGGCCATTTTCCTAAGGTGGGCCTGGTGCTGAATAAAACTGTTTATGTCGACCCTCTTATAATAGGCCTCTAGGGATGAGTTCTTGAATTATTTACCATTAATGAAGATCCAAGTGCTGGGTAGACCATACCTAGAGATGATATTCCTCAAAATAAATTTAACGGTCTTCATCTCGGTTATGGTGATCATGGGCTCAGCCTCAACCCACTTAGAGAAATAGTCAATTGCCATAATAAGGTATTTGTAATTTTCTGTTGCTCTGGGCAGGTGTCCTACCAAGTTAACCCCCAAGCTGCAAATAGCCAATGAGAAGTAATATATGACATGGATTGATGAGGTTGATGATGAATGCATGTATATCTCTGATATTTGTTATACCTCTTTACATAGATGGCTGGATGTTTGGCCATGGTCGGCCACCAATACCCTTGACTGTCTATTATCTTTGCCAAAGATCTCCCTCCTAAATGTCTTGAACAACACCCCCATGAATATCTCTCAATATATACTCCACCTCTATTGGATGAACACATCGTTTGAAAGGTAGGAGGAACTCTTTCTTGTAAAAGACATCTCCTATGTTCGAGAACTTTATTGCCTTGTATCTTAACTTTTTTCTCTCCACATTTGACTCTAGTAATTCACCATATATGATGTATCAAATTAGGGGATCCATCCATGATGCCCTTGGGTTTAAGTTTAAGAAAAAAACTGTATTGTCCTCTTCTTTAATGGTCAGTCGATGTAGGATCTCCATGGGCACTGATCGTTTGATCTTAGTTCTTGTTACAAATGCTAACCTTCCCAGGGCATCGACTCAACTGTTGTATAAATGAGGGATTCTTTTGAGATTTACCTCTTTGAAGTTCTTCATCATTGTCTTCATCCTTACCAGGCATTTGTCCATCCTTTTATCTTTATCCTCATAGACCCCAAGATATGATTTACCACTAATCGAGAGTCATTATGAACTATTATCTATCTAATTTAACATTTTGACAAGGGAGATTCATGCTAAAAGAGCTTCATATTTCATCTCGTTATTGGATGCCTTAAAGCTGAATCTCAGTGCGTATTTGATGTTGGTTCTATCTAGGGCGAATACTATTAACCTGACTCCACTCCTTGTTTCACATAAAGATTCATCTACATATAGGCTCCAAATTATTCCTTCTTTCGAGAAGGAACCTTCATGTAGAAATCCATTCCTGAAAAAATATTTTTTTCTTCATTGTCAGCAATAACTGACCTTTCTACACTAGTCTCGACCTCGGTCGGGCTTTCACGTTCCCTTTTTGGCTCATTTGCTGGTACTTTAAACTCTTCACTATCGGCCTCATGCTAATTGAACTCGGCTGTAAAGTCAGCCAAAGATTGCCTTTTAATTATGATTCTGGACTAATAGACAATATTAAATTCTCCTAGATCTATCGACCAAGCCATCAGCCTACCCAATTTCTCAAGTTTATGGATGACCTATCTCAAAGGAGAGTTAGTGAGGATGACCATCGTGTGAGCTTGAAAATAGGGTTACATCTTTCTAGAGGCATGTATCAAGGCATATAATAACTTTTCCATTTTAGGGTATCTCTGCTCGGCCCCTTGAACGACCTTATTATTAAAGAATATTGATTTCTACAAACCCGTCATCACCTCGTACGATCGCTGCACTAATTGCCGAATCAGATACAACCAAATATACATACATCTTCTTTCCCTGAACTGGATGGGATAACAGAATTGGGGAGTCTAAATGAGCTTTGAGTTCCTGGAACACCTTTTCACATTTTTCTTCCCATTCGAAGGTTTTCTTTAAGATTTTGAAGAAGGGCAGACATTTATCTATGGACCTTGATATAAACCTATTCAGTGCACCTACTCATCCGATCAGCCTCTGAACATCCTTAATGGTCTTCGGAGTCGTCATCTTAATTAAGGATTTTATCTTTTTAGCATTTCCTTCAATTCCCCACTAATTGACAATGAATGGCAAGAATTTACCCGTTCCTACCTCGAACACACTCTTTGTGGGGTTAAGATTTATACGGTACTCGTCCATGGTGTTAAAAGTGCGCTCAAGGTCAGCCACATACGCTCGACCTTGAATCTTGTTGTTAACTTGTCATCCACATATACTTTCACAATTTTGCCATTCTATTCCTCGAACATCTTATTCACAAGTCTTTGATGTGTTACCCTAGCATTTTTTAGGCCGAAGGGTATGACCTTGTAGTAATACGTGCCTTTGTCTATGATAAACGAGTTTTTCTCAGCATCGACTGGGTCCATAAATATTTGATTCTTGCCTGAATAGGGATCCATACAACTCATCAGTTCATGACCAATCGAGGCATCTACCATCTGATCAATACTCGGTAGGGGGAAGTTGTCTTTCGAATAAGCTTTGTTCAAGTCGGTAAAGTCTACACACATCCAACATTTACTATTTGTATTTGGTAGGATGATTTCATTAGCCATCCACTCTGGATATACCACTTCCATGATGAACTCGTCCTTCTTTAGATTTTTAACTTCATCTCTTATTACCTCTTACTTTTCTCCGGAATAAATTCACTGCCTCTATCTGATCGACTTTACTCTTTCATCCACATTCATCTTGTGGCAGAGAATCTTTGGATAAATTCATGGCATGTCCTTGTGACTCCAGGAGAAAATACTTTTCCTTTCCCTCAACAGCTTGATCAACTCATCCTTTATTTCTTTATTCAAGGCTTTGCTAATTTGGACGATTTTTTTACTCGTCCTTGTTGAGGATGACTGATTCTACCTCTTTAGCGGCTTCACTTTTCTTCAATTTTATTCCATCCCTCGGGTCAAGAGTATCAATGTTATGAGTGGTGGTGGCTTTTTTGTGATCTTCTCTCTCTTCGACAGAGTTAAAGTAGCATTCTCGTGCCTCTACTTGATCACCCCGAACTTCCCCTACACTATAGGGAGTCGAGATTTTTATCATTTGTTATAAAGTAGAGGGAACTACCTCAAATTGCTTGATGGCTACCCTTCCCATGATAATATTATAAGCCGAGCAGACATTTTTATCCATTTCAAAGAAATTTATCTTTTTTGTGAGGCATCTCAACCTAGTTCTCAAACACATGTCTGTCTCATATACCCCCAGAGGATGGACTTTTTCGCCACTAAATCCAATTAAAGGCTAGTGGTATGGGACACGTCTCTTCTTGCTAAGACCCAAATTGTTTGAATCATTCCCAAAACATCATGTCAGTCGAACTCCTTCCATCGATGCGTATTATGGAAATCTCATATCCATTCTCTCTTGTTGTGATCACTAGGGGTCATCATAAAGTGTCAGGATCCCCTTGAAGTCTAACCTTGAGAAACCTATGACCAAGGTGTCCATTCCCACCTTCTTACTCTTACTCGTCTTGGATTTAACTGTAAACGATTTTACCATTTCACTTTTTAGGACTGCCTTAGCCTCTGCAACCTGGGATTTCCTATCGGCCATGTCTTTGTTGCCACTTGCTAAATAATCAAATATTATCTTTACTTCGAAGGAGATCGTATATAGTCAACCATTGGGTGTTGGGACCTTTGGTGGAAGATAAGGATAAACCTCATCATCATTATCAGAAGCATAATCATTTCTTTTTTCTTAGACATCCTATTTAGGCTTTCCATCTCGTTTCTTTCGGGTGTCATCTCTGTTACCACTGGCCCCCCTCTTATCAACATATTTCCTGAGCTTTCCTTGCTTCAATAATTTCTTGATCTCATCTTTAAGTGCAAAGCACTTATGAGTCGTGTGGCCGTGATCCCGGTTAAACTCACACCACTTGCTCTTATCCCTCTTGTGAGAGGGCCTCTCAGCTTTTTTAGCTATCACAGAGATCGATCATCTGATCACGTTCAGTATCATATTCGGACTGATCATCAGTGGAGTCTAGTGAGAGAACTTATCATTCATTGACCTCTTTTTACCTTACTTTCCTTTGGATTTCTAGGTTTTACTACCACTAGCTCCTTTTATCGTCGTTTCCCCTAATATCCATGGAGTCCTTCGCATTCATGAACCTCCTGACTATGGCTAGGAGTTTAACCATTATTTTGGGAGGATCTTCGGGTAGCTTTCATAGGATTTTTCCCTTCTGCAATCCCCATGAGGGCAGTCATAATAATTCGTTCATCGTAGTCTTATCCTTCCATCTTTTCTCTATTAAATTGGGCTATATAGTCTCTTTGAGACTCATTTTCCCTTTCTTTATGTGCAACAGATGTGTGGTCTTCTTTTGAGGCTTTATTTTGAAGTAAAAATTATGGATAAACCTTTCAGCCAACTGCTTAAAATTGTCAATAGAGCTCTTGGGGAGAGATGTGTACCATAACTGAAGAGATGTCGGCAGCTGACTGGTACATTTCCACATGATGAACAGGGTTCGTGCTCCCATTGTACTTTATCATGACAACTGGCGACTTGAACTTGGCTAGGGTTAGGTAGCTTACAATTCTTGTAACGAGTGGTGACCCTTCCATGTAACCCCTCTACAGAGGGTGTCATGTCTTTAGGATATCATCGATATTTTATTCAATCCTTTCTATGGAACTATCCTTTGGCTTGTCGATTGCTGCTGCATTACCTCCTCCAGCTGTAATAGCATTAGTCCTAGCCACTTCTCCATCGGTTAGGAATTGCATAAGTTCTCTATCGGTCATCCTTTAATCACTATAAACCTCTCTTTGTTCTTCAGCTCGAACTTGTGGAGGCCGACTGTTAAAACATCCTCCATTTCACCTGGAGCCTGCAAAACTACGGGACAGAGAGAGTCGGTCTCATAGATCACCAATTGGATAAAGTCTATAAAAACTCGACCCTATACTTAATCTGTTCAGTGCTGAAGCCCTGGGCTGGACATATCGGCTCGGCCTCTCATTATTTTCTTCTATTAATCAGGATTGGATGCACTATATCTCCATAATTTTCATAGGGCTCCTAGTATTCGCCCTCATCACAACCCTGGTCGTCTTGGCATTCCTGACCTCATCTTTCTAGGCACAATATCCTAGGGTTGGCCACATCTTTGTGTCTCTACTGCTATGGACTTTCTTTGAGTGGATCCGAGGGTGGTCCCTTATCATCAAATCTACACCCTCCCCGGAGGCCAGAGTTATCATTTTTACTACAACGCCAATAGGTCTAGCCATCACATTTTAACTGAAGGAAATAAGTTGTTCCTACATTTTCTATTGGTTGGCCACTAGCGAGTGCACCGCCATTGCGACCTTATACATATTTGATTGAGGAGGCGCCTTACTAGAGCTGGGGCTAACACCATGAAACAAATCGGGCGACATCTATTTCGGCAAATGAACGGGACAAATGGTGAATTGGATGAGCTATGTGAGCTGGAGAAAAGCTTGAAAAACTCAGCAAGATCTCTTTCAATGGTGATACAGATCCAACCAAGTTTGGAAATGGATCACCACCATAGAATCAAGTGAGATACAAGTTGAAAATGAAGAGGAAGAAGACTTATAACCTTCGTTCCCATAGATGGTGCCAGGTGATGATACCAGATATAGTATCAACAAGTAAAATAGTTTGATCTCAATCCAGAATAGCTTTACAAGTGTAATAATTATGTTTAAACATGTGTGTAAGTAAAGAAGGAGAAGAGGAGAATAGGAAAAGAGGAGAAGAGGAGTAAGACTAGAATATAAGTGGTTCAACCATTTGGCCTACTCCATTGTGAAAATAAGTATGAACGTCACTATAAAATGGGTTCTAATGGCCTTAGTGATAAAATTCTCACTACTTTCTCTATCTACTGTTAAAAGGAATAAAGCTTAGGCTAGGGTTTGAATATTTTGATCCCTCACAATGATGTAGAAGATGAGTATATATAATGCTTGGGATACGTATTGTACTCTACAGGGATGTAGTAAGAATATGTAGATTGTATTTTCCAATAAGGATTAGCCAGATGTCACTAGCACATGTAGATTATGATGATGAAATATTCCCTCAAACATGAGGGAGATCTTGTTATAACGGTTTTGTGCACATGGGATCTGCAACCCATGCACACTATTCCACGTGTGCCCTAATCCATGCGGTCTTCGAGGTGTTAATTGTCGACTATCCGGACTAGGTTAAGGCCGAGCTATTCAGTTTGATCCCTTAATGGTAAGGCAACTGTTATGTTAAGCTGTCTTTATTCACCCTTGGATTCCATGTAACAGACGAGGATGAGGGAATTTAAGTTATAAGATTGCTGATACAGATCATTGATTTTTTTTAGACAAGGACAAGGCCTTTTATGATGGGCATGCGATTGAGGATGAGGACCTTCGTGATGGGTCCATAGTCGAGCCATAATTTTCCCAAACTGATGGTTTGCCACTGGTCAACCTGATAACTTTGTTTTTGCGTGGATGTCGTTGTTGTTGAAAGCCAAGTTAGTCAAAACCCTCAAAATACCTACAAAAAATAACAATCTAAAGAGTAGAGTGGTAAGTAAGGATGTCAATCCACATCAAGGGGGTAAGATGGAGACAAACTTAATTGTAATTCACTTTTTATTTTCTTTTTGGGCTTTTTACTTTTTCTATTTTTGTTTAGCTTTTTCAATATTAAAACAATTTGGATGAGGATGTGGAATAACACTTACTAAATCAAAGATCAAATGAGAAACTAAAAAGTGACTAAAATGAAAAACAAAATCTAACACTAAAATGAGATAAAGTAAGGTAAATAATTGAGAACAATCAAGGAGTGGGATTACACCACAAATTTTAGCTATTCTAATTAATTACTTTAATTAATTGAATTCTCCCAAATTAATATCAAACTTACAAATCAACTCTCGTTGCAATTGTAATTTTAATAGTAACATCTTAGAAAATTAAGTTTAACACCTCACAACTCTAGAAAATAGATCTACACTCCTTTTAATTAATCACCCGCTAGGATCGATCAATTAAAATTTATGTAAATCTTAGAAAATAAATTTAGAGTTGAAATTCAAGTAATAATACCCCACTTAAGAAACCCCTATCTCTAGTTTGAATCTAAAATGGGTATTATAACTAGAATTTCAATTTTCTCTCAAAAATCATTTACCCTCTCTCGAGGCGTAAATTCAAGGGTGAGGGATCAAAATTAATATTCAAAGGGAATTTTCAAGTAATCAAACTAATTAAACTAAAATAACATCAAATAAGGGTTTTCCCTCACCCCTTGAAAAGGGATTTAGCCTAACATCATATTAAACATGATAATCAAACAATGAAAGGCTAATAAAATAAAGTAGAAGAGAAGAAGAATCAAACCAAATCTCTTTGAGTGAAATTGGACTCCAATCCTTGAATTCGCAATTTACATCCCTCGAATTGAGCATTCAAGTGATTTCCAATAATATAACTACTTAATTAAATCTCTTACAAAATTTATCACTCAATAATCTCTAATAAAAAATAAAACTTTTTACAAAAATAATTCTACCTAATTTATTCTAACCTAACTCTCTCTAGAAATCTCTCTACAAATTCTCTATTCTAAAGCTCCTTTAAAATAAAAATAAAAATAAAGGATAATGGATGAATTCAAAATGGACAATTAAATAATAAAAGAGATTTGCTAAAAATGCAAATCCTAACATTATAAAATTGTACATTAGAACTCATCCAATGAAAATAATTCTAGATCATTACTTTATATTAATATAATTGCTAAAAATGCAAAATCTCAACATAAAGGAATGGATTAGAATTTATCTCTCGTAAGGGATGAATTCAACTACATCAATCTATTTTGAAATAATTTCTAAAAATGAATAAATTATTATATATGGGTGGGGTTGAATTTATCCTAGAGATAAATTTCACTACACACCTCTATATTGAGATATTTGCTAAAAATGCAAATACTCTCTAAATAGGAGTGTAGAGAAATTCATCACACAAAGCTTAAAAACTAAATTGGACATACCTTTGAAAATGGGTCTTCTTCTTCTTCTTTAAATAGTAGGCATGGAGCTAAGGGTAATTTGAGGAGTTGGCATGAGTGTGCATGGAAATGGTGAGAGGAGCATGGGGTGTGTGCACATGGGGTTTGAGAGGTGTGAGGTTACAAAAATCTGATTTTGGTGAGGCTATTTTAGACTTTGGTAGAAGACATGTGGGAAGTGGGGGTTTAAGGGTATATTGGGTAAAAGGAATTAAATGGTTTTAAAACATGTGGGTTAAATGACTTGGTTTTTTTTTTGTCTTTATCTTTGTTTTGGTTTGTTAACAGGTCTTCGCTTTATTTGGAGAAATGGGTAATGAGGACAAATGGACATGGGTTGGTGGTTTCGGAAAGGGGTTGGATAGGACTTGGGTCAGGCCGAAAGGGGTAAGGCTGTTGGGTGCGCCGACGGTGGGTAGTAGTGGGTATGGCCGGTTGGAGTTGAAACGAGGATTGCTTCAGGTGAATGGGTCACCGACTTGTGATTTCGGAGTTGGATCGGGCTCCGAGTGATGTCGCGCTGGGATGGGGTGTTCGGAAGGAGGGTCACGCCGTCTTGGTTTGGATGGTGGCCGTCGGTGGGCGATGGGGAAGGGTCCGGCGAGTATGGGGGAAGTGGGTTTAGGCTTTGATGGGTTTGTTTGGTTGTGGTTATGGAGATGGGTAAAGGGGTTGGAGGTAGGATGTTGTTAATGGAGGAGAGAGAATGGGTGAGTGATGTGAGGAAGAAGATGGGTGAGGAAGTTGATTGTGTGTGATGTAGTGTATGGTAAGTGTGTGAGGGTGAGGGCGTAGGATTGGTTATTTGGGTTTCAGATAAGTGTGTGTGGGTATAGGGTAAGTTAATGTGATGGTGTGTGTGTGTTTAATTTGAACCCTAAAAAAATAAGACACAACTAAAAATAAAATAAAACAAATATAAAAATTTTACTAAACTAAAAATATAAAAATCAATTAAAATAAAAATGACACGACACGACACACTATACAAACTCTAAAAAAAAAACTAAACACAACTAAAATAAAAACTATAAAAAAAACTAATAAAATAAAAATAAAAATTAAAAAATAAAATAATAATAAACTAACTAAAAATAAGAAAATAAAAGAAAATATAAAAACTAATACACGACATGCTAAAAAAATAAAAATCTTAAAAATATATACATGACTCAATAAAATAAAATAATAAAATAAACCTTAAAAAATAAAATGACAGAAATAAAATGAAATGGGACAACCTAAACACACACGGTTCGGGACAGGATTTAGGCTAGGTTAGGGTAGGCTATGGTTACGGGATTGGTAATTAGATCCATAATCCGCACAATTACCTTGAAATACGCGTTTGAACACCGCAATGTGCATTTGACCTACAAAATAGATAATAAAACACATAAGACCCCAAATTATCAAAAATTAGCAACTAAAATACATCTATTCGGGGTATAAAATGTACACTTTTTGGAGCTTATCACAACCCTTGTTAAGAGTGTATAGTCTAGGGACGAGGTCATACTTGGTATATTAATACGTTGAGCTCATTGTGGATGATTTTGTAAACTTTCCCGTAATCTGCGTGTATTACTTCGTCATGGAGTATTTCCATCTCGGGTTGTAAGGATTTATTTACTTCTTCCCACCATGGTTTCGAAAGTTCGTGATAGGATAAACCCTCTCCTTAGAGACGAAAGTGGTCATTCCACTCATGATGGGGGGTTTTGGGGACTGTAGGTCGAATTTTTATTGTTGGGGATATACCCAAGGTCGGTCTTTCCCTTATGTTACATGGAAATGGCGGCTTGTCGAGGGTTCATTTCTTATTCCTTCCATATGAGAATACTGGCATGCACCCCATTAGGTGGATGATTTGGGCGGCTACACTATAGATAAACGGCTATTCCTCTATTATATGAGCCAATGGGATGAGTCGGAATCCACTGAGGCAAATGTCGCTACCATCGTGGTGGGTATCTAGGAGGGAAATGGTGATAGTGTTAGAGAATGTGGACAACCTTTTGTCCCCTTGGATCGTGATGACCTCCATATAGAATGGGATCCATACATTTATACGACTTAACGAGGATAATTCCCTAATAGGGTGCATGGAAGACTTATTGGTCAAGAGGTTATAACTACTTGGGACATCGAGTTCCAGAAAATCCACATCACACTTGATGGGGCCCACTATAAGAGTAAGGGTGAGGTTCAAAGGACCTCTCGGCAAGTGTTATCAGAGGTCTTAATGGCCATAGAAGATGGTGTGAACTCTAAGGAAGTGTATTCTTGACCGATGGTGGGCCTGAAAGGGGGACACATTGATGGTGGACTCATTATCTATTAGTACTGGGGCATGATGTGTCAACAGGCCTCAGTGGTGATTTGTAGCACAAATCGGTGATTACGTCATTAAACAAGGAGGACTTCATTAGAAATGTTTATGTATTGTTGCATGATAATGGACCTGATGGTAGCTGACATCTCGATTAGAGTTAGGTCTTGTGCTACAAAAGCTTAAGACAATATATGAACGAGGGAAACTTGAGAATAATATGTTCATTAATAAAACCAAATCGGGGGGGGGGGGGGGGGGATAGGTTTGTTTAAACTATGTGCTTAAATTTTAATTTTCCAAAAATATCTTCCAAATTTTCAAATGTATAGAACTACTCTAATCCAAATATCTTGTTAAAACCACATACATAGGAAAACAAATTACTATGTTCAAGCAACCACACCTATGATAAATTCAATCTAGTATGGGAAATCTAAGAAAACTAAAGCGAAGTTTATGATCTAGTGTGTTAGATATAAATATAAACAAATACCAACCGTGGGTACCCGAAATAAAGAACTATGGGCCTGGACGAGTAGCCCAGTCCTGGCGGCCCAAAGTCCAGGCCCCTCATCTTTTATAATTGATCCAGTCTCCCCCCACGATCCCATGAAGGGAAGTTATGGGGGAAATGGAAAATGTGGAGGAACCCATAACCCCCACTCATCTACATGCACATGTATATATTAAACCCTAGGTCCGGGGAAAAAGGACAAGTTGTATTCTCTGTAGTCACTCTCCGGAGTATATAGAAATAATATCGACTGCACCACCGTGGACGTAGGCACATCTTGGCTGAACCACGTACATCCTTTGTTGTGTGATTGGCATCTTGTATTACTTGTTGTCTTCTTGATAATCTTTCTCTCATATTTATTTGTGTTGCATAATAATTGCTTCTACAATTGGCGCCGTCTGTGGGAAGCGTTCATCTTTCCATGAGAAGAGCCCACATCAAGAAAGGAGTTTAAGATGTCTGGTCACAACAACAATGCCCCTCAAGCAGGAGATATTCAAGAGCCACCTTCTCCTCGCAGGATTAGGTCTGAAGTTCGACATTCAGATCAGAGAGCTCGCCTGGAAAGACCAGCCTCAGAAGAAAGTCAGGGACCAGCAAGGTCCACGCAGATATCCAGATTGATTGATGCGTACGAGGCAAGGCTCCACGAGCAGAGAGAGTCTTCTCGCAGGTACGAGGCTGAGAATGCTCGCTTGAAAAGAAGACTGGAAAGACTAGAAAGGGAGTTTCGTCCTGATAACCGGAGACGCCCATATCGCACTCCTAGCCCTCAGGCGAGCAAGTCTCGCAGTCGAGGAAGGAGCCCTAGGCGAGAATCTCAAAGGGACGAAGGAGGCGAGTCAGACGACGACCTCCACGAACAGCTGCGAAGAGCTCGCCGCCACCAGAGCCCTGCTCGCAGAGACGAGCTCATACGAAACATGGTCCGAAGGGAGATGGACCAGCATCCCGCTCACCACGGGACAAGATCAACTAGAGAACTCGCGAGGCGAGCTCTCAAAAACCAGATCAAGTCACCTTTCACGAAAGAAATCGAAGAGGAGGAAGCTCCCAAGAAATTTTCCATTCCAAGGTTCAAGGTTTACGATGGAAAGACTGATCCCATCGATCACGTCAGGCAATACCGACAGGAAATGACCCTCTGGAGTCACCGGGATGCCCTGATGTGCCGTATTTTCCCCTCGAGCCTTCATGATGTAGCACAGAAGTGGTTCAAAAGGCTCCCCCACCGGTCGATCAAGAATTTCAAATCCCTAGCCGAACTCTTTACAGCCCGATTCATTACCAGTAGCTCCCATCCCAAAAGGATGGCTGATCTACTGATAATGAAGAAAACGCCTCAAGAAACCCTCCGAGAATACGCGAAGAGGTACTGGGAGTTATTCAATGAGATCGAGGACTGCGCGGAGGAGGTGGCAGTGGCATCCTTCAAAATTGGGCTCCCTAATTCTTCCCTCCTCTACCAATCCCTGACGAAGAAGGAAGCTATGACCATTGACGACCTTATGGACCGAATCGAGAAATACGTAAAGGTGGAAGATGTCACCCGCTCTAATACAGGAGAAAACGGTCGAGCTAAGCTCACTACCAAGGTAGGTGAGAAAACTGAAAACCAGAGGAAAGGAGGAAAGAACGGGGGCAAAAATGGCTCCAAAAACGGAGGAAACCAGAACGCATTGAAAGCATTCCAGGTGGTCAACACCGTCTTCAAAGAACGAATTTACAAGGTTCTCACGAAGATCAAGGATGAGCCATTCATTAAGTGGCCCAGGAAGATGGGGGGAGATCCCTCGAAGAGGAACAATTCGTTGAGATGCGCTTTTCACAAAGAGGGAGGGCACAAGACCGAGCACTACAAAGCTCTTAAGTCTCACCTCGAAGAATTGGCCCAGTCCGGGCATTTGAACGACTTTGTGGAAAAAATGGCAGAGAAAGTGATTGCCAACAGAGAGATGAGACCTGATAATGTGCTGGAGGATGATGCTGGACACGAGTTCGCCGTAATTCACGGAGTATCTGACGTGAAGCAGATACAAGGGAACTCAACTCGAATGGAGCTGAAAAAACTTACAGCGCTAATGCAGGCCTTTCAAATCGATCCAGCAAAATCACAATCAGGAAAGCGTCGAAGAGCAGAGGACGTCAATTATAACAAGCATATTGTTTTCACGGATGAAGATTTGATGGGAGTAAGGAGCCCACATCATGATGCCCTGGTCATTACACTCAGGATAGCTAACTTTGACTTCGACAAGCGGCTCGTCGATCAAGGAAGCTCATCCGAAGTAATGTACCTCGACCTGATCAGGAAATTGAAGTTGAGCGTCGCCGACCTAAAGGAAGCTACTGTACCTTTGGTCGACTTCGTTGGGAAAATGATCATGCCCCTAGGAAAACTAGTGCTGCCAGTTCGTGCTGGGAATGTCTCCAAGATGATTAAGTTTTTGGTAGTTGACATCGAATCACCGTACTAGGCCATCCTCGGCAGAGGATGGATTCATGCAATGAAGGAGGTCTCCTCGACCTACCATCAGAAGCTCAAGTATGTAACCGTGCGAGGAGTAATGGAGATCCACGGCGACCAGGCGATGGCGAGGAAGTGCTTCATAGTAGACATCCGACCAAAGCCAGAGAAGAAGGACGATCAACCCAGCGAGGAAGTTGAAAAGGGTGTGATACCTTCTAAATAGCAACTAAAGTATGGAAGACCAGGAGTAGAGGAGACCAGGCTCCTCCCCTCCGAGCGTGTCATCGAGGACCTGGTAGAAGTTATAGCCGAATTTGGTGACAGTAGTAGAGTCTTCTTGATTGTAGCATCTCTCACCGATCGAGAACAGAAGGAGTTGACGACCTTGCTGAGACACAACGTAGATGTTTTTGCATGGGAACCATACGAGCTGCCTGGTATTGATCCTGATATGGTCTGTCATCAGCTGCACGTCGACCCCACGTTCAAGCCAGTCACGCAGAAGGCACGAAGAACTACACCTGAGAAGGCTAAGGTAGTCAAAAAGGAGGTTGAAAAACTGCTGGATGCAGGATACATATGGGAAGTACAATTCCCCAAGTGGTTGTCCAACCCACTAGTAGTCCCGAAGAACAATGGGAAGTGGAGAGTTTGCATCGAATTCACTGACCTCAACAAAGCATGCCCAAAGGATAGTTTCCCCGTCCCAAAGATAGACCAACTAGTAGATGCCATTGCAGCTCACGAGCGAATGAGTTTCCTGGATGCATACTCAGGATATCACCAGATCCCCTTGTATGCCCTAGACCAGGACAAAACGGCGTTCATCACGACGGTTGGGTTGTATTACTACAAAGTCATGCCATTTGGGCTCAAGAATGCAGGAGCAACCTACTAACGTCTGGTCACAAAAAATTCAAGGATCAAATGGGAGACACAATGGAGGTCTACATCGACGACATGCTCGTTAAGAGCAAGAAGAAGGAAATCATCTCTCAGGCCTGTCAAAGACCTTCTAAATCCTCAAGAAGTACCGAATGAAGCTTAATGCGAGCAAATGTTCCTTCGGTGTCCATTCAAGAAAATTTCTTGGATACTTAGTCAGCAAGAGAGGCATAGAAGCTAATCCAGACCAGATCGATGCAATCAATAGGGTACAACCACCTCGAACAGTCCAGGACGTGCAGAAGCTCACTGGAATGATCGCTGCCTTAAATCGCTTCATTTCCAAATCCTCCGAGAAGTGCAAGCCTTTTTTCCAGCTTCTAAAAGCGAAAAAACCAATAGAATGGAGCTCGGACTGCTCGCGAGCATTGGACGAGCTCAAGTCTTACTTAATCTCTCCACCGCTACTTGTCATACCACAACCAATGGATTCTTTATACCTATACCTCTCGGTATCCAGTCACACTGCCAGCTCGGCGTTAATATGCGAGATCGAAGGAATCCAACACCCCGTTTACTACGCGAGCAAGACCTTATTAGACGCCGAGCAAAGGTACCTGCCATTAGAGAAGCTCGCCTTTGCATTAGTGATAGCCTCGAGGAAACTGAAGCATTACTTTGAAGCTCATACTATCATCGTCCTTACATCGTACCCCATTAAGGCGATCCTAAGGAAAGCGGATTTGTCGGGCAGATTGTCTAAGTGGTCAGTCGAGCTCGATCGGTTCGACATCCAATTTCAACCAAGGACCGCTATTAAGGGTCAGATCCTTGCTGATTTCATAGCCGAATTCACTGGCGAAGAACTCCCTGACCAACCTCAACCAACAAAGCAAAAAGAGAACCCAGCAACAGTGGAAACCTGGAAAATATTCGTTGATGGAGCCTCCAACTCACAGGGGGCAGGCATAGGTGACGCGAGGGGAACCGAGTGCTCGTGTAGGGACACTATCGTTGATTTCGGCTCCCGCTCGACATGCAAAAGAACCTAAGCTACGGCTACACTTGACAAGCGAGTAAAGCGGTAAGTCGGGTATCGAGAATCCACAGGGAGTTATTAAATTTCAGATGTTAATTGTTTAATTACTTCAGGAATAAAAGTGTAAAAGGTGATAGGTGGTTATGGTGACTAAAGAAAATGAGAAGTTACGCTAAATTAAAGTAAAGCGAGGATCGGGATCGCATTCTACCAAACGGATCGAAACAACTACTAACTAGAGTTAAGGCTCGAAAGCAATCTAATCGAGCTTATACAATTAAGCATAAACATCACACAAGAAGGAATTTAACCCAAAGTTGCGAGATTAAACATTTAATTGAAAAATGGTCGCACGCGGATTAAACTCGGATAGTCGCTATAAACTCTAACGTTGCATGACAAAGAAAGATAAACGCTTAGCAATCCAACTTTGATACGCGCGGTTTCAATTAAACGCGATTTTGCACTAAACCTAGTTTTCGGAGCTCGGGGCCCGAAAATGGCGGAAATGAAATCCCGACCCTATTTATCTAAGGGTGCATGGTGAGTTAACCTAAATTATGCTAATTAGACTAAGAAAGCAAGAATTAAAGCATGTAAACTAGTTAGAAAGCATTGAAACTAAATTACAAGGCAAGAGGAGAAGAAGAACAAACTAGATTAATGGAGAGGAAGTGATTAGTTCAATCTTACAAACCCATGGGTTGTCAATCCAAGAAGAAGAAGAAAAGAAATCTCCAAACCAAACCCTAACTACCCTATCTAATTCAGAATATATGTTTTTTTTCTTATTACAACAAAAACCAACTTATATAGTAAGTTGTAATAAAAGAAAAGAAGAAAGAAATAAAGGAAAATATCTGCAGGGGAAAACAGAGGATCGATCGATCGACCCCTTTGGTCGATCGATCGACAGTATAATTCGTGGCAAAAATAATAAGGATCGATCGATCGATCCCCAGGCTTGATCGATCGATCAAGCAGGGGCAGCCTGCAATCCTCCCTGTTTTGGCATACAATCCAACGTCGATCCAATCGCCGTAACTTTGTCGTTATGCATCGGAATCGCGCACCGTTCGCGGCCACGCGAAGCTAGCGAGGAGGGATACAACTTCCGTGTAGATGTCGGGCCAGGTGCCCAAGCTGTCAAAAGACTAAAATGCCCTTGCGCGTGCGGTTGTGTACGGAAATCGAGCGAAACACATCCGGACTTCACACTTAGCATCCAAATACCTACAAAAGCTCAATTAACACCTGCGAAACATGTTAACATAGAAATCCGAGGGTTGTCTGGTTAACGAGCATAAATATAGGGAATAAGATGCCCGAGGGGGCTAATAACGCGTAGGTTAACGGGTGAAATACGCAATATTTCCGCCGTATCAATAGGCATCGTCCTCATCACCCGAGAAAACACCATCCTTGAGAAAGGAATCAGGCTTGGATTTGCAGCCTCCAACAACGAAGCAGAGTACGAAGCCCTAATAGTCGATCTCCAAAAGGCGTAAATTCTGGGAGCAAAATGTTTATAGGTGTTCGGTGATTCTCAACTAGTCTCCAATCAGATAAGTGGAGATTACAACGCAAAGGATGAAATCGCCCTGGCGAGGAAACTAATGACGAACTTTAAGTAGATCAACATCCAGCAGTTTCCCAGAGGACAAAACAGTCATGCCGACGCCTTAGCAGCGCTAAGCTCGGCAGCCGATTCTAGTCTTAAAAGGGTCATTCCCATCGATTTCCTCACTTGTCCAAGCATTAACCACAACAGCAAGCTTCCAATCGTGGAATAAATACTCCAAGTGGGATCAACCCCCAGCTGGATCGACCCCTTAAGAGACTATTTAAAGGAGGGCACGCTCCCCGAGGACAAGAAAATCGCCCACTAGATAAGAGTCAAAGCTGCTCGCTTTCACTTATCCACAGGAGGCGACTTGTATAAGAAGTCCTTCTCCGATCCCTACCTTAGATGTGTCCACCCAGGCGATGTCGAGCAAGTTCTGCATGAGCTTCACGAAGGAATCTGTGGAAGTCATGTCGGAGGAAGGTCTCTAGCCTTTCGAGCAATGAAGGAAGGCTATTGGTGGCCATATATGAAAAATGACTCCGCAGTATATGTCCGCAAATGCCCGAAATGACAGCTTCATGCTCCAATGGTCCACCAACCAGCCAGCGACCTAAAATCCCTGACCAGCCCGTGGCCCTTCGCCCAATGGGGGATGGACATCGTGGGATCACTATCCACTACTGTCGGCAATCGTAAATACCTGTTGGTTGCAACTGACTACTTCACGAAATGGATCGAGGCAGAACCATTGGCAAACATCCGAGACGCTGACATGATAAGATTCATATGGAGGAATCTAATCACTCGATTCAGAATCCCCAGAACCATCATCACTGATAATGGGACACAATTTGAGAGTGGCCCTTTTCAGGACTTCTGTAATGAGCACGGGATCAGGCACAACCTTAGTTCGGTGGCCTACCCTTAGAGCAATGGCCAAGCAGAAGCTTCCAACAAAACTGTGATTGATGGATTGAAGAAGCGACTAGAGCGAGCCAAGGGCGCATGGGCAACCGAGCTACCCCATGTCCTATGGGTATACCGAACAACTCCTCGATGAGCAACAGGAGAAACCCCATTTTTGCTAACATATGGCATGGAAGCAGTCATTCCACTAGAAGCGGGCTTGCCAACAATGAGATCCGACCTTGTCGACCAAGGCCAGGATGATGAGGTGTTGCTCGCCGAACTCGACCTAGCCAACGAGCGTAGAGAACTGGACCTGGTGAAGCTTGCGAGCTATCAGGAATAGCTCACAAAGCACTACTATAAAAGGGTTAACCCGAGAAGATTCCAAGTTGGGGACTATGTTCTAAGAAAAGTCCTGGGCAACGCGGTGAAGTCATCATATGGAAAGATAGGCCCAAACTGGGAAGGACCATTTAAAATAACTAAAGACGAGCTGCGAGGTGCCTATCATTTGGAAACGATGGAGGGCAGAGAGATACCACGAGCATGAAACGCAAGTAATCTCAAGAAATTCTATTTTTAGATTCTCAAGGAATTCTATTGTTGAATCTTTTTCTTGTATTTGTTATGTGAAAGGACACTTCATTTCCCTTATTACTAATGAAATCAGTAACAGTTGCATTTCATCACACATCTTTTCCAAATCACAGGCACGATGGTCGATATAGCAGGGGAATACCCCTCCTCAGGTCATCGTCATGAAACACAAGAGACCTCTTAGCATTGCCCCTGGCAATATATAAAGCCCTACAGAGAATTCTTAGGCAATGTGACCAGATTTTATACTGGCCATCAAACCTACTTTGGTTAAGAAAAATCCTGATCGGATGAAGACATCCAATACCAGGTGTGTCCTCGCCAATTGCCCTAATTAGGCCTAAGGGAGTGTGACGACACAACCTAAAAGGTAAAGTGGGGCATAATGGTATTTTGGTATTATACTGGACTGGGGGGACATTTGCATGGAAAAATAAAAAGGATTATCAAGCAGCAAGAATATAAAAAGATTGGATGAACACGTTTAGTCGACAGAATCGCCCAAAACACGAATTTTTCATTGATCTCTTATATTTACAATAGTGATAATACATGTTTAGTCGGCGAAGCTCGCCCAAAGCATTTACATTATCGAAAAGGACAAAAGAATAACAGCTTGTTATATTTACAAAAAAGATAATACACGTTTAGTCGGCGATGCTCGCCCAAAGCGTTTACATTATCAAAAGAAATAACTTGCAAAAAATTCAAGAAGGAGGAAGCCTCCGAGCAAAATAGTCTGCCACCCTAGCTCTTCGTCCATCATCAGGAGCAGGGACCAGCTCTTCCACAGCCTCATCTACGTCCAACTCTAACAGTTGCCGAGGAATAACATCAATAGGGATCCATCTATCATCCCTCCTGAATGGATTGGGCATCAGAGTGGAGGAGGACATCTCGTGATGATACCATAACACTGAGTTCCTAGGGACATGGAGTTCTTTGAAGGCACTCAACCACCCTCTGATTAAAGAAAGTTCTTCAAACTCGGATAATCTTGTGGGGGCATCTAGCCAGCCTTGGTCATAACCGTCAGCCCATGCTTGTCGAGGACCTTTCTTGAATAAATACCGCAATCGAGTAACGTCCCTTTGAAGCCCAACAACAGTTACATATGCTCGGCGGACATCATCACAGAGCTCTTCCATCTCCTTATCCCGCTGTTCTTCTGCTTCCCTGTTCCTTCCCCTGGAGCTCCTACTAGCTCGCGGGAGGGGAGGACGAGTGGAACCTCGCGGCATAGGAGTATGTCCAGCTCGCGAAGACGAGGAGCCTTGAAGAATCGCTGAAACAGTGCTCGGCGCATGCTCTCTAAGTTGTAGGACTTCCCTCCTCAGGTTTTCATTCTCCTGCTGGAGGAATTCCCCAACTTGATTTATCTCGGTGGCCTCTAGCAACCTTGCTCTCAGTACATTGACTTCCTCTTGTACAGAGGCACCAATGCCTTCCATCTCCTGGAGCCTGTCCTTCAGCTTAGCCACTAGCTCGGACTGATCCTTATATTTTTGGTTCCTTTACTTAAGAGACTTGCAAAGCCTAATAAAGGTATGACGAACCTGAGGACTGGCATTGGGACCAAGAGTCCTGCCCAATTGAGATGTGGCAGGAATATAGTCTTCTACATCAGTCAACTACAAGACATAAAAGGGCATGGGAAAGAGAAATCAATCAATGCATCGAAAAAAGAAGCCTTTTTATTTCATTAATAAAGGTCAAGTACATCGAGCTGGAAATGAAAAAAATACAAGAAAAAGTACAAAAATAGCCCTAAGGGAGGATTAACTAGCAACCTCAGGCTGCCCAGAGGTGGCTGGATGCTTCCCCTTGTCAGCAGCAGCAGAAGCATCCCCCTCTACAGAGATGCCCTCATTCGCCTGGGCAAGACAAGCATCGGCAGGAGTTGTCTGAGAAGTAAGATCAACACCCTCGATGGTCGGGGCAAGGGCTTCTTCTTCCACGATTGTCCTTGGACCCGGGTCATGCTCATCGAACAAAGGAGACTCAGCGTCAACACCAGCAGCTAGGAGGGCCTTGTTCCATCCCTTCTTGAAGTTCAAACGGTTGATATAGCCTATTTGAACTTCGGCGTCTTCATAAGCAGCAGTGAGTTTTATGAGTCCTCCTTATTGGCGGCTACCTGGGACTCCTTCTCCTTCAGCTGCTCGGTCAGAGCCTTATTCTCCTCCATAACACCCAGCTTGCTCGAGAAGACTAGGTCATAGGCCTGCCTCAATTCGCCCAGCTCCTTGACCGCAGCGTCCCTCTCTCGGTTAGAATTGTTAAGGGCCAGATCAGAAGAGGCACGGGCGGCGTCAGCAGCCTTCAGATCAGCCTCTAGCCGAGAACCCTTGACTTCCAGAGCGGAATTCTGCTTCTCCAGCTCACTATTCATTCTCACCAACTCGTCGCGAGAATGATAAAGCATAGGGAAGTTCGTCACAAACTACCAAAAACAAAAGAAGAAATCAAGAAGGAGAAATAATTGAAACCTGTTAAGGAATTAAAAAAGGGAGAGAACCTTACCAAGGCTAGTCTATGGCTAGCTTGAAGGGCTAATTGATCAGACCCCAGCGCCCTCTGGCGATCTGCAGGAAGAACTGCCCTCTCAAGAAATGCAGGAGCCAGCTGAGGGGAAGTGGCAACCGAGGCCCCCTCGGGCAAAGCTGACACCGGGACCAAGGCTTGCCCAACCTTCGTCCTCGACTCCATCTTCCTCCTCTCTTCCTCTCTCTCCCTCTCCATCCTCTTCCTCTCCTCCACCTTCTTCTTTTCCTCCACCATCTTTCTCTCCTCATCCTTCTTTCTCTCCCTCTCTCTCACCTGCTCTTCCTCTCTCTTCTTCCTCTCTTGCTCCTGAGTGGACCCAGAGCCAGTAGCCACGGCCCCAGAAGAAGACTTTTGTTTCTTTGACCTCTGTGCAAGAAGCACATGGTCCTCGTCATCATCGTCTCTAATCAAATTCTTCCTTGGAGGCATCTCTTCGCCTGAACTACTGGAAGTGCTCGATGATCCTCGAGCTTCAGAATCTTCTTCAGAAGAACTACTACTGTCAGAGCTCCCTCCACCCAAATTGCTCGCAGCTCCCGCAGGCTCACTCTCAGAACTGCTCTCCTCTTCGTCCAACTGGATAGGCTCAGTAGTAGTCTCTCCGAAAGAATCAAACTCTGGAACACTATCCACATGCTGTGCTATGAAGATGGAGCCTGCGTTCTTGTACTCGAGCAAAAAGGCAGCAGACCTGGGGTGCTCGCCGTCACCTAGAGGCTCCCTGATATTCCAAGCTTTCACCAACTCCGAAATACAGACCTCATTGAGAGAAGGCTCCAAGTTCTTTATCCTCGTTGTGGAAGAAAAAGCAAAGAAAGGTCAGATAAGTCACAAGTCAGCAAAGGTTGAAATAACAGTACAATGTCTACCTATATATTCTTCCCCGTAAAAAGGGATAGTGAACCTCTCAGACCTCGACCCATCAAACTGGGGAGGGAACTGCCAATTCCTAACAAGGAAACCCTCTTGCCAGTAGTCCTTATGGGAATCAGGTAGGTTTACTACCAATACCCTATCAGGACTCCTAGCTTTGAGGTATAAGACACCTGAGCTAGTTCGAGAGAAGGAATAACAGAAATAGATATCGACAAGTCCTAACCTAGTACCATACAACTCGTTTATTCTATGGACGCCATTTACTATCTTCCACACATTGGGAGAGCACTGTGCGGGAACAATACTGAAATAACCAAAAAAATGCAGAAATAGATCATTAGGGGGAAAAGTGAGACCCCTCGGGAGAGCAACAAGACATGGATCCAGTGGGCATCCTCTATATCCCTAACGTTCCTAGGAGGGGAGGCACAACATTCAATATCTACCCACTCAGGAATATTGTAGAACTTCCTGAACTCAGAGATTGACCTATTTCCAATCTTCGTCATTGAAAAACTCAAAGAAACTCTACAAACCAAAGAGAAAGTGCAGAGAAAGGGCACGAGAAACTTACAAAACAGAAGATCGGTTCGAGTGATGAAGAAGCACGAGCTCAAGACGACTAAGAAGCAATGGGAATGGGGATTCAGAGAAGAAGGTACGAGGAACTAGAGTTCTGAGAAGAAGGAAAAGTACTGGAAAGGCTGAAACGATGGATGAATAGTGGCTATCCCAACAAGCCTTCAATTCTAATCATAGCGCACGGATAGCGAAGAGGGTGCCGCCAAAGCAACAACACAGTTTTCGAAGAATCACAAATCAACCATGATGGCTTCTCATATAAATCCATTGGACCCATAAACATGGCCCAACAAATTTAGGGGCAAATTGTGGGTACCCGAAATAAAGAACTATGGGCCTGGACGAGTAGCCCAGTCCTGGCGGCCCAAAGTACAGGCCCCTCATCTTTTATAATTGATACAGTCTCCCCCCCCCCCCACGATCCCATGTAGGGATGTTATGGGGGAAGTGGAAAACGTGGAGGAACCCATCACCCCCACTCATCTACATGCACATGTATATATTAAACCCTAGGTCCGGGGCAAAAGGACAAGTCGTATTCTCTGTAATCACTCTTCGGAGTATATAGAAATAATATCGACTGCACCACCATGGACGTAGGCACATCTTGGCTGAACCACGTACATCCTTTGTTGTGTGATTGGCATCTTGTATTCCTTGTTCTCTTCTTGATAATCTTTCTCTCATATTTATTTGTGTTGCATAATAATTTCTTCTACACCAACACACCACAAAATAGTTTTTATGTGGAAAAAACCCCACCTAGGAGTAAAAAATTCAGACACACTCTAATTTCTATTTATACTTGAAAAGGATTTTATACAAAGTAAGACATTTCCTCTCACTCATGCACTCCCGAGTAGTTTATCTATGAATTTCGAATTTTCCCCCATAGATGAATATAATCCACTTCGAGATCAACAAAGAGAATGAGAAAATCCAATATTCTCTTTTGAATCACATCATGCTCTGATTACTCTAATGAATCAAAGAACTTCCAATATTAGATCGCGTACTACTTGATCATAGAAAACCAAAAAAAATGCAACTTTGGCTAGATATGTGAATTCAATTCACTCAAAAACTCCTCATAAAAGTGTAGATCTCATGCTAGATACTTGATCATAAAACATTTCAAACTCTCAAATGATTTAGAATTTTTATTTAGAGAGAGAATTAAAGCCTTACAAGCATGAAAGTCTCTTATGATAAAATATTTTTGCATGGGGGAAAGGCTCCCTTCTAGATGGAGTGAAGACATGCTATTTATAGAAAATGTCTAAATCTGATGTTGCTGTTTGCACGGTTTTGTAAAGTATGGACTTTGGGGGTTTGGATGGGTGCAAAACAAGGGTCATTCGATTGAGTCACTACATGAAGTCCACAAACACCTTTAAAAATATTTTCTCTAAAAACTAGCCTTGATTCCAAGAACCAAAATAAACACACCACTCAAAAAGGATATTTTTAAAAAACATTTATGAACAATCTCTCAATTTAGAAAACATGGGGATGCATGTAAATACCAAAAATTAAGTCAAACTTTCATAAAAGGATATAGACTTTAAATGCTGTAACGAAAGACTTCAATGAGTGAAGGTGCATGATCTTCAATTTTTAGTCTTCAAGGTTCATCTAACCTAAACTAGACCGCACCTTACTCATAACGAATCAAGTCTAATCGACTTAATAGACTCAAACTTTTTAACACTGTACATAGAGAACATAAAAACCTATAAAAAATCTACATTTTCAATATTTCCCATTGGCTATTCCATGGCAAAACCTCCAAAACCCAAAATAAACTTGATTATCCCTACAAAACTCACACCTCAGTAGCCATATAGCAAGAGAAGTGGGAACATAATGTACAAACCTAAATGATGGACTCAATACTTCAATGTATGGTCTTTGGTCATGTAGTAATGTGAGGAATCCTACAAAAGTTCGAACAACAAGAAATAATTACGCAGGACATATAAGTGAATGAATTTCCCCTGCTTGGGAATAATTCCAAAGCAATAATATCAACAAATATAAATGATGAGATTAAAATAAATAAATCATATTTCCCCCTCAATCAACCATATATATAAACAACCAACTGACAACAAATCTCCCCTTAAAAATCGACCAAAACATATATCCATCAAGCATGAATAATATCAAATCTCCCTCAAACATGAAACTAACAAGAAAAGGAACATCTCCCATTTTTTGTCACACCCAAACATAAAAGTAGCACAAGAATTATCAAAAAAATAAACAACTATATTATCATTTAGCAACAATCAATGAAACAATCAAAGAATAAAACATCTCCCCCTAATCAAATTCCCCCTATTTGTCACAATTTAACAACAACATTTTCTGCCCCACAAACAAAGCAAACAAAGATTATAATATAATTTCTCCCCTTTTTTGTCTGGAATCAGAAAGAGAAGAATAACATCTTGAATGATCATTTGGGATAAGTAAATAGGGATATAACAACCAATTAAGAATACAGAGAATGTATCAGAGTAGGAAGAGCATGGAATCAAAATTCACATCATCTCAAAGAGAAGCATATATCATGGAAAAAATAAAAATACAAGAAAGACAACAAAACAGGGATACAACTACATAAAGTATATAAAGTAACCATATGAAGAAGATATGATCATAGTAGGAAACTAGGGAATAACAAAAACTGAGAAACATAGTCTTTGTGCATGCCTAACATATGGGGCTATGCGAACGGAGGGTTTTTCGCAGGGAGACATTTATCCGTGCGAGCAAAAAATCCACTGGCCAAAAATTCAGAAAAATTTACATCAATCGTGTTCATGGGCATAGAATAGGACCGTGAAAATGGGAAAGTAGAGAAACCTTTGGGAAATCCCTTTAAAAGAAAAACATAGTGAATAATAACAAATAAAGGTCAGATCCAACCTTATCACTCCTTTAAAGAGAGTAACACTCCCTAAATAAGACAACGCTATATTTAATGTACAAACCGATGCAAAACACTCATACCAGCCAGCATATGCACTCATCAAAATATGCAAACACTAAGATCAAAGAAAGACCATTAGCTCAAACCAAAAATACTAGCATATATGAATAAACAGAATATTAACTCGCAAAACCAAACAATTATGCAAATCATATAAAATCACATAGTCTAGAATGAAATATCACTAGAGATTTGTAAAATCAAAATTATTTACAAATGTTATGCAAATGAAACATTTTCAATTCCTATTTGAAACATAACAAAATTATGCTAAGAATCTTATGAGCTTGCAAGTGCATAGCGATGGAAAATCACAAAATCCTCACAAATTTCATTTTTGACACATTTATAAAATCTTTAATTGAAAAATTGAATAAGATCATAAGTTTTTCTTTAAGCTCAACTCCATCTACCAAAATCCCTCGGCAAATATTGATTTAATAATTTTTTATGCCAAAATAAAAGCAGTTTCATTTTGAAATGCTAACACCCTATCTTGTATAGTTGTTGATTAAGCACTTGACTTGTGGATCTTTCCAACACATAGTCCTTTGGCATTGGTTATATTTTCAAACATCTAGTTGAAACCTAACTAATTGAAAGTTATCACCCTAATGGTAGCACGTATCAGTGCTTTCAAAATGATTCCTATTCAAATCCAACACAAAATATTCTCACTTTGTCACATATAGGCCATGGAGTGCTTATGAAAATTATGCAAGATTGCTTTTCACATTTAAAAGTTGCAAATGCCTGTAAAAAAGACAATAAGTAACACCATTTGTAACAATCGTGCATTGTAAAGTTAATAAAAGATTTCAAGTCATGAAAGTTAAACTAAAGTCAATATTTACTATGATATTTTATAAAAGTTTACATTCAAAAAACAAATTCAACAATTAGATCAAAAGAAAATCATTTAAGCAACAAAACATCAAATTATGCAACCCTATAGATTTATCAACATGTTAAGCATGGGATTTAACAAAAAAATACTCAAAACAAATGTAAAATCTTTTTGAATTTTTGTAATAAAACATAAGAGATATGTGCAAACTCAAATGTGCATAAATGTAAATCTAGATGCAAGATTCACTATCAAAGGATAAGCTTACTCAATCTCAGACACCAAACTCGAACACTATCAAAGAAACATAGCAAATCAAAATATATGAAACATATGAATCATGTCAAGCATGAATACTATGAAATATAATAGGAGTATCATAATGAGACATACCAAGGCTTGTATATGAGCATGTAATATATGGATAAACATGAGAATATTTTATAAGAAAATATATATCTAAAATCAAACCAATAAGCATGTGATATAGAATAAGCTCAAATATCTAAAGATAAACATTAAAAGATAAAAAAGTATGTGTGAACATTAATATAAACATTTATACAATATCATAACAATATATCACAAGATATGCCTTAAAACACTCACTAACATCGAAGATAACATTGATAAGCATCAAACATAAATCAATCAAACAAACATATTTTTGTATTTTCCAAGAATATGTAAAAATAAACAAACAAGAAAGACAAGGTATTAGAGAAACAAATCACACACAGATCACAAGACACTCTCATAAAAAAACAAACAAGCTCCAAATCGTTTTTGATTTTTTAATGGAAATACAAATGAAAATAAGAACAAATCAAAATATTCAAAACATGTATACATAAAGCCCCAACAACATCCAACATATATATTAGGACATGATGTAATACATAATATAATTATATATTATCTATGACATACACCGAGTAATTAAAGTGTAGGGAATATCCTCTCCCTTATTAATGAGAGGTGGAGGAACTTTATAATATGACTCACTCCTAAAGGTGAAAACACGCAAACCAACTTTCAAATCATCTTTCATTTTAAAAACATACCTTAAAGTGGAATTCTTTGTCATAGGAGAAACCCTTGGCACAAAATGAGGTTTCAAATTCAAATTACACTCTTTTTCAAAACGTTCCTTTTTTATAAAATCCCCATACCTCACAAGATATGCACTACCATGTTTATGAGAATAACCACAAGACGTGTTTTTACGAACATCATTCTCACATGACATTAACTCAAAATTTTTCTGAAAAACATTTTTCTTCTCAAAATCCTTTCCACATTCAAACTTCCACTTATTCCATCTAGTTTTCAAGTCATCAAGAAAATCATGATCATTTGATTGTGAACTATTAAGCGAAGTCTTAAACATTATGAAAGATTCATTAAGATGACTGGTTCTTTGGCAATATGTGCATACATAAGTCTCATGATGAACAACTTTAGAATGAATCTTAGAAATAACTTTGGAATTTACTTATATTGTGAGAAACTTGTAATAAAACTCTTTCAAATGACCCTTAATATGACAAATTGTGCAAATTTAAGATTGTGAATGTCCCTTCAAATCCTTTTTGACACACCCCAACCCAGTTACTTATAATTGAGTTTGAGAGTCAAAGTGAGCCAAACCATAATTGCCTTAACCAAACAATAAACACAAGTATCCTTTTTCAGTATCAGCATGAAGCCATAACACTAAAACATTTTCAAAATTTTAAAGTAATCGTGCTTATTCAAAATTGCTCAAAGGATAAATAGGATTAAATTACCCCTTTTTAATTTGACTAAAATCATGGTTTTTAAGCAACCCTTGCTAACCCACCCGACCTCCAAGATTTGGCAGTGACATTTCACTACCTAAAAAAACATAACATAGGAATCGTGAGCAAAATAGCTCAGTGAATGCATTACTACTACATTAGTGCATAAAATTAAATGCAATAAGTTGTATCTATGTAACAATATAAAACATCTCAACATATCTTGGCTGTTAATAAGCCATAACATCTTAGCTGTTAATAAGCCGCAACATCTCTTGGCTGTTGATAAGCCATAACATTTCTTGGCTGCTGATAAGCCATAACATCTCTTGGCTCTTAATAAGCCATAACATCTCTTGGTTGTTACTAAGCCATAACATCTATTGGCTTTTAATAAGCCATAACATCTCTTAGTTGTTGATAAGCCATAACATCTCTTATAATACATGCACATCATATCCATAATCAACTCAATAAGTATGACATATCCTAACCATAATGAACTCAATAAGTGCAACATATCATATCCATATTCAACTTGGTAAGTACGACCTCTCATATTTGTAATCAACTCGGTAAGTATAACATATAATATCCATAATCATCGCAACAAGTAAAACATATCATATTTATAATCAAATCGATAAGGATAACATATAATATCCATAATCATGTATAAATACGTCTTACTAGTGAGTACACTCACCTTGGCCACTTCATGTGTTTTTCCCTTGCCTTTGTCTGGAACTGGTTCAACTAGTTCTTCTTCCCTTCACCATATTCATTCTTACAATATTAGTATCATCATAATGATGTTAACAATCTAAATAAAACTTAAACTTAACCCAATTTATAAGCATCATATAACCCCATTCCAATCTTATATCGTAAATGAAGTCCAATCTAACTTCATGGTAAGATATTTACCATACCCAAATCATAGGCCAAATATATTTTAATTTCATCTTAATAGTTTAATCATTAATATATTGGGCTACAAATCCAAAGGAGGACATATTATTTTAAGTTTCCTAGAGCAAGATATGCCCATTTCCTTACTACATAGCAAATCTTCCCTATAGGCTCTTCTATCGTTCAGTGAACTTCCAGGAATTTTCATAATTTTTTTGTATCATAACTTTCTATGATATTTCACCCAACATCAATAAAAGTATTTAAAAATAAAAATTCAAAGTTTCATAAGTTCCAAGCTTCATTTGCTATGTCAAGTAAAATATCGAACACATGGCGTGCATACTTACACTGTTGGGGCAGATTTTCTACTTGAACTTCAAACTATCACCAAAGATTTATTTCTTGGTATTTTCATATAATATTCGTCTATTTTATACATATATGAGTCTATTTTGATCTCCAACTTGAATTATTCAATTCCAATAAATTTACAAAAAGTTATGGAAGTTTGAATACATAAGATTTCCAATCGAAGCAATATACATGATTTACACGTTCAACTTTGCTTAAACTTTCATCTATCCGTACATATACTCCAAAGCATGAAATTTCAATAACCAATAAATGATGTATATCATTTTAATCAACAATACCAAAATAATAACAAGATTTATGCATAGAAATACCTTAGGAACTTTTTCGTAATTTCCTAAGGATTTTTCTCAAGTTTTCTCCTCACTTTCTTCTTCCCGAGCTTCCCGATTATCTCTCCTCAAGCCAAATCTCTCATGCCTGATTTTGGCTAAAGGAAGATGTCATTTGAAGGTTTTAAAGTCGGCATAAGCCACCTCCCCTTGGTCCAATCAAAATATGACATGTGTCGCCATATAAGACAAAATATCCTTTAAAGCTAAATGACTACTTTACCCCCTATTCGTAATTTTAGCATAACTCCTTCCTCGGACCTTTGTTTTACACACCGTTTGTTGTGTTACAAACTTAACTCATATATCTTCAACTATCTAGTTTTCACCTCAAGTCAATTATCATATTATAGTGGCCAAAACTAGTCCCGAACCTGAACATTTCTACCAAAGATTTCACAAATTTGTGTTTGCGACTAATTCAATATTTCATATGTTATGAAGATAGGATTATAATAAACACAATAACTTAACATTATATATTCTAATAACACATTATCCCCATCCCATACGGTCATCATGATTTAAACATGGTTTATCATAATCATATTCGGGTCGTCACACTTTTAACACTTAGAGACAACTTGATCATTTTTTTCACTTTCAAAACACTTGATTAAAGAATCAATATTTCTTTCAAAGTATGATTTTTTATCATTTTCACTCGTAAAGATTGAGCCATTCTTATTGGATCATATTTTGAAACATTCTCCAAACTTTTTGAGCGACACTAAAAATAATTTGACTAAACACTTTTCAAATTTTAAAAATCTATGTTTTTAACCCATTGATCAACAAAATCATTTTCATCCTTTTCCCAAACACTATTTTATTTGTGCACCAAAACATAGAAATTTATAGATTTTTTTCCTTTGTCTTCATTTCTAATGAGACGGTCTTTCTTTGAAAAACTCACTGAATGATTATATCCACAATGTCAACGTATACTTCTGAAATTACCCTTATGTCCTTCAACTAAAATAGAATTGTGAAATGTGATCTCATCAAAAAATTTCACCATTTCCTTTTTACTCACTCTCGAATGTAATTACCCTGTCCATGATCTTGATTTAGTAGTTTTATTTTTTGCTTTAAAAATTTGGTATTGCTACCTTTATGGTGAAAATTTTCAAGTCTTTCCCGATCAAAAGAGTTTGAAATACCTATTTACACATAAGTACTTAAATTTAAGACAACGATGCTGGATATAATTTCTGCAAGATTACCGATTTAAGTTAAACTACCATCCATGAAAAAGAAATGTAGTAGCCGATGCTTTAAGTCGTAATCCAATAGGAAGACTCCATACTTTGATTTCTTACGATATTTCTACTACCATAGAGCAATATGATCTTCAATTAATATCCCATTTCTCAAAATTTTCTAACATCATTACATATCCTGAATTAAGACAGAAAATTTTAGTCCAATAATGTCAAGACCCTTTTGTACAATCTCTTTAAGATAAGAATCACGACTTCTCATATGATAGGGAAATAAGTTTATGATTTAGAAATAGATTATATGCACCCAATGATTTAACTCTTCGAGAGGAAGTATTGCAACAAGCCCATCGTTCTAAGTTTATGATTCATCTCAGAAGCTCCAAAATGTACCATACCTAGAAGAAACAATATTGGTGGAAAAATACGACAAATAATATTGAGAATTTTGTAAAGAAATGTCTGACTTGTTAATAAGTAAGGATGAAACACTAACACCTTGGTGGACTCCTCCAATCATTACTAATTTCGAGTGGAAATGGGATCATATTACCATGGATTTTGTCACTGGATTTCTTCCTACTGTAGACACCCCATACTAGGACCCCCTAATCACTTCTTTAGGTCCTTATCACTCACTCATTCACCGCAAACCCTAGGTCATACCTCAAGTACCTATCTAGAAGTCATCATGTGCTCTCAGGTCTGCTTGAATCCTATTAACTTCCTCGCCTGAGCATAATCTCAATGAATCTTTGAAGGTCTTTGAATCACCTTTACAATTGCCTACCCCGTGCGCAAATATACCTTAAAGATACGATGAATAATCCGTTTAATCCTAAAAATGAATTCGGAGGCCATCGAACACTCCAGGTCTCTATTTGAGTCCCATTAACTCAAACTGAATGAATCTTCGAAGGTATATTAATACCCTTTCCAGTAGTCCACCCCGTGTGCGAATTAGCCTTATAATATGGACGAACGACCCATTTTACTCTAAAGGGTCACCAGGCATTTTTGGGCCCCATTTGACCTAGATCAACTCTCTGAAGATGAATGAAATCTCGAAGGGAATTAAATACCCTCTCTAACAGTCCATCCCGTGCATGAATAGGCCTTATAGTTTGGATGAACGATCCGTTTTCCATTGGGAATTTCTTATCTTGTGATCCCCAGGCACTTTAGGGCCCCATTTGACCTCATTTAATTCCTGAACTTGGGAGTGGCTCAATGGATTCTTTAAGGTCCCTGAATGCCCTTTCCAACAATCTATACCATGAGAAATTCTAACTCACGGTTCGTATTTTATTTCCGTTTTTTTTCAAAAAACCCGCCTCGGACTCGAAAATGGAAACTCTAGGACATTGCTTATCAGCATTGTGTCGATGTTTCTATGCTGATAGGAAGGTGTAGGACAATGTCGATCGACACCCCCTTGGCCCTATAAATATATTTTGACACACCGCCTAATTAAATACCGGGTGATCAGTTCTTTATTAAATTAAAATCAAGGTGAACAGTTGGTTCATTCTCAACATCACTATCGTAAAATAAATTTCCAATTTAAGCACCCTAAATAATTAAGCTAAGTGTCAAAAAAATTTAAAACCTTATTTCCATTCTATTTAAATCTAGATATAAAAAAAAACCTTTTTAGTAATTAACAATTTTAGAATCACATAAATATGAAGAATGGTAATAAACACCCAACAGTTCAACCATTCAGATCAACTAATACCAAGTTTTAAAACTACAAATGAAATCATCCTAACGGTAATCAAAACCCAAAAAGTACAGAATACTTAAATTTAAATAATAAACGTAAAACTCTGACAGTTCCAATTGAATAGGAAAACGGATGAAACCTGCCCTAACTAAACAAAACAAAAATAAGAGTAGAATCAATAACGAGGTCGTCTAAGCAATGGCCTGCAACTCCCACATAAGCTACAACGCGTCCGTTCCAAGTAATCTAAGCATGACGCGCCTGTGTCTTGGCACCTGTAATACATACATATATATATACAAGAGAGAAAAAGATAGGAAACGGGTCAGAGCCCGAGTGAAAAACAGTTTAAAAAAATAGTTTAGCAAGTATATAAAATGCTTACCGACTAATGAAACATCCATGTTAGTATACGACACTCTCTTGAGAAATTCTTAACTCTCATCTAGTATGCATGCCTATCGTACTATTAATCTCCAAAGTTTATTTTAACTTAACTTTCCCGTAAGGTTTTATTCTGATAAATACTATGGATAAGATAATTAACTTCTGAAAATTAAGCTCGCTCATATATCTTATGTTATTTAAAATAACCCAGTGATGTCATAAAATTTCCAACCACTTATAATAAAGTTGGAGTATTTATTCATTACTTAACTACTTTTATGCATAGTAGAAAGTTCCCATATTTAAATATATATATATTAGTCACTCATATAATATATATACTATTGGCACCCCACATAAAATCTATGGTGCTGGCATACTCTGATATCAAGTCCCCGTGACTAAGGGAAATACTAGATTGGAATCACTCTCGAATTGTATTAACATAAAGCACTTACAAATGGAAGCGAAGCATAGTTCCAAGTCACTAAGAAGTCAGCACATACCCTCACGTCTCTTAGGACCGTCTGACTATCAATCAGATAGCCTGTACCAAGGAATCCTATGTTCTAGGATACAAGTCAATACCCCTCCATAAAGGCCCAATCGAGATAAGACTGTCCCGGCGAGGAAACCCCCGTGATAGAAAGTAGCTCCGGTATAATTTTACACAGGTATATAATATATGCATAATCACATAATAATATATATATAAATATTCCCATATCTAAATTTGGCATGCCCACGGCCCATAATTATAATTATTCGTTATTAGCACATTTTACTTGATTATCTCGCATAGCAGACCCATCACTTTTATTCTCATATATAAGTTACTCCATACTTACTTCTCATCTCTCGAAGTATTCTATCTCCCTAAGTATAATTTCAGTAGGAACTCTCACTTGTCTTCTAGTCTAACTTACTCACGACTCTCGGTCTTTTATTAGACGTACACATGATTTTGTATGTGTGAATAACTCCCCGTTAACCCATAATTTCATACTACATTAAATTTCACTTAACGGGGTCTACTTGGGCCCGACTGGTCCTTTTTATATCCCATTATACTCCAACACTAACAATCAAGGGTTCCTATGCATTTTAACTAGATTAAACCAAAGGATGAAAAATATGCAGTTTTCCAGGAGGGGTCGATCGATCGAGGAAAGGGGGTCGATCGATCGATCGATGTTCTTGGGTCAATCGATCGATCAAGCAGTTCTTGCCCAGAAAGTTCCAATAAAACCTACGGGTTTCATCTTTTAATTTTCTCCAAAACATCATGAACAACTCTCAAATAACATTACTACAAGTTTTATTTACATATATACAAGATTTCCTACGTGAAACATGTACAAATTCAACAACGGAATTGAATTAAAGGGCCAATTTATTTTAATTATCAAGAACCCTAACTTTCCACTAAACACCATTATTCTATTTCTTTTTCCATATTTCTCACTTTGAAATTAATCAAATTTCGTGGGTAATCCTTTACATATGATTGGGATGTCTAGAGTTTATTTATTTTCTTTACAACATGTGATTAGGTTCTCTAAATCCTTGAGTTCTTCCATGAAACATAGGTCCGATCATCCTAATCTAACATGGTGTGACATTTAACTAAAAGAGAAGCAAGATATATACTTACCTCGAATTTGAGGTTCTGTTTTGCGGTCGAAAGAGGTATGGTTGCATTCATCGTCGCGCGATCTACGCTTTGGTGGTGGTGGTGGTGTAAACGGTTGAGTCTTTGGACTTGAGTTTCTTGGAATGCTCTCCAACTCCTTCTCTAATGGACGTTCTTTGATTTTGTTTTTGTCACCCCTAGAAGGCAACTCCCGAAAGCTGATTTATCCTTAGGAAATTCGTGGGTTTAATTACCCAAAAATGTCAAATGTCTGTAATACCCTCCCGGGATGCCAATTAGGCCTAAAAATACCCCGAGATCCAAACTAAACTCCCGGGTACATTATTTTGACTATCTCGACCCTTCCGAACACATTGGCGCACTCGAAATGACCATACGGGTGAATAATAATTTATTCACTTTTAATAATAATAATTTAGTCCTCACACAATACAGACGCGTCCTGACTTAAATTTCCATAATTGCCATTTTATTCACTTACGACAATTTTTATAAAATCAGTCTTATATATTATTTTACTCTTTTAGTAATATTCGACAAATTCCTAATAATTATTACCTCTCGTCATGCTAGTAACTATTTAAATAAATTTCCAGATTAATATTAAATTAATATCTCAATTTAAATTTAATAAATCCCTAAATTGAAAAGCCATAAAAATACGGGGTATTACATACTTCCCCCCCCTCCCCCCCCCCTAATAACGAAATTTCATCAAGAAATTCCAAAAATAAGGCCTATCTGGTAAAATAATTATGGATACCATATCAGTAGGGAAACTACTTACATAGTAAGGCACTCAATCACTATAGCCCCCGCCTCACAGCAAGCTTGTTTAGCACTTTAATTAAAGACACTTCACATTGTGCTCCTATCCGACAACATTCGCATAAGACACGCCTATACATTATTAATTCCCATTATTTCAATATCATTGGGAGGCCGTACCTCACTACATGACAACTACTCGGATTTATCTAAACAAAAAACTCCCCTTCTGGGAGAAACCTGAAGCACCTTATAGTCTTGACTCACTTGAGTCCATATTGTATAAGTGTTCATCTAGTTTTGAAATTGTGACAAAATTGTGACTATCCTAGAATCCAAAGAACCCCAGAGCTTGCATTGCTATTTCATCTTTCTTGATTGAAGTGATCTAGACCATATTACCAACACTCACACACAATAGAATTGATCTCATACATCTTATATTTCATATAAGTGTGTGTACATATGTTGAGTGTGTTTAAATCCCTAATATTTCTTTTTAAATGTTTTTTTGGGATTTTATAAACATTTTAAAATAAATTTTTATTAATTAAAACTTGTTTTTAAAAGTTTCTGGGGTCAATCTACAATTTAGTATTGTTAGGTATATTGGCTTAAAGTTACCTTGGGTAGAATACGAAAGCGGAAGAGACTTCAGGGTGTGTTTTTAATTATTTTTAGACGCGCGTTTTGTCTCTTCTAATTGGCCAACATTTGTTGTCTTCTGATTGGTGGAATGTGTGTTTCTTTACTGAGAGTAATACAGCGACTGCTTACAACCCTTGGATCGTTTTTTATCAACGATCTGCATGTGCCCTTCCATAATCCCTGTGAACCCCAGATGAGCCAATCAGGTGAATTTTAATCTCCGCATATAGTGAACCCTTGGATCAAAGTCAATCAACCTTGACTTAATCTGAACCCTTGATTTTGAACCTTATTCTCTAATCTTCTCAGCCTCCTATAAAATGACCCCCTCACTCAGCCTTCTGAGACTTTTGCCATTTCATCCTTTTAAGAGAAAAAGAGAGAGTAGAGAGAGAAGAGAGAAAAGAGAGAGAACAGAGAATCCAGAAGAGAGAGAAAGAGTTAGAAACCCTAACCCTAACCCTAAATCGTCAAAACAACTTCAAACCACATACTCTTTTAAAACTCCATTGTATCCCAAACACATCCTTGAGTGTTTGAGTGTTTGAGAGTTGTTTTGTGTAATTGGTTTGTAGCTGTAACCTCTTCGTTATTTAGATCTTGTGTCCAACTTAAAAGGTGTTTCTTAGATCTATTTTCTGCTTTATAGAAATTTCAGATCTGAGTTCTTCATGTTACATTACACTTAGATTTACATATCTTGTTTCTCAGCTTGAGAAATATATTGTTGATTCTTTTTCTGTAAATGTTTTATTAACTTTGAAATCAACAATAATGTTTTCTATTTCTAGTTCTCTTGAAACAAGACCTTTGACCTAGTTTGGAATCGCACTTGGTGATTTTGAATCTCAAAAATCTTTTCAAAACCCGAGATTGATTAAGATCTTGATATGTCTTCTGAGCAAGATAGCCGTGGATTCTGGTATTGTTATAAAGGTAAAAAAGGTTAAGTTTTGTGAGAAGAGAAAAAAAGAAAAATCACTGCATATAGCCTTATATGTAATTTGTTAGGGCTGGTTGTATGAAATAAGTGTGTGTGTGTGCATGCATGTGTTAGAAAGCACTTCCACAAACACTTTCACCCTACCACACTAAAAGTGTTGGTAATAAGATCTTGAGAACAAGAGTCGACGTAAAGAACTTGAACAAATTGGAAGTTAGCAAACTGGGAGAACAACATCAACAATCAGAACTGCAGAGAAGTTATAAGGACACCAAAGGGTACATTCCTAAACTTATATAGGTCTGAGTTGTATGCATGTTTGTTATATAGTTTGTAACTGTTAAATTTGTTTTAGTGGTTTTTTTTTGTTTACTCCGTAGAGGGAGTCGTGGATGTTTCCTCAGTTGGGTGAGGTTTTACCACGTAAAAAATCTTGTTCTTAATCTTTCTACATCTCCTCATCTCATTCTTGGTGGTACTGAGTTTAAATTTTTTAAACTGGTTTATTAAACCTGTTAATCAAATCTTGACCAGATCTCGTACATACTTTTGTTAAACACATCTTGTGTTCAATTAGTTTTAATTTTAAAGAAAAGAGTTTCTTCAAAATACTGTTCGGAGTTACTTAAATAGTTTAATTTTATTAAACGGCTTTAGTAACAGATTTTCAATTGGTATCAGAACTTTGTAAACTTCTTTTAAAGAGATCGTGTGTTTCTGAAATTATTTTCTGAAAATCAAATATGGACGAGAAAAATGAAAGATTTGGTAACTTGACCAGACCTCCTATCTTTGATGGAACCAATTTTGCTTACTGGAAAGTAAGGATGATTGCTTTCATTCAAGGAACTCTGGGAGATGATGTCTGGGACGTTGTTGAAAATGGATACATTTTTCCTACTAAACCAGCCACTGAAGGAAGTAATGAGAGTGTTAAGAAAGTATTAAGTGAGTTCACACAAGAAGAGAAACAAGTTTCTCGCAACAATAACAAAGGAAAGAATGCCATATTTATGTCTATAAATGAACATGAGTTCAAAAGAATCTCATCCTGTACCACTTCTAAGGAAGCTTGGGACACTTTGGTTACTGCTCATGAAGGTGACACTAGAGTTAAGGCTGCTAAAACTCAAATGCTCATTCAACAGTATAACTCTTTAATTATGTCTGAGACTGAGTCATTTGATGACTTCTATATGAACTTGACTGATATTGTGACAAAACTACATGCTAATGGGATAACTTATCACATACATAAAATTGTATCTAAAATTCTGAGATCATTACCACAGAAAATTGACAACAAAAGATATGCTATTAAGGAAATGTGTGATATAAATCTCGCTCCTGAATTACTCGGTAGTAAATTAAGAACTGTGGAAATGGAACTAGAATTTAAGAAACAATTGACCCAGTCCCATAAGAAACAGATTAGGTCCAATCTGAGCTTTTCTTCTAAGTTGATTAAACCTGAGTTTAACATCCCTAATGATGACTCTGATGAGGAATGAGATATAGAGATTTTTGACAATCAGATTGCCTTAATATCAAAACAGTTTAAGAAAATCAGTAAGTTTAGAAACAATATGGAAAACAAACAAGGCAAGTACAATTATCCAACTCACTCTAATCATAAACCTCATGAGAAAAGTCATGATAAATATCACAAGGACTCTCACACTAAACCTAACAGAGACCTTAAGAAGACTAAATGCTTTAGATGTGGTAAACTAGGACACATTGCACAAGACTGTAGAGTTAACTTGAACACTCAAAACAAACACACTAGAGCCAACATTTTCAAGACATGGGATGATTCAAGTGACTCTGAAAATGAGGAACCTGAGTCATCTGATGTTTTTGACCCTTGCATGTCTTTCTTGGCCAAGATTATCTATAATGATGATATGCCTGCATTTGTTAGTGAGGATGAATCTAGTAACTCTACTTCTGTTGTTTTGAATCATGCTGTTACTGGATTAGATGCTTTAATTACTGAGAACATTTCTATTTCTACATCGGGGTGTGTGAGTCAAAGGGAAAGCGATAAATGACGATGTCAATGGGTGTGTGAGTCCAAGAAATGAAGCCTTAGGGGTCACTTCACACACTTCACTTAGTGACTCGAATAATGAAGATCTCCAAGATATTCACACACTCTATGCTAAAACTCTCAAGAAAAGCACTTGACTAGGAAAGATTGTGAAAGATCTCACCAAGAAGCTAAAAGATCTAAGCCTGATGGTCAAACTGAATGCTGAAGAGTATACTACCCAATGTTTTACTCATGAAAGTGAAATCAAAATGTTTGATCAAAAACTCAGAATTTTGACTGAAACAAATGAAACTTTGGAGCAAAAATACAAAGGGACATTGTTAGAATTGGAACAAACTAAAGAAAAGACAACAACTGTTTTCAAAAAATTTACACAATTTGAAAATAACTCAAACTATTTTGATGAATTTATTGCTAAATCTAAAACCAATTCTGATGATCGAACAGGAATAGGGTATTGCCCCAATTTGAAGACACAAATAAAATCTTTTGAACCTATCAGGTTTGTGTTAGGAGGTAAAAGACCTATTGAAACCTACCCAGACTTTCATTCTTTAAAAACTGAGTTTGACTCAAAACATCAAAATTTTAACATTGGGGAATCAAGTTGCTCTAAACATGAAAGTTCACCTAAGGCTAAATATGTCTGCCCCTCTATTAGGAAGAGTGAGCCTACATTCAAGACTGTCCTACCTAGGAATAGAGTTCAACCTCAAAATTTCTCAAACCATTGTTTAGGGACTTTTCCAAGGAGACCCCAATTTTGAGCAATCTTTATTGCTCCTACTGCGATATATACGGTCACTCTTTTGATGGTTGCTATGCTAGAAGACTAGTTAAACCTATCTGTAATCCTCCTATCTATCAGAATTTTAACTATTCTAGGAGAAGCCGCAACAATTATGTACTTCCTAAACAACCAGACAAAAACTCTAATTATAGGAAGAGAAAGACCAAACCTAAAAGAACGTTCCCTAGAAGGATTCCTAAACACTTTCCTAAACCAAATGCTCATGTCTTTCATAAAACTCAAAATCACGCGCAAAACATTTTTCAACAAAAATCGAATGCTCGCAAATTTTATCAATTGAGAGCTAATAGGCGCAAAATGAAAACTAGAGCAATTTGGGTTAGAAAAGATGATCTATTACATCAGATAAAGTGTAACATAGTTATTACTTCTTTAAAAGATGAACACACATCATCTAGTTGGTATTTAGACTCTGGATGTTCTAAGCATATGAATGGGGATGATACAAAACTTTTGAACAAAACCAGCTTTGCTGGTGGAAAAGTTATTTTTGGTGATAGAGTATCATCTCAAATCATAGGCAAAGGAACTCTACAAGAAGATGGACTTCTGATTCTTGAAAATGTTCTTCTAGTTAAAGGTCTTAAGGCCAATCTACTTAGTATCTCGCAATTTTGTGACTCAGATCATACTATTACATTTTCAAACAACAATTGTAAAATTTTAAATGAAAAAGGTGAATGCATAATTACAGGATTCAGAACTCCTGACAATTGTTATACTGTCATGAACAATTCTGAAATCTTTAATGTTGCCAGAATGGATGACAAAGAGATATGGCATAACATATTGGGTCACATAAATTACGACAATATTAGTAGACTGACCTCTCAAGAAATAGTTAGAGGAGTTCCAAAAATCAAACCCATTTCTAACATTGTCTGTGGTTCCTGTCAAGAAGGAAAAATTGTTAAAGCACCTCATAAGAAAGTTAAAGATATCCTTACCTCTAATCCCTTGGAGCTCATCCATATGGACCTAATGGGTCCTTCCCAAACTGTTAGTCTCTGTGGACACAGTTACATTCTTGTTATGATTGATGACTTCACTAGATTTACCTGGGTAGCCTTTCTTAAAACATAAGTCCGACACTTTTCAAACTTTCTTAAAAATTCTTCTTCGGATTGAAAATGAAAAAGACACTCAAGTAAATAGAATCCGTAGTGATAGAGGTGGAGAATTAAAAGACATTGGTATTATAGAGTACTGTGAGTATAATGGTTACAAACACGAGTTTAATGCTCCTAAGACTCCTCAATAAAATGGAATCGCCAAGAGAAAGAATCGTACCCTTCAAGAGATGGCACGTGTTATGTTACATGCCAAGAATTTGCCTAAATATTTTTGGGTAGAATCTATTCGTACTGTGTGTCACATCATCAATAGGGTCTATCTTAGAAAGAATTCCAAACAAACGCCTTACGAACATTGGTATAAGAAAAAGCCCAATCTTAAGTACCTTAGAACATTTGGTAGTACTTGTTATGTATGCAAAGATAGGGAACACTTGTCCAAATTTGAGAGCCGGGGAGATAAAGCTATTTTTCTAGGATACTCGCCTAATAGTAGAGCCTATCGAGTTTATAATCTTCGCACTAAAGCATTGATGGAATCCATAAATGTAATTGTGAGTGACACTACTGTAGAGAATAAGATATGTGAATCAACTATTGAGGAAGAGCCTACAAATGTTTTAGAAAGTGACTAACCTGAAATAGATGACTCATTACCAATTGAGATACCTGAAGTACCTAACTGGGTTTCTAAAGACCATCCCATGAATAACGTTGTTGGTAATCCTAGTGAGCCGGTGCGTGAAAGATCTCAATTAAGAAACTATGCTCATTATGCATGTTTTGTTTCCCTAGTGGAACCAAAGAATGTAAATGAGGCATTGAATGACTCTCACTGGATTTCTGCTATGCAGGAAGAACTTCTTCAATTTGTCATTCATGATGTTTGGTATCTTGAACCTAGGCCTGATCACAAAAAGGTTATTGGCACACGTTGGATTTTTAAAAATAAGTCTGATGAAAGTGGAATAATCATTAGAAACAAAGGTAGATTAGTTGCTCAAGGATACACTCATATTGAAGGAATAGATTTTAACAAGACCTTTGCTCCTGTTACTCATTTAGAATCTGTTCATCTTCTCTTTTCCATAGCCTTCCACTTGCATTTTACACTCTACCAAATGGATGTCAAATCTGCATTCCTTAACGGAATATTGACTGAAGAGACCTATGTAGAACAACCAAAAGGGTTCATTAACCCTCAATATCCAAATCATGTATTTCGTCTTAAAAAGGATTTGTATGGCCTTAAACAAGCGCCTAGAGCCTGGTATGAGCGTCTTTCTAGCTTCCTCTTAGATAATGGTTTTAAAATAGGTGGAAATGATCAAACCCTTTTTGTCAAACATTTTGGCAAACACATCATTATTTCTCAAGTTTATGTTGACGATATTATCTTTGGATCAACTTCTCCCTCAGAAGTAAAATCCTTCTCTGAGATTATGCATAAAGAGTTTCAAATGTCTCTTATGGGGGAGCTGCAATTTTTCTTAGGTCTTCAAGTCAAGCAAAATTTAGAAGGATTATTCGTCTCGCAATCTAAGTACTCTTTAGAGATTGTAAAGAAATTTGGCTTTGAGAGTGCTAAAGATGCTAAAACACCCATGAGTACTACGGTAAAACTATCAAAAGACGAAACTGGAAAATCCATAGATCCAACTCTATATCGTAGTATGATAGGAACCTTGCTATACCTTACTACCTCACGTCCTGATATAATGTATGTTGTGTGTGTATGTGCTCATTATCAAAATAACCCTAAAGAGAGCCATCTATCTTCTATTAAAAGAATCATTAAATATGTAAAAGGCACTCTAAATCTAGGACTTTGGTATACTAGTGACACACCAAGAACTATAATTGGGTACACTGATGATAGTAAAAGTACATCAGCAGCATGTTATTATATAGGTAATAACTTGGTAGGATGGAGTAGTAAGAAACAAAACTGCACATCACTCTCAATAGCTGAATCTGAATACATAGCCGCTGGAAGCTGTTGTGCTCAATTACTGTGGCTTACACAAATGATAAGTGATTATGGTATTAAAGAAAAACAATTGCATCTCTATTGTGATAATCAAAGTGCGATCAATATCTCTAAAAATCCTGTTCAACACTCCCGAACAAAACACATAAAAATAAGACATCACTTTAAACGCGAATTGGTTGAAACTAAGGAACTAGAAATCAATTATCTTCCTACTGATTTGCAACTCGCAGATATGTTTAACAAACCTTTAGATTACAATTGATTTATTTCTTTGTGTAAATCTATCGGTATGGTGTGTGCTGATTAATCTCTTTGATCTCTCTATT
Organism: Sambucus nigra; assembly: GCA_949130495.1. Classification (NCBI taxonomy): domain Eukaryota; kingdom Viridiplantae; phylum Streptophyta; class Magnoliopsida; order Dipsacales; family Adoxaceae; genus Sambucus; species Sambucus nigra. The sequence continues at coordinate 696,936,624 of OX422208.1, forward strand.
TTTTCCCTTTGTCTATTTGAGACAAAATGGGGGAGAAATTTGAGTCTCTAATGAATTTTACATATGCTAAAAAGCTTGATCTTAGTGCTAAACAGCTTGATCTTAGTGATTCATTGCAGGTTTCTGTACAGTTATTCTCAAAAGTTGTAATAGGGTTTTCAATTGTAAATAGTTGAGTTATGTACTTTTGCTTTCTAGGAAATGGGTAGATAGACTTTTTTAGGAATAGGTTTCCTTTTTCCTTGTTTCCCTGCGAGTTCTAGATGACTCAAAGGAGATTTTGTCTCATATTTCCAAAGGGGGAGATTGAAGCACCTTATACTCTTGACTCACTTGAGTCCATATTGTATAAGTGTTCATCTAGTTTTGAAATTGTGACAAAATTGTGTTTATCCTAGAATCCAAAGAACCCCAGAGATTGCATTGCTATTTTATCTTTCTTGATTGAAGTGATCTAGACCATATTACCAACACTCACACACAGTAGAATTGATCTCATACATCTCATATTGCATATAAGTGTGTGTACATACGTTGAGTGTGTTTAAATCCCTAATATTGCTTTTTAAATATTTTTTTGGGATTTTATAAACATTTTAAAATAAGTTTTTATTAATTAAAACTTGTTTTTAAAAGTTTTTGGGGACAATCTGCAATTTAGTATTGTTAGTTATATTGGCTTAAAGTACCTTGGGTAGAATACGAAAGCGACAGAGACTTCAGGGTGTATTTTTAATTATTTTTAGACGTGCGTTTTATCTCTTCTAATTGGAAAACATTTGTTGTCTTCTGATTGGTGGAATGTGTGTTTCTTTACTAAGAGTAATACAACGACTGCTTACAACCCTTGGATCATTTTTGATCAACGATCTGCATGCGACCTTTCATAATCCATGTGAACCCCAGGTGAGCCAATCAGGTGAATTTTAATCACCGCATATCGTGAACCCTTGGATCAAAGTCAATCAACCTTGACTCAATTTGAACCCTTGATTTTGAACCTTATTCTCGAATATTCTCAGCCTCCTATAAAAGGACCCCCTCACTCAGCCTTCTGAGACTTTTTCCATTTCGTCCTTTTGAGAGAAAAAGAGAGAGTAGAGAGAGAAGAGAGAAAAGAGAGAGAAGAGAGAAACCAGAAGAGAGAGAAAGAGTTCGAAACCCTAACCCTAACCCTAAATCGTCAAAACCACTTCAAACCAAATACTCTTTTAAAACTCCTGTATATCCCAAACACATCCTTGAGTGTTTGAGTGTTTGAGAGTTGTTTTGTGTAGTTGGTTTGTAGCCATAACCTCTTCGTTCTTTAGATATTGTATCCAACTTAAACAGTGTTTCTTAGATCTATTTTCTGCTTTATAGAAATTTCAGATCTGAGTTCTTCATGTTACATTACACTTAGATTTACATATCTTGTTTCTCAGCTTGAGAAATATATTGTTGATTCTTTTTCTGTAAATGTTTTTTTAACTTTTAAATCAACAATAATGTTTTTTGTTTCTAGTTCTCTTGAAACAAGACCTTTGACCTAGTTTGGAATCGCACTTGGTGATTTTCAATCTCAAAAATCTTTTCAAAACCCGAGATTGATTAAGATCTTGATACGTCTTCTGAGCAAGATAGCCGTGGATTCTGGGATTTTTATAAAGGTAAAAAAGGTTAAGTTCTGTGAGAAGAGAGAAAAAGAAAAATCACTACATATAGCCTTATATGTAATTTGTTAGGACTGGTTGTATGAAATAAGTGTGTGTGTGTGTGTGCATGCATGTGTTAGAAAGCACTTCCATAAACACTTTCATCCTACCACACTAAAAGTGTTGGTAATAAGATCTTGAGAACAAGAGTCGACGTAAAGAACTTGAACAAATTGGAAGTTAGCAAACTGGGAGAACAACATCAACAATCAGAACTGCAGAGAAGTTATAAGGACACCAGAGGGTACATTCCTAAACTTATATAGGTCTGAGTTGTATGCATGTTTGTTATATAGTTTGTAACTGTTAAATTTGTTTTAGTGGTTTTTTTGTTTACTCCGTAAAGGGAGTCGTGGACGTTTCCTCAGTTGGGTGAGGTTTTACCACGTAAAAAATCTTGTTCTTAATCTTTCTGCATCTCCTCATATCATTCTTGGTGGTGCTGAGTTTTAGATTTTTTAAAATGGTTTATTAAACCTGTTAATCAAATCTTGAACAGATCTCGTACATACTTTTGTTAAACACATCTTATGTCCAATTAGTTTTGATTTTAAAGAAAAGAGTTTCTTCAAAAAACTGTTCGGAGTTACTTAAATAGTTTAATTTTATTAAACGGCTTTAGTAACAGATTTTCAAAACCATACGAACATCTGACCACCCTTGTTCGCCTAAAACAATCGTGAAATTCGACCATAGTAATTAGACTCTAACTCAACCAATCCAAAATTCTGATTATCCCCCCATCTCTTAACATTCAAAGTGAGAAAAATTAAGGTTTTTCCACACCAAAACCTCGATAAGTATCTTGTTCACAATAAACAGGTATGAGTGATCCCATGGAACCCTACCATTTGGTAATATCCAGCCCCAATTACCGTACTATACTCCACTTATTATCTAGAACCGTTGTGGAATAGGAACGATCACAATGAATCCAAAATTATTTTCACACTACTCCACTAATGGCTAATCACCGCTCACTTACTCCCCGAATCATGGGTGATACTGCCTGCTTAAAACGAAATGATATCCCCGCTGCTTCCTGACATCCCATATTGAAGGTGGGCTTAAAAAATCTCAACTTAATTCAAAAAAATACCGTGTACGACCACGTACTGATGTGATCCTTCCTTTCAAAGGAAGACTGGGCATACTAGCTAATATTGTAAATCAATGTATATCACTTACTTCTTGGGTATCTTTTTCCACACATTCGAAGTAACTCTTGATCTTACCTTGAGGTTGTTAACTCATCCAAGAGACTTTACCGACTTTAGCGGCCTCTTCCATTATAGGAATTGTCGATAGACATAAAATTTTCTGGTTGCTCCTCTAGGTCCTACCGATTTCTATTTATGAGTAGTGCCCACGGAGACTAATCACTATTCCTCTCTCTTTATCGACTTCTACTTGTAATGTATCACATTAAGTGACACTTAATAATCCCCTTCTTTCCTTTGCGTATACTAAAAGTTCCGATCCGTGCACTTTTCTCTACGATGTGCACTTCTGGGCCCTTTATACCATACTAACATCTTCACTCTTTGTACGTGTCAGTCGCTCACAACATTTGACTAATTACAACTCTGTCCAAGTGTTCTCCATAATAATTACATTCTACCCTTCTCAATGAATACCCCTTTTTAAATGGCTTCCCACTGCCTTCCAACCAAATTCGGGCGTGCTACTCTAATCGCACACGTATATATGGATTATTTTTCTTCACGCGACACTTAATCCACTCTGCCACTTCCACATCGTTATGTTAGTCCCACAAAAATATATTTCACATGTCTATTCCCACATCCCTTCAACTTATACGATTCTAACATCAGCTAACCAAGATGCCCACACACCCTATAAATCGTGCATACTAGCGTAAGCATCACATATGCTTCACACATAACACCCAATTCTTTCTTTTCCTTGTGCTCACAACATGATTACAACACTTGGGTACTCTCTATCACCCTAGAAATTGAAATTTTAAGTCCTCCTTATCATCGTTCCACCCCTCAACTCATGGTGATGAGACAAAACTTTCAATGCTTTCTTTCCACATAACCGGCTCCACTGGCCTTTTTTCATAATTCAACTTCCAATTTACAGATATAATTATCTTCTCCTACTACGATCGAGGTACCAAACTCATAGACTAATGATAAAAAATCTTCCTACTTCCAACCTTACGCTAAGTTTCATGTGTGGGATGCCTCGCAAAGCGAAATCCAAATAAGGAACCCCCCGATACACTACTACCTTACCCCTTTATTCCGTCTCTTGACAGAAAGAGTAACATCTCCTCCCGTAATTACGCTTAACAAAGAACATTTCCCAAATTGTACAATCGTTCAGTATTGGTGGAAATCACATTCCATAAACCTTGAATACGTACAATCGGGATTGTCAAAATCCCATTCCCAATCATATGGGTGTAACTCTCGACTCCCACATCTCTAAAGGATAGATATATCGATGCGCTCTTCCTATCACCAAGTCCTGAGCGCTAAACATAATATTGAGTTAAATCTTTTCACTCAATGGTAAACCCAATACACATAGAACCATGACAACAAGGTCCCTAAACACCCCGGGATTTAAAATTTTCTATACCATTACACCCTTTGGAGTCTCTACAATATATAATATAAATGCGAGCCCGAACCTCTCACAGGTGACGCCTCGTCAGAACAAATCATGTTTCACTAAGGCAGCCACTCCGATAGCCTTGCAATAACTGCCTACTATCGTACTAGCCATTTCTATAAAACTAAAACCAAGGAAATATCATAATGGTATATGACATCACTAAAATGAGTAACATTAATAAAGTATATAACGTTATTAATACACCCATTCATCCTCCACGGATAGCACTAAGGATAATCCCGCTTCACGAGGGACCTATTCACATAATAATAATGTTTATGGTTACACATTAAACTCCTCTCACATGCTAACCCAACAATAAACAAAATATAGTGACTCGCTCGTGTCACATAAAACACACCTCATCCTCCGAGGATAAAACTCATACTTTTACTTTTTCAATTGCCTTGGCTACTTAATGGTCCTCCGGACATAACGTGTCTGTTTGAACCAAATCAGAGATTACATTAACCAATTCACTTGCAAGAACCCCTCCTTTGTCCTTTTTCTTGCCTCGATTTTTTTTTAACTCTTGTGGTTTTACTCTACACAAAATACCTCAAAACATAACCTTCTTATCCCCTGAAATACTTTCAAAAACTCATGAATGATTGGAATCGAATCCAGGAGAATCACAATCACCTTAAAGGTGTCCTCCTCCATGTAAAACCAATATGTGGGAGATCCTCCCTCTGGGTGAGGCATCTCCACCAAAAACATCTCCTGTCCAGAAGTGTCAAAGACAATACTCTTGCCAAAAAATCTAGCATGCCAATAATGACATTGTGCTCATGTATATCTAACACCAGCATGTCCGCAAGTAAAATCAAGCTACCAATCTCTATATCTACACCCCGTCAAATAAAAAAAATCAAAGACTTATTACCCAATGGTGAGTCTACGTATGACACTGTACTCTCCGCCTTATCTAATAACCCTAAGGCTCGTGCAAAATGAGTAGCTATAAAAAAGTGCGACGTACCAGTACCAAATAAAGCTCGACCCATAGCATCGTGTATAGGAAACATACCTTCTATCGCAGTTGGTGCTTGAGGTGCTGCTGCCTGGTGGACATTATAAACACATCCATACTGTAATTGCCCCTACTGAACTGAGGCTGCAAGGATGGATGGTATAGCTGGTCTCTGCAGTTTATTACGGGCACCCTGCTGCCGTGGGGACCTATTCCCCTCTGGGCAATCCTGACATCTATGGCCATTCTTGCCACATTTGAAGCACCTACCTCGAAACTATCTCATGTTACTACACTGTTGTCTAGTTTTGCCTTTTCCTTGGCCTTGTTGGCCTTGTTGAGCAATTTGAGGAAAAATGATGTCAGGTTGAGGATAATCCCTCCACTTGTGACCCGGTTTCACACATTTATAGTAGAGTGCTAAAATTTCTCGCTGGTCGGGTCGGAGTTTCTCTCTAGTTTGATTCGGACAAAATTGACGTTCATGGCTGTCCATTCCACATTTAAAACACCTTTTTGCGACTTTATTCTGACCCCAGCTTTGTTGGCCCTGACGCTTTTGGCTCTCCATGTAAATTTTGTTACTTTTGTGGCCTTTTTGGTCTTGAGGAGCTTTTTGCTGCAATTTTGGTGTCTTCGTACAATTGTCAACTCTAGTCATATCAAATTGACAAATCTCTCTAGGTCTTTTGCCTCCTCTAAGTTGCATACTGCGATCGTGGTACTGTAAAACTGCAGTGGTAACTGCCTGTGCGACAATGTCTTCTAATTCGGTGATTGATACCCTCTTCGGAGACACCTGATGTGTGAGTTTTTCTTGCTCATTAACTTCCTTAACGGCATTAGGTTATTTGTCATGACGAGCCATCTGAAAGTTTAAAATAATCTGGATAAGTTCAATATTCACATCCACAAATCGCAGAAGCATGAATTTCCAACGTATAAAGATGAATACAACATTCCTAATATTAGGTCTCTAAATCAAAGATGCTAATATGGAAACAAGATAAGCCGTAAAGATCCTAAAGGACACTAGAAACTAATGCTCTGATACCGCCTGTGACACCCCGCCTAATTTAATACCGGGTGATCAGTTCTTTATTAAATTAAAATCTAGGTGAACGGTTGGTTCATTCTTAGCATCACTGTCGCAAAATAAATTTCCAATTTAAGTACCCTAAATAATTAAGATAAGTGTCAAAATAATTTAAAACCTTATTTCCATTCTATTTAAATCTAGATATAAAAAAAAAACTTTTTAAATAATTAACAATTTTAGAATCACATAAATATTAAGAATGGTAATAAACACCCAAACGTTCAACCATTCAGATTAACCAATACCAAGTTTTAAAATTACAAATGAAATAATCCTGACAGTAATCAAAACCCAAAGAGTACAGAATATCGAAATTTAAATAATAAACGTAAATCTCTGATAATTCCAACTGAATAGGGAAACATTCGACACCGGCCCTAACTAAACAAAACTAAAATAAGAGTAGAGTCAATAACGAAGTCGTCTAAGCAATGGCCTACAACTCCCACATAAGCTACAACACGTCCGTTCCAAGGAATATAAGCATGATGCCTCCTATGATTGGGAACTTGTAATACATACATATATATATATATATACAAGAGAGAGAAAAAGGTAGGAAACGGTTCAGAGCCCGAGTGCAAAACAATTTAAAAATATAGTTTAGCAAGTATATAAAATGCTTACCAGCTAATGAAATATCCATGTTAGTATGCGACACTCTCTTGAGAAATTCTTACCTCTCATCTAGTGTGCTCGCCTACTGTACTATTAATCTCCAAAGTTTATTTTAACTTAACTTTCCCATAAGGTTTAATTCCGATAAATACTATGTCTAAGATAATTTACTTCTGAAAATTAAGCTCGCTCACATATCTTATGTTATTTAAAATAACCTACTGATGTCACAAAATTCCCAACCACTTATAATAAAGTTGGAGTATTTATTCATTACTTAATTACTTTTATGAATAGTAGAAACTTCCCATATATAAGTGTATATATATATATTAGTCACTCATATAATATATATACTATTGGCACCCCACATAAAATCTATGGTGCGGGCATACTCTGCTATGAAGTCCCCATATCACTCATACTAAGGGAAATATTAGTGCAGAATCACTCTTGAACTGTATTAACATAAAACACATACAAATGGAGGAAAATCATAGTTCCAAGTCACTAAGAGTTTAGCACATACCCTCATGTCTCTTAGGACCATCTGACTATCAATCAGATAGCTTGTACCAAGGAATCCTATGTTCTAGGATACAAGTCAATATCCCCCATAAAGGCTCAATCGAGATAAGACTGTCCCGGCACGAAAACCCCAGTGATAGCAAGTAGCTCGAGTATTATTTTACACAGATATATAATATATGCAAAATCACATAATCACACACACACACACACACACACACATATATATATATATATATATATATATATATATATATATAAATAGTCACGTATCTAAATTTGGCATGCCCACAACCCATAATTATAATTATTCGTTATTAGCACATTTTATTTGATTATCTCGCATAGCAGACCCATCACTTTTTTTCTCATATACAAGTTACTCCGTACTTACTTCTCATCTCTCTAAGTATTCTATCTCCCTAAGTATAATTTCAGTAGGAACTCTCACTTGTCTTCTAGTCTAACTTACTCACGAGTTTCGATCTTTTATTAGACATCCACATGATTTTGTTTGTGTGAATAACTCCCCGTTACTACATTAAATTTCACTTAACGGGGTCTACCTAGGCCCTACTGGTCATCTTTATATCCCATTATACTCCAACAATAACAATCAAGGGTTCCTATGCATTTTAACCGGATTAAACCAAGAGATGAAAAATATGCAATTTTCTAGGAGGGGTGGATCGATAGAGGAAAGGGGGTCGATCGATCGATGATCGATCGATCGATGTTCTTGGGTCAATCGATCGATCAAGCAGTTCTTGCCTAGAAACTGCCATTAAAACCTACATTTTTCATCTTCTAATTTTCTCCAAAACGTCATTAACAACTACCAAACTCTCAAATAACAATACTACAAGTTCTATATACATATACGGAAGATTTCCTACGTGAAACATGTACAAATTCAACAACGGAATTGAATTAAAGGGCCAATTTATTTTAATTATTAAGAACCCTAAGTTTCCACTAAACTTCCATTATTCTATTTCTTTTTCCAAATTTCTCACTTCTAAATTAATAAAATTTAGTGGGTAATCCTTTACATATGATTGGGATGTCCAGAGTTTATTTATTTTCTCTACAACATGTGATTGGGTTCTTTAAATCCTTTAGTTCTTCCATGAAACATAGGTTCGACCATCCTAATCTAACATGGTGTGGCATTTAACTAAAAGAGAAGCAAGATAGATACTTTCCTGGAATTTGAGTTTCTGTTTTGTGGAAGAAAGAGGTATGGTTGCGTTCCTCGTCGCGCGATCTACGCTTTGGTGGTGGTGGCGGCGGTGTAAACGATTGAGTCTTTGGCTTTGAGTTGCTTGGAAAGCTCTCCAACTCCTTCTCTAATGGTTGTTCTTTGATTTTGTGTTTGTTACCCCTAGAAGGAAACTCCTAAAGGCTGATTTATCCTTAGTAAATTCGTGGGTTTAATTACCTAAAAATGTCAAATGTCTATAATACCCTCCCAGGATGCCAATTAGGCCTAAAAATGCCCCGAGACCCAAACTAAACCCCCGGGTACATTATTTTGACTATCTTGACCCTTTCAGACATATTGGCGCACTCAAAATGACCATACGGGTGACTTATAGTTTATTCACTTTTAATAATAATAATTTAGTCCTGACACGATACAGGCGCGTCCCGACTTAAATTTCCATAATTGCCATTTTATTCACTTGTGATTTTTTTTTATAAAATCAGTCTTATATATTACTTTACTCTTTAGTAATATTCAAAAAATTCCCAATAATTACTACCTCTGGTCACGCTAGTAACTATTTAAATAAATTTCTAAATTAATATTAAATAAATATCTCAATTTAAATTTAATGAATCCCTAAATTTAGAAGCCATAGAATTCCCTCGAATTCAGAGCTGTTCTTTTTTTAAAATCCCATTTCCCACATTCTTTCCATCATTTTCGTACTCTTTTGAGTAAATTCTCATTTACCTCCTAAAACCACTATCACTTCATCTTAAGATAAGTGTATCTACAATCAATATCTACTTCAAGTCTTCACAAAGGGTTCTATTTCTTACCTTATTTTGCTTCCTTACATCACACATCTTAATTCTAAACTTTTTATATTAGTATTCGCACATACTTTATTTTCATAGAAAACCCCAAAACCAGAAAAGAGTTTTCATTTGTTAATTTCAAACAAGGATTTGTCATCACATTTTGTCACATTAAAACACATTTTCTACACACACACACACACACATAATAAAGTCCCCGATTGGATTTATGGGTTAAATCCCACCTCGTATTGTCTTCGAACTACGCTGACTTTGATACCCTCATGGATACATAGACGTCTTGGGAAACTCCCTTGACTTGAGTCCTCACACATATGTTTGTCACTTTGTTTTCATCATATATTCATGATATATATATTTTATATACTTGTTTGCTCGTGTCTTGTCCAATATAGGTAATTTTTCCTTCACAATGACTTGTGAATCGGAAAACACTTACATTAAATTTGTTTTTTATATTTTGGGAACACTCCAAATGACGACCTCGCTCCGCCTTTATCCATGACGCGAGTCGAGGGATTTCATCCTCTATTTATATTATGCACATAATCACGCACATCACGGAGTTCTATAGGAGAAGATTAACACATTCCCGTGAGATACCAAAAGGGCGGGATGAGTGATTAACACCTTCCTATTTCATGACTTAATCTTGGGACCCATTAACTAATTGGCTTGACAAGAATTAATGTTGTCCTTAATGCCGTTCTCTTGAGGTGACAACATTTCTTTTGCCTGTTTTGTGAAAAATAGGATTGAGAGTCTATCTCTAAATATCACCCCACATCGACGATGGATGAGTGCCTTGATAAAGGACACAATCATGTGCGCACACTAAGAAGGTGATAAAAGGAGGGATCCACCTCCGGAGACTGCTCCCTCAGGATGGCTACAGTGGCAACTCCGTTGGAGACTTTTATAGGAGGACTATACTCTATTTTTGCATGGGGGTGATTCTTTTTTGCATGTATGCGTATTCGTTTACCTGTATGTTCTCTTATATCCTTTATTTACCCTTTTGTATCTCTCTCTCTCACGTATATATCACTTTCCACTCACTTATACACTTCACAGGTATATACTCTCCATGTACACTTCACAAACTTACGCTTAGCTTCACTTTACATTAACATGCTTCACACACCACTTAGAATATCCATGCTTAGGCTTCACTAGAACAAAACCACACTTCCTACACTTGTATACATGTTCACTTACACATGTCACACACCACTTGTAGTTAATCCATGAATAGGTTCACTACCACACACATTCACTTGTATATACTACCATATCACATACTCACTCTCATGTGTTCATGCATAGTATAATTTTCATGCTAGGTTTCCTTGTATATTCTCCCCATTAGTCTAGTTTTCCCTTTCACTCATCATGACAATAAAAAATGACAAAAAATACTCTCTCCATAATGTGTTAATTAAGACTCATGCATTTTTTTCATACTACATCACCAAGAGCATGGCTATATTGACCAAAAAATTTTCTTGTAATGGGGGGGGGGGGGGGGGGGAACTTTGTAATGAGAGTTGGACCTACAGGTATCAGTTAGCCTAAGCGATACGACTCTCACCTTACACTGGCTTCGTATCATTGACGTATATCGATCGGTTCCCCCCGCACCGTACCTCTTTATCGAATTCACGATGGGATGTATATAGTAGGGAACTTATTCATGTGCATCGAGTATATAAAATCCGCTCTCACACATACCATCGCCATAAAGTATATAGTGAGGCGATTCACATACACTCAGGTATATCAAATGGCTTGTCCATAAGTACCGATAAATGATTGCCCTTATTCTCAAGAGGTATATCGTGGAAGTCATGACAAATTGGGGAACTCTTACACTAAACCAACAATTTCATAACCCTCATATAGCTATCAAACTTAGGACACTCATATATAGTTTTTCGGTTACCATGTGAAATTCTGCAAAAATTTTGGGTCGGCATACCACTCGAATTTGGGCGTAATTTCCCCTTTTTTAGAAATAGGACCCCGTCCGTGAGCCTGGAAATAAGTCCAACCATATTTTACATATTTTTTCAAACCATATTTTCCCAATCTCGGGTCTTGCTCGACATTTTTTCTAAATTTATGCAAACCTAAAATAAGTGAGAACCTAATAATAACATTAATAATAATCATGCTGAGATTCCTTTCCTTTTACCCTCCTTTTCCAAAAAGATCAAAAACAATTTTCTTTTCCTTCTAAAATATCCAATATCTTCTCCTTTCTTCTTTTAAAAATAAATTCGAACCATTTTCCCCTTAGGTCGATGGCATAATCGATTTTGGCCTGCTCCCTATTGGCTTCGATCTTTCATCAAATAACCCCAAATCTGTTCCCATTCTTTTTCTACCTTATTCGAGTTTCGGATTTACCTTCATGAGATATTTATGGAGAACGAAAACCATGCATCGAATCTGTAGCTCAACCTGATAATAGTCTTATCCCATCTCCGTCCCAAGATTGAAAACTAGAAATCGAGGTCGATATGATACAATGTCATCGGACCTAGATTCCCAAAGAACTCTAGGTTCTCTTTCCTCGTGACATGGGACCACCCTCTCCCCATCCTATTTAGGTCCCAAAAGAGCATTATCATGCTCTGCGTACCCCTCCTGCCAATGGGCTGCCACTAGCTCAGCTCCCTATACCAAACCTTGCCCAACCAAAAGCTAACCAACCAATACACACATATCCTAAGGAAAAGGAACTAAACAAGGTAGGGAGACCTTAATATATTATTAAAGAAGTTTGACCAACCAAATATATCCGAGAACTACCTGATTACACCTATATGCCTCCCTATCCTAATACCAGACTATCAGAGAAGTTTAAGATGCTAGATATTGCGAAGTTCGGGGAAATGGACCCCCAATTTTTCATCTTCAAAGATATCACCGAAACATGACCTTCATTGGCACCTCTAGTGAGATAATGGCCCTGATGTTCAAGTAGACCTTAAAAAAATCTCCTTCGTTGGTTAATGTCCCATGAAGAATTCAAAATCTGTAGTTAGTAGGATGTCACACAGTAATTCATGTCCTAATAAAACTACAATGAGGAGCTAGAGGTTACGCACCGAGATCTAGAGTTTCTTAAGAAGAACCCTGGGAAAATAGTTATTAGCTTTATAGGAAGGTGGATAGAAAAAGCTTCTACAATGACCAATAGACATTTTGAGGAGGAACATGTCAATATCATAAAGAAAAACTTCTTTCCTCATATCTAATTATCCATGGGAGGAAAATACTACCCACACTTACTGGTGTAAAAATTGAGGAAGGTGTGGACAAAGTCGAATCTAATACGATGAAAGTGACCGAATAAATCACTCCTTGAAAATACGAGAAGCTGTTCAGTCAGTGCTAAAGTCTCAACCATCAATAACATTGTGACACCTCGCCTAAAATAATCTCGGGTGATCGATCCTATACCAAATTAAAACAGGAGTCTCATATGGTTCATTCTCAGCGTCACTGTCGAAATTCAATTTAGTTACTAATAACTTATTAGGTTGGCGTCAAAATTTTATATTAACTAATATTTTTAACCAAACCAACTAAATAATACATTCACACAGTTTATATATACAAAAACTGAAATGAAATAAAATAAAATAACCAAAAACTCGGTTTAACATAATACAACCAAATCGAATGCCACATGAAAAGGCGGTAAAAGAACAGATGAATACAGTTGGGATATCGTCTCGAATTTTACTACAATTCTTCCCATCTAGAGCAAAAAGATACAAGCATCTAAAGTAAATCCATATGCATCCACAGCTGCTGCAGCGAACGTTTGACTCGAACGAATCATCATCCAGGCATCCCTGTGTCTAGACACCTAATATATAGCAAGAAAGGAGAAAATAGAGAAACATGTCAGAGATCGAGTTTTAAAAATATTTATCAAGTGCATAAATGCCATATTTTAAACTGGTATCGCATTCTCATGAGATACACCTCACCCCTCTTCTAACAGTGCACACCTATTGCATATATTTTTAAACAACCTAGTTAAGCTACCCTTCCTAACTAAACTCTTTCACCCATACTCTAACTCCTCATAACTATCACCTACCCTACATGATATAATATAAGTTAAACCTTAAGCTATTGCATAAGATTTTAGCTGATATAATCATTAGTGTGCTATATATATAGTTCTTGTTTCTATATATAACTATACCGTTCATGAACCATGACTTTAAGTAGTTTAAAATACCATTTTTACTTTAGTATATAAAATCTCGTATGTATAATTCTCATTTTAATATACGATTTATATTTTATTAATATGGATATAAGTCTCCCGGATGAACAATAAACCCTTATTCATTTTATTCTTTACACAAGTCAAAACTATATGATATCTCGTCTTCATATAAAAGCAATATACCATACATAACAAATATAATTATACCTATTTCAATCATAAGTATAATAACCATCCCACCGAGCTATAACTCGAGGATGCAACCACATAGTACCTATCCGCATCCGATTTTACTCAATGAACTATGGTACCAAGCCAGACTCACTCATGGTCATGGTAAAAATACTAAACATTGGAGGCGTTCATATTCCCTCCTGAAAGTGGAATTACAATATCGCACTCATATCAGGGACGATATGACCTGGGGATATACTCTCCTTGTTCCTCAAGCTAGGGGATTCACCCACATCGCGCAACCTCCCAGGATCTCACTAGAGAAAATATTTAATCTGGGTGTCCATCCCTATGCTCGGGGAAGCCCGTGGAACCAGCCTCTAAGATACAAATATACCAATCATATATAGATATATTTAATTTCGTATTATATCATATATATACAGTAACAACTCCCGTATATAATATATATCACTTCTCAATGTATATGTCTATAATTGCCAAACTCTTATAGCGATAGCCAATAACCCCGAATGTTCCCATTCGTAATAGCATATAAGTATTCTCTTACAAAATATATGACTCACACCTTAATCACTTATAAGGATTTATATATAATCCCGAATATACCAATTCATAATAATAAAATAAATATACTATCGACTTATTTTGGTCCCATAGGTATCGCATCACCTATAATAATAGTCGTCAATAGATGTGCCAGATAGCCGCTCAATCCTCGTTAGCGCATATCCTAGATTCCATCCTAGTCACATCCTAGGATTTATTCCCCTGCAATTCATCCATATTTATTCTAACCACATAAATTTATCTATACTCACTTGCCGAAGACCTCACTCGAATATTACCGACCCAAACATTCCTTAAGTCCATACCCCGAATTATACCCTAAACTAATCCAAGGTTCTTTCTTCCATTCCAAGGTTTACTCACCCTCAATTACCGTCATCTACGAGTCCTAATATCATATCTAGAATCCCTTATAATAATCTCCACTTGAAATTTAACTCCCTTAGACTCAAAGAAGGAAAACTGCCAATTTCAACGAAGGCGAATCGATTCTCCCCAAATGAGAATCGATTCGGGCTAGTGAATCGATTCGATTTCCATCCGAATCGAATTGGAAAGCGCTTTGCAAGCAGGTCCCCAAAGGCGAATCGATTTGGTCTCAATCCGAATCGATTCGGTCTGAGATTGCCTTATAGGTCCCCTTATGCAAATAGATTCGGTCAGACCCAAATCGATTCTCCCTGTTCGGAGGGCACTATTTGGGCGATTTCTCAATCTCCAAAAATCCCAAATATCAACCCAAACTCCATTTTTATTGTTTGTAATCTGAACCAACAACACTACAATCATCAAAGCACTGAGTTCTAACTAACACATCAATTATTTAGTGGTATTAAACCATTTCTCTTAGGTTTAGACCCTAAAACCATTAAAGCCCCAGTTTTATCATTTCTCCCATTTCTACACTCCATTATCATGGGTTTAACACTAGAAATCATTAAGAGTTTACAATACATCAATTTATAAACTCATACTCCAATTTCCCAAATTTATTTTAAGGGTTCCAACCCAAAAATCATATAGTTTACCAACTATAATATCAAATACACACACTCAATTAAATAAAGCAAGTAAACACTTTCCTCGTGGGTAAAATCCGACGACCTCGAGTCGAATCCCATGGAGTTTGGGCCGGAATCCTCCTTTTCCTCCTTTTTCCTTCCTTTCTTATCTTCTTTCTTTTCTCTCTCTCTCTCTCTCTCTCTCTCTCTCTCTCTCTCTCTCTCTCTCGTACCTTTATAAGAGTGAATAAGGTTTTATCCCTTATAAACCCCAAAATGACTCGTTTACTCAACTGCGCGTCCCTATTAGTCCAAACGTCCCCGGAACCTAAACACTACCCCCAGATACTCTATTCTGACTCTTCCGGCCATTCTGAAACAATTGTGCACTCGAAATCTCCACCCGAGTCACTTAACTAAACTTCACTAATTAAACCCAACACATCTCAATACGCGTTTTCTACAACATAAAATAATTTGCGTCGCTCTAACCAGTTGCGACTTGGCATAAAAATATTTTGACTCATTTACTCAGTCCCCTAAGTAAATGTAACAAGCATCGGTAAGTATCTAAGGCTTATTAATCAATAATTTACCATTCACTAAAATTCCTGAAATTACCAAATTACGCCCACTTATGTAATTTAAATATCCATAAAAGTATGGGGTATTAAATTATCCCCCTACAATAGACCAACCTAGGATCGCTAATCACACTACATTCTTGTGAACAAAAGTTGAATTGTACTAACCCGGTGGAACTATACAATACACTCGTCTCAAGGCTTATACTCTAATGCACTATCTTAACAACAAGCTTAAATAAACCTCTATCTACTCCAACATTACCTCGGTCGTAAGCTCAACTATAACGACACATCACACCTAGTGCTTCTATACTCGGATATATAGAAAAAAGAGCCTATAATTGTCGCTCTAATGTATATATCCCATCGGAGAACCACGAATCTAACCGTTCGCTCATCTACAACAGGGCATCAAACTTCCCTAAAAAAGGAAACTATACTAGTGCTTGACTATTCCCGTCAGTCTTCTCGCTTATCTCCAGTGTACTAACTCTTATTGTACCTACACAATTGGGTTATTGCGTACCTCCTATGAGATTCCATCCAACACCCTCCAAATCCATTTATAACTGCCTCACAACATTATCTTCAGCTTTATATACTACGCCCATTCTATTTCTAGCGGTATATATAATCAAGTTACTAAGGTGCGTATACAACCTATAATCTGTGCCTATCAACGCACTATTGGAAACGTCATACACATAACACTCTCTCTAAAAATAGGCCTCACTTTCTTAGCCTGGTGCTAACACCTGGGTATTCTCAATAATCTTCTCAATATTTAATTCTTCCTATACATGGAAATCTAATCCTTCTCAAGGTTAACCCACCAATCTTCTTGTGGTTAACTCACAATAATCTCCCTATATCAGCTACACTTGTCCTATTGGCCTTACTTCATAGTAGTCCTAAGATCAACGTGTTTCCTACACACATAAAATGATTACTATTCTAACTATGTCCTTACTTCCCAAGACCTATCTCAAATTCTGACATTTTCTCGGTTTCATATATGGGATGTCTCATATAGCGAAATCCAAACAAGGAACCCTCCCATTATACTACTTTCTCGCATCATCGGTCATTGAGATGTAATAGCCTTAGGCACACCATCGGGATATTCTAAATCCTACGTCGTTAACCTACTAACGTACTTCTACCATGATGTCCTTACCTTGTGGTAAAAAGGAAAGTCTAACTAATCGGGGCGCATACTCTCTACAAAAGTGTTACGAACATCATACCCAAAAAATATTTCCTCTGAATTTGCCTTCTATTTAAGGCATGGCTATAAGCCTCAACCCGATTTCATTTACCTTGACTCACCCACGTACTTACGGTGAGAGAACAATTCCAGTACTTTTCCACAGAACATCTACTTCGATTAGACTTTATTCATCACATGACTCTCATCCAATTTATCACCAAAATCAACATCCTCGAATACAATAACATCTCTCCACTTCCACCATCGTTAAGGTTCATACATGGAGTGTCTCGCAAGCTAAATCCAGACAAGGAACCCCTCCGATACACTACTACTTAACTTTGTCAATCGTGGAGGTATGTCAGCATAAAACATGTAACACAATAAATACTGCATACCTTAGATCATATCTATAAGGTCCCCATGCACTAAAGTCATGCTAGTGAAATGTCTACTTACCAAAGTTCCATCTAAACATATAATAAAGGAGAGCTCGACCTTTATCTAGGTGAGATATTGCAACAACAACCCGTTCCACCTTGGAACCGTGGATACGATAGTCTTGTAATCATTAGCCTATTATAGCTCTGATAATACAGTAACATTACTCTTATAATAGTACCATACTCGTATAACACACATAAAACGATCAGTACAAACCAGATATAAATTCAAAATATCAACACCCGCTTTCATAACGAATGAAGAAAATGGAACCTCTATACCATGGAAAAACATATAGATATACCTTCTATAATATTACCGATACCACCACAAAGCTCGAATTACACACATGAATCTAGGGTTAATAAAATACCGCGACTCTATATAGACACACAAAATATACCTCCTTCATCAGAGGTGAAAATCAAAACAAGAACTTTGTCAATCGCATTGACTGATCCAATTGGTTCCCGAACATAGTACACTTTCCTTAACCGAACCAAAACTATTTAAATCAATGCCCCATCTCGGCACCCTATTTTTGTCCTTTAACTCCTATCGGGTATGATCAAAGCCTGTGGTTCTACGTCCCACATTCCTCATCTCTGGCCTCCCTGACTATGATAAGGTTATCAGTATCTTTGACTCTATAGCCTCGATCCTGACAATAATATTTGTAGTTCCCTTAGCTCCTCCAACTAAAAGGAAACATACTACCGACCTCAACAACCTTGTTTCAATGAATTTCCCCGATTGTATTTTCGCCTGTGGGGTCTCATGAACACGAACATCTTCAGTCTTTTACCCTTGGACTTAATTCTTCAATTCATCCTGCTCCACTTTGTATACTTACTAGTGAGTCTATCATTCCACTGAAGGACTCTCTTCATTGTACCTACCTTAATTTGGTAGAAAGTTCACTTATCCATATAACTCTTTATTCACTGTCGGCCTCTAACCGATCCTCATATGAATAATTCAGAAATTTTGTTCTCTTCATTTCTAATAAACCAAAGGAACTAACGATTAAAACCATCCGTAATATTCCTCCGTGAGACAAAACATTCTGCTCCCCCCAAACATGGTGACCACCGTTTACCTATTTCAACATTGCTCCAACGAGTGAAAATTTTTTCCTAAAATTTTCACATTTGGGCATGTCCATACCCTTCTCTAAGCCAAAGCTTCTAAGCCTTCTATACTTCCACTGAATAAAGCTATACTGCCTCCGCATGACTTAACTTCAACGTATGGTCCTTATCAAAGACCCTTTCAAACTTTTTCCCCATTTACTTCACTGGGTAATTCAAATTAGCACCACTCTCTATAGTATAGCGGTACGTAAATAAATATAACTACTATATTCTTATAGTCATTGCAGCAATTCATGAAAATGCCACAAAGGGAGTGACCTCGACCGTGGCCCTTGTACCCGACTTCAACTAACATTTCCAACTAATCCATGCCTCTTGCTTCGCTCACAACTGCCTTCCCTGGTCGCCCTTCATCGTTCAGCACCCAAATCTCACCCGAGCGTGCAAAAGATTTACTATAATCTTACATAATGGAAGGAGAACGAAATTTAACAATAGGAACCAACAATCATAATTGTAAGGCTGTATATCAAATAGAAAGCAACGCTGAAAGCATAGTACGTCCGCACAGATTCCTAAGGACACTAGAACCTTATGCTCTAATACCATATGTGACACCCCGCCTAATAAAATACCAGGTGATCAATGCTATACCAAATTAAAATAGGAGTCTCATATGATTCATTCTCAACATCACTGTCGAAAACCAATTTAATTACTAATAACTTATTAGGCTGGCGTCAAAATTTTATATAAACTAATATTTTTAACCAAACCAACTAAGTAGAACATTCACATAGTTTATATATACAAAAACTAAAATGAAATAAAATAAAATAATCAAAAATACGGTTTAACATAATACAACCAAATCGAATGCTGCACGAAAAGGTGGTAAAAGAATAAATGAATACATTTGGGCTATCGACCCGAATGTTACTACAATGCTTCCTATATAGATCACAAGGATAGAAGCATCTAAAGTAAACCTGTATGCATCCACAACTACTGCAATGAATGTCTGACTCAAACGAATCATCATCCATGCATCCCTATGTCAGGACACCGAATATATATACATATATAGCAATAGAGGAGAGAATAGAGAAACGAGTCAGAGCCCGAGTTTTAAAAATATTTAGCAAGTGCATAAATGCCATATTTTAAAATATGAAATCTCTCATATTTAAACTGATATCGCACACTCATGAGATACACTTCACCCCACTTCTAATAGTGCACACCTATCGCATACATTTTTAAACATCCTAGTTAAGCTACCCCGCCTAACTAAACTCTTTAACCCATCCTCTAATTCCTTATAACTATCACCTACCTTGAATGATATAATATAAGTTAAACCTTAAGCTATTACATAAGCTTTTATTTGATATAATCGTCAATATGCAATATATAAAGTTCTTGTTTCTATATATAACTATACCGTTCATGAACCATGACTTTCACTAGTTTAAAATACCATTTTCACTTTAGTATATAAAATCTCGTATATATAATTCTCATTTTAATATACGATTTACATTGTATTAATCCGGATATAAGTCTCCGAGAAGAACAATAAACCCTTATTCATTTTACTCTTTACACAAGTCAAAACTATATGATATCTCGTCTTCATATACAAGTAATATACCATACACAACAAGTATAATTATACCTATTACAATCATAAGTATAATAACCATTCCATCGAGCTATAACTTGAGGATGCAACCTCATAGTGCCTATTCGCATCCGGGTTTACTCAATCAACCACGATACAAAGCCAGACTCACTTATGGTCATGGTAAAAATACTAATTAGTGGAGGCGTTCATATTCCCTCCTGAAAGTGGAATAACAATATCGCACTCATATGCGGGACGATATGACCTAGGGATATACTCTCATTGCTCCTCAAGCTAGGGGATTAACCCACATCGTGCAACCTCGCAGGATCGCACTAGAGAAAATATATAATCTGGCTGTCCATCCCAATGCCCGGAGAAGCCTATGGAACCGACCTCTAAGATATAAATATACCAATAACATACAAATATATTAATTCCATATCATATCATATATATACAGTAACAACTCCCGTATATAATATATATCACTTCTCAATATATATGTCTATAATTTCCAAACTCTTATAATGATAGCCAATAACCCCGAATGTTCCCATTCGTAATAGAATATAAGTATTCTCTTACTTAATATATGACTCACACCTAAATCACTTTTAAGGATTTATATATAATCCCGAATATACCAATTCATAATAATAAAATAAGTATACTATGGACTTATTTTGGTCCCATAGGTATCGCATCACCTATAATAATAGTTGTTAAAAAACTCCTGAATAGCCACTCTATCCTCGTTAGACCATATCCCGGATTCTGTCCTAATTACATCCTAGGATTTACTCCCATGCAATCGGTCCATATTTATTCTAATCGCATGGATGTATCTATACTCACTTGGCAAAGACCTCACTCGAATGTTACTCGACCCGAACATTCCTTAAGTCAATTGGATTTGATTTAGCCTGAGACAGCCTTACAGCTCCCTTTATGCGAATCGATTCGGTCTAGACCCGAATCGATTCGCCCTGTTCAGAGGGAACTATTTGGGCAATTTCTCAATGTCCAAAAATCCCAAATATCAACCAAAACTTCATTTTTATGGTTTCTAATCTCAACTAACAACACTAGAATAATCAAAAGACTGATTTCTAACTAACACATCAGTTATTTTGTGGTATTAAACCATTTCTCTTAGATTTAGACCCTAAAACCATTAAAGCCTTACTTTTATCATTTCTCACATTTATAACCAATTCTACACTCCATTGTCATGAATTTAACACGAGAAATGATTAAGAGTTTACAATACATCAATTTGTAAACTCATACTCCAATTTCCCAAATTTATTTTAAGGCTTCTAACCCAAAAAATCATATAGTTTACCAACTATAATATGATATAAACACACTCATCTAAATAAAGCAAGTAAACACTTGCCTCATGGATAAAATTCGATGACCTCAAGTCGAATCCCGCGGAGTTTGGGCCAAAATCCCCTTTTCCATTCCTTTATTCTATTCTTTCTTTTCTATATTTTCTTTCTTCTCTTTCTCTCTCTCTCTCGTGCCTTTATAAGAGAGAATAAGGGTTTATCCCTTATAAACTCCAAAATTATTCGTTTACTCAATTGCGAGTCCCTACCAGCCCAAAATTCCCCAGAACCTAAACACTACCCCCAGGTACTCTATTCTGACTATCTCAGCCATTTCGAAACCAACCGTGCACTAGATATCTCCATCCGAGTCACTTAACTAAAATTCACTAATTAAACCCAACACATCTTAATACGCATTTTTTACAAAGTAAAATAATTCCCGTCGCTCTACCTAGTTGTGACTTGGCATAAAAGCATTCCGACTCATTTACTCAGTCCCCTAAGTAAATGTAACACGTGTCGATAAGCATCCAATGCTTATTAATCGAGAATTTACTATTCACTACAATTCCTTAAATTACTCCCACTTATGTAATTTAAATATCCATAAAAGTACAAGGTATTACGAACATTTCCCAACCTACTACCTCTTGGGAACCAAAAAGTTGCCCTAACCCTACCAAAAAATAGTGCACTGATCCCCATGCTACCCTAACAAGTCTACCAGGCTCTACTGATCCGCAATATCATTGAACCCTCATACACTAAAAAATTCACTCCCTAGAAATTTCAAAGCCGAAGCTTGCGATGATTTCCACCAGCCTACTCGCCATACTACCGACTGATGGTTCCACATTTGGAATGTGATCCAAGGTTTAATTAAGCAGGTATCATTGCCCCACCAGTCAATCCTAAGCCTAACACAACTCATATCCCACTTCCAACCCATAAAAATGCCATCTTTCTAGAGAATGACCTAGAATTTTATCCGTCTGTTCAAATTGTGCCCAGTGAAGCACCCATTATACCCGTAATCTCACCCAAATTGCTCAAAGTTTGTCCAAATTTTCCCCTACAGGTTACCAGCTTCACCGACCAAGATTTGTCACTCTTCAGAAGGGCTTGCATCATCCTCTTGGAGTTCAGGCTAAAATTTCCCATCGAGATGACTATCGATTGTCATAAATTCAGTGACTTGTTCATCAAAGCTCAAAAATGGGCTCGAGAGTCAAATGGTTGGGTGGTGCGCATTAATAAAGTCAATCTAGATGATGTAGTGTATATTATGGATGATGCATTTTAATAGACATGTGAAATTTGCATCATTGATGATCTACTTACCGCTTTGAAGCTTCAAGGATAGTTGGTCCCTTCACTCTTGTACCTCCCCATTGAGTGGGAAGATTTGTATGATAAAGCTATCGAGGTTGTTGAATACATTGATTTCTATTGGCAAGAGGATATAGTTGTCATCGAATGGGAATATGATTTTGACATCTCAAATGATAAGCCCAGTCGATGAGACTCCAATCTAGTAGCCAGTTTGTGCAGAATGATATCCTTCGAAGATCTATTAGGAGAAAATCAACAAGGAGGCCATTCAACCCGAAATAGATGAATAGATGGGGTTCTTATTCTACCCCACCTCAGTAAATTACATAACCAAGTCAAGGAGACACTACAAATATTTGATTCCTCAGGTGATCGAGATAGATAAGGGAAGTGGAATTATCGAAGAACTTCACATGACATAAATTACCATTGAAGAAAGCAAAGTCCTTGATCAGCTCAACAAAACCCAAGATAACATCACCTTATGGGGGCTTTCATGTCCTCTTAGCTGCACCAGAATTGTCTAATAAAATTCTTTACCAGAGCTACAATTTTTCCTTCCACTAATCCTAAAGAATCCATAAACATGGTTGGGTCCTTAACCTCCTCCAGACTCCTCTCCTTTTCCAAAGCAAATATACCAAACCCTTAATACGCGAGGTTTCAATTAAATGCAATTTTACACGAAACCCTAAATTTCGAGGTCCAAACCCGTAAATGGCGAGAACGCAATCCCGACCCGTTATCTACGGACTATACATGGAAATAAACTAAATTAAACTAATTAAACTAAGAAAGAAATAAATAAACACAATAAACTATTTAACAAGCATGAAATCTAATTAACAAAGCAAGAAATGAAGAAATACAACTATATTCAAATGGTAGGGGAGATCAATAGTCAACTTACAATCCAAATGGGGTGTCAAACCAAAGAGAAATGAAGAAGAACCATCCAAAACCCCAAAACCCTAACTATTCTAACCTAAAATCGTGTATCTATAGCTCTCCCTTCTTATTACAACAAAAATTTTATTTATAGTAAGTTGGATTAAAAGAAAAGAAAAAAGAAAAGAAATGAAAATATCTGCTGAAAAACAGGGGATCGATCGATCGACCCCTTTGGTCGATCGATCGATCAAGGCCAAAATTCGACAATTTAGAATGGTCGATCGATCGACCAGAAGTGTCAATCGATCGATCAAACAGGGCAGAGTGCAGTAGCAGCACTACATTCCTTTCTTCCTCTTTTCTTCTCCTCTTTTGCTTTCCTTGTTTTTCCTCCGCTGAAATCGCCATAACTTATTCGTTATGAATCGGAATCGCGCACCGTTTGTGGCCACGCGAATCTTGTTCAAAGGGATTCAACTTCCGTGAAGACATTGGGCCAATTTCCCAAATTGTAAAATGACTAAATTACCCTTGCGCGTGCGATTGCGTACGGAACTTCACCGGACTGCGTCCGAACATCATACTAAGCATCCAAATACCTACAAAAGCTCAATTAACCCCTGCAAAACATGTTAACATAGAAATCCGAGGTTGTCTAGTTAACGAGCATAAATATAGGGATTAAGATACCCGAGGGGGCTAATAACGCGTAGGTTAACGGGTGAAATACGCAATATTTACGCCGTATCACACCCCCTAACTTACACATTGCTAGTCCCTAGCAATGAAATAGGAAACAACAAGAACTACAAGAAAACCAAAAGCAGGATACAAGTACAAAATGGGATTAAAAAGTAATAAAAAGATAAATCCACTTTCGCGGGCGAACGATTGCATTTAGCATATGCAATAAGCCATTAAACCCTTAGGTTACCCTAGTGGACGAGTGTCGTCTCGTGAGGGTTTTCAGGGATGAAACCCACAAACATCATATGGTTTCCTCAAAATATGCCCAACACAACATGTGACAAACTCAACAACAACGAAAAAGATTTCAAACATGTTATTAGCATATTGAACGAATTCAAGCTAAAGTCCGTTGTTATTAACGAGTTGAATGCACCACATAGAATTGAAACTTTAAAAGTGGGAGGGGGGAGAGCAAATGCAAAATATGATTTGGAAAAAAAACTTATATAAATTGGATACTATTCAAAGCAAGCATACATTCAATCCTCACGGGCATTACACTCAACAAATTAGTTCACTCGGAACGGGAGGTAACACACGGAACATGCGGGCATAAAGAGTAAGTGTAAATGGAAACTAGGCCGCACACATGTCACAAATGAAGAACGCTATATATAAACTGAAAAAATGTAATCTCAATGAAAGATACCACTCATCAAAAGAGGCGAAATGCATTTTCACAGATTATCAAAACTATTATGACTTTTAAATTAAATGCAACCTAAGATCACATAGGACTTTATAGGGTTGTAATGTAGGTTTGGGGTTAAGGTATGAAATGAATGGTATATGTACGAATTCAAAGTGTTCGGAATGAAAACTCGGGATAATGGGAAGATGCGAACAATATCAAAATTGGAAAACAAGTTCCAAAAAGGCATTAGATATATCATCGGGGAGAGTAATCAAAGCTTATTGAACTATATACAACATATAAAAACTTCTCTTTCCTTTTCTTTTCTTCTTTTTTCTCATTTTCTCTTTTGTTTTCTTTTTCTTTTTGCTTTCTCTTTTTCTTCACTTTTTTCATATCTCTTTTCTTTACTTATCAAACTCTCATATTCCTAAATTGCAACCGACATCATAATAACATCATTCAATCCCAAGTAACATTCCAAACAAAGGTATGGAAAGTGTATGTATGGGCTAAACCTCCAATTTAGAGTTAGTTATGGTAATGGGGTTATGAAACGAAAGGCTAATATTTAGGCTCAAAGGGGTAAACGAGGGTAAACATATAAGGGTGAGGTCAAGGCTAATATGGGTGATATAACAAATATGGCCTATGATCATTTCATAAAGTTTACGCAATTCTCAAGTCAAAACAGTATATGAAAATCATGATCAAGTAACACATTTCAAGCATGAACTCAATTAATGAACGATCAAATGAAAGATTAGTGAGATTACCAACGAATTCAACGTTTTCAATGAAAAAAGAATAGTGTATAACACTCACAAACGATGAAAGGTACAAAGCTTACTCGGTGTAAGTATATACAATGCAACAAAAGATTCCCGAGTTATAAAAATCTTAAACCAAATCAATATGACAAGGAAAGTGCATATGATCATGGGATAAAGTTTAATTCATGAAGTTATTCACAATATCAATGATTTGAGGACTAAAGCCTAATAGCTTCTAAAATCGAGAACATGCATCATTGAGTTGTCAATCGGATCGGGCAATTATTAAAATTTATCATTGGAAACAAGGCAAAATACCCAACAAAGGAGAAAAAAGAAAGAAAATATTTTTGAAAATTTTTAAATTTTTCACAAAAAGGCATACTTAGTAACTAAATGTGAGAAAATCCATGGACAAAACAAAGAAATGGATAAAATATCCTACACCCCCTAACTTAAATGTTTCATTGTCCTCAATGCGCATTAATAAATCAACACAAAGAGAGGAAAATAACGATATTACCCAAAATTGGAGAGATCTCCATAAGCACGAGTCCGATGAAATCTACACAACAAGTTAGTACCGAGCATAGCAAAAACAAATAACAAAAAGTTAACTAATTACACTAGACTAAATTAAAAGGAAAGAAAAATAGGAAAGAAAGAAAATTAAAAATTTAACTATTTACAACCTACTATTTCGGCTTCACACTAACTATACACTAGAAGTCTAAATAGTTGAGGGTCCACCCAAAAAGGTATTTGACTTTGAAAGATCAACGGTGGACCCTCCAAAGCGAGCATGCCTCCCGGAAAATAAGAATTCCGTTTGAACAACGGAAGGCATGTGGGTGGTGAAAAAAGTGAACCATCGCCAATTTGAAATTTTGGGCGGACGATGGGGGATTTGGATAATAAGGGGGACAAGACTACGTTAGTCACAGAAAAATCAGAATCACATCCCCAAGATTCTTCAATTGGAAGGGGAGGTGGGGCAAGTGCAAGTGAAAAGGCCATGAGATGAAGCATCTCAAAATAACATTCTCGTTCAAGAATCGGGTCAAAGTCCTCAAGACTTTTAACCGATTCTTGCGATAAATTTAATTGTTCGGGAATAGTAGGGAGTAAAGGAAAGGAAGGACCAACAACCTCAATACAATCGAAAGAATTAATAAGAGGTTGAAAATCGAAAGTGCTAAAGTTTGGCTTGCTCTCAATTATTTCTTCAACAAAAAGGGGTGGAGATGAAACGCAAGTTTCAACCTCAACCCGATTTTGTGAAGAAATAATCTCATCGAGAATGGCATCGGTTTCTAGAAACCAAGCTTGAGAACTTTCGGATCGGTCATTAATTTCCTTTATCATTAACTCATAATCAAACGAATAAGAAGACATTTCATCATCTTGTGTGGGTTGCTCATAGGTAACGGATCCCACTCATTCCAAATTACTCTCACAAGGCAATGAGGGATTACTTACATACGATTGAATTTCACGCTCAATGCACTCATTTTCAAGAATTTGTAGGCATTATCTCATTGTTTTGGGAGTATAACTTGGAAAACAATTCTCATAACAATTAAGGTTATCTAAAGCGTAATAGCGAGACATTTCAAAATAAGCTATTCAACAAAAGCGACAAGCACCGAGATTTCAATTTCTCGAAACAATCTAGCACAAGTCAAAAAGAAAGGGGAAAATAAAGAATACAAATATGAATGAAAGAAATACTACGAAATAATAAAATTCTTACAATCTAAAACACACTCCCCGGCAACGGCGCCATTTTGTGATCGGGCGGAAAAAGTGTGTTCGTGTGAGGACACAATCGTTGTGTGTTTCGCCACCGCGATACAAAAAAAACCTAAGCTACTACTATACTTGCGAGGCAAGTAAAGCGGTAAGTCGGGTATCGTAAGAAATCCACAGGGAGTGATTGAATTTTAGATGTTAATTGTTTTAAAACTTCTGGAATAAAAGTGTAAAATAAAAAAAATGAAAAGGTGATGGGTTGTTATGGTGGAAAAACAAAAGAGAAGTTAACGCTAAATTAAAGGAAAGCGAGGATCGGGATCGCATACACACATTCACGGGCTAAACAACTACTAATTAGAGTTAAGGCTCAAAAGCAATTTAATCGAGCATTTTCAATTAAGCATAAACATCACACAATAAGGAATTCAATCCAAAGTTGCGAGATTAAAAATTTAACGAAAAATGGTCACACACGGATTATATTCGGATTATTGCTATAAACACTAACGTTGCATGACAAAGAAAGTTAAACGCATGATAATCCGACTTTAATACGCGAGGTTTTAATTAAATGCAATTTTACATGAAACCCTAAATTTCGAGGTCCAAACCCGTAAATGGCGAAAACGCAATCCGGACCCGTTATCTACGGACTATACATGGAAATAAACTAAATTAAACTGATTAAACTTAGAAAGCAATAAATAAACACAATAAACTATTTAACAAGCATGAAATCTAATTAACAAAGCAAGAAACGAAGAAATACAACTATATTCAAATGGTAGGTGAGATTAATAGTCAACTTACAATCCAAATGGGGTGTCAAACCAAAGAGAAATGAAGAGGAACCATCCAAAACCCCAAAACCCTAACTATTCTAACCTAAAATCGTGTATCTACAGCTCTCCCTTCTTATTACAACAAAAATTGTATTTATAGTAAGTTGGATTAAAAGAAAAGAAGAAAGAAAAGAAATGAAAATATCTGCTGAAAAACAGAGGATCGATCGATCGACCCTTTTGGTCGATCGATCGATCAAGGCCTAAATTCGACAATTTAGAATGGTCGATCGATGAATCAAACATGGCAGAGTGTATCAGCATCACTGCATTCCTTTCTTCCTCTTTTCTTCTCCTCTTTTCCTTTCCTTGTTTTTCCTCCGCTGAAATCGCCGTAACTTCTTCGTTATGAATCGGAATCGTGCACCGTTTACGGCCACACGAAGCTTGTTCAGAGGGCTTCAACTTCCGTGAAGACATTGGGCTAGTTGCCTAAATTGTAAAATGACTAAATTGCCCTTGCGCGTGCGATTGCGTACGGAACTTCACCGGCATGCGTCCGAACTTCATACTAAGCATCCAAATACCTACAAAAGCTCAATTAACCCCTGCAAAACATGTTAAGATAGAAATCCGAGGTTGTCTGGTTAACGAGCATAAATATAGGGATTAAGATACCCGAGGGGGCTAATAACGCGTAGGTTAACGGGTGAAATACGCAATATTTACGCCGTATCAGTCCCACTCTCACTTGTTGATAAAGGATCTTCCCTCAATGTTTGCCATATCAAAACCTTCAATTTATTAGGCCTAAAAGTCATTGATCTCACTCCCACTTTTTCCCACATGCATGCATACAACAATACCCATCTAAAGGTAATCGGGTCGATAAAACTAACAATCGAGGATGGCCCTATGAATACTAGCATCAGGTTATAAGTTATTGATATACCTGTATGTTTGAACCTTATCCTTAGTCATCCATGGCTCTATAGTATCCAAGGGATATCGTCTTCTCTTCATCAGAAAATTAAATCCTTCACTAATGGACATATTATCACCATCTTAGGGATGGTGATAGTTTAGACACCACTAGTATTAGTAACCCGATATTTGAGATCCAACATGGGGCAAATGACATGCTCCTCTCTGGATTTTGACACTGCACTGTCGAACACATCTATTCAAATCAGAGCTGTTGACATGCCTCTCCTCAACTAGAATGTCGTGCCTGTCCCACCTGCCCAGATTCAAGTCAACCATGTTATTTAACCAATCCAAATCTCTTCATCTAATGTTATTATTACCTTTTATAATATCAATGTAAATAAGACCTCTTTTGATGAGGGTCTTAATGCCATTTTCAAAAAATGAAATAAATGATGATTTCGAGTATCTTGCTTTGCCTTACATTAATTTTCTTGATTCTAATTAAACTCTTGATGATGATGATTTTTGCAAATGAACAATTCTTAACTTATCGTAATAAGGATAATAAAAAATAATGTTATCGCATTCAAATTAATGATGATGAAAATATTGTTATTAATCTCGATTATAGTAGCCATTAGTGAGAGATTAGGATAGGTCCTCCCTTAACGAGCATGAGCGTGCGCAATTCGAAGAGCTACTGAAGGAATTTATGGTTGTATTTGCATGTTCCTATGATAACATGCCCGATATTGAACTAAAAATATCTCAACATGAGATCCTAAAATTTCCAAAATGCTAACCGGTCTAGTAGAAGCTATGGAAGCTCCTCGCCGAATGGTCGCTCAAAGTCGAAAAAGAAGTAGTCAAGCAACTGAACGTAGGTTTCATTCGTGTAGTCGAATATCCTACATGGCCTCCCAACATAATCAATGTGTCAAAGTTAGGTGGGAAAGTCCGTAGGTGCGTCGACTATCGTGATTTGAATAAATAATCCTCGAAGGATGATTATCCATTACCCAACATCGACATGATGGTGGGAAACACGACTAGCCTCTCCCTCAAGTCATTTATTGATGGATTTGCTGGATACAATAGATTAAGATGCACCCTGACCATAAGAAGAAAACCTCCTTCATCGCCCTCCGGGGAACCTTCTGTTACATTATCATGCCATTCAGACTCAAGAAAACCCCAGCTACCAGCCAAAGGGCTGCCACAACCATCATGCACGACGTTATTCACAAATAGGTCGAAGTCTATGTGGATGACATGATCATAAAATCTAAGACTCAAAGGCCATATTCTTGCCCTTCGAATTTTTTCTGAGCGATTGCGATAATATCAGGTGCGATTGAATCCATAGAAATTCATTTTTCGATGTCACAAAGGGTAAACTCTTTGGATTCATGGTTAGTAAAAAGGGAACCAAAGCAGACCCTGCCAATTTTGATATGCCACCACGATGGACAGAGAAGGAAGTTCGAGGATTCCTAGGAAAACTATAGTACATCAGTTTGTTCATCAGCTAGCTGACTTCCATATGCAAAACCATTTTCAAGGTTCTTTGAAAGGATTCTACTAATTTCTTCAATGAGGCCTATCAATAAGACATTGAAATAATCAAACGATACCTCACCCGACGTCCGACGTTTATGCCTCCATAGCCAAGTCTCCCCCTCATCCAATACTTAATCGTAATAGTTACTGCTGCTGGGGCTTTTCTATCCCAATAAATTGAAGAATCCCGTAAATAAAGGGACATTTATTACTTCAGCTAGAAATTAGTCAGTTACAAAGTTGTGTCCATCCCAAGATCTTCCCCTTTTTCCCCACGGCGCTATAAAGAGGGAGAAATAAAGGTCCCGCACCCCTCGCTACACCGTGGGGTTATTCGATCGTCGCTAGTTGTTGGGTGATGTAAAGAGATAGAGTTGCCAACCTATTTTGCACAAAATAGGCAAAAAAACATGTCGCCGCCTCGAGAGAGCAACATTAAAGACAAATTAATGATTACAAAATCAATAGTTATGAGGTTTTGGGGCTAAGTTACAGAATGTAAGGTGTTAGGCACCCATACCACCCTTTTAGTCTCTCACGGGCTTATGCTACTATTTTCTTTAATTTCTCCATGAAGTTTATGTGCATGTATATATAAGTGGAGATCGAAATCTCTTGACTCGCATCATGGAAAAGATGGAGTGATGTCATATATAGGAATGTTCCCAAATTATATTTAAAAAATGATGTGTGAGATTATCGAGATATTGATCATTACGACGCAATGATAATATAGGTCAGATAACAAGCAAGTATGAATCACAAGTATGATACATATGCATAATATGTGGATAAGATAGGAAAAAGATGAAAATATGAAATTAGGACTCGAGTCTTGAGTTTTAGCCCAAAATTCCTACGAAGCCTATAAAATCATAAAAGTCCACATAGTTCACATGTGGCATGAGGGTGAGGTTTATCCCATAGATTCAAACATAAGTTTATTATATGCGTGTTGAAAGGATATTTTTAGTTTTGTGAAAATGTGGTCAAAAATCCCATTGGAATTTATAGGTGTAACCCTCTTTTTCTTGTTTTTTTTATAGAAAATAAATTATGTGTAATATAACTAATAAAGGATGAGATATTAATGTGAATGATCCAAAGTAAAGTCTAAATTAAGAATTTATATAACTAATGCGAAAATAAAAAATTTAAAGAGAGAGAATGATGCTTAGACCTTCTTTGGAGACTTGAAACTTGATATTGATTATTGATTAACTTCCTTGCAAGTTGGGATGAATGTCAGATGATAGAGAACAAGATGTTTTGCAAAATTAGGTATGCAAGTGATGGTATTGAAAGGTGGAGAAGAATTTCAAAGAAGAAAAATTTGCTGATTACATAAGAAAGTTACTGAGATCACTGAAATTGATGGTCCTAAGGTTCCTTTTGAAGTGAGCTCATGCTCACTTTGTACAGGGAAGGGGGATTGCCGATCGTTATTGTCCTTGTCCTACCTATAGGTAGGTAGCCCTACGCACACTATTGATAGGCAAAAAGATATGGACCTTCAAATTAGTAGTTTCATGTAGATTTTCTAAAAAATAATTGTAAAATGCAATCCATAAGTACAAATCGTGCATTGGGCATACTATTTGAAAGGTAATTCAGGGAATTTTGAGAATCCTTTGGGCGGCCCCAGGGTCTGAGAGTTGACTTTGGGTCAAATGGGGCTCAGAAGTGCCCGTCGATCATTTGCATAGAAGATTATCGAACGATGATGGATTATTCATCCAAATCGTAAGTTTTAATCACATAATGGGTAACCTATTGGAATGTTTGTGTGAGGCACTTCTATATTTGAAAGATATTCGCCCAGTTTGTGGGGTTGACTTTGGGTCAAACGGGACCCGAAAGCGCCCGATGACATTTTAGAGTAAAACAAATCAGTCGTCCGCACTGTAATGCTAATTCATGCATGAGAGAGGACTATTGGAAATGGTATTCAGTGAAATTCAAAGATTCATTTAGTTTCATTCGAGATGAAGAGTTGACTTTGGTTAAATAGAGGCCGAGAGCGCTTGGTGGTCTCTGGATCGGTTTTTAGGGGAAAATGGATAATTCTTTCGAAACTTTATGTCGTTCCAGCATGGGGTGGATCATTGGAAAGGGGTTTTAGTGCCCTATGAATATTCATTGAGATTTTTTCTCTGATGATGAAGTTGATTAGGGTAAAATTGGTGCTCGAGAGCACCCGATTGCCTCCAGATCAATTTTCGGTAGTAAAATGGTCTGTTAGTTCGAATCACTTGCTCGATTCATGCACGGGGTGGACCATTAGAAATGGGATTCAGTTCCTTTTAAATATTCATTGTGATTTCACTCTGACATTGGAGTTGACCAGATTCAAACATGGCTCGATAGCGCCCGATGTCCTTTGAATCAATACTAGGAGTATGACCTAGGGTTTGCAGTGAATGGGGAGGTTCTAGGGACCTATTGAGAAACTTATAGGGGTCATAGAATGTTGTTTCTATAGATCCCCTCAATGGGTCATATTGGAAGAAGTGAGAGCCATCAAATAGACACCGTATGATGTTTTGGGAAAGTTATTAATTATGTATATCGAAGGAACGAGGGTGATCATTGCATAGGGTCAAGGTCGATTCGAAGGACCTAAGTTAGTGTTGGGGATGGACAATTCTATGGGTCGAGGACAATTCTGAGGACCTAAAGTTAGGGAGATCGATTTTAAGGCAGAGGTTGGGTCAACCAATTCGGAAGGTCGAGGTCAATTATGAGGACCTTAAGTGGAGGCGACCAATTCTCTAGGTCGAGGTAAATTATGAGAACCTTAAGTGGAGGCGGAAAATTCGAGGGTTAAGGTCAATTATGAGGACCTTAAGTAGAGGCGACCAATTCTAAGGGTCGAGGTAAATTCTGAGGACCTTAAGTGGGAGCGATCAAATTTGAGGGTCTAGGTCAATTCTAAAGCCCTTAAGTGGAGGCAACCAATTTTTAGGGGCGAGGTCAATTCTAAGGACCTTAAGTGGGAGAGACCAATTCTAAGGATCGAGGTCAATTATGAGGATCTTAAGGACCATAAATGGAGATGATCAATTTTGAGGGTCGAGGTCAATTCTGAGTACCTATTCGAAGGCAACCAATTTTAAGGGCCAAGGTAAATTATGAGGACCTTAAGTGGGGGCAACCAATTCTAAGGGTCGAGGACAATTATTAGGACCTTAAGTTGTAATGTGGGGGTTAGATCTCTATGGAGTCTTTACTTTACCTTTTTTGAGACTTAATTGGGGAAGATACATTTGTCAAGGAATTATGTCTTTTTGAGAAAAGATAACTTTGCTCGAGGAATTGAAATTCGTAGTCTGGAAATTCTAGTAGGGAAACAGTTGAAGACTTGAGGTTTTGGGATTCCTCTAGGAAATCTATTTGTTGGGGAGAGATGCCCAATTAATGCTTCTAGCTCTATTTGGGGATATTGGAGTTTTTTTGGAAAAAGTTTAATTTGGGAATTCTGGATAAGATATTACGTAGCCCTATTGCGGAAGCATCTGATTTCTACTGAGGAGTTGTAGTAACTTTTTGGGATTTGGGTGCACTAATTTTTAGGGTTTAATCCGGGGATAAAACGTGATATTAATCCGATTGGGTATTTGGGAGCTTGAAAAATGGTTTTATTGGTGAAGAAATATTCCAATATTTATTAGAGAATTTTAGGAATTTTTCGAATTTTTTTTGGACTTTTATAGCATTTGCTGGGATTTTTTATACGAAATCTTAGGGGTACTGTCGATTGAAGTGTGGAAAGAATTTCCAATTGGCAGTAGCACAATCTTCTGGGGTGCTTTGGTAAGGGTAATAGGTAAGTTCTGATTGGTAGGCGTTAAGGAGATGTCGATTGACAAGCCACTTAGCCTCCTATAAAAAGGAACAAATTCACTTCAATTTTCAGAGCTTTTATCTTTCCTATCATCTGCTTCTCTCTTTTTCAATCTACTACCATGTTCTTTCCTTGTTTGAGACTTGAAAATGGTCGATTTCTCAAGTAACGAGACCCACATGGCACGGTTCGACGCTGACGATTGGGCAATCCTGGAGTGGCCAGCTAGGGTGCCCCTGGCTTTGGGTAATGAGAATGATTTAGAACTATTCGAGCCTGTTGATAGTGACTGAACTCTTCTATGTGATCCTTTACACCATTGGTCATCTAGGGCGAGGAACCTTAATGGCTATGTAACAACTGCAAAACTTTTGGCATTCTTTTCTTCTTCGCATTTTCTTCTTTATTTGAATTTTGACGAAAAGTTTCTTTCTTATTTTGGTAGACTCACATAGCTGCTATGAGTGTTTTCTCCTCGTAATGATGGGATTTAGGTATGCGTGAGAGCACCTTCCTGCAATGTCACACTAAGTAGTCTCCTCCATGAGTTTTCGTCATTTAGCATTTTCTTTGGATGAGACCCTCGCTCTACGGATGTTTTGTGTGCACTGGGGGATAGACGGTGGGACACCACCCACAACATACACTTGGAATTCATGGAGTTGATGGTGACTCCCATTGATGTTCAACAGCTACTGGGGATCTACCGTGGTTAAGCAGATAGAGGTGGATCGGTCTCTGAGGGTGACACCTATGGCGGTTGATGCGGCACTGGGTGATGTGGAGCGAATAGTCTCAGGGGATTCTATCTGTATTTCTATTCTTCAGGAGTTTGTTTTTTAGTTGGAGGATTGAAGAGACCGACGGTCGATAGTTGCGGAAGATGGCTCGCTTATTTATTTATCTTTTGTTGGGAGGGTTCTTGGTGGCGTTAAGTGGCGACATCATCCACTTATAGTTTTTACCATATTTGAAGGTATTTTTGAATCTCCCTCTTTATTACTAGGGGAGGGTGACTTTGGTGACCCTTTATTCTTCCTTGGATGCTTTCTTCCGGTGCTGCCGACAAACTTTTACTGGATCCACGTATCTTCTAGAGGTAATTTTCTCATTTCTCTTTTTGTATTTTCTTGGATTTTTCTTCTTGATTTCTTCTGATTACCGACCCTTGTCCTGTTGCAGACATGGTTCTTCGAGGTGATCAGGCTTAAAGGCCTCTTCATTAGTTTTCATGATGAGTCGGTGGGGGGCTTCTGTCGGATGTACCCGTGGTGGAAGTACAATCGAAAATCGAAGCAGTGTCTTTCCATTCCAGTAGTACGTCAGGACTTGAATGTCTTGACGAGTTACCAGATTATTTCTTCCTTTCTCTTTTGAATCCTTTTCTTTGGGCATTTTATTTTTTTGTGCAAGTATTAAATTTCTCTTGGAAACATGCAAGTGACTTTCTATCCCTGGGGGATAGCTATTCAGCACACAGGGGTGACTGGGGGAAATGCATAGATGCACTGACTGCTGGCGCATGAGTTCGGTTATTTTTTGTATCTGAGAGAGAGATTAGAATGAAAAATTATGGAGGACAATGGGCAGTGCCATCGATGGAACCCCAAGATATATGAGGTAGGTGCGAGAGATGTCAAAAGAGGATAGGGTAGTGGCGATGGCTAGCGAGACCTACTCATCCTATACTCATACGGTGGTGACTTACGACTACCATGACGTCGTGAAGATCTGGATAATTCCCTCTTGATTTATGATGTAATGAATATGACTTCGCCTCCTACATCTTCAGGAAGGAGTACGAGCCATTCGGCGAGGTCTTCCAATAGAACTAGTGGTGCATCATCGTCAGCGACGATCAAGGGGACAGAGGTTTAATTTCTCTAGTTTGATCCTCTTTCCTACAATATCCAACTGGATGGAGAGGGATCTTTTAGTATGCAATATTGTTCCTAATGCGATGGACCAGACAATGTTGGGGATGACGGAGCACATAATTCAACTGGAGGTATATCGTTTCATTTAATCATCATTTGTCTTTCTTATTTCTTCTTTTTGACTGATTTTCCCTTTTGTTTTTCTTGTAGCAAGTTCGGTTGTCGACTAGTTGGCTGAGGGAAATCCGAGACTGGGTGGCTTGTGCAACGGCTCATATTTGGGATTTGATTCAAGTTCCTTCCTTCTTAGTGACACTTGCTACTTCAGACGAGGGATTTGGGTTAGGTAGTGGAGGCTACCAAGCTAGTCATCGAGTGAAGCGCGTTCATTGCAGGTATGGGGATCGTGGAGAGAGAGTTTGGGGTTTCGAGTTGAGTCCCGTTGTTTTTATATTCTTTTATTTTCCTGAAAAAAATATTACTGGAAATATATATAGATATCAATGAATTTTTATTTTATCTTTGTTTAAATGACTTATTCTACATGCACTCTTCATTTTGTTACTTAGACTGTAATAAAGGATGGGGTATTATAATAACTTATGAGAAAATTTATTTTGAGAAAGGATGATTAAAACTGTAGGAAGTAATTTTTTGCAATAATGATTTATTTTTAAGGTATTTTGAATTTGTCAAAAAAGTAAAGATAGGATTTTCAAAAAATCGGGTGTTGCCAATTGGCATATCCCTTGTCCTCCCTATAGGCATATGGGCCATGTAAAGTCACTATAGGTCTTTGATTGCACTCTCCTGTAGCTTAGAGCCCTTTGGTGGGGCAGGTCTTTCATTCGAAATTATGGACTTATTATTTTTTGCCAAAGTTTTCAAGTATAAATAGGAGGTATGGTGGTATTATTTGTCATTCATCCGTCCTCTCTCCATATTGCTTATTTCTTGTCTTTTATCTTATTATATCCAAAGTGACCCTTCTCGTGATTATGGAATTTCCTTCTTATCTCGAGAATTTTGAGCCTATGTGTTCATACATTCGGGTCTCTTTCTGGTGAATCCAACCCATTCACTGGAACATGTTGACGGTGATAACATAATTTTTGTACCCCGAGGATCATGTTTTTTATTTTGGCTTGGATGAGGTCTGCCCGACCTTTGAGGAGTTTTTTACAATATTGGGGGTAAATCCCAGCATGGCGGCAGCCATGCCTAAATTCTCTCGGTCTCCTCAGGAGCTATTAGTATGAATTCTCTACATCTCTCTTTCGGTGGCTCAGCTATTGGTTACCGGGGGAATGATCTGCCTTCTAACTGTATTATATTCCGCGTGTCTACAAGATTTCAAGGATCAGGGCTATGCTTGGAATAACTTTGAAGCTACTACTGGTGACCGGCGATCTGATGGTGGATCCTTAACTAGCTGCCATTACTGTGTGGATGTCATATCATCATAATCCTATGGCGATGATACTATTAAAGACCCTAAACGGTCTAGATGCTTGGCGGTAAGGCCCTTCAGATTTTAGGAGAGGAAGCTCAGTTATGCTGTTCACGTTGTTATTTGATAGATTTCGTTTAGAAGTCCCCTTGCATATCCTTTATAAGCTATCCCGAACTTCTTCACTCATTACTTCATTACTTTAGCCCAACCATAAAGAACTGGGTAAACTTGTTTATGGAGCATAGAGCTCGATGTCTGCACTAGTCGGTGCCCTAGTGGGTGGAGTTTCATCCCAGCTTAGAACTAGTGGAATACCAGTATGTTCAGTTAGGTTGCCTCCAACATACCTCATTGTATTTCCCTTGTTGTCTCCTGCCTCAAGTTGGATTGGAGTAAATTATGCTTTCTCATACCCTGGTTTTATTTCCCAAAGAGGATTTAATTGAAGGCTTGTCAATGCAATTGGGCTCTTTATGGGAGAATCATTAGTTGTCAACCCATCCTTCTCAGTCTGTTGGTAGGGTTTGGCATGTTTCTGAAGACTATATGAAGTAGCTGTGGAAGAGGGTAGTGGCCAAGATCTTAGCAGAGGAGACCGATTAGAGTCGTTTTGCCATGTTTGACATTATAAAAGGAGACATAATGGTTTTCTCTAGGCTTGTTCAGTCTTATCGTTTAATGGAGCTCCTTTAGCATACCATCCACTAAGGGGAAGTTTGGGGGCCTTAAAGAATAAATGATGATGGGGGTAGGTCTTCTGGAAGTTGTGTAAAGGATCTTTTATGAAGCTGGCATTTGTTTGTTAAGATTTTGTGATGGTTATGTGTTTTTTTTGTTTTTTGGGGAATAATTTTGGGAAGGTTTGGTTAGATTGTTCTAGGGCTAGTTTAGTTTGATATGTTTTAGGAATATTTGGTTAGAGGGGGTAGTTACTTGACTCTATACACTGATATTTCGTGTAACCATACTAAATTTTACCTTAATGGAATAAAAAGGATTTTTATTATATTATTGTGCCTCTTAATGCGTTTTACATTTGAATTATCTATACTATTGCTAAGGCATACATAATAATTTTGTTCATGTAAATGACAAAATGAACTGTCGTTCTCAGAGGTAAGAAAATAATAGCATTTTGTGAGAAAAAGGGGACACTGCCCATGTAAAGCATATGAGCTGCCTATGTACCTTAGGGGGTTTTGAAAATTTTATGAGTTTCATTTTTGAAAGAAAAAAGGTTCTTTAAAGGATCAGGCCTAATGTAGTTATGAGTAGAGCGAAATGAAGATTTTATTCAGAATAAAAATGGGAGCAGAGGGGTCGTAGCTCAACGAGATTTTGGACTAGGGGTAGAATATCTTGAGATGATCCAGGTTGACTAGATGCGACATCTCTTCTCCATCAAGGTCAATGATCATATAGTTTCCACTAGACATGATCTTGTTCACAATGTATGGGCCACTCCAGTTTGGCTTGAATTTCCTTATGGTATCCCAGATGGGTTCTACGATTTCTTTGAGGGCTAAATCTCTTTCTCGATCACCATGGTCCTTAACTCCCATGTTGAATGATCATGTTATCCGATGATGGTATCGCTGTACATGATATAGAGGCTTTAGCCTCCTCTTGTATAAGATCAACAACTCGTCGAGACGACTCTGATGCCAGTCTTTTTGGTTGACTTTTCTTTCAATCATTATTGCATAATGAAGGCATTTATATTTCAATGGGTAGGAGTACTTCAATGACATATACCAGAGATTAAGGAGTATCCTAAGTAAATGGTCTAACTAAAGTGCGGTAGCCCCATAGAGCGTAAGTGATCTTAGTGCTAAACAGCTTGATCTTAGTGATTCATTGCAGGTTTCTGTACAGTTATTCTCAAAAGTTGTAATAGGGTATTCAATTGTAAATAGTTGAGTTATGTACTTTTGCTTTCTAGGAAATGGGTAGATAGAATTTTTTAGGAATAGGTTTCCTTTTTCCTTGTTTCCCTGCGAGTTCTAGATGACTCAAAGGAGATTTTGTCTCATATTTCCAAAGGGGGAGATTGAAGCACCTTATACTCTTGACTCACTTGAGTCCATATTGTATAAGTGTTCATCTAGTTTTGAAATTGTGACAAAATTGTGTCTATCCTAGAATCCAAAGAACCCCAGAGCTTGCATTGCTATTTTATCTTTCTTGATTGAAGTGATCTAGACCATATTACCAACACTCACACACAGTAGAATTGATCTCATACATCTCATATTTCATATAAGTGTGTGTACATATGTTGAGTGTGTTTAAATCCCTAATATTGCTTTTTAAATATTTTTTTGGGATTTTATAAACATTTTAAAATAAGTTTTTATTAATTAAAACTTGTTTTTAAAAGTTTTTGGGGTCAATCTGCAATTTAGTATTGTTAGGTATATTGGCTTAAAGTTACCTTGGGTAGAATACGAAAGTGAAAGAGACTTCAGGGTGTATTTTTAATTATTTTTAGACGTGCATTTTATCTCTTCTAATTGGCCAACATTTTTTGTCTTCTGATTGGTGGAATGTGTGTTTCTTTACTGAGAGAAATACAATGACTGCTTACAACCCTTGGATCATTTTTTATCAACGATCTGCATGCGACCTTTCATAATCCTTGTGAACCCCAGATGAGCCAATCAGGTGAATTTTAATCACCGCATATCGTGAACCCTTGGATCAAAGTCAATCAACCTTGACTCAATCTGAACCCTTGATTTTCAACCTTATTCTCGAATATTCTCAGCCTCCTATAAAAGGACCCCCTCACTCAGCCTTCTGAGACTTTTGCCATTTCGTCCTTTTGAGAGAAAAAGGGAGAGTAGAGAGAGAAGAGAGAAACCAGAAGAGAAAGAAAGAGTTCAAAACCCTAACCCTAACCCTAAATCGTCAAAACCACTTCAAACCAAATACTCGTTTAAAACTCCTGTATATCCCAAACACATCCTTGAGTGTTTGAGTGTTTGATAGTTGTTTTGTGTAGTTGGTTTGTAGCCATAACCTCTTCGTTCTTTAGATATTGTATCCAACTTAAACAGTGTTTCTTAGATCTATTTTCTGCTTTATTTAAATTTCAGATCTGAGTTCTTCATGTTAGATTACACATAGATTTACATATCTTGTTTCTCAGCTTGAGAAATATATTGTTGATTCTTTTTCTGTAAATGTTTTTCAACTTTTAAATCAACAATAATGTTTTTTTTTTCTAGTTCTCTTGAAACAAGACCTTTGACCTAGTTTGGAATCGCACTTGGTGATTTTCAATCTCAAAAATATTTTCAAAACCCGAGATTGATTAAGATCTTGATACGTCTTCTGAGCAAGATAGCCGTGGATTCTGGGATTGTTATAAAGGTCAAAAAGTTTTAAGTTTTGTGAGAAGAGAGAAAAAGAAAAATCACTACATATAGCCTTATATGTAATTTGTTAGGACTGGTTGTATGAAATAAGTGTATGTGTGTGTGCATGCATGTGTTAGAAAGCACTTCCATAAACACTTTCACCTTACCACACTAAAAGTGTTGGTAATAAGATCTTGAGAACAAGAGTCGACGTAAAGAACTTGAACAAATTGGAAGTTAGCAAACTGGGAGAACAACATCAACAATCAGAATTGCAGAGAAGTTATAAGGACACCAGAGGGTACATTCCTAAACTTATATAGGTCTGAGTTGTATGCATGTTTGTTATATAGTGTGTAACTGTTAAATTTGTTTTAGTGGATTTTTTTTGTTTACTCCGTAAAGGGATTCGTGGATGTTTCCTCAGTTGGGTGAGGTTTTACCACGTAAAAAATCTTGTTCTTAATCTTTCTACATCTCCTCATCTCATTCTTGGTGGTGCTGAGTTTAAATTTTTTAAACTGGTTTATTAAACCTGTTAATCAAATCTTGAACAGATCTCGTATATACTTTTGTTAAACACATCATGTGTTCAATTAGTTTTAATTTTAAAGAAAAGAGTTTCTTCAAAAAACTGTTCGGAGTTACTTATATAGTTTAATTTTATTAAACGGCTTTAGTAACAGATTTTCAAAACCATACGAACATCTGACCACCCTTGTTCGCCTAAAACAATCGTGAAATTCGACAATAGTAATTAGACTCTAACTTAACCAATCCAAAATTCTGATTATCCCCCCATCTTTTAACATTCAAAGTGATAAAAATCAAGGTTTTTCCACACCAAAACCTCGATAAGTATCTTGTTCACAATAAACAGGTATGAGTGATCCCACGGAACCCTACCATTTGGTAATATCCATCCCCAATTACCGTACTATACTCCACTTATTATCTAGAACCGTTGTGGAATAGGAACGATCACAATGAATCCAAAATTATTTTCACACTACTCCACTAATGATTAATCACCGCTCACTTACTCTCCGAATCATGGGTGATACTGCCTGCTTAAAATGAAATGATATCCCCGCTGCTTCCTGACATCCCATATTGAAGGTGGGATTAAAAAATCTCAACTTAATTCAAAAAAATATCGTGTACGACCACGTACTGACGTGATCCTTCCTTTCAAAGGAAGACTGGGCATACTAGCTAATATTGTAAATCAATGTATATCACTTACTTCTTGGTTATCTTTTTCCACACATTCGAAGTAACTCTAGATCTTACCTTGAGGTTGTCAACTCATCCAAGAGACTTTACCGGCCTCTTCCATTATAGGAATTGTCGATAGACATAAAATTTTTTGGTTGCTCCTCTAGGTCCTACCGATTTCTATTTATGAGTAGTGCCCACGGAGACTACTCACTACTCCCCTCTCTTTATCGACTTCTACTTGTAATGTATCACATTAAGTGACACTTAATAATCCCCTTCTTTCCTTTGCGTATACTAAAAGTTCCAATCCGTGCACTTTTCTCTACGATGTGCACTTCTGGGCCCTTTATACCATACTAACATCTTCACTCTTTGTACGCGTCAGTCGATCTCAACATTTGACTAATTACAACTCTGCTCCAAATGTTCTCCATAATAATTACATTCTACCCTTCTCAAGGAATACCCTTTTTTAAATGGCTTCCCACTGCCTTCCAACCAAATTCGGGCGTGCTACTCTAATCGCACACGTATATATGGATTATTTTTCTTCACGTGACACTTAATCCACTCTGCCACTTCCACATCGTTATGTTAGTCCCACAAAAATATATTTCACATGTCTATTCCCACATCCCTACAACTTAGACGATTCTAACATCAGCTAACCAAGATGCCCACACACCCTATAAATCGTGCATACTAGCGTAAGCATCACATATGCTTCACACATAACACCCAATTCTTTCTTTTCCTTGTGCTCACAACATGATTACAACACTTGGGTACTCTCCATCACCCTAGAAATTGAAATTTTAAGTCCTCCTTATCATCGTTCCACCCCTCAACTCATGGTGATGAGACAAAACTTTCAATGCTTTCTTTCCACATAATCGGCTCCACTGGCCTTATTTCATAATTCAACTTCCAATTTACAGATATAATTAGCTGCTCCTACTACGATCGAGGTACCAAACTCATAGACTAATGATAAAAAATCTTCCTACTTCCAACCTTACGCTAAGTTTCATGTGTGGGATGCCTCGCAAAGAGAAATCCAAATAAGGAACCCCCCGATACACTACTACCTTACCCCTTTATTCCGTCTCTTGACAGAAAGAGTTACATCTCCTCCCGTAATTACGCTTAACAAAGAACATTTCCCAAATTGTACAATCGTTCAGTATTGGTGGAAATCACATTCCATAAACCTTGAATACATACAATCGGGATTCTCAAAATCCCATTCCCAATCATATGGGTGTAACTCTCAACTCCCACATCTCTAAAGGATAGATATATCGATGCGCTCTTCCTATCACCAAGTCCTGAGCGCTAAACATAATATTGAGTTAAATCTTTTCACTCAATGGTAAACCCAATACACATAGAACCATGACAATAAGGTCCCTAAACACCCCGAGATTTAAAATTTTCTATACCATTATACCCTTCGGAGTCTCTACAATATATAATATAAATGCGAGCCCGAACCTCTCACAGGTGAGGCCTCATCAGAACAAATCATGTTTCACTAAGGCAGCCACTCCGATAGCCTTGCAATAACTGCCTACTATCGTACTAGCCATTTCTATAAAACTAAAACCAAGGAAATATCATAATGGTATATGACATCACTAAAATGAGTAACCTTAATAAATTATATAACGTTATTAATACACCAATTCATCCTCCACGGATAGCACTAAGAATAATCCCGCTTCCCGATGGACCTATTCACATAATAATAATGT
Source organism: Sambucus nigra (assembly GCA_949130495.1). NCBI lineage: Eukaryota > Viridiplantae > Streptophyta > Magnoliopsida > Dipsacales > Adoxaceae > Sambucus > Sambucus nigra. Next base: position 696,981,472 of record OX422208.1, read on the forward strand.
TTATGGTTACACATTAAACTCCTCTCACATGCTAACCCATCAATAAACAAAATATAGTGACTCGCTCGTGTCACATAAAACACACCTCATCCTCCGAGGATAAAACTCATACTTTTACTTTTTCAATCGCCTTGGCTACTTAATGGTCCTCCGGACATAACGTGTCTGTCTGAACCAAATCAGAGATTACATTAACCATTTCCCTTGCAAGAACCCCTCCTTTGTCCTTTTTCTTGCCTCGAATTTTTTTTAACTCTTGTGGTTTTACTCTACACAAAATACCTCAAAACATAACCTTTTTCTCCCCTGAAATACTTTCGAAAACTCATGAATGATTGGAATCGAATCCAGGAGAATCACAATCACCTTAAAGGTGTCCTCCTCCATGTAAAACCAATATGTGGGAGATCCTCCCTCTGGGTGAGGAATCTCCACCAAAAACATCTCCTGTCCCGAAGTGTCAAAGACAATACTCCTGCCAAAAAATCTAGCATGCCAATAATGACATTGTGCTCATGCATATCTAACACCAGCATGTCCGCATGTAAAATCAAGCTACCAATCTCTATATCTACAGCCCGTCAAATAAAAAAAATCAAAGACTTATTCCCCAATGGTGAGTCTACGTATGACACTGTACTCTCCGCCTTATCTAATAACCCTAAGGCTCGTGCCAAATGAGTAGCTATAAAAAAGGGCGACGTCCCAGTACCAAATAAAGCTCGACCCATAGCACCGTGTATAGGAAACGTACCTTCTATCGCGGTTGGTGCTTGAGGTGCTGCTGCCTGGTGGACATTATAGACACATCCATACTGTAATTGCCCCTACTGAACTGAGGCTGCAAGGATGGATGGTAGAGCTGGTCTCTGCAGTTTATTACGGGCACCCTGCTGCCGTGGGGACCTATTCCCCTCTGGGCAATCCTGACATCTATGGCCATTCTTGCCACATTTGAAGCACCTACCTCGAAACTGTCTCATGTTACTACACTGTTGTCTAGTTTTGCCTTTTCCTTGGCCTTGTTGCCCTTGTTGAGCAATTTGAGGAAAAATGATGTCAGGTTGAGGATAATCCCTCCACTTGTGACCCGGTTTCACACATTTATAGTAGAGTGCTAAAATTTCTCGCTGGTCGGGTTGGAGTTTCTCTCTAGTTTGATTCGGACAAAATTGACGTTCATGGCCGTCCATTCCACATTTAAAACACCTTTTTGCGACTTTATTCTGACCCCAGCTTTATTGGCCCTGACGCTTTTGGCTCTCCACGTAAATTTTGTTACTTTTGTGGCCTTTTTGGTCTTGAGGAGCTTTTTGCTGCAATTTTGGTGTCTTCGCACAATTGTCAACTCTAGTCATATCAAATTGACAAATCTCTCTAGGTCTTTTGCCTCCTCTAAGTTGCATACTGCGATCGTGGTACTATAAAACTGCAGTGGTAACTGCCTGTGCCACAATGACTTCTAATTCGGTGATTGATACCCTCTTCGGAGACACCTGATGTGTGAGTTTTTCTTTCTCATTAACTTCCCCAACGGCATTAGCTTATTTGTCATGACGAGCCATCTGAAAGTTTAAAATAATCTTCATAAGTTCAATATTCACATCGACAAATCGCAGAAGCAGGAATTTCCAACGTATAAAGATGAATACAACATTCCTAATATTAGGGCTCTAAATCAAAGATGCTAATATGGAAACAAGATAAGACGTACAGATCCTAAAGGACACTAGAAACTAATGCTCTGATACCACCTGTGACACCCCGCCTAATTTAATACCGGGTGATCAGTTCTTTATTAAATTAAAATCTAGGTGAACGGTTGGTTCATTCTTAGCATCACTGTCGCAAAATAATTTTCCAATTTAAGTACCCTAAATAATTAAGATAAGTGTCAAAATAATTTAAAACCTTATTTCCATTCTATTTAAATCTAGATATAAAAAAAACTTTTTTAATAATTAACAATTTTAGAATCACATAAATATTAAGAATGGTAATAAACACCCAAACATTCAACCATTCAGATCAACCAATACCAAGTTTTCAAATTACAAATGAAATAATCCTGACAGTAATCAAAACCCAAAGAGTACAGACTATTGAAATTTAAATAATAAACGTAAATCTTTGATAATTCCAACTGAATAGGGAAACATTCGACACCGGCCCAAACTAAAAAAAACTAAAATAAGAGTAGAGTCAATAACGAGGTCGTCTAAGCAATGGCCTACAACTCCCACATAAGCTACAACGCGTCTGTTCCAAGGAATATAAGCATGATGCCTCCTATGGATGGGAACTTGTAATACATACATATATATATATATATATATATACAAGAGAGAGAAAAAGGTAGGAAACGGTTCAGAGCCCGAGTGCAAAACAATTTAAAAAAATAGTTTAGCAAGTATATAAAATGCTTACAAGCTAATGAAATATCCATGTTAGTATGCGACACTCTCTTAAGAAATTCTCACCTCTCATCTAGTGTGCTCGCCTATTGTACTATTAATCTCCAAAGTTTATTTTAACTTAACTTTCCCATAAGGTTTAATTCCGATAAATACTATGTCTAAGATAATTTACTTCTGAAAATTAAGCTCGCTCATATATCTTATGTTATTTAAAATAACCTAGTGATGTCACAAAATTCCCAACCACTTATAATAAAGTTGGAGTATTTATTCATTACTTAATTACTTTTATGAATAGTAGAAACTTCCCATATATAAGTGTATATATATATATATTAGTCACTCATATAATATATATACTATTGGCACCCCACATAAAATCTATGGTGCGGGCATACTCTTCTATGAAGTCCCCATATCACTCATACTAAGGGAAATATTAGTTCAGAATCACTCTTGAACTATATTAACATAAAACACATACAAATGGAGGAAAATCATAGTTCCAAGTCACTAAGAGTTTAGAACATACCCTCATGTCTCTTAGGACCATCTGACTATCAATCAGATAGCTTGTACCAAGGAAACCTATGTTCTAGGATACAAGTCAATATCCCCCATAAAGGCTCAATCGAGATAAGACTGTCCTGGCACGGAAACCCCAGTGATAGCAAGTAGCTCGAGTATTATTTTACACAGATATATAATATATGCAAAATCACATAATCACATATATATATATAAATATTCACGTATCTAAGTTTGGCATGCCCACAGCCCATAATTATAATTATTCGTTATTAGCAAATTTTATTTGATTATCTCGCATAGCAGACCCATCACTTTTTTTCTCATATACAAGTTACTCCGTACTTACTTCTCATCTCTCGAAGTATTCTATCTCCCTAACTATAATTTCAGTAGGAACTCTCACTTGTCTTCTAGTCTAACTTACTCACGAGTTTCGATCTTTTATTAAACATCCACATGATTTTGTTTGTGTGAATAACTCCCCGTTACTACATTAAATTTCATTTAACGGGGTCTACCTAGGCCCTACTGGTCATCTTTATATCCCATTATACTCCAACAATAACAATCAAGGGTTCCTATGCATTTTAACTGGATTAAACCAAGAGATGAAAAATATGCAATTTTCTAGGAGGGGTCGATCGATAGAGGAAAGGGGGTCGATCGATTGATGATCGATCGATCGATGTTCTTGGGTCAATCGATCGATCAAGCAGTTCTTGCCTAGAAACTGCCATTAAAACCTACATTTTTCATCTTCTAATTTTCTCCAAAACGTCATTAACAACTACCAAACTCTCAAATAACAATACTACAAGTTCTATATACATATACGGAAGATTTCCTACGTGAAACATGTACAAATTCAACAACGGAATTGAATTAAAGGGCCAATTTATTTTAATTATTAAGAACCCTAAGTTTCCACTAAACTTCCATTATTCTATTTCTTTTTCCAAATTTCTCACTTCTAAATTAATAAAATTTAGTGGGTAATCCTTTACATATGATTGGGATGTCCAGAGTTTATTTATTTTCTCTACAACATGTGATTGGGTTCTTTAAATCCTTTAGTTCTTCCATGAAACATAGGTTCGACCATCCTAATCTAACATGGTGTGGCATTTAACTAAAAGAGAAGCAAGATAGATACTTTCCTGGAATTTGAGTTTCTATTTTGTGGAAGAAAGAGGTATGGTTGCGTTCCTCGTCGCGCGATCTACGCTTTGGTGGTGGTGGCGGTGTAAACGATTGAGTCTTTGGCTTTGAGTTGCTTGGAAATCTCTCTAACTCCTTCTCTAATGGTTGTTCTTTGATTTTGTGTTTGTTACCCCTAGAAGGAAACTCCTAAAGGCTGATTTATCCTTAGTAAATTCGTGGGTTTAATTACCTAAAAATGTCAAATGTCTATAATACCCTCCCAGGATGCCAATTAGGCCTAAAAATGCCCCGAGACCCAAACTAAACCCCCGGGTACATTATTTTGACTATCTTGACCCTTTCAGACATATTGGCGCACTCAAAATGACCATACGGGTGACTTATAGTTTATTCACTTTTAATAATAATAATTTAGTACTGACACGATACAGGCGCGTCCCGACTTAAATTTCCATAATTGCCATTTTATTCACTTGTGATTTTTTTTTATAAAATCAGTCTTATATATTACTTTACTCTTTAGTAATATTCAAAAAATTCCCAATAATTACTACCTATGGTCACGCTAGTAACTATTTAAATAAATTTCTAAATTAATATTAAATAAATATCGCAATTTAAATTTAATGAATCCCTAAATTTAAAATCCATAAAAATACGGGTATTACATATATGCCATGAACTCACTTTGAAAGGCGCAACTCAGAACCCCTGAACAACCCTTTCGGAAATTCAGATAGAATTCCCTCGAATTCAGAGCTGTTCTTTTTTTAAAATCCCATTTCCCACATTCTTTCCATCATTTTCGTACTCTTTTGAGTAAATTCTCATTTACCTCCTAAAACCACTATCACTTCATCTTAAGATAAGTGTATCTACAATCAATATCTACTTCAAGTCTTCACAAAGGGTTCTATTTCTTACCTTATTTTGCTTCCTTACATCACACATCTTAATTCTAAACTTTTTATATTAGTATTCGCACATACTTTATTTTCATAGAAAACCCAAAAACCAGAAAAGAGTTTTCATTTGTTAATTTCAAACAAGGATTTGTCATCACATTTTGTCACATTAAAACACATTTTCTACACACACACACACACACATAATAAAGTCCCCGATTGGATTTATGGGTTAAATCCCACCTCGTATTGTCTTCGAACTATGCTGACTTTGATACCCTCATGGATACATAGAAGTCTTGGGAAAATCCCTTGACTTGAGTCCTCACACATATGTTTGTCACTTTGTTTTCATCATATATTCATGATATATACATTTTATATACTTGTTTGTTCGTGTCTTGTCCAATATTGGTAATTTTTCCTTCACAATGACTTGTGAATCGGAAAACACTTACATTAAATTTGTTTTTTATATTTTGGGAACACTCAAAATGAAGACCTCGCTTCGCCTTTATCCATGGCGCGAGTCGAGGGATTTCATCCTCTATTTATATTATGCACATAATCACGCACATCACGGAGTTCTATAGGAGAAGATTAACACATTCCCGTGAGATACCAAAAGGGAGGGATGAGTGATTAACACCTTCCTATTTCATGACTTAATCTTGGGACCCATTAACTAATTCGCTTGACAAGAATTAATGTTTTCCTTAATGCCGTTCTCTTGAGGTGACAACATTTCTTTTGCATGTTTTGTGAAAAATAGGATTGAGAGTCTATCTCTAAATATCACCCCACATCGACGATGGATGAGCGCCTTGATAAAGGACACAATCATGTGCGCACACTAAGAAGGTGATAAAATGAGGGATCCACCTCCGGAGACCGCTCCCTCAGGATGGCTACAGTGGCGACTCCGTTGGAGACTTTTATAGGAGGACTATACTCTATTTTTGCACGGGGGTGATTATTTTTTGCATGTATGCGTATTCGTTTACCTGTATGTTCTCTTTTATCCTTTATTTACCTTTTTGTATATCTCTCTCTCACGTATATATCACTTTCCACTCACGTATACACTTCACATGTATATACTCTCCATGTACACTTCACAAACTTACGCTTAGCTTCACTTTACATTAACATGCTTCACACACCACTTAGAATATCCATGCTTAGGCTTCACTAGAACAAAACCACACTTCCTACACTTGTATACATGCTCACTTACACATGTCACACACCACTTGTAGTTAATCCATGTACAGGTTCACTACCACACACATTCACTTGTATATACTACCATATCACATACTCACTCTCATGTGTTCATGCATTGTATAATTTTCATGCTAGATTTCCTTGTATATTCTCCCCATTAGTCTAGTTTTCCCTTTCACTCATCATGACAATAAAAAATGATAAAAAATACTCTCTCTCCATAATGTGTTAATTAAGACTCATGCATTTTCTTCATACTACATCACCAAGAGCATGGCTATATTGACCAAAAAAAATTTCTTGTAATGGGGGGGGGGGGGGGGGGGGGGCAACATTGTAATGAGAGTTGGACCTGCAGGTATCAGTTAGACTACGCGATACGACTCTCACCTTACACTGGCTTCGTATCATTGACGTATATCGATCGGTTCCCCCCGCACCTTACCTCTTTATCGAATTCACGATGGGATGTATATAACAGGGAACTTATTCATGTGCATCGAGTATATAAAATCCGCTCTCACACATACTATCGCCACAAAGTATATTGTGAGGCAATTCACATACACTCAGGTATATCAAATGGCTTGTCCATAAGTACCGATAAATGATTGCCCTTATTCTCATGAGGTATATCGTGGAAGTCATGACAAATTGGGGAACTCTTACACTAAACCAACAATTGCATAACCCTCATATAGCTATCAAACTTAGGACACTCATATATAGTTTTTCGGTTACCATGTGAAATTTTGCCAAAATTTTGGGTCGGCATACCACTCGAATTTGGGCATAATTTCTCCTTTTTTAGAAATAGGACCCCGTCCGTGAGCCTGGAAATAAGTCCAACCATATTTTACATATTTTTTCAAACAATATTTTCCCAATCTCGGGTCTTGCTCGACATTTTTTCTAAATTTATGCAAACCTAAAATAAGTGAGAACCTAATAATAACATTAATAATAATCATGCTGAGATTCCTTTCCTTTTACCCTCCTTTTCCAAAAAGATCAAAAACAATTTTCTTTTCCTTCTAAAATATCCAATATCTTCTCCTTTCTTCTTTTAAAAATAAATTCGAACCATTTTCCCCTTAGGTCGATGGCATAATCGATTTTGGCCTGCTCCCTATTGACTTCGATCTTTCATCAAATAACCTCGAATCTGTTCCCATTCTTTTTCTACCTTATTCGAGTTTCGGATTTACCTTCATGAGATCTTTATGGAGAACGAAAACCATGCATCGAATCTGTAGCTCGACCTGATAATAGTTTTATCCCATCTCAGTCCCAAGATTGAAAACTAGAAATCGAGGTCGATATGATACAATGTCATTAGACCTAGATTCCCAAAGAACTCTAGGTTCTCTTTCCTCGTGACATGGGACCACCCTCTCCCCATCCTATTTAGGTCCCAAAAGAGCATTATCATGATCTGCGTACCCCTCCTGCCAATGGGCTGCCACTAGCTCAGCTCCCTATACCAAACCTTGCCCAACCAAAAGCTAACCAACCAATACCCGCATATCCTAAGGAAAAGGAACTAAACAAGGTAGGGAGACCTTAATATATTGTTAAAGAAGTTTGACCAACCAAAGATATCCGAGAACTACCTGATTACACCTATATGCCTCCCTATCCTAATACCAGACTATCAGAGAAGTTTAAGATGCTAGATATTGCGAAGTTCGGGGAAGTGGACCCCCAATTTTTCATCTTCAAAGATATCACCGAAACATGACCCTCATTGGCACCTCTAGTGAGATAATGGCCCTGATGTTCAAGTAGACCTTAAAAAAATCTCCTTCGTTGGTTAATGTCCCATGAAGAATTCAAAATCTGTAGTTAGTAGGATGTCACACAGTAATTCATGTCCCAATAAAACTACAATGAGGAGCTAGAGGTTACGCACCGAGATCTAGAGTTTCTTAAGAAGAACCCTGGGAAAATAGTTATTAGCTTTATAGGAAGGTGGATAGAAAAAGCTTCTACAATGACCAATAGACATTTTGAGGAGGAACATGTCAATATCATAAAGAAAAACTTCTTTCCCCATATCTAATTATCCATGGGAGGAAAATACTACCCACACTTACTGGTGTAAAAATTGAGGAAGGTGTGGACAAAGTCGAATCTAATACGATGAAAGTGACCGAATAAATCACTCCTTGAAAATACGAGAAGCTGTTCAGTCTGTGCTAAAGTCTTAACCATCAATAACATTGTGACACCTCGCCTAAAATAATCTCGGGTGATCGATCCTATACCAAATTAAAACAGGAGTCTCATATGGTTCATTCTCAGCGTCACTGTCGAAATTCAATTTAGTTACTAATAACTTATTAGGTTGGCGTCAAAATTTTATATTAACTAATATTTTTAACCAAACCAACTAAATAATACATTCACACAGTTTATATATACAAGAACTGAAATGAAATAAAATAAAATAACCAAAAACTCGGTTTAACATAATACAACCAAATCGAATGCCACATGAAAAGGCGGTAAAAGAACAGATGAATACAGTTGGGCTATCGTCTCGAATTTTACTACAATTCTTCCCATCTAGAGCAAAAGGATACAAGTATCTAAAGTAAATCCATATGCATCCACAGCTGCTGCAGTGAACGTTTGACTCGAACGAATCATCATCCAGGCGTCCCTGTGTCTAGACACCTAATATATAGCAAGAAAGGAGAAAATAGAGAAACAGGTCAGAGATCGAGTTTTAAAAATATTTATCAAGTGCATAAATGCCATATTTTAAACTGGTATCACATTTTCATGAGATACACCTCACCCCTCTTCTAACAGTGCACACCTATTGCATATATTTTTAAACAACCTAGTTAAGCTACCCTGCCTAACTAAACTCTTTCACCCATACTCTAACTCCTCATAACTATCACCTACCCTGCATGATATAATATAAGTTAAACCGTAAGCTATTGCATAAGATTTTAGCTGATATAATCATTAGTGTGATATATATAGAGTTCTTGTTTCTATATATAACTATACCGTTCTGTAATACCCCATAATTTTAAATGACTTTTAAAATGGGTTATATTTTAAATTAATGAATTAATTAGATTTTATTATTAATTAATTCATTCGAGTTTTATCCGGACTGTGGATATGGATATGGATGATTCTGAATATGACTTAAATATATTTAGGTAATATATGAATGTGATGTCATTGAGATGACCGTATGATATAAATTCGGTAATTTATATTTTTTAGTCAGACGTGGTATGGGACGTGTCGGGACTAGTTTATTAAATTAAAAAGGGAAATTTATTTTCTATCGACCTAATAGTCATTTCGACTGCGTAGTTGCATCCGGAAGGTTCGAAATAGCCAGAAAAGTCTATTTGGATGTTAATTTTGAGTCTCGGGTCATTTGGAAATGAATAGACAACCCGAAAGGGCATTTTGGTCATTTTTCTAGGGGGGATGAATAGTGATTTCGGATTTGGGATCATTATAAGAATAGGTAGATTAAGTGAATGGGAGTTATTCATCTCCTCTTACAAATAAGAGCAGCCATCTTCTTAGAGTGAGAGTAAGAGTGCTTGGGAAGGGAAAAGTCACTTGGGAAGGAGAAGAACTAGAACCAAGGTTCACCACCACCAACCATCACCAGCCATCACCGGAGAAGGGACAACCAACTGAGATAAACTACACCAAATGATCAGACCTACACTAAAGGCAAGTGTTTAATAATAGCAATTTAAGTTTGTATATTGTCCATGTTAGAATAGTATGAAAAGAGAAGATTATTCATGTTTGGAAGAGATAATGGATCATTAAATGGATTTCTGGAAAACTGAAATGATATAGGAATTTAACTCATGTGTTAGGATATTAATAATCCACGAATTAGTCATGAATCTGTTGAAGAAATGATGGAAATCATTGATGTGTTCTTGAAGAGGTTATGTTAATAAATTTCTGGGAATAAGGAGATAAACATGCTTTTTAATCCAATCCTTTGATGATTCTAGGATGTTTAGAGTATTGGAAATCGTTCATATATGTTGATATATCATGTAGTAAAGTTTATAAGTCATTTAGGATGTTTAGATGAAGGTTTAAATGATCAAAAGTTGTTAAACCCGTAGTTGCAGAAAATGCAGAAAATCAGACCTGGACCTGAGGGATCGATCGATCGACCCCTACCTTCGATCGATCGACCTCCCCTGATTAAGTAAAGTTGTTTCTTTTTAAATGTTGATTCTTATCCCAAAACTTTTATGGATCTTTGGTGATTATTATTTGAATATTTTGGGACTTAGAAAATATCAGTAAACCCTTGTTAAGATTTGAATTAATTGGATTTAGATTCAAATGATTTAAATGATGAAAATTATATCGAATGGAATTTCGGTTTCTAGATTCGTTTATTAATTTCCGAATGGTGATGTATGAGGATTTAAGATAGGACCAGTAGGGGTGATTTTATATAATACCTGGGTATCCTTAATTTTACAAGAGGGTTTAATCCTAAGTGAAAAATACGTGTTTATAAGAGATTTGAAACTATCGGTATTAACCGTAATTAAAAGGAGAATTAAATTCGTAGTAGTTCGGGAGAAATAAAGGTTATGGACCAGTAGGAAATTAGTGACTTATCACTGATTATAAGATGAGAGAAATCCTAATTAAATCTTGTGAGATGGGAGTTTAGAACTCATTTGGTTGAAAGAGCGTATGACGTTATCCCGATCGCATAGTTGAAGTTTTCGGACCTCCTCGATCGACAAAGTTAAGTAGTAGTGTATTGGAGGGGTTCCTTGTTTGGATTTCGCTTTGCGAGATGCTCCGCGCATGAACCTTAACGACGTCGGGAGTGGAGGGATGTCATAGGATGCGGGGATAATTAAATATGTTATATTAATACATGGAATTTAAAAGAGATATAATACTACGTATGGGAAATATCTTAGGGAAATGATAATTACCTTATTGATATTATATTATAGGTATGATAATACCTATTTTATTGATTAATGATTTATGTGTATGACATACCTAGCTTACTTGCTATCGGTGGGAGGTTTACGCGTGAGGGCAGTCATATCCTGATGAATCCATGGGATCTTTGAATTGTCGCTCGAGAACATAGGTCTATGAAAGACTTATCGGGGAGTTGATAAGTCCGCTGACTGTGGGTGCGTAGGTATGTGCGTGACCCATGGATACGAGAACTATGTTCGCCTTCCAATTTGTTTGTTGTTGTTTGTGGTTCGTGGAATCTTACCGAACCTTTAGTCCCCTATTCGGCGACTTGCGATGATGGGACATGATAGCAGAGTAATGCATTGCATCACAGCTGTGACTCGGGGTGCCGTATTATATATGAATATATATATAATGAATTAAATGATTAAATGGATATATTGTGGTTAAATCTATCTACGGTGATAATTGTAGATAACGGTGAATAAAATTTGTTAATGGAATTTAGTTAATAAATGTTTATGCTTTTAGAATTGAAAAGCTTAACTCATGTTAATGAGAAACGGTTCATAATAATGAGTAATGATTCATGTTAATGAGAAACAAATCATAAAATGAAGAAATGTAAATGCATAATAAGGTGACGTATGGTATGGGACATACGGGGATTTTGATATGGGAATGGAATTTTAATATGGAGACTAGAAAAGAGGAACCATTAAATAGGAGGTTAATAGGAAACGTTAAGTGTGCACTCTAGTTGAGAGGTGAGAATTGCAAGTGTGAGTTGGATCTAACATGTACATGATAAATGCTTTATTGCACTTGTTAAATACTTGCTGTTTTAAAAATACTCTACACATTCGGGCTCTGACCAGTTTCCTTTCATATTTTCTCTTCTATTGTATCTCTATATCAGGTGTCCAGCAACAGGGACGCCAACCATAGTTGATTTTGACGAGCTATGGAGCTATGGAAGTTTTGCTTAGACGCTTATCATCTTTTTTATTCACAGTATTCTTAGTTAGGGCATGTCGCCCAAAAGGATTCAGTTATCATTTCCTGTTGGAGTAAAATATTATTGTATTCTGATTTTTAATACATTTAACATTGTTGGGATTATTGTAAAGGATTTATATTACTTGGGAATGTTTATTCTAGTTGCATTTAAATTATTTTGTGATACTTATTGTGTTATCAGTGTTGTAAAATAAATGTGTTGTGTTATTCTTAAAAATGGAAAAAGGTTTTGTTGAAATTTAAATTGGAAAGTTTTTAACACCAGCTTATTTGAGTATTGGGTGAGTTGTAAATGTTTTCGACAGTGATGCTAAGAATGAGCCAACCGTATATTCTGTTTTAATTTGGTATGTGACTGGCCACCCGGTATTTAATTAGGCGGGGTGTAACAGGTGGTATCAGAGCATCAGGTTCTAGTGTCCTTTAGGATCTGTACGGCTTATTGTGTCTTCAGCTTAGCGTTATTTGATGTAGAGCCCTATGAGTAGGATTATTGCTTTTCTATTTACGCTTACGATCTTCAGCTATTTTGAGATATCAAATACTGATAGTGTTCTCTCGTTTCAGATGCCTCCTTGACGTGCACCTCAGCCCGCCCCAGCTCAGGGAACAATGACTGCAGCCGAAGTTGCTGCAATTGTCGCTCAGGCAGTCAATGCTGCTGTAGCTGTTGTTCAACAGGCTCCCGCACCGGCACCGGTTGTGCCACCCGCGCAAGGGCAAGTGTTTCCTACTGCATGGGAACGAGCGGGGGATGCCTTTCAGAAAGCACACCCACCTGAGTTTCAGGGAGGATCTTATGTTGTAACTGCTAGCCAATGTAAGAAAGATATCCAACGGCACTTGAGAATGATCGAATGCACTGAGGTTCAACGTCAAATACTAGCCACATTCAAGCTAGTATGGGCAGCTTTGCAATGGTGGGAAGCTACGACCACTAGGGAGGAGAGGGACACAATGACTATCCAAGACTTTTGGATACGGTTTGATGGGAAGTATTTTCCTTCCGCCATCCAGACAGAGATGAGGCGGAAGCTACTTGATTTGAGGCAGGGTGAGAAAACTGTGGCGGAATATGAGGAAGAGTTTACGCGATTAACTAATTTGGTACCAGCTGAAGTACCTACTGAGGAGAGGAGAGTCCTAATGTTCACTGATGGGTTGAACTATAAAATTCGCCAGCATTTATTTGGAAATCTTTCACTACGTACGTATGCAGATGTTCTAAATGCTGCAATGCTCCACTGTCAAGATAACCGCTTCCATAATCAAGGTGTCAAGCGGGGGTTTGGGTCAGGCCTGCAGGGTAAGACTTTTGGGGGCAGTTCTAGTGGGACTCAGTCAGGGCAGAGTCATCAGCGTCAGAGTGAGCAGGGTTCCCAAACAGGGGACTATGCTAAGCGTTTGCGATCTGGAGATTCTCGATTTGAGGATAAAGGTATTGGGCAAGGACAACAGGGCCATCAGGGCCAGAGATAGGCTCATCAGGGCCAAGGGAAGGGAGGTAATGGCCAGCAGGTTCGGGGTCAACAAGGGCAAGGTGGTGGAAAGTTTACGGGAAAATGTTTCGTGTGTGGCAAGTATGGCCATAAGCGTCAAGATTGTCCTGAGAAAGAAAAATTCCCTCAACAACAACATGCTCGACAGGAGCCACAGGTACCAGTGTTTCCACCAGCTGCTCTTCCAACTCCAGCTCCAGCTCAGGTGCTAGCACTTCCTCCCATTCCAGCAGCACCCACGCAGCAGGGTCAGTACGGGCGTGTATATAACGTCCATCAGGCAGTAAATCAACAACCACCACCCGCGAATGAGGGTATGTTTCCTATCTAAGGATATGAAGCGTATATTGATTTTGTTACGATGAATGTTGTGTGGGCAAAACAGTTGCTAAACTTAGCCAATAGCACTGTTATTTACGTAGACTCACTGAGGGGTGTGGGACACCTTTATATTACATGTTATCACTGGGGTTTGATTTTTATCATGGGATTACTTACCTTGAGCATGTCCGAGTGTGATTTGACTATCGGCGTGCATTGACTTGTGGTATATGAGAGCATATGTCTGCATCTTGTCTTCTATAAGAGAGTAGATGCGTAGACTCTATTTGAAATCGAAAGAAAACCAAAATTTTGTTTAAATGAATAAACCTGATATTTTTATAAACAAATTTTTATACATTATTGACTAAGGACCTTAGGAGTTTCGATGACCGACTACTTTAGGAAGTAGTGTATCGGGGTGGTTCCTTGTTTGGATTTCGCTTGCGAGACACCCCACGCACGAAACTAATAACCGTTGGGAGTCGAAATAAGTTAGGTCTTTAGTATATGAGTTTATAACCTTTGCAAAACTTTTAATATTGAAAGTGGTACGACAGGGTGTATGGGCGCCCTGGATGATTGAATGGTAGTAATTTTCATAATGGTATAAGGTAAGTAATTTGAGACTTCAGGATTTATTTGTTCCCTTCGAGAGGATAATTTTTTCCCAAAGTTTGTCACGTGGACGGTATAGGGAAGATTAGGTAAAATCTAAATTTGATTCAGTTGAGGCAATACGGTGAGGCTTGGCGTATAACATCGATAGGGATTTTGTTAATGTACTGTATGGGCGGTACATCTTGGATTTCTTGCGATGTGAGATTTATACTCGGAGTTGACCTTACCTGTACGACTTATATTCCTGAATTTCGGGACGAAATTCTGTTATAAGGGGGGAAGTATGTAATACCCCGTAATTTTAAATGACTTTTAAAATGGGTTATATTTTAAATTAATGGATTAATTAGATTTTATTATTAATTAATTCATTCGAGTTTTATCCGGACTGTGGATATGGATATGGATGATTTTGAATATTACTTAAAGATATTTAGGTAATATATGAATGTGATGTCATTGAGATGACCGTATGATATAAATTCGGTAATTTATATTTTTTAGTCAGACGCGGTATGGGACGTGTCGGGACTAGTTTATTAAATTAAAAAGGGAAATTTATTTTCTATCTACCTAATAGTCATTTAGACTGCGTAGTTGTGTCCGGAAGGTTCGAAATAGCCATAAAAGTCTATTTGGATGTTAATTTTGAGTCTCAGGTCATTTGGAAATGAATAGACAACCCGAAAGGGCATTTTGGTCATTTTTCTAGGGGGTGAATAGTGATTTCGGATTTGGGATCATTATAAGAATAGGTAGATTAAGTGAATGGGAGTTATTCATCTCCTCTTCACAAATAAGAGCATCCATCTTCTTAGAGTGAGAGTAAGAGTGCTTGGGAAGGGAAAAGTCACTTGGGAAGGAGAAGAACTAGAACCAAGGTTCACCACCACCAACCATCACCGGAGTTTGACCGGAGAAGGGACAACCAACTGAGATAAACTACACCAAAGGATAAGACCTACACTAAAGGAAAGTGTTTAATAATAGCAATTTAAGTTTGTATATTGTCCGTGTTAGAATAGTATGAAAAGAGAAGATTATTCATGTTTGGAAGAGATAATGGATCATTAAATGGATTTCTGGAAAACTGAAATGATATAGGAATTTAACTCATGTGTTAGGATATTAATAATCCACGAATTAGTCATGAATCTGTTGAAGAAATGATGGAAACCATTGATGTGTTCTTGAAGAGGTTATGTTAATAAATTTCTGGGAATAAGGAGATAAACATGCTTTTTAATCCAATCCTTTGATGATTCTAGGATGTTTAGAGTATTGGAAATCGTTCATATATGTTGATATATCATGTAGTAAAGTTTATAAGTCATTTGGGATGTTTAGATGAAGGTTTAAATGATCAAAAGTTGTTAAACCCGTAGTTGTAGAAAATGCAGAAAATCAGGCCTGGACCTGAGGGATCGATCGATCGACCTCTACCTTCGATCGATCGACCTCCCCTGATTAAGTAAAGTTGTTTCTTTTTAAATGTTGATTCTTATCCCGAAACTTTTATGGATCTTTGGTGATTATTATTTGAATATTTTGGTACTTAGAAAATATCAGTAAACCCTTGTTAAGATTTGAATTAATTGGATTTAGATTCAAATGATTTAAATGATGAAAATTATATCGAATGGAATTTCGGTTTCTAGATTCGTTTGTTAATTTCCGAATGGTGATGTATGAGGATTTAAGATAGGACCAGTAGGGGTGATTTTATATAATACCTGGGTATCCTTAAGTTTACAAGAGGGTTTAATCCTAAGTGAAAAATACGTGTTTATAAGAGATTTGAAACTATCGGTATTAACCGTAATTAAAAGGAGAATTAAATTCGTAGTAGTTCGGGAGAAATAAAGGTTATGGACCAGTAGGAAATTAGTGACTTATCACTGATTATAAGATGAGATAAATCCTAATTAAATCTTGTGAGATGGGAGTTTAGAACTCATTTGGTTGAAAGAGGATATGACGTTATCCCGATCGCATAGTTGAAGTTTTCGGACCTCCTCGATCGACAAAGTTAAGTAGTAGTGTATTGGAGGGGTTCCTTGTTTGGATTTCGCTTTGCGAGACGCTCCGCGCATGAACCTTAACGACGTCGGGAGTGGAGGGATGTCATAGGATGCGGGGATAATTAAATATGTTATATTAATACGTGGAATTTAAAAGAGATATAATACTACGTATGGGAAATATCTTAGGGAAATGATAATTACCTTATTGATATTATATTATAGGTATGATAATACCTATTTTATTGATTAATGATTTATATGTATGACATACCTAGCTTACTTGCTATCGGTGGGAGGTTTACGCGTGAGGGAAGTCATATCATGATGAATCCATGGGATCTTTGAATTGTCGCTCGAGAACATAGGTCTATGAAAGACTTATCGGGGAGTTGATAAGTCCGCTGACTGTGGGTGCGTAGGTATGTGCGTGACCCATGGATACGAGAACTATGCTCGCCTCCAATTTGTTTGTTGTTTTTGTGGTTCGTGGAATCTTACCGAACCTTTAGTCACCTATTCGGCGACTTGCGTTGATGGGACATGATAGCAGAGTAATGCATTGCACCACAGCTGTGACTCGGGGTGCCGTATTATATATGAATATATATATAATGAATTAAATGATTAAATGGATATATTGTGGTTAGATCTATCTACGGTGATAATTGTAGATAACGGTGAATAAAATTTGTTAATGGAATTTAGTTAATAAATGTTTATGCTTTTAGAATTGAAAAGCTTAACTCATGTTAATGAGAAACGGTTCATAATAATGAGTAATGATTCATGTTAATGAGAAACAAATCATAAAATGAAGAAATGTAAATGCATAATAAGGTGACGTATGGTATGGGACATACGGGGATTTTGATATGGGAATGGAATTTTAATATGGAGACTAGAAAATAGGAACCATTAAATAGGAGGTTAATAGGAAACGTTAAGTGTGCACTCTAGTTGAGAGGTGAGAATTTCAAGTGAGAGTTGGATCTAACATGTACATGATATATGCTTTATTGCACTTGTTAAATACTTGCTGTTTTAAAAATACTCTACACATTCGGGCTCTGACCCGTTTCCTTTCATATTTTCTCTTCTATTGTATCTCTATATCAGGTGTCCAGCAACAGGGACGCCAACCATAGTTGATTTTGACGAGCTATGGAGCTATGGAAGTTTTGCTTAGACGCTTATCATCTTTTTTATTCACAGTATTCTTAGTTAGGGCATGTCGCCCAAAAGGATTCAGTTATCATTTCCTGTTGGAGTAAAATATTGTTGTATTCTGATTTTTAATACATTTAACATTGTTGGGATTATTGTAAAGGATTTATATTACTTGGGAATGTTTATTCTAGTTGCATTTAAATTATTTTGTGATACTTATTGTGTTATCAGTGTTGTAAAATAAATGTGTTGTGTTATTCTTAAAAATGGAAAAAGGTTTTGTTGAAATTTAAATTGGAAAGTTTTTAACACCAGCTTATTTGAGTATTGGGTGAGTTGTAAATGTTTTCGACAGTGATGCTAAGAATGAGCCAACTGTATATTCTGTTTTAATTTGGTATGGGACTGGCCACCCGGTATTTAATTAGGCGGGGTGTTACACGTTCATGAACCATGACTTTCACTAGTTTAAAATACCATTTTTACTTTAGTATATAAAATCTCGTATATATAATTCTCATTTTAATATACGATTTATATTTTATTAATATGGATATAAGTCTCCCGGATAAACAATAAACCCTTATTCATTTTATTCTTTGCACAAGTCAAAACTATATGATATCTCGTCTTCATATACAAGCAATATACCATACATAACAAATATAATTATACCTATTTCAATCATAAGTATAATAACCATCCCACCGAGCTATAACTCGAGGTTGCAACCACATAGTACCTATCCGCATACGATTTTACTCAATGAACTATGGTACCAAGCCAGACTCACTCATGGTCATTGTAAAAACACTAAACATTGGAGGCGTTCATATTCCCTCCTGAAAGTGGAATTACAATATCGCACTCATATCAGGGACGATATGACCTGGGGATATACTCTCCCTGTTCCTCAAGCTAAGGGATTCACCCACATCGCGCAACCTCCCAGGATCGCACTAGAGAAAATATTTAATCTGGGTGTCCATCCCTATGCTCGGGGAAGCTCGTGGAACCAGCCTCTAAGATACTAATATACCAATCATATATAGATATATTTAATTTCGTATTATATCATATATATACAGTAACAACTCCCGTATATAATATATATCACTTCTCAATGTATATGTCTATAATTTCCAAACTCTTATAGCGATAGCCAATAACCCCGAATGTTCCCATTCGTAATAGCATATAAGTATTCTCTTACAAAATATATGACTCACACCTTAATCACTTGTAAGGATTTATATATAATCCCGAATATACCAATTCATAATAATAAACTAAATATACTATCGACTTATTTTGGTCCCATAGGTATCGCATCACCTATAATAATAGTCGTCAATAGATGTTCCAGATAGCCGCTCAATCCTCGTTAGCGCATATCCTAGATTCTATCCTAGTCACATCCTAGGATTTATTCCCCCGCAATTCATCCATATTTATTCTAACCACATAAATGTATCTATACTCACTTGCCGAAGACCTCACTCGAATATTACCGACCCAAACATTCCTTAAGTCCATACCCCGAATTATACCCTAAACTAATCCAAGGTTCTTTCTTCCATTCCAAGGTTTACTCACCCTCAATTACCGTCATCTACGAGTCCTAATATCATATCTAGAATCCCTTATAATAATCTCCACTTGAAATTTAACTCCCTTAGACTCAAAGAAGGAAAACTGCCAATTTCAACGAAGGCGAATCGATTCGCCCCAAATGAGAATCGATTCGGGCTAGTGAATCGATTCGATTTCCATCCGAATCGAATTGGAAAGCGCTTTGCAAGCAGTTCCCCAAAGGCGAATCGATTTGATCTCAATCCGAATCGATTCGGTCTGAGATTGCCTCATAGGTCCCCTTATGCGAATAGATTCGGTCAGACCCAAATCGATTCTCCCTGTTCGGAGGGCACTATTTGGGAGATTTCTCAATCTCCAAAAATCCCAAATATCAACCCAAACTCCATTTTTATTGTTTGTAATCTGAACCAACAACACTACAATCATAAAAGCACTGAGTTCTAACTAACACATCAATTATTTAGTGGTATTAAACCATTTCTCTTAGGTTTAGACCCTAAAACCATTAAAGCCCCAGTTTTATCATTTCTCCCATTTCTAACCATTTCTACACTCCATTATCATGGGTTTAACACTAGAAATCATTAAGAGTTTACAATACATCAATTTATAAACTCATACTCCAATTTCCCAAATTTATTTTAAGGGTTCCAACCCAAAAATCATATAGTTTACCAACTATAATATCAAATACACACACTCAATTAAATAAAGCAAGTAAACACTTTCCTCGTGGGTAAAATCCGACGACCTCGAGTCGAATCCCATGGAGTTTGGGCCGGAATCCCCTTTTTCCTCCTTTTTCCTTCCTCTCTCTCTCTCTCTCTCTCTCTCTCGTACCTTTATAAGAGTGAATAAGGGTTTATCCCTTATAAACCCCAAAATGACTCGTTTACTCAACTGCGCGTCCCTATTAGTCCAAACGTCCCCGGAACCTAAACACTACCCCCAGATACTCTATTCTGACTCTTTCGGCCAGTCCGAAACCAACTGTGCACTCGAAATCTCCACCCGAGTCACTTAACTAAACTTCATTAATTAAACCCAACACATCTCAATACGCATTTTCTACAACATAAAATAATTCGCGTCGCTCTAGCATAAAAACGTTTTGACTCATTTACTCAGTCCCCTAAGTAAATGTAACAAGCATCGGTAAGTATCTAAGGCTTATTAATCAATAATTTACCATTCACTAAAATTCCTGAAATTACCAAATTACGCCCACTTATGTAATTTAAATATCCATAAAAGTACGGGGTATTAAATTCTCCCCCTATAATAGACCAACCTAGGATCGCTAATCACACTACATCCTTATGAAAAAAAGTTGAATGGTAATAACTCGGTGGAACTATACCATACACTCGTCTCAAGGCTTATACTCTAATGCACTATCTTAACAACAAGCTTAAATAAACCTCTATCTACTACAACATTACCTCGGTCGTAAGCTCAACTATAACGACACATCACACCTAGTGCTTCTATACTCGGATATAAAGAAAAACGAGCCTATAATTGTCGCTCTAATGTATATATCCCATCGTAGAACCATGAATCTAACCGTTCGCACATCTACAATAGGGCATCAAACTTCCCTAAAAAAGGAAACTATACTAGTGCTTGACTATTCCCGTCAGTCTTCTCGCTTATCTTCAGTGTACTAACTCTTGTTGTACCTACACAATTGGGTTATTGCGTACCTCCTATGAGATTCCATCCAACACCCTCCAAATCCATTTATAACTGCCTCACAACATTATCTTCAGCTTTATATACTACGCCCATTCTATTTCTAGCGGTATATATAATCAACTTACTAAGGTGCATATACACCCTATAATCTGTGCCTATCAACGCACTATTGGAAACGTCATACACATAACACTCTCTCTAAAAATAGGCTCACTTTCTTAGCCTGGTGCTAACACCTGGGTATTCTCAATAATCTTCTCAAGATTTAATTCTTCCTATACATGGAAATCTAATCCTTCTCAAGGTTAACCCACCAATCTTCTTGTGGTTAACATACAATAATCTCCCTATATCAGCTACACTTGTCCTATTGGCCTTACTTCATAGTAGCCCTAAGATCAACGTGTTTCCTACACACATAAAATGATTACTATTCTAACTATGCCTTACTTCCCAAGACCTATCTCAAATTCTGACATTTTCTCGGTTTCATATATGGGATGTCTCATATAGCGAAATCCAAATAAGGAACCCTCCCATTATACTACTTTCTCGCATCATCGGTCATTAAGATGTAATGGCCTAAGGCACACCATCGGGATATTCTAAATCCTACGTCGTTAACCTACTAACGTACTTCTACCATGATGTCCTTCCCTTTTGGTAAAAAGGAAAAGTCTAACTAATCGGGGCGCATACTCTCTACAAAAGTGTTACGAACATCATACCCAAAAAATATTTCCTCTGAATTTGCCTTCTATTTAAGGCCTGGCTATAAGCCTCAACCCGATTTCATTTACCTTGACTCACCCACGTACTTACGGTGAGAGAACAATTCCAGTACTTTTCCACAGAACATCTACTTCGATTAGACTTTATTCATCACATGAATCTCATCCAATTTATCATCAAAATCAACATCCTCAAATACAATAACATCTCTCCACTTCCAACATCGTTAAGGTTCATACATGGAGTGTCTCGCAAGCTAAATCCAGACAAGGAACCCCTCCGATACACTACTACTTAACTTTGTCGATCGTGGAGGTATGTCAGCATAAAACATGTAAAACAATAAATACTGCATACCTTAGATCATATCTATAAGGTCCCCATGCACTAAAGTCATGCTAGTGAAATGTCTACTTACCAAAGTTCCATCTAAACATATAATAAAGGCGAGCTCGACCTTTATCCAGGTGAGATATTGCAACAACAACCCGTTCCACCTTGGAACCGTGGATACGATAGTCTTATAATCATTATCCTATTACAGCTCTGGTAATACAGTAACATTACTCTTGTAATAGTACCATACTCGTATAACACACATAAAACGATCAGTACAAACCAGATATAAATTCAAAATATCAACACCCGCTTTCATAACGAATGAAGAAAATGGAACCCCTATACCATGGAAAAACATATAGATATACCTTCTATAATATTACCGATACCACCACAAAGCTCGAATTACACACATGAATCTAGGGTTAATAAAATACCGCGACTCTATCTAGACACACAAAATATACCTCCTTCATCAGAGGTGAAAATCATAACAAGAACTTCGTCAATCGCCCTGACTGATCCAATTGGTTCCCGAACATAGTACACTTTCCTTAACCGAACCAAAAGTATTTAAATCAATGCCCCATCTCGGCACCCTATTTTTTTCCTTTAACTCCTATCGGGTATGATCAAAGCCTGTGGTTCTACGTCCCACATTCCTCATCTCTGGCCTCCCTGACTGTGATAAGGTTATCAGTATCTTGGACTCTATAGCCTCGATCCTGATAATAATATTTGTAGTTCCCTTAGCTCATCCAACTAAAAGGAAACATACTACCGGCCTCAACAACCTTGTTTCAATGAATTTCCCCGATTGTATTTTCGCCTGTGGGGTCTCATGAACACGAACATCTTCAGTCTTTTACCCTTGGACTTAATTCTTCAATTAATCCTGCTCCACTTTTTATACTTACTAGTGAGTCTATCATTCCACTGAAGGACTCTCTTCATTGTACCTACCTTAATTTGGTAAAAGTTCACTTATCCATATAACTCTTTATTCACTGTCGGCCTCTAACCGATCCTCATATGAATAATTCAGAAATTTTGTTCTCTTCATTTCTAATAAACCAAAGGAACTAACGATTAAAACCATCCGTAATATTCCTCCGTGAGACAAAACATTCTGCTCCCCCCAAACATGGTGACCACCGTTTACCTATTTCAACATTGCTCCAACGAGTGAAAATCTTTTCCTAAAATTTTCACATTTGGGCATGTCCATACCCTTCTCTAAGCCAAAGCTTCTAAGACTTCTATACTTCCACTGAATAAAGCTATACTGCCTCCGCATGACTTAACTTCAACGTATGGTCCTTATCAAAGACCCTTTCAAACTTTTTCCCCATTTACTTCACTGGGTAATTCAAATTAGCACCACTCTCTATAGTATAGAGGTACATAAATTAATATAACTACTATATTCTTATAGTCGTTGCAGCAATTCATGAAAATGCCACAAAGGGAGTGACCTCGACTGTGGCCCTTGTACCCGACTTTAACTAACATTTCCAACTAATCCATGCCTCTTGCTTCGCTCACAACTGCCTTCCCTGGTCGCCCTTCATCGTTCAGCACCCAAATCTCACCCGAGCGTGCAAAAGATTTACTATATTCTTACATAATGGCAGGAGAACGAAATTTAACAATAGGAACAAACAATCATAATTGTAAGGCTGTATATCAAATATAAAGCAACGCTGAAAGCATAGTACGTCCGCACAGATTCCTAAGGACACTAGAACCTTATGCTATAATACCATATGTGACACCCCGCCTAATAAAATACCAGGTGATCAATGCTATACCAAATTAAAATAGGTGTCTCATATGATTCATTCTCAACATCACCATCGAAAACCAATTTAATTACTAATAACTTATTAGGCTGGCGTCAAAATTTTATATCAACTAATATTTTTAACCAAACCAACTAAATAGAACATTCACATAGTTTATATATACAAAAACTAAAATGAAATAAAATAAAATAATCAAAAATACGGTTTAACATAATACAACCAAATCGAATGCTGCACGAAAAGGTGGTAAAAGAATAAATGAATACATTTGGGCTATCGACCCGAATGTTGCTACAATGCTTCCTATATAGATCACAATGATAGAAGCATATAAAGTAAACCTGTATGCATCCACAACTACTGCAATGAATGTCTGACTCAAACGAATCATCATCCATGCATCGCTATGTCAGGACACCGAATATATATACATATATAGCAATAGAGGAGAGAATAGAGAAACGAGTCAGATCCCGAGTTCTAAAAATATTTAGCAAGTGCATAAATGCCATATTTTAAAATATGAAATCTCTCATATTTAAACTGACATCGCACACTCATGAGATACACTTCACCCCACTTCTAATAGTGAATACCTATCGCATACATTTTTAAACATCCTAGTTAAGCTACCCCGCCTAACTAAACTCTTTCACCCATCCTCTAATTCCTCATAACTATCACCTACCTTGAATGATATAATATAAGTTAAACCTTAAGCTATTACATAAGCTTTTATTTGATATAATCGTCAATATGCAATATATAAAGTTCTTGTTTCTATATATAACTATACCGTTCATGAACCATGACTTTCACTAGTTTAAAAAAACCATTTTCACTTTAGTATATAAAATCTCGTATATATAATTCTCATTTTAATATACGATTTACATTGTATTAATCCGGATATAAGTCTCCCAGAAGAACAATAAACCCTTATTCATTTTACTCTTTACACAAGTCAAAACTATATGATATCTCGTCTTCATATACAAGTAATATATCATACACAACAAGTATAATTATACCTATTACAATCATAAGTATAATAACCATTCCATCGAGCTATAACTTGAGGATGCAACCTCATAGTGCCTATTCGCATCCGGTTTTACTCAATCAACCACGATACAAAGCCAGACTCACTTATGGTCATGGTAAAAATACTAATTAGTGGAGGCGTTCATATTCCCTCCTGAAAGTGGAATAACAATATCGCACTCCTATGCGGGACGATATGACCTAGGGATATACTTTCATTGCTCCTCAAGCTAGGGGATTAACCCACATCGTGCAACCTCACAGGATCGCACTAGAGAAAATATATAATCTGGCTGTCCATCCCAATGCCCGGAGAAGCCTATGGAACCGACCTCTAAGATATAAATATACCAATAACATACAAATATATTAATTCCATATCATATCATATATATACAGTAACAACTCCCGTATATAATATATACCACTTCTCAATATATATGTCTATAATTGCCAAACTCTTATAATGATAGCCAATAACCCCGAATGTTCCCATTCGTAATAGAATATAAGTATTCTCTTACTTAATATATGACTCACGCCTTAATAACTTTTAAGGATTTATATATAATCCCGAATATACCAATTCATAATAATAAAATAAGTATACTATGGACTTATTTTGGTCCCATAGGTATCGCATCACCTATAATAATAGTCGTCAATAGACTGCTGAATAGCCACTCTATCCTCGTAAGAGCATATCCTGGATTCTGTCCTAATTACATCCTAGGATTTACTCCCCTGCAATCGGTCCATATTTATTCTAACCGCACGGATGTATCTATACTCACATGGCAAAGACCTCACTCGAATGTTACTCGACCCGAACATTCCTTAAGTCAGTTGGATTTGATTTGGCCTGAGATAGCCTTACAGCTCCCCTTATGCGAATCGATTCGGTCTAGACCCGAATCGATTCGCCCTGTTCAGAGGGAACTATTTGGGCAATTTCTCAATGTCCAAAAATCCCAAATATCAACCAAAACTCCATTTTTATGGTTTCTAATCTCAACTAACAACACTAGAATAATCAAAAGACTGAATTCTAACTAACACATCAGTTATTTTGTGGTATTAAACCATTTCTCTTAGATTTAGACCCTAAAACCATTAAAGCCTTACTTTTATCATTTCTCACATTTATAACCATTTCTACACTCCATTGTCATGAATTTAACACGAGAAATGATTACGAGTTTACAATACATCAATTTGTAAACTCATACTCCAATTTCCCAAACTTATTTTAAGGCTCCTAACCCAAAAATCATATAGTTTACCAACTATAATATGATATAAACACACTCATTTAAATAAAGCAAGTAAACACTTGCCTCATGGATAAAATCCGATGACCTCGAGTCGAATCCCGCGGAGTTTGGGCCAAAATCCCCTTTTCCCTTCCTTTCTTCTCTTCTTTCTTTTCTATATTTTCTTTCTTCTCTTTCTCTCTCTCTCTCGTGCCTTTATAAGAGAGAATAAGGGTTTATCCCTTATAAACTCCAAAATTATTCGTTTACTCAATTGCGAGTCCCTACCAGCCCAAAATTCCCCAGAACCTAAACACTACCCCCAGGTACTCTATTCTGACTATCTCAGCCATTTCGAAACCAACCATGCACTAGAAATATCCATCTGAGTCACTTAACTAAAATTCACTAATTAAACCCAACACATATTAATACGCATTTTCTACTAAGTAAAATAATTCCCGTCGCTCTACCTAGTTGTGACTTGGCATAAAAACATTCCGACTCATTGACTCAGTCCCCTAAGTAAATGTAACACGTGTCGATAAGCATCCAATGCTTATTAATCCGGAATTTACTATTCACTACAATTCCTCAAATTACCAAATTACTCCCACTTATGTAATTTAAATATCCATAAAAGTACAGGGTATTATGAACATTTCCCAACCTACTACCTCTTGGGAACCAAAAAGTTTCCCTGACCCTACCAAAAAATAGTGCACTGATCCCCATGCTACCCTAACAAGTCTACCAAGCTCTACTGATCCGCAATATCATTGAACCCTCATACACTAAAAAATTCACTCCCTAGAAATTTCAAAGTCGAAGCTTGCGATGATTTCCACCAGCCTACTAGACATACTACCGACTGATAGTTCCACATTTGGAATGTGATCCAAGGTTTAATTAAGAAGGTATCATTGCCCCACCTGTCAATCCTAAGCCTAACACAACTCATATCCCACTTCCAACCCATAAAAATGCCATCTTTCTAGAGAATGACCTAGAATTTTATCCGTCTGTTCAAATTGTGCCCAATGAAGCACCCATCATACCCGTAATCTCACCCAAATTGCTCAAAGTTTGTCCAAATTTTCCCCTACAGGTTACCTGCTTCACCGACCAAGCTTTGTCACCCTTCACAAGGGCTTGCATCATCCTCTTGGAGTTCGGGCTAAAATTTCCCATCGAGATGAATATCGATTGTCATAAATTCAGTGACTTGTTCATGGAAGCTCAAAAATGGGCTCGAGAGTCAAATGGTTGGGTGGTGCGCATTAATAAAGTCAATCTAGATGATGTAGTGTATATTATGGATGATGCATTTTAATAGACATGTGAAATTTGCAACATTGATGATCTACTTACCGCTTTGAAGCTTCAAGGATAGTTGGTCCCTTCACTCTTGTACCTCCCCATTGAGTGGGAAGATTTGTATGATAAAGCTATCGAGGTTGTTGAATACATTGATTTCTATTGGCAAGAGGATATAGTTGTCATCGAATGGGAATATGATTTTGACATCTCAAATGACAAGCCCAGTCGATGAGACTCCAATCTAGTAGCCAGTTTGGGCAGAATGATATCCTTCAAAGATCTATTAGGAGAAAATCAACAAGGCGTCCATTCAACCCGAAATAGATGAATAGATGGGGTTCTTATTCTACCCCACCTCAGTAAATTACATAACCAAGTCAAGGAGACACTACAAATATTTGATTCCTCAGGTGATCGAGATAGATAAGGGAAGTGGAATTATCGAAGAACTTCACATGACATAAATGACCATTGAAGAAAGCAAAGTCCTTGATCAGCTCAACAAAACCCAAGATAACATCACCTTATGGGGGCTTTCATGTCCTCTTAGTTGCACCATAATTGTATACTAAAATTCTTTACCAGAGCTACAATTTTTCCTTCCACTAATCCTAATTAATCCATAAACATGGTTGGGTCCTTAACCTCCTCCAGCCTCCTCTCCTTTTCCAAAGCAAATATACCAAAGATCGAACGTGGCAAAAATTATGCCATCAACATCTTCGTTGAAGTATTGGGGAAGACAGTCCCTGACCGGGCGGAAAAAGTGTGTTCGTGTGAGGACACAATCGTTGTGTGTTTCACCGCCGCGATATAAAAAAAACCTAAGCTACTACTACACTTGCGAGGCAAGTAAAGCGGTAAGTCGGGTATCGTAAGAAATCCATAGGGAGTGATTGAATTTTAGAAGTTAATTGTTTTAAAACTACTGGAATAAAAGTGTAAAATAAAAAAATGAAAAGGTGATGGGTGGTTATGGTGGAAAAACAAAAGAGAAGTTAACGCTAAATTAAAGGAAAGCGAGGATCGGGATCGCATAAACACATTCACGGGCTAAACAACTACTAATTAGAGTTAAGGCTCAAAAGCAATTTAATCGAGCATTTTCAATTAAGCATAAACATCACACAATAAGGAATCCAATCCAAAGTTGCGAGATTAAACATTTAACGAAAAATGGTCACACACGGATTAAATTCGGATTATTGCTATAAACACTAACGTTGCATGACAAAGAAAGTTAAACGCATGATAATCCGACTTTAATACGCGAGGTTTCAATTAAATGCAATTTTACACGAAACCCTAAATTTCGAGGTCCAAACCCGTAAATGGCGAGAACGCAATCCCGACCCGTTATCTACGGACTATACATGGAAATAAACTATCTTAAACTAATTAAACTAAGAAAGCAATAAATAAACACAATAAACTATTTAACAAGCATGAAATCTAATTAACAAAGCAAGAAATGAAGAAATACAACTATATTCAAATGGTAGGGGAGATCAATAGTCAACTTACAATCCAAATGGGGTGTCAAACCAAAGAGAAATGAAGAAGAACCATCCAAAACCCCAAAACCCTAACTATTCTAACCTAAAATCGTGTATCTACAACTCTCCCTTCTTATTACAACAAAAAATTTATTTATAGTAAGTTGGATTAAAAGAAAAGAAGAAAGAAAAGAAATGAAAATATCTGCTGAAAAACAGGGGATCGATCGATCGACCCCTTTGGTCGATCGATCGATCAAGGCCAAAATTCGACAATTTAGAATGGTCGATCGATCGACCAGAAGTGTCAATCGATCGATCAAATAGGGCAGAGTGCAGTAGCAGCACTGCATTCCTTTCTTCCTCTTTTCTTCTCCTCTTTTGCTTTCCTTGTTTTTCCTCCGCTGAAATCGCCGTAACTTCATCGTTATGAATCGGAATCGCGCACCGTTTGCGGCCACGCGAATCTTGTTCAGAGGGATTAAACTTACATGAAGACATTGGGACAATTTCACAAATTGTAAAATGACTAAATTACCCTTGTGCGTGCGATTGCGTACGGAACTTCACCGGCATGCGTCCGAACTTCATACTAAGCATCCAAATACCTACAAAAGCTCAATTAACCCCTGCAAAACATGTTAACATAGAAATCCGAGGTTGTCTGGTTAACGAGCATAAATATAGGGATTAAGATACCCGAGGGGGCTAATAACGCGTAGGTTAACGGGTGAAATACGCAATATTTACGCCGTATCACACCCCCTAACTTACACATTGCTAGTCCCTAGCAATGAAATAGGAAACAACAAGAACTACAAGAAAACCAAAAGCAGGATACAAGTACAAAATGGGATTAAAAAGTAATAAAAAGATAAATCCACTTTCGCGGGCGAACGATTGCATTTAGCATATGCAATAAGCCGTTAAACCCCTAGGTTACCCTAGTGGACGAGTGTCGTCTCGTGAGGGTTTTCAGGGATGAAACCCACAGACATCATATGGTTTCCTCAAAATATGCCCAACACAACATACGACAAACTCAACAACAACGAAAAATATTTCTAACATGTTATTAGCATATTGAACGAATTCAAGCTAAAGTCCGTTGTTATTAACGAGTTGAATGCACCTTATAGAATTGAAACTTTAAAAGTGGGAGGGGGGAGAGCAAATGCAAAATATGATTTGGCAAAAAACTTATATAAATCGGATACTAATCAAAGCAAGCATACATTCAATCCTCACGGGCATTACACTCAACAAATTAATTCACTCGGAACGGGAGGTAACACACGGAACATGCGGGCATAAAGAGTAAATGTAAATGGAAACTAGGCCGCACACATGTCACAAATGAAGAACGCTATATATAAACTGAAAAAATGTAATCTCAATGAACGATACCACTCATCAAAAGAGGCGAAATGCATTTTCACAGATTATCAAAACTATTATGACTTTTAAATTAAATGCACCCTAAGATCACATAGGACTTTATAGGGTTGTAATGTAGGTTTGGGGTTAAGGTATGCAATGAATGGTATATGTACGAATTCAAAGTGTTCGGAATGAAAACTCGGGATAATGGGAAGATGCGAGCAATATCAAAATTGGAAAACAAGTTCCAAAAAGGCATTAGATATATCATCGGGGAGAGTAATCAAAGCTTATTGAACTATATACAACATATACAAACTTCTCTTTCCTTTTCTTTTCTTCTTTTTTCTCATTTTCTCTTTTGTTTTCTTTTTCTTTTTGCTTTCTCTTTTTCTTCACTTTTTTCACATCTCTTTTCTTTACTTATCAAACTCTCATATGCCTAAATTGCAACCGACATCACAATAACATCATTCAATCCCAAGTAACATTCCAAACAAAGGTCTGGAAAGTGTATGTATGGGCTAAACCTCCAATTTAGAGTTAGTTATGGTAATGGGGTTATGAAACAAAATGCTAATATTTAGGCTCAAAGGGGTTATAAAGGTGAGGTCAAGGCTAATATGGGTGATATAACAAATATGGCCTATGATCATTTCATAAAGTTTACGCAATTCTCAAGTCAAAACAATATATGAAAATCATGATCAAGTAACACATTTCAAGCATGAACTCAATTAATGAACGATCAAATGAAAGATTAGTGAGATTACCAACGAATTCAACGTTTTCAATGAGAAAAGAATAGTGTATAACACTCACAAACGACGAAAGGTACAAAGCTTACTCGGTGTAAGTATATACAATGAAACAAAAGATTCCCGAGTTATAAAAATCTTAAACCAAATCAATATGACAAGGAAAGTGCATATACTCATGGGATAAAGTTTAATTCATGAAGTTATTCACAATATCAATGATTTGAGGACTAAAGCCTAATAACTTCTAAAATCGAGAACATGCATCATTGAGTTGTCAATCGGATCGGGCAATTATTAAAATTTATCATTGGAAACAAGGCAAAATACCCAACAAAGGAGAAAAAAGAAAGAAAATATTTTTGAAAATTTTCAATTTTTTCACAAAAAGGCATACTTAGTAACTAAATGTGAGAAAATCCATGGGCAAAACAAAGAAATGGATAAAATATCCTACACCCCCTAACTTAAATGTTGCATTGTCCTCAATGCGCATTAATAACACAACACAAAGAGAGGAAAAGAACGATATTACCCAAAATTGGAGAGATCTCCATAAGCACGAGTCTGATGAAATCTACACAACAAGTTAGTACCGAGCATAGCAAAAACAAATAACAAAAAGTTAACTAATTACACTAGACTAAATTAAAAGGAAAGAAAAATAGGAAAGAAAGAAAATTAAAAAGCTAACTATTTACAACCTACTATTTAGGCTTCACACTAACTATACACTAGAAGTCTAAATAGTTGAGGGTCCACCCAAAAAGGTATTTGACTTTGAAAGATCAACGGTGGACCCTCCAAAGCGAGCATGCCTCCCGGAAAATAAGAATTTCGTTTGAACAACGGAAGGCATGTGGGTGGTGAAAAAAGTGAACCATAGCCAATTTGAAATTTTGGGCGGACGATGGGGGATTTGGATAATAAGGGGGACAAGACTAAATTAGTCTCTGAAAAATCAGAATCACATCCCCAAGATTCTTCAATTGGAAGGGGAGGTGGGGCAAGTGCAAGTGAAAAGCCCATGAGATGAAGCATCTCAAAATAACATTCTCGTTCAAGAATCGGGTAAAAGTCCTCAAGACTTTCAACCGATTCTTGCGATAAATTTAATTGTTCGGGAATAGTAGGGAGTAAAGGATAGGAAGGACCAACAACCTCAATACAATCGAAAGAATTAATAAGAGGTTGAAAATCGAAGGTGCTAAATCTTGGCTTGATCTCAATTATTTCTTCAACAAAAAGGGGTGGAGATGAAACGCAAGTTTCAACCTCAACGCGATTTTGTGAAGAAATAATATCATCGAGAATGGCATCGGTTTCTAGAAACCAAGCTTGAGAACTTTCGGATCGGTCATTTATTTCCTTTGTCATTAACTCATAATCAAACGAACAAGAAGACATTTCATCATCTTGTGTGGGTTGCTCATAGGTAACGGATCCCCCGCATTCCAAATTACTCTCACAAGGCAATGAGGGATTACTTACATACGCTTGAATTTCACGCTCAATGCGCTCATTTTCAAGAATTTGTAGGCATTCTCTCATTGTTTTGGGAGTATAACTTGGAAAACAATTCTCATAACAATTAAGGTTATCTAAAGCGTAATAGCGAGACATTTCAAAATAAGCTATTCAACAAAAGCGACAAGCACCGAGATTTCAATTTCTCGAAACAATCTAGCACAAGTCAAAAAGAAAGGGGAAAATAAAGAATACAAATATGAATGAAAGAAATACTACGAAATAATAAAATTGTTACAATCTAAAACACACTCCCCGGCAACGGCGCCATTTTGTGATCGGGCGGAAAAAGTGTGTTCGTGTGAGGACACAATCGTTGTGTGTTTCGCCACCGCGTTACAAAAAAAAACTAAGCTACTACTATACTTGCGAGGCAAGTAAAGCGGTAAGTCGGGTATCGTAAGAAATCCACAGGGAGTGATTGAATTTTTGATGTTAATTATTTTAAAACTTCTGGAATAAAAGTGTAAAATAAAAAAAATGAAAAGGTGATGGGTTGTTATGGTGGAAAAACATAAGAGAAGTTAACGCTAAATTAATGGAAAGCGAGGATCGGGATTGCACACACACATTCACGAGATAAACAACTACTAATTAGAGTTAAGGCTCAAAAGCAATTTAATCGAGCATTTTCAATTAAGCATAAACATCACACAATAAGGAATCCAATCCAAAGTTGCAAGATTAAACATTTAACGAAAAATGGTCACACACGGATTAAATTCAGATTATTGCTATAAACACTAACGTTGCATGACAAAGAAAGTTAAACGCATGATAATCCGACTTTAATACGCGAGGTTTTAATTAAATGCAATTTTACATGAAACCCTAAATTTCGAGGTCCAAACCCGTAAATGGCGAAAACGCAATCCCGACCCGTTATCTACGGACTATACATGGAAATAAACTAAATTAAACAAATTAAACTAAGAAAGCAATAAATAAACACAATAAACTATTTAACAAGCATGAAATCTAATTAACAAAGCAAGAAATGAAGAAATACAACTATATTCAAATGGTAGGTGAGATTAATAGTCAACTTACAATCCAAATGGGGTGTCAAACCAACGAGAAATGAAGAAGAACCATCCAAAACCCCAAAACCCTAACTATTCTAACCTAAAATCGTGTATCTACAGCTCTCCCTTCTTATTACAACAAAAATTGTATTTATAGTAAGTTGGATTAGAAGAAAAGAAGAAAGAAAAGAAATGAAAA
Source organism: Sambucus nigra (assembly GCA_949130495.1). Taxonomy (NCBI): domain Eukaryota; kingdom Viridiplantae; phylum Streptophyta; class Magnoliopsida; order Dipsacales; family Adoxaceae; genus Sambucus; species Sambucus nigra. Next base: position 697,015,505 of record OX422208.1, read on the forward strand.
TATCAGCTGAAAAACAGGGGATCGATCGATCGACCCCTTTGGTCGATCGATCGATCAAGGCCAAAATTCGAAAATTTAGAATGGTCGATCGATCGATCAAACAGGGCAGAGTGCAGCAGCAGCACTGCATTCCTTTCTTCTTTTTTTCTTCTCCTCTTTTGCTTTCCTTGTTTTTCCTCCGCTGAAATCGCCGTAACTTCTTCGTTATGAATCGAAATCATGCACCGTTTGCGGCCACGCGAAGCTTGTTCAAAGGGCTTCAACTTCGGTAAAGACATTGGGCCAGTTGCCCAAATTGTAAAATGACTAAATTGCCCTTGCGCGTGCGATTGCGTACGGAACTTCACCGGAATGCGTCCAAATTTCATACTAAGCATCCAAATACCTACAAAAGCTCAATTAACCCCTGCAAAACATGTTAACATAGAAATCCGAGGTTGTCTGGTTAACGAGCATAAATATAGGGATTAATATACCCGAGGGGGCTAATAACGCGTAGGTTAACGGGTGAAATACGCAATATTTACGCCGTATCAGTCCCACTCTCACTTGTTGATAAAGGATCTTCCCTCAATGTTTGCCATATCAAAACCTTCAATTTCTTAGGCCTAAAAGTCATTGATCTCACTCCCACTTTTTCCCACGTGCATGCATACAACAATACCCATCTAAAGGTAATCGGGTCGATAAACCTAACAATCGGGGATGGCCCTATGAATACTATCATCAGGTTATAAGTTATTGATATACCTGTATGTTTCAACCTTATCCTTAGTCATCCATGGCTCTATAGTATCCAAGGGATATCGTCTTCTCTTCATCAGAAACTTAAATCCTTCACTAATGGACATATTATCACCATCTTAGTGATGGTGATAGTTCAGACACCACTAGTATTAGTAACCTGATACTTGAGATCCAACATAGGACAAATGACATGCTCCTCTCTGGATTTTGACACTGCACTGTCGAACACATCTATTCAAATCAGAGTTGTTGACATGCCTCTCCTTAACTAGAATGTCGTGCCTGTCCCACCTGCCCAGATTCAAGTCAACCATGCTATTTAACCAATCCAAATATCTTCATCTAATGTTATTATTACCTTTTATAATATCAATGTAACTAAGACCTCTTTTGATGAGGGTCTTAATGCCATTTTCAAAAAATGAAATAAATGATGATTTCGAGTATCTTGCTTTGCCTTACATTAATTTTCTTGATTCTAATTAAACTCTTAATGATGATGATTTTTGCAAATGAACAATTCTTAACTTATCGTAATAAGGATAATAAAAAATAATGTTATCGCATTCAAATTAATGATGATGAAACTATTGTTATTAATCTCGGTTATAGTAGCCATTAGTGAGAGATTAAGATAGGTCCTCCCTTAACGAGAATGAGCGTGCGCAATTCGAAGAGCTACTGAAGGAATTTATGGATGTATTTGCATGTTCCTATGATAACATGCCCGATATTGACCTAAAAATATCTCAACATGAGATCCTAAAATTTCCAAAATGCTAATCAGTCCAGTAGAGCTATGGAAGCTCCTCGCCGAATGGTCGCTCAAAGTTGAAAAAGAAGTACTCAAGCAACTGAACGTAGGTTTCATTCGTGTAGTCGAATATCCTACATGGCCTCCCAACATAATCAATGTGTCGAAGTTAGGTGGGAAAGTCTGCAGGTGCGTCGACTATCGTGATTTGAATAAATAATCCTCGAAGGATGATTATCCATTACCCAACATCGACATGATGGTGGGAAACACGACTAGCCTCTCCATCAAGTCATTTATTGATGGATTTGCTGGATACAATAGATTAAGATGCACCCTGACCATAAGGAGAAAACCTCCTTCATCGCCCTCCGGGGAACCTTCTGTTACATTATCATGCCATTCAGACTCAAGAAAACCCCAGCTACCAGCCAAAGGGCTGCCACAACCATCATGCACGACGTTATTCACAAATAGGTCGAAGTCTATATGGATGACATGATCATAAAATCTAAGACTCAAAGGCCATATTCTTGCCCTTCGAATTTTTTCTGAGCGATTGCGATAATATCAGGTGCGATTGAATCCATAGAAATTCATTTTTCGATGTCACAAAGCGTAAACTATTTGGATTCATGGTTAGTAAAAAGGGAACCAAAGAAGACCCTGCCAATTTTGATATGTCACCATGATGGACAGAGAAGGAAGTTCGAGGATTCCTAGGAAAACTATAGTACATCAGTTTGTTCATCAGCTAGCTGACTTCCATATGCAAAACCATTTTAAAGGTTCTTTGAAAGGATTCTACTAATTTCTTCAATGAGGCCTATTAATAAGGCATTGAAATAATCAAACGATACCTCACTCGACGTCCGACGCTTATGCCTCCATAGCCAAGTCTCCCCCTCATCCAATACTTAATCGTAATAGTTACTGCTGCTGGGGCTTTTCTATCCCAATAAATTGAAGAATCCCGTAAATAAAGGGACATTTATTACTTCAGCTAGAAATTAGTCAGTTACGAAGTTGAGGCCATCCCAAGATCTTCCCATTTTTCCCCACGGCGCTATAAAGAGGGAGAAATAAAGGTCCCGCACCCCTCGCTACACCGTGGGGTTATTCGGTCGTCGTTAGTTGTTGGGTGATGTAAAGAGATAGAGTTGCCAACCTATTTTGCACAAAATAGGCAAAAAAACATGTCGCCGCCTCGAGAGAGCAACATCAAAGACAAATTGATGATTATAAAATCAATAGTTATGAGGTTTGGGGGCTAAGTTACAGAATGGAAGGTGTTAGGCACCCATACCACCCTTTTAGTCTCTCACGGGCTTATGCTACTATTTTCCTTAATTTCTCCATGAAGTTTATGTGCATGTATATATAAGTGGAGATCGAAATCTCTTGACTCGCATCATGGAAAAGATGGAGTGATGTCATATATAGGAATGTTCCCAAAATTATATTTAAAAAATGATGTGTGAGATTATCGAGATATTGATCATTACGACGAAATGATAATATAGGTCAGATAACAAGCAAGTATGAATCACAAGTATGATACATATGCATAATATATGGATAAGATAGGAAAAAGATGAAAATATGAAATTAGGACTCGAGTCTTGAGTTTTAGCCCAAAATTCCTACGAAGGCTATAAAATCATAAAAGTCCACATAGTTCACATGTGGCATGAGGGTGAGGTTTATCCCATAGATTCAAACATAAGTTTATTATATGACTGTTGAAAGGATATTTTTAGTTTTGTGAAAATGTGGTAAAAAATCCCATTGGAATTTATAGGTGTAACCCTCTTTTTCTTGTTTTTTTTATAGAAAATAAATTATGTGTAATATAACTAATAAAGGATGAGATATTAATGTGAATAATTTTAAGTAAAGTCTAAATTAAGAATTTATATAACTAATGCGAAAATAAAAAATTTAAAGAGAGAGAATGATGCTTAGACCTTCTTTGGAGACTTGAAACTTGATATTGATTATTGATTAACTTCCTTGCAAGTTGGGATGAATGTCAGATGATAGAGAACGAGATGTTTTGCAAAATTAGGTATGCAAGTGATGGTATTGAAATGTGGAGAAGAATTTCAAAGAAGAAAAATTTGCTGATTACAGAAGAATGTTACTGAGATCACTGAAATTGATGGTCCTAAGGTTCCTTTTGAAGTGAGATCATGCTCACTTTATACAGGGAAGGGGGATTGCCGATCGTTATTGTCCTTGTCCTACCTATAGGTAGGTAGCCCTAGGCACACTATTGATAGGCAAAAAGATATGGACCTTCAAATTAGTAGTTTCATGTAGATTTTCTAAAAAATAATTGTAAAATGCAATCCATAAGTACAAATCGTGCATGGGGCATACTATTTGAAAGGTAATTCAGGGAATTTTGAGAATCCTTTGGGCGGCTCCAGGGTCTGAGAGTTGACTTTGAGTCAAATGGGGCTCAGAAGTGCCCGTCGATCATTTGCATAGAAGATTGTCGAACGATGATGGATTATTCATCCAAATCGTAAGTTTTAATCACATAATGGGTAACCTATTGGAATGTTTGTGTGAGGCACTTCTATATTTGAAAGAGATTCGCCCAGTTTGTGGAGTTGACTTAGGGTCAAACGGGTCCCGAAAGCGCCCGATGACATTTTAGAGTAAAACAAATCAGTCGTCGGCACTGTAATGCTAATTCATGCATGAGAGAGGACTATTGGAAATGGTATTCAGTGAAATTCAAAGATTCATTTAGTTTCATTCGAGATGAAGAGTTGACTTTGGTTAAATAGAGACCGAGAGCGCTTTGTGGTCTCTGGATCGGTTTTTAGGGGAAAATGGATAATTCTTTCAAAACTTTATGTCGTTCCAGCATGGGGTGGATCATTGGAATGGGGTTTTAGTGCCCTATGAATATTTATTGAGATTTTTTCTCTTATGATGAAGTTGATTAGGGTAAAATTGGGGCTCGAGAGCACCCGATTGCCTCCAGATCAATTTTCGGTAGTAAAATGGTTTGTTAGTTCGAATCACTTGCTCAATTCATGAACGGGGTGGACCATTGGAAATGGGATTCAGTTCCTTTCAAATATTCATTGTGATTTCACTCTGACATTGGAGTTGACCAGATTCAAACATGGCTCGATAGCGCCCGATGTCCTTTGAATCAATACTAGGAGTACGACCTAGGGTTTGCAGTGAATGGGGAGGTTCTAGGGACCTATTGAGAAACTTATAGGGGTCCTAGAATGTTGTTTCTATAGATCCCCTCAATGGGTCATATTGGAATAAGTGAGAGCCATCAAATAGACACCGCATGATGTTTTGGGAAAGTTATTAATTATGTATATCGAAGGAACGAGGGTGATCATTGCATAGGGTCAAGGTCGATTCGAAGGACCTAAGGTAGTGTTGGGTATGGACAATTCTATGGGTCGAGTACAATTCTGAGGACCTAAAGTTTGGGAGATCGATTTTAAGGCCGAGGTTGGGTCAACCAATTCTGAAGGTCGAGGTCAATTATGAGGACCTTAAATGGAGGCGACCAATTCTCTAGGTCGAGGTAAATTATGAGAACCTTAAGTGGAGGCGGACAATCCGAGGGTTAAGGTCAATTATGAGGACCTTAAGTAGAGGCGACCAATTCTAAGGGTCGAGGTAAATTCTGAGGACCTTAAGTGGGAGTGATCAAATTTGAGGGTCTAGGTCAATTCTAAAGCCCTTAAGTGGAGGCAACCAATTTTTAGGGGCGAGGTCAATTCTAAGGACCTTAAGTGGGAGAGACCAATTCTGAGGATCGAGGTCAATTATGAGGATCTTAAGGACCATAAATGGAGATGATCAATTTTGAGGGTCGAGGTCAATTCTGAGTACCTATTCGAAGGCAACCAATTTTAAGGGCCAAGGTAAATTATGAGGACCTTAAGTGGGGGCAACCAATTCTAAGGGTCGAGGACAATTATTAGGACCTTAAGTTGTAATGTGATGGTTAGCTCTCTATGGAGTCTTTACTTTACCTTTTTTGAGACTTAATTGGGGAAGATACATCTGTCGGGGAATTATGTCTTTTTGAGAAAAGATAACTTTGCTCGAGGAATTGAAATTCGTAGTCTGGAAATTCTAGTGGGGAAACAGTTGAAGACTTGAGGTTTTGGTATTCCTCTAGGAAATCTATTTGTTGGGGAGAGATGCCCGATTAATGCTTCTAGCTCTATTTGGGGATATTGGAGTTTTTTTGGAAAAAGTTTAATTTGGGAATTCTGGATAAGATATTACGTAGCCCTATTGCAGAAGCATCTGATTTCTACTGAGGAGTTGTAGTAACTTTTTGGGATGTGGGTGCACTAATTTTTAGGGTTTAATCCGGGGATAAAATGTGATATTAATCCGATTGGGTATTTGGGAGCTTGAAAAATGGTTTTATTGGTGAAGAAATATTCCAATATTTATTAGACAATTTTAGGAATTTTTTGAATTTTTTTTGGACTTTTATAGCATTTTCTGGGATTTTTTATACGAAATCTTAGGGGTACTATCGATTGAAGTGTGGAAAGAATTTCCAATTGGCAATAGCACAATCTTCTGGGGTGCTTTGGTAAGGGTAATAGGTAGGTTCTGATTGGTAGGCGTTAAGGAGATGTCGATTGACAAGCCACTTAGCCTCCTATAAAAAGGAACAAATTCACTTCAATTTTTAGAGCTTTTATCTTTCCTATCATCTGCTTCTCTCTTTTTCAATCTACTACCATGTTCTTTCCTTGTTTGAGACTTGAAAATGGCCGATTTCTCAAGTAACGAGACCCACATGGCACGGTTCGACGCTGACGATTGGGCAATCCTGGAGTGGCCAGTTAGGGTGCCCCTGGCTTTGGGTAATGAGAATGATTTAGAAATATTCGAGCCAGTTGATAGTGACTGAACTCTTCTATGTGATCCTTTACACCACTGGTCATCTAGGGTGAGGAACCTTAATGGCTATGTAAGTACTGCAAAACTTTTGGCATTCTTTTCTTCTTCGCATTTTCTTCTTTATTTGAATTTTGACGAAAAGTTTCTTTCTTATTTTGGTAGACTCACATAGCTGCTATGAGTGTTTTCTCCTCGCAATGATGGGATTTAGGGATGCGTGAGAGCACCATCCTGCGATGTCACACTAGGTTGTCTCCTCCATGAGTTTTCGTCATTTAGCATCTGCTTTGGATGAGACCCCTCGCTCTACGGATGTTTTGTGTGCACTGGGGGATAGATGGTGGGACACCACCCACAACATACACTTGGAATTTGTGGAGATGATGGTGACTCCCATTGATGTTCAACAGCTACTGGGGATCTACCGTGGTTACGCAGATAGCGGTGGATCGATCTCTGAGGGTGACACCTATGGCAGTTGATGCGGCACTGGGTGATGTGGAGCGAATAGTCTCAGGGGATTCAATCTGTATTTCTATTCTTCAGGAGTTTTTTTTTTTAGTTGGAGGATTGAAGAGACCGTCTATAGTTGCGGAAGATGGCTCGCTTATTTATTTATCTTTTGTTGGGAGGGTTCTTGGTGGCGTTAAGTGGCGACATCATCCACTTATAGTTTTTACCATATTTGAAGGTATTTTTGAATATCCCTCTTTATGACTAGGGGAGCGTGACTTTGGTGACCCTTTATTCTTCCTTGGATGCTTTCTTCCGGTGCTGCCGACAAACTTTTACTGGATCCACGTATCTTCTATAGGTAATTTTCTCATTTCTCTTTATGTATTTTCTTGGATTTTTCTTCTTGATTTCTTCTGATTACCGACCCTTGTCCTGTTGCAGACATGGTTCTTCGAGGTGATCAGGCTTAAAGGCCTCTTCATTGGTTTTCATGATGAGTCGGTGGGGGCTTCTGTCGGATATACCCGTGGTGGAAGTCCAATCGAAAATCGAAGCAGTGTCTTTCCATTCCAGTAGCACGTCAGGACTTGAATGTCTTGACGAGTTACCAGATTATTTCTTCCTTTCTCTTTTGAATCCTTTTCTTTGGGCATTTTATTTTTTTGTGCAAGTATTAAATTTCTCTTGGAAACATGCAAGTGACTTTCTATCCCTGGGGGATAGCTATTCAGCACACAGGGGTGACTGGGGGAAATGCATAGATGCACTGACTGCTGGCGCATGAGTTCGGTTATTTTTTGTATCTGAGAGAGAGATTAGAATGAAAAATTATTGAGGACAATGGGCAGTGCCACCGATGGAACCCCAAGATATATGAGGTAGGTGCGAGAGATGTCAAAGGAGGATAGGGTAGTGGCGATGTCTAGCGAGACCTACTCATCCTATACTCATACGGTGGTGACTTACGGCTACCATGGCTTCGTGAAGATCTGGACAATTCCCTCTTGATTTATGATGTAATGAATATGACTTCGCCTCCTACATCTTCAGGCAGGAGTACGAGCCATTCAGCGAGCTCTTCCAATAGAACTAGTCGTGCATCATCGTCAGCGACGATTAAGGGGACAGAGGTTTAATTTCTCTAGTTTGATCCTCTTTCCTACAATATCCGACTGGATGGAGAGGGATCTTTTAGTATGCAATATTGTTCCTAATGCGATGGACCAGACAATGTTGGGGATGACGGAGCACATAATTCAACTGGAGGTATATCGTTTCATTTAATCATCCTTTGTCTTTCTTATTTCTTCTTTTTGACTGATTTGCCCTTTTGTTTTTCTTGTAGCATGTTCGGTTGTCGACTAGTTGGCTGAGGAAAATCCGAGACTGGGTGGCTTGTGCAACGGCTCATATTTGGGATTTGATTCAAGTTCCTTCCTTCTTAGTGACACTTGCTACTTCAGACGAGGGATCTGGGTTAGGTAGTGGAGGCTACTAAGCTAGTCATCGAGTGAAGCACGTTCATTGCAGGTATGGGGATCGTGGAGAGAGAGTTTGGGATTTCGAGTTGAGTCCCGTTATTTTTATTTTCTTTTATTTTCCTGAAAAAAATATTACTGGAAACATATATAGATATCAATGAATTTTTATTTTATCTTTGTTTAAATGACTTATTCTACATGCACTCTTCATTTTGTTACTTAGACTGTAATAAAGGATGGGGTATTAAAATAACTTATGAGAAAATTTATTTTGTGAAAGGATGAGTAAAACTGTAGGAAGTAATTTTTTGCAATAATGATTTATTTTCGAGGTATTTTGAATTTGTCAAAAAAGTAAAGATAGGATTTTCAAAAAATTGGGTGTTGGCGATTGGCATACCCCTTGTCTTGCCTATAGGCATATGGGCCATGTCAAATCACTATAGGTCTTTGATTGCACTCTCCTATAGCTTAGAGCCCTTTGGTGGGGCAGGTCTTTCATTCGGAATTATGGACTTCTTATTTTTGGCCAAAGTTTTCAAGTATAAATAGGAGGTATGGTGGTATTATTTGTCATTCATCCGTCCTCTCTCCATATTGCTTATTTATTGCCTTTTGTCTTATTATATCCAAAGTGACCCTTCTCGTGATTATGGAATTTCCTTCTTATCTCGAGAATTTTGAGCCTATGTGTTCATACATTCGGGTCTCTTTCTGGTGAATCCAACCCATTCACTGGAACATGTTGACGGTGATAACATAATTTTTGTACCCCGAGGATCATGTTTTTTATTTTGGCTTGGATGAGGTCTGCCCGACCTTTGAGGAGTTTTTTACAATATTGGGGGTAAATCCCAGCATGGCGGCAGCCATGCCTAAATTCTCTCGGTCTCCTCAGGAGCTGTTAGTATGAATTCTCTACATCTCTCTTTCGGTGGCTCAGCTATTGGTTACCGGGGGAATGATCTGCCTTCTAAATGTATTATATTCCGTGTCTCTACAATATGTTAAGGATCAGGGCTATGCTTGGCATAACTTCGAAGCTACTACTGGTAACCGGGGATCTGATGGTGGATCCTTAACTAGCTGCCATTACTGTCTGGATGTCCTATCATCGTAATCCTATGGTGATGATACTAGTAAAGACTCTAAATGATCTAGATGCTTGGCGGTAAGGCCCTTCAGATTTTAGGAGAGGAAGCTCGGTTATGCTGTTCACGTTGTTATTTGAGAGATTTCGTTTAGAAGTCCCCTTGCATATCCTTTATAAGTTGTCCCGAACTTCTTCACTCATTACTTCATTAGCTTTAGCCCAACCATAAAGAACTGGGTAAACTTGTTTATGGAGCATAGAGCTCGATGTCTGCACTAGTCGATGCCCTAGTGGGTGGAGTTTCATCCCATCTTAGAACTAGTGGAATACCAGTATGTTAAGTTAGGTTGCCTCCAACAGACCTCATTCTATTTCCCTTGTTGTCTCCTGCCTCAAGTTGGATTGGAGTAAATTATGCTTTCTCATACCCTGGTTTTATTTCCCAAATAGGATTTAATTGAAGGCTTGTCAATGCGATTGGGATCTTTATGGGAGAATCATTAGTTATCAACGCATCCTTCTCAGTCTGTTGGTAGGGTTTGGCATGTTTCTGAAGACTATATGAAGTAGTTGTGGAAGAGGGTAGTGGCCAAGATCTTAGCAGAGGAGACCGATTAGAGTCGGTTTGCCATGTTTGACATTATAAAAGGAGACATAATGGTTTTCTCTAGGCTTGTTCAGTCTTATCGTTTAATGGAGCTCCTTTAGCATACCATCCACTAAGGGGAAGTTTGGGGGCCTTAAAGAATAAATGATGATGGGGGTAGGTCTTCTGGCAGTTGTGGAAAGGATCTTTTATGAAGCTGGCATTTGTTTTTAAGATTTTGTGATGGTTATGTGTTTTTTTTTTGTTTTTTGGGGAATAATTTTGGGAAGATTTGGTTAGATTGTTCTAGGGCTAGTTTAGTTTGATATGTTTTAGGACTATTTGGTTAGCGGGGGTAGTTACTTGACTCTATACACTGATATTTCGTGTAACCATACTAAATTTTACCTTAATGGAATAAAAAGGATTTTTATTATATTATTGTGCCTCTTAATGCGTTTTACATTTGAATTATCAATACCAATTGCTAAGGCATACATAATACTTTTGTTCATGTAAATGACAAAATGAACTGTCATTCTCGGAGGTAAGAAAACAATAGCATTTTGTGAGAAAAAGGGGACACTGCCCATGTAAAGCATATGAGCTGCCTATGTACCTTAGGGGGTTTTGAAAATTTTATGAGTTTCATTTTTGAAAGAAAAAAGGTTCTTTAAAGGATCAGGCCTAATGTAGTTATGAGTAGAGCGAAATGAAGATTTTATTCAGAATTAAAATGGGAGCAGAGGGGTCATATCTCAACGAGATTTTGGACTAGGGGTAGAATATATTGAGATGATCCAGGTTGACTAGATGCGATATCTCTTATCCATCAAGTTCAATGATCATATAGGTTCCACTAGACATGATCTTGTTCACAATGTATGGGCCACTCCAGTTTGGCTTGAATTTCCTTATGGTATCCCAGATGGGTTCTACGATTTCTTTGAGGGCTAAATCTCTTTCTCGATCACTATGGTCCTTAACTCCCCTGTTGAATGATCATGTTATCCGATGATGGTATCGTTGTACATGATATAGAGGCTTTAGCCTCCTCTTGTATAAGATCAACAACTCGTCGAGACGACTCTGATGCCAGTCTTTTTGGTTGACTTTTCTTTCAATCATTATTGCATAATGAAGGCATTTCTATTTCAATGGGTAGGAATACTTCAATGACATATACCAGAGAGTAAGGAGTATCCTAAGTAAATGGTCTAACTAAAGTGCGGTAGCCCCATAGAGCGTAAGTGATCCGATCGACCCAATCTTAACAACTCTCGGTCACCTTACAAATAATTTCTTTAAGGTTATTATTAAAGGCTTCAACTGCATCGTTGGTTTATGGTTGGTAGGGAGAAGATTTTTACCTTTGAATCCCACACTTTTCAACCAATTCTATGACATTTGTATCGAAATATAACCCTTCATATGACACTAGCTCACGCGGAACCCTATATAGGTAGATGATGTTATTTTGAATGAATTTGTCTACCTTTTTGATATTCAGCACTGGGTATGACTCAACTTCGACCCATTTGGCGAAGTAATCAAGGGCAACCAGGATGAACTCGTTCCCATTGGAGGCTTTGGGTATGACTTTCCCTATGATATCGATGCCCCATGTGGAGAACTGTTAGGGAGAGGCCATGTAGTATAATTACCACGGAGCTAAGTGTTGGACATTGGAAAACTTTTGGTATTTAAGGCATCTCTGAAAATAAGCGATGCAATCTTGAACTATTGTTATGCAATAGTAACCCTGTGGGATGATCTTCTTAGCGAGCATATGTCCATTCATGTGGGTTCGCATTACCCACTGTGGATTTTTTACATAATCTATTCAATGTCAGCCCCTGCAATGCAGTGTAAGTGGGTTCCATTGAAGTTTATCTTGAATAGTGCTTTATCGCAGACAATGTACTAGGCAACTAGTTTGTGGAAGGTTTCTTGGTCCTTCTTGTTGGCATCTTGGGGGTACCGACCATGATTGAGGAGGAGTCAAATGTCATAGTACCAACGCTAAGTCATATATAAGTCATATTTAGTGATGAGCTCAATGGGGGAGTAGTGGGTCAATTTAGCTTATTTTATACTATGAAGGGGGCCATCGTTATTGCCTCAGGCATATTGACAATAGAATCTTAGGTAGAAAGGGCAACGACTAGGCTGTTCCTTACTTGAGGAACGTAATGGATGATGATATCTCAAAACTGGGAGGCTAGCTTTTCTAGGTGAGTGTTGATACCAAAATTAATACGCTGATGTGGACGAATAATACGAAGACACGTGTTAATATACGTGGCACAATAGTAACGAGGAAGTTCATTTCCCCGACCAATTCATGTTCTCTCCGAGCAACGAAGATACCACGAGGAACTCCAGCATTCTGAGGTACTCAAGCGCTCCGAGGAACTCTTGATCAACGAGCAACTAAGGCGGTCCGAGCTGCATCTCGGCCGTATCATTAATTACCAGATAGAAAACAGTTCAAATATTCATTGAATGTTTATAATCTTGACACACACGCTGCATTAAATGTATTACCCTTTCATGTGTATATCATTTAATGTATCGACCCTTTCATGTACAGCCTCAAGGATATAAATACCTTGTATCATCCTCATTCAAGGGGACCGGAATTTCTTGACTGAACTTGTAATCGAGAATTCCCAAACACTCAACAATAACATAACAGTGGACGTAGGCCATTCTTATAAGGCTGAACCACTTTAAAAATCTTTGTCTCATTTTATTTATCTGTGATTGAATAATTAGAGCGATCTAATTTTTTACATCAACAGATTGGCGCCGTCTATGGGAAACGACTGTTGCTATCATTTTTCACCAAAAATCATTTATCATCAATGGCAGATAATCCAGAACCCAGTAATCGAAATGCTGGAAATCCTCCAAATCCATTTGCACCTCCAGATCTGGCTGGAATTATGACGAATCTGGCTGAAGGAGAAACCGCCATGCAAGAAATAATGAGGCAACTCATTCAAACTCTTCACGGCAGTGCACCTACCCATTCAAGGCAAAGGAATGATCGTGGGCAATCGCGATCCAGGCGTACTGGATCATATCGTAATGAAGAATCTAATGATTTTTCTTATCAACCTGGGCGGACTTCATCGATACGGGCTACGGATACAGATCAACATATCACTCTCTCTCCGGAGAGAACCAGCGCCCTGGAAAGATTAAGCAGGGTGTCTCCTTTCAGTCGGTTAGGACCAAGGAGAAATATGAGTCCACCTAGAGCCCCATCGAGAAGCTTTCGACCACCATCGGGTTTGAGAGAAGGATCAGCACAATCACGACCAGCTACCCGTCGAGATAGATCCCAGGAAGCTACGTCAGAACAATCAATTACTCGGACTAAGCAGCCCGAGGAAGGAAATGAAGCATGGAAGGGTTCCATTCAACGATTGGAGGATAGACTTGGAGAAATGGTTAAAGAAAGGAATTCTTTATAGAGAACTTTTGTTCAAGGGACACCTTTTGTGCAGGCCATTGTGAATTTTCCTACACCATCGAAATTTAAAGCACCTATAGTGACCCCTAAATATGATGGAAAGACAGATCCTGTTCTTCATATAGAACAATACCAAGCTGCTGCCGACATATATGCTGTCCCCGAAGAGATGAGGTGTAGAGCATTTTCGGGAACTCTTACCGGATCTGCACAGATATGGTACAACAATCTTCCTCGGGGTAAGATTTTGACTTTTATTCAGTTAGCCGAGTTATTCATTGGTAATTTCTGTTTTGGAGCAAAGCCGGTAAAGCGAGTAGCGTACTTGTTAAGTGTTAGACAAAAATCAAGTGAGAGTACTAGAGATTACATATCTCGTTTCAATAACGAGAAGTTGGAAGTCATAGATTACGAAGAAAAGACAGCGATCACTGCTTTGATGAGTGGATTACTGCCTAACAAGTTATACTACACTTTGGCCAAAGATCCACCTAAAACTATGTCGGAGTTGATGGCAAAAGCGGCCAAAATCATGAATGCCGAGGAGGCTATGGCTGCGAAGAAGAATATGGATAAAGAAACCTAGATGGAGGTTGAAAAATCTAAGAAGAAAGAGCAAAAAGGTAATGGTGGTGACAAGCACTCCAAGAATAATAGGATGTCATGGGAAGTCCTGAAGAAATACGATAATTATACTCCATTGAAAATGGGTATAAATCATGTTTTGGAGGAAATCAAGAATAACAAAGAAATCAAGTGGCCAGATAAACTGAGGACCAATCCTGACCTGAGGAATAGGGCCAAATATTGCGAATTCCATAAAGATCATGGCCATACGACCAAAAATTGCATAGCCCTTTAGAACGAGATTGAAACGCTCATCCGAAGAGGAAAGTTGTCAAAGTATGTAGATCGCAGAGGTGAAAGGAAGAATGATGATAGAACCAGAGATCGTTGCAGATCTCCTCGTCGGATGGAGGAGAAAAATAAAAGAAATCATGAAGATGATCCAGATGAAGACCCCGATCTTCCAAAAAAGCCAAGGCAGCCTGAACGAGAGGTATTTTCCATACGTTTTGGGTCATTTGATTGTAATGTTATTACAGGAGGAGATGCTGGAGTGGGAGACCTTACTGCAGAAAGAAAGGCCTATCTCGGAGAGGCTCAAGCCTGCTCATATATTCAACAAATAAATCTGGCCGAGGATGATCGTCCAAGGAAGGTAAATAAAGAGAAGCTAGTTATTGGTTTTTCAAAAAATGATTTGGCAGGTGTTCTTTACCCTCACGACGATCCCTTGGTGATCAAAATGAGGATGAAAGATGTGGTGATTTCAAGGGTGTTGGTGGACAATGGTAGTTCAGCAGACATCATGTACTATTCATCTTTTGATAGCTTGAATTTGAAATTATCTCAATTGGAACCTTATCAGAGACCCCTTCTGGGTTTTGCTGGCGAGAAAGTTTTTCCACTTGGGACGATCAAGTTGGACATATTCATTGGAACTTGGCCTGCTTGTCGAACAGAAAGAATACACTTCTTTGTGATGGATAAGAATGTGCAGTCAGCCTACAACATCATCATGTGAAGAGTTGGTTTGAAGAAGTTCGAAGCAGTTCCATCTACAGTGCATCAATGCTTAAAATTCCCAACAAACTTCGGAGTAGGAGTTGTGAAAGGTGATAAAAAAATAGCTCGAGAATGCTATTATTCATCTGCCGAGAAAGAGGAGCTTGAAGAATCAAGGAAAAAGACTATTACCTACCAGGTGGAGGAAGGTACAGAAATTAAAACTCTTGATCCCAGGGATGAATCCCAACTTGTAAAAGGACAGGTGGTAGAATCTACAGAAAATGTTATTCTGGACGAGGAGCACCCTGAACGAGTAACCCAGATAGGTTCGTCGTTGGATGCTTCAATAAAACAAGAGTTGATAATGTTCTTGAGAAACAGGAAGAAAACTTTCGCATGGAGTCATGAGGACATGCCAGGAATAGATCCAAACTTCTTATGTCACGAACTCAATGTGAATAAGGAGATCAAGCCTGTAAAGCAGAGAAGAAGGGTATTTAGCCCCGAGAAGAATCAAGCCATACAAGAGGAGGTCGAGAAGCTCCAGAAAGCCCAATTCATTGAGGATGTGAAATATCCATACTGGCTGGCAAATGTGGTGATGGTAAAGAAGAAGAACAATAAATGGAGAATGTGTGTTGATTTCACTGATCTCAACAAGGCATGCCCAAAAGATTATTTTCCATTGCCCAGAATTGACCAACTAGTGGATGCTACCTCGGGACATGAGCTGCTCAGCTTCATGGATGCATATTCTAGCTACAACCAGATCAAAATGAAACCAAAAGACAGGGAAAGTACTTTTTTTATTACCCCTAGGGGAACTTATTGCTATAATGTTATGCCTTTTGGTTTGAAAAATGTAGGAGCGACATACCAGCGGCTGATGAACAAGGTCTTCACCGAACAAATCAGTTGTAACATGGAAGTCTATGTCGATGATATGCTGACAAAAAGCAAGAAAGCTACAAATCATTTAGTTGACTTAGCTCAGACATTTGATCAACTGGATAAATACCAGATGAAGCTCAACCCGATGAAGTGCACATTTGGAGTACGAGAAGGAATGTTTCTCGGATACATTGTCAACCAGCGAGGCATTGAAGCAAATCCAGATAAGATCAAAGCTCTTTTAGGGTTGCGATCTCCAACAACAAAGAAAGAAGTGCAGAGTCTTACAGGACGAGTTGCAGCGCTCAAAAGATTTGTGTCCCGAGCAACTGACAAATGCCTCCCATTCTTCAAAACACTTCGAAAAACTTTTGAGTGGACTGATGAATGTGAAAAGGCCTTTCAAGACTTGAAAAAGTATTTGGGAGCACCTCCATTGTTGTCCAGGCCAATAACAGGAGAGAAGTTGTACTTATATCTGGCGGTATCAGAGAATGCAATTAGCTCAGCATTGATTAGATTGGAGAATGGAGTTCAGAAACCCATCTATTACACAAGTAAGGCTTTTTGAGGTGCAGAAATCAGATATCCAAAGCTAGAAAAATGGGCATTGCCATTAATTGAAGCAAGTAGAAGAATGAGGCCATATTTCCAGGCCCATACAATCGTCGTATATACCGACATGCCATTGAGACAAGCCCTTCACAAGCTAGAAAAATCAGGAAGACTGATGTACTGGGCAATAGAACTCGGTGAATATGATATTGTGTATGAACCCAGATCATCATTAAAAGGGCAAGCTGTAGCAGATTTTATAGCAGAGTTTACATACCCTGATACCCCCGAGGAGCAAAAGGTGCTCACTAACCAACCTGTGGATGTTACAGGATCAACAGACATAAACCCATACCAACTTCGGATGGTAAAAGGTCTTATGTATGAAGACAGATCATCAACTTCGAGCTCAGACCAGCTCCGGTTGGTAGAAGAGCGAGAAAAGATGGTCGACGAGGAGCGAAAAGTGTCAAGGGAGGACGAAAAGAAGCAACAAATATTTCACCGAGGAACCCTGTTCGATAAGGAATTTGAAGACGGGTTGCCCATATGGAGATTATATGTAGATGGCTCATCTTGCACAGCAGGTTGCGGCGCAGGAATTGTTTTGAACACCCCAGACGATATTGACAAGGAATATTCTTTACGATTCCAATTCAAAGACTCTAATAATGAAGCTGAGTATGAGGCCATGATAGCAGGTTTAAACTTAGCAAAAGTTATGGAAGCACGGCAAGTAATTGTATTCAGTGATTCTCAATTAATTGTAAATCAGATGACAGGAACATATGCAGTTAAAGGAAATTTAGTGGAAAATATCATGCAAAGGTGATGGAGTTACTAATAGAATTTGATGCCATTCAATTGGTGAGAATACCGAGGATGGAGAATGTACAAGCAGACGCACTGGCCCGACTAGTATCAGCTACTCGTACCGAGCTGCGAAGAACGATACCAATTGAAGTATTGGAAAGTCGGAGCATAGATGAAAACTTGACGATGAATGTTATTACCCTTGATTTAGGACCATCTTGGATGGATCCCATCAGGATATATATTGAAGAGGGAGGATTGCCAGAGGATAAGCTCGCTGCCGAAAAATTGAAGTATAAAGCTGCTCGGTATGTATTAACTAATGGTATTTTATATAGACGAGGAATTATGGCAGGTTTGCAGAGATGTGTACATCCCTCCGAGGTGAAAGAATTGATTGAAGAAATCCATGAAGGGTATTATGGAGCTCATGTAACAGGTCGAACACTTTTACAAAGGGTAATGACTCAAGGATACTATTGGCCGACGATGAGGGCTGATTGTATAGCCTATGCTAAGAAATGTGATAAGTGCCAACATTTTTCCTCTATCCGACGGAGTCCACAAGCATTGTTGACACCCATAACTTCCCCTTGGCCATTCGCCATGTGGGGAATTGATTTGGTGGGACCATTGCCGACCACCCGAGGAAGATTCAAGTACCTCGTCGTCGCAGTAGACTATTTTACTAAGTGGGTAGAAGCTGAACCCCTCATCGACATGACATACGAGAAGGTATACCAATTCGTTTGGAAGAACATCATGTGTCGATATGGTCTCCCTCATGCCTTCATCACAGACCACGGAACACAATTCGATAATGAAGAGTTTGCAGCCTATTGTCATCAGTCGAACATTCTGAAGTTTCATTCAGCACCAGGTCATCCTCAAAGCAATGGACAGACTGAAGTGACGAACAGAACATTGCTAAATAGTTTGAAGAAAAGGCTAAGTGATGCCAAAGCGAATTGGATTAATGAGCTACAGTCAGTATTGTGGGCTTACCGAACAACTCCCCGAGCAGCTACTGGAGAATCACCATATATGCTGGCATTTGGAAGTGAGGCTGTAATACCTGCCGAATTGGGTCTCCCAACACACAGAGTACTGAATTTCAATTCCCTAGTCAGCGACTTGATGAGAAGACTGGATTTGAATATGCTCGAGGAGGTCAGAGAAGAGGCAGCCATTTGGAATGCTGCTTATCAACAACGAACAGCTCTTTTCTACAACAAAAGGGTGAGGAAATGCGATTTAAAAGAAGGAGATTATGTGCTAAAGAAGGTAATTCAGAAACACAATAAATTGGAGGCAAACTGGCATGGGCCTTACCGAGTTATAGAAGTTGTTCGACCAGGAACTTACCGAATAGCAACTTTAGAAGGAGAATAATTCAAGAATGCTTGGAATGTTGAACACCTTCGCAAGTATTATCAATGATGTAAAATGTACAACGGTTTCATCAATATGAATAAAACGATGATGTTTTCACCATTTTCCTCTCCTTTGTTTGAAAGTTTTTCGGGGAATACTAGTGTTGTACACTACGCTGCTCGACAGCAAAAAGAAGACGATAGTTCGAAAGAACCAAAAAATATACTCCTTTGGTTAGGAGGCGTACACTAGCGTGACCAACTAAGGTTGGTAAGATAACTAGTGGATAGATAGTTCGAAAGAACCAAAAAATATACTCCTTTGGTTAGGAGGCGTACACTAGCGTGACCAACTAAGGTTGGTAAGATAACTAGTGGACAGATAGTTCAAAAGAACCAAAAAATATACTCCTTTGGTTAGGAGGCGTACACTAGCGTGACCAATTAAGGTTGGTAAGATAACTAGTGTACAGATAGTTCGAAAGAACCAAAAAATATACTCCATTGGTTAGGAGGCGTACACTAGCGTGACCAACTAAGGTTGGTAAGATAACTAGTGGACAAGATAGTTCGAAAGAACCTGATAATTCAATAATCAACTACGATTGAGGGAAGAACAATATCATTTGATTTGAAAATAGGCCAACAAGTTGGACAGAAGGTAAAATCATTCCAGAAAATACAAAGAATTCCAAACTGAACCAAGTATAGTTGGTCGGTGATCAACTATACTTGGTCGACGAGGATAAATTATCGACCATGGTTGGTCGGATACATTTTATGAAAAAGTTTACCAATTATGGTTGGTCGGGGATAAAAACCCATCAACTGTAGTTGGTCGACAAACACAATTTAACAACCTTGGTTGGTTGGAAACAGTTTAAACATTTTATACTCATTACTTTATAAATAAGTGATTGAGCAACATTGATACTTGTAATTTTGATTATTAAGTTGGTTGATGAACAGCACCATATTGTTATCTTTTTAACAGATACATATACACAAATGTAAAAATGTTTGATAAACACAAGACAATCGCAATACAAATTTGCAAACAGAAAATGAAATTCTTTCATTAAGATAAAAATATATTACAAGCTACATATATGTGCTAATTATTACATTGAAAAACCTATTCTATTGGTTTCTTTCCTTTAGCTTTTGAAACAGGTTCCTCGCCGGCAGGAGGATCTTCTAGGCAAAGAGGAGAATTGATGAAATTAATATCTCTGAGCATTCTGACGTTCATCACAGAAGGTATATCCAAGAGATGCTCGGGACGAGATAATTCAGTCTGAGAATGAAGACTATAGTCGCCAAGATATTTTGAAATTAAACTCCGAGGAATGGAACGAGCTGGGATCCATTCCATGTCCAATTTGAAAGGTGGCACAGGCAAGTCTAGTAACCCTGGAGCATGATAATCCCATAAAAAATGCCCTTGCTCCAATTTCAGTACACCCAGGGCGTTCAACCACCCCTGCTTATAACCTTCATTATTGGCATGTTAAATCCGAGCATCTAAATGAACAAGGGCTTCATTGTATCCTGCCATCCAAAATTCCCTGGGCTGTTTATGGAATTGGAAGGTTAATCTATCCAATTGTTCGTGAAGGCTCCTGGCAAAAACATCTTTATCATTCAAAGCAGACTTCGTTGCAGTAAGTTGATCTTCCAAAGATAGATTTTTCTTGGATATTTCAGATAAAGCCCGATCTTTGGCGTTTAATTGGTATGCTTGAGTTTCCAAAGTAGACTGAGTGCGAACCTCTTCAACATTACGGCTAAGAACTCTTGATCGACTCCGAGCAGCGACTGGAGAACTTTGTTCCTCGGCAACATTTTGAACAGCTCTTCCTCGCCCACGAGAACCTCTTCCTCGTCCCCGAGCAGTCACAGGAATAACAGATCTTCTTAAGTTATCCAGTTCTTGCCTTAATTTGGCATTCTCAACCTCTAAGAACGAGAAACCTTCATCGGTAACTTGTACTAAAGCAGTGGAAGATGACACTGCAGATTCATACTGTGCCAACTTTTTCTGCAAATTATTGTTCTCTTGTTCCAGCAACTCAGCAATCTGCCTGCAGGCCTCAACTTCACCTTTTAAAGTTCTTTCCCTAACATCGTATCCAGCAAGGATCTTTTTATGGCCTGTTTCAGAAGAAAGCTGCTGATATCTATTTTCATACTCCTTGTGCAGCAAAGCAGTTGATTCATTGTGTTGATGTTGTAGATCTTCTAAGGTACAATGAAGTTCCTCGATCAATTCATAGTAGGCCACACTGTTGGCCACAACTCGGTCGAGTAAATCTTTCAAGTACCGATAAGCCTCAATTGCTTGTTCTGAGGCATCATGACCAAGGATGTCAGCAATTTCTGATCCACTCAAATTTGTATGACCAGCTTTATAATACTCACGACATTGCTGCATCAGCTTTTTATCATGTGCAGATATCAGTTCCATTCTAACAACAAACTAAGGATGAGAAAAAGACAACAATCAACAAAAACAAATCATCAACAACAGAGATGAACAAAGATGTATTTTATTAGATCACAAAAAGGATTACATTGTTTGATTACAAATAATGAAAGGTAGAAACGATACCGAACAACTTCACACCTTTTCCTTGTCTCCCAAGACTTTCTCGGGAGGCTGGGACGAGGAGCTTGGTTTCTCGGTGGTCACAGCGACTTGATCAGCAGGAGTTGAAAATTTTTCAGGAGGAGGAGGCATGGAAGAAATGTCCTCGTTAGCAGAAGATAGAGATGCAGGGACTTGATCACCTATAGCCATGGAAGATTCATCAGAGACAGGCTCATCTTCTTCTTCTTCCACAATTGGTGGGGGAGGACCAGGGAGGTGTAGCTGGAATAGCCCAGAATCTTCTTTGATCTTTAATTCCTACAGGGTAGCTACCCAGCCATCTTGGAAGTATTTTAACTTCCCGTATTGAACTTGGGATGTCATCGCAGCAATCCCCTTATCCCATCCTTTATCCCAGCCAGCGCTGAAGGATTTTTTAACTGCGAGTTTTCTTTTCAGTTTCTCCGAGGAGAGCTTCGCATCCAATTCTTCTTTTTGGCCCTTGATATCTCGCAGGGCAGACAATTCTTCCTCTGCCTTCCTCAGCTTATCCTCAAGCTCTCCAAAATTCTTGAGCTTGTCGTCATATTTCTTATGCTCGACCTCTAAACTTTTCACTTTATTCTCCAAACTCTTGGAGATCTCAGCCATCTTCACCTTCTCGGCCTCAACTGTAGATAACTTTTTCTCCCATTCGGCTTTATCCTCGTCATACTGCTGACGAGAATCTTTCAAAGATTGGGTTAAACCCAGCAGAGCATCCTCTACACCAGACGAGGAGCTGGAAGCTTTAATTACCCCGTCCTTCTTCACGATGTTATTGAAACAGTTCACCAGCTGAAAGATGAGAAAAACAGTAAAGTCAATACAAAAATGCAAGCATTCAGAGAAAGAAAGAAAACTCAGAGTGTGAGAAATTTACTGAAGCAAGATGACGAGTAGCTAGGGATGTCAGCATATCCCTAGAAATTTTTTCATCAATTCCTTGGACCTCGGGTATGATCCAAGTTTTTACCGAGCTCATTGCAGAGCTCGGAGGAATGATGGTTGGAACACCAACACCACCAGCTGGTAGAGAGGAGACAGTTTCAGCCAAATTGACTGAGGATGATTTCCTCAATCTTCTCAAAGGGACTTCAGCAGTTTCAACCAAGGAAGAACTCTTGGTCGGAGAGATAGTAATCACTTCCACAGGAGCAACTTTCTTGCTTGGAGCCACTGGGGGCTTCTCGGTAGCTTTTGAAGGCGCAACATCGACCTTCTTAGTCCCCTCTGGGACATCAATTTTACTTTTCTTGGCCTCAGCAGCAGATGAAATGTCATCAAATAGAGCAGGAGGAGCTCTTTTCTTGCCCATTCTCTAACTTAAAAGGATGTGAGAATCTGAAGAAGAATCCTCTGGATTTGAAGCTGGTTCAACAGGACGAGCAGTATAAGAGGTTGTATAGCTCTTATACTGTAGCAAATATGATGCAGACCTGATGTGCTCGTCTGCAACGTTCTTATGCAAACCCCAGATAAGTTTCAGATGCTTAATATTAACCTCTGATTCTTTTGGAGTTTTTCTTTTACTCTCAACTGCAAACAAACACATATTAAAATATCAGTCATACATTTTATCAAACATAATGAATTCGTAAATTCAGAAAAGAAATAAAATGAAAAATAAACCTATCCCATTGCCATATGGGGGACATCTGGGACCGTTGTATACTCCATCTCCAACTAAAGGGGCATATTGCCAATTTTTAATAACCACCCCATGTTCAAAATAATCTCTATTTGCATCAGGGAGGTTAACTACAAGAGCCCTATTCAAAAACCTCGTTTTTAAGTAATAAATATTATCTAGAACGGCCCATTTATAGCAGTACATAATTTCAGGGATCCCTATACGAGTCCCATGAGTTAGATTTAATTTATACACCCCATTAATTATTCTCCAAGAATTGGGGGCTATTTTTGCAGGGACAAGATCAAAATACTAACAAAACTCAAGACACAATGGGTTTGGTGGAAAGGAAAAACCACATTCAGCAATAAAAAGACTGGGGAACCAATGTCCCTCAGCCAAACGAAAGTAATTTTGAGGTTCAGAAAGCTCCTCCAAAATTACCCAAGATGGGATGGAAAAGTCCGAACGGAATTTTTTAAGAGATTCAATAATGTAAACCATGATGAATAAAAGAAGAAGGAAGAAAATCTTACAGGAAGGAAGGAGATCTGCTGACAACTAGCGAAGGAAAAGATGAACGCACAAGAGAGAAAGAGAGAATAGAAAGCTTGAATGCTGAAAATTGGAAAAAGAAGAAGACGATATGGTTACCTAAGAAGTTTAAATACTTTGCCAAGGGAAGCGGCGAAGGAAATGATTACACGAAAGAAACTATTGAGCTTCCGGCGGCTAAAAGGACACAAAGATCGAAGCACTCTTAAAAATTCGAAAAAAGGCGGATTCTGTGAATTTGGAAATAAATTCAAATACGATGCTCCTAAAACCCAGGAAGATCATTCAATATTGCCATATACCGAGAAAGAATGTTCCATATTCCTCAAAGTTTGAAATACGAAACATTGGGGGCTTCTGTTGATACCAAAATTAATACGCTGATGTGGATGAATAATACGAAGACACGTGTCAATATACGTGGCACAATAGTAACGAGGAAGTTCATTTCCCCGACCAATTCATGTTCTCTCCGAGCAGCGAAGATACCACGAGGAACTCCAGCATTCCGAGGTACTCAAGCGCTCCGAGGAACTCTTGATAAATGAGCAACTAAGGCGGTCCGAGCTGTATCTCGGCCGTATCATTAATTACCAGATAGACAACAGTTCAATTATTCATTGAATGTTTATAATCTTGACACACACGCTTCATTAAATGTATTACCCTTTCATGTGTATATCATTTAATGTATCGAACCTTTCATGTACAGCCTCAAGGCTATAAATACCTTGTATCATTCTCATTCAAGGGGATCGGAATTTCTTGACTGAACTTGTAATCGAGAATTCCCAAACACTCAGCAATAACATAACAGTGGACGTAGGCCATTCTTATAAGGCTGAACAACTTTAAAAATCTTTGTCTCATTTTATTTATCTGTGATTGAATAATTATAGCGATCTAATTTTTTACATCAACAGTGAGCGTGGAAGGGTAAGAGCTATTCATCTTTGACTTTCCATCTTCTAAGGACTTGGCCAAATATGAGGAAATAATTCTTGTAGACATCTAGGCACTGGATTCCTTTCTTGAGAGAGACTTTTAGGCCTACAGTGCATGCCTCATATTCGGTCATGTTATTGGTAATGGGAAAATCTATCTTGATGGCAATGGAATATGAGAATCATCAGGGCGATCAGGAGAATCCCAATGCCATATCTTTTCTTATTAGTAGCGTCGTCAAAGAAAATTTTATGTCAGAGGTTTTCTTAAGAGGTGCGAAGTATTCATCCAAGAATTTGTATATCCAAATGTCATCTTCTTCAATGGGGTAGTTAGCACGGTAGTCGAAGATGGTTCTCCTATTAAATGATTTATATATGACATACAAATATCGAACTCGACTAACAACATCAACCATCAGGCCATTCAACTAGATAGGGACGATTTCTCAAGTAGGTATTTGATAGGATCCATTCGGGATACGAAACTAATGTAAAAAGGGAGCATATAGTGCCGTAATTTTTATGAGACACAGACAAGGGCGACACATGCTTTCTCCATGGTAGTGTAGTTGACTTCATACCCAATCAATTTATGACTGATGTAGTAGATGTCCCTCTTTTCTGAAGATTCTTCAAGGTATTAGGATATCAAATCCTTAGCGATTATGTCTATTACGGTCAAATATAGGGGAGACCAGGATACATTGGCACGATTATTGGAGGGAAACGAGTATAGGAGTGAAAGGAAACTAGGTACAACTTGATTCGATCAAATTATTCCTAAAAAGATTCATTCCAGACTTTGGTTAAATCCTTTCGAAGAAGTTTGAAGATGGGATATAAATATAAATCAATTGGCTGATGAACCGACTAATATATTATAATTTTCCCAAGAATCCTCGAAATTCCTTCTCCACTTGGGGTGGTGGCATCTCGAGTATGGCTTTCAGTTTGGCAAAATATGCTTCAATTCCCTTCTCTCTAATCAACAATCCCAAAAGTTTTCCTTTGGAGATGCCGATGACACATTTATTTGGGCGCATCTGATATCGCCGTAGCTGTTCGAAGAACTTCCTAAGAGTGGGAACATAACTTTCCCAAGTCTTAGACTTGATGATAATATCATCCACTTAGACCTCAACCTCTTTGTGTATCAAATTATACAAGATGGTGGTGGCAGCCCTCTGGTAGGTAGCCCCTGCATTTTTTAAGACCAAATGGCAAAACTATGTAATATAAGGGTCCCTAAGGGGTGATGAATGCGATTTTTTCTTGATGATCAAGGTGTATCTTGATCGGATTATATCCAAAAAACTCGTCAACTAATGAATTGAGAGCGTGATTGGCCGTAATGTCCACGTTCATGTCAATATTGGGAAATAAGTAATCATCTTTCAGAGAGGCTTTGTTCAAATCCTGGTAGTCAACACACATGCATACTTTTCTTCCTGATTTTGGAACGAGTACGATGTTAGCTAGCCATGTGGGATATTCTATCACTCGGATGAAGTCTATGTTCTACTATTTGACCACCTCCCCTTTAACCTTAGGCTACCATTTGGTGCACAACTTTCATAGTTTCTGTTTGACTAGTTTTCATTTTTAGAGAGTTGGGATCTCATGTTGAGGTATTTCAGGATTAATGCTAGGCATGTCACCATACGACCATTCAAAGACATCTAAAATTCATTTAACATCTTTTTGAGTTGCGTGCACTTATGCTCGTCAAGGGTGGACCCTATCCTAATCTCGCGAAGTTGGATACTTGAACCAAGGTTGATAACAACAGTTTCATCCTTATTAATTTGAACGCGGTTATGTTGTTTGTTATTAAGCTTATTAAGATCATTTAATAATTTCTCATTTGCAAAATCATCATCAAGAGTTTGATTAGAATCAAGACAATTAATGTAAGGAACAACAAGATACTCAAAATCTTTCTTTATTTAATTCTCGAGAAAAAACATTGAGAACCTCATCAAATGAGTTCTTGATTACATTGTGATCAGAAAATTAAGGAATAATAAAAGAGGACGAAATAGGATAAACATCGGGTTTTGTTTTAGTCGGTGGAACTGGTATAACATTCTAGCTGAGGAGGGGTGCTTCAGTAGCCCTGCTAAAAGTGGACGAGTTGTACGATGTAGAGCTAGAGTGGACCATGACAAGTGTCAGAACTAGGGTTTGTATATTTAATGAGACTTGGGAGTCTCTTCCCTCGAAATCCTCGACAACAGCTATATCTTTATCTATGAGTGGTCGAACATGATGGTAGGAACTTTCGTCCCCTGAGTAGCTATATTGGAAGAAGATCTCCATTCCTGGATTCATCTTCTTTTCCATATGATCATACCATGGTTCGGGAAAGCCACAAAGGGAAATTTTTGGCCCTTTTTGATGAATCTACTGTTCAAGGAATCTCCCAAAATAGTCTTGGTACTTTATAACTTTTTCTTGAAATGGGTTTGGCGGAGCGATTTGAGTTCCTCTAATGATGGTCGATAACCCAGACAACATGGAGGAAAAGCCTTCTTTAGTACTATGGGTTCCAGTACCCTTGTTGTTGTTGTCCTAGCCCTAGTTTGGGAATCAAGTGCATATTCTTGAACATTTGTATTATATTGACATTGTCGTGAGGATTGTGCTCTCGATAAGATTTATCTTTGAAATCATCCCCGGTTGGAAGTATCAGTTGTTTAGCTTAGAAGGTACAAAAAAGAATGTCATTTGCCCCATTCTATATCTTTTGTACTAGGTTATTGGTACTTGCATTTTTGGTAATATCATCATCGCCCAAGAAAATGATGACCTTCCCTTTAGCAAAGAACTTCAATTTCTGATGGAGAGAGGAAGATACCCCCTTGATGATGTTAATACACAATCGTGAAAGCATTAGGCTGAAACAAGCTTGTATGTCGATAACTTGGAACTTGGTAACAAGATTGGTAGGGCCAACCCCTATTGTACGATTTATGGATCCCATAACCTCTCGGCGAGTGTTGTGATAATCATGCACTGTGGCAAAAGTTGGAGCAAGGTCACTTATGTTTAGAGACAAGCAATTGAAGGTTATTAAAAGGCAAACGTTGAGTGCCGATTTATTGTCGACAAGGAATAGCATAACTTTCTTCCCCATTACTTCAATGAAAATGACGGGAGCATAGTTATAGTTTTGACCAAGCTTCGAGATTTTGACCAAACTTCAGGATTTTTTCTGTTGGAGTAGTGGAATGAGGGACTGTGGGCCCAATAAATAATTTTATCAAGGAATTTTGGTGTAACTAGAAAACATGAAGAGTCCTCACAAGGTGATGTTGGCCTAAATTTTCTTGAACTGGTCGAGGATCTTGCTCTCCTTGATGGTCATTATCGGTATAGGGAGTTTCCCGACAATACCCTTTCCTTTATCCATTATTACTGATTGAGGATTCAAACTATGGTAGTGCCTTCATATTTTATCATATGGTTCACAGAGGAGAGGAAGAACAGAAATCCCATTTCATTATTTATCTTGGGTTGTACAATCACTTTGTTGATTTCTACTAATAGATCTTCAAACAATATCACCCCACATACGCTGATTATCGGACTAATGTTTTATTGGCTTAATCTTCATCTAGGTTATTGATCTCGTCCCCCCATCCAGTGGAAATGATGTCATATTTTCATGAGAAGTCAATGGATTCCACAACCTCAATAGCATCTTCATATTGATCATCCCACTCAATGAGGAGATGCAAAAGTGAAAGGACCCATTGCCCTTTTAGCTTTAAGGCATCGCGTAACTCGAATATACTGCAAATCTCACTGGTTTATCAAGATAAGCCTTCCATGATCTGAACTACATCATCCAAACTGACATCATAGATGGGTACCACCCAATTATCTGACTCGTAAGCCCACTTTCAGGCATCCATGAACAGTGTGCTAAAATTTTGGTGGTCAATGGTCATTTTCTGTAGGTAATTTCACCCCAAATTCTAGGAGCTGGTTCAATACTGCTGGAAATTCCATATCTTTTCCCCCGGGACGAGTACATATGGAAATACATGCTCTTGTAAGAAGCGACAGGGCTGGCAAAAAAAATAGGTAGGGTGTGGGAGAAAATATGGGCAAACTTTAGAGGTTTAAGTGAAGATACGAGTATAATGGGTTATTTATTAGGTATAATCTGGGTAGGGGTTCAAATTCTGAATTATATTCTGGGAAAATGGCATTTGCATGATTTGGGAGTTATATAATAGTGGTGTTTGGGTTGGGATTTGCTGGTGGGGAGATGACATCCCGATGAATTAAACATTGATTTACATTTTAGAGATGGAAGCACTGATCAATGGTATGGCCGAGAATTTTGTGAAAATCACAATGGGTATCTAGTTTGAAATTTTTGGGAAGTGGGTTTAGTAGTGGATGAGGGTCCAAAGGTTTGATGAGATTTCGGATCAATAGGGCTTGGCAGACCTTAGAGATGGTTTCATGAAGCTCAATGTATTCTTTTCTGACTGGGTTGACACAAATTTTTGGCTCCCAAGAGGTAGCAGGCTGTGAGATGTTGTTGATGGTCGAAACTATGTCCAGCTTATCATATTTTCTCGCAATGAGCTATTCAGATACTTTCTGTGGCTTAGCTTATGTCTTGGCAACACTTTCTTCAATCTTCGCTCCTACTTCCCGTAAGGATAAAAAATATGGGTAAGACTGTTCTCCCATCATTTCTCGAACATGGGGTAAGAAGTTTTTCTTCACAATACTAACTTTCTCCCGTTTAGATGGACGGTTGGTCATGGTGTCTACTTTCTCCCTCCACCTGACTATGGAAATGTTGATAGTTTCTTCGGGGTTCTGCTTGAGAAGTTATTAATCACAACGTGTAACCTCTAACTCCTCATTGTATTTGTACCGCGACATGAATTCATAGGAAACATCCCCCCAATTGCAAATTCGGCATCCTTCGAGGGATAGAAACAACTGAAGAGCGTTGTCTTTTAGAGTTTACTAGAAGATTTGGGACATTATTTACTAGGAGGCACTTAGGAGAGTCATGGATCGGTGACAACTTCAAAGATGAACAACAGGGGTATAGCTACCCCCAAACTTCTCCAATGTTAGGTATCTTGAATTTTTTCGGCAATCTTGCTTAGAGTAGGGAGACATATGGATGTAATCCATGTAATTACTGAAGATTCGAACTTGGTCAAACTTATTGGTCAATAGATTAAGCTCCTCCTTGAACTTGATTAATTATTATTCCTTCAAATCGATAGGTACTAGTAGGCTAGCCCCTAGCTGGGCAAGATTCGGAATAGGGAAATGGGCTTGTGATGGCCTATTGGCAGAAGGGACATGCTGAGTGTGCTAATATTCTTTTAGAACCCAAATAGGCTCAGGTGCGGGAGGACTAATAGTATGAGGGAATAGGATCTTAGGTTATTTGATAATAGGGTCTCTATTTCACTGCATCTTATGAACCTCGATTTGAAGGTTGTCAATCTTGGAGGTAAGTTATACTAGGACCGTTATCCAATTGGGCTACACATTCGACACTTGGTATGTGTTCTCCATGGAGAGTTGGTGAATATGGATTCTGAACTAGGAGGAAGTAGCGGGAGAACTAACGGAGCTTCGGGGAGGTTCAACGAAAGACTGAAGCCAATAGGGTTCTAGGCCAAGGGTCAGGTATGCAATTGATCTGAGAATAAAAGTGATTCAAATTTATTTTTTTGAAAAGATAAAAGGAAGAATTATTTTTAATGGAAAAGAGGCAAATGTTTTTGACATATTTTTTAGAATGGGGAGAACAAAATGTTTTTGGTATTTTGATAAAAAAGGGGAAAATGGTTTTGGTATTTTTGAAAAAAAAGGGGGGAAACGTTTTTGACACTGTTAGTAAAGAAGGAGGGAAAATAAGAGAACAATCTCAGCATGATTATTATTATGTTTATGTTTTCACTTGTATGAGGTTTACCTAAATGCAAAATGAAATGTTGGACGGGACTCGAGCTTGGGAAAACTTGGGTTTGAAAAATATTTAAAACATGGTTTGACTTGTTTCCAGGCTCATGGACAGGCTCCCATTTTAGAAAAAGACGAAATCGTGCTAAAATTTGGGCGGCGCGCCGACCCAGTATTTTGGTAGAGTTTTGGGTTGTAATAGAAAAACTAAATATGAGTGTCCTAGGCTTGACGCATATATGAGGGTGTGTAGTTATTGGGCTAGTGGAAAGGTTCCCCAATTTGGCATGACTTTCAAAATATACTTCTTAGTTTTGAAGGTAATCGGCACGTGTGGACAAGCCATTTTATATACCGGAGTGTACATAAATTGCCTAACTATATACCTCGTGGGGACTGTATGTGTGAGATCGAATTCGATATACTCGACAAATTCGTGTTATATACCTCCCGTCATGAGTTCGGTCAAATGGTAAAATGCGGGGAGAACTGTTCGATATATATTGAAGGTACTTGGCCAATGGAAGGTGAGATTCATATTGCTTAGTCTAGCTACGACTTGCCAAACCAGCGCCCATAACAAAGTGATCCCCCAGTATAGGAGGGATAATTTTTTGTCAATATAGCAATGGACTTCATGATGTACTGTGCGAAATGCATGATTTTTAATTAGTACATTATGGAGAGAGTATTTTATTTTGGGGTGATGATCACTATCCTAAAAAGGAGGAATGCACAAGTAAAAAGTAAATCTTGCATTGATCATGAAGATTATACTAAGCATGGATATGTGAGTGATGTGTGAATATTTATACGTTAGTGTGTGATAGAGAATTTAAGAATGGATCAAGAATAAGTGCAGTTTGATAGGAATGAGTGAGCACGAATATATACAAGTGTGGTAAGTGGAGGTGTGTGCTAGTGACACCTAAGCATGGATATTATAAGTGGTGTGTGAAGCATGTGAGTATAAATGAATCTATATACACATGTAGGTAGTGTGAGGTTTACATGGAGAGTATTTACAAGTGTGTGAAGTGAAAAGTGTGTGAGAGGTGATATAGACATGAGGTAGATATATACAAGAAACAATAAAGGGGAAAAATGGAACATACATGTATGTCCATAGGCACACAAGCAGAAACTGAGAACACCCATGAAAATAGAGTCTATCCATCTTAAGTCAGTCCCCAATGGAATAACCACTGTGGCAATCCTAAGATCTTACTTATTTTTCTCCTTTAGGGGGGATAAAGAGAGAGAGATAAAGGTCCTGTGCCCCTTGCCACATTGTGGGGTTCTTCGGCCATCGTTGATTTGGGGGTGATGTAAAGAGATAGAGTCGCCAACTTATTATTCACAAAACAGTCAAAAGAACATGTCTCTGCCTCGAGAGAGCGGCATCAAAGACAAACTGATGCTTGCAAAACTAATAGTTCAGAGGTTTGAGGGTTAAGTTACGAAATGGGAAGATGTTAAGTGCCCATCTAGCCCTTTCGGTCTCCCACTATTTTCCATAATTTGTCCATGAAGTGTGTGCGCATGTATATATAAGTGAATATCATAATCTCTTTACTCGCATCATGGAAAATATGGAGTGAGGTCATTCATATGAATTATCCCAAAATAATAATTAAAAAATATGATGTGTGCGTTTATCGAGATATTAATCATTATGAGAAAACAATAACATATGTTAGATTAGACACAAGTATGAATCACAAGTATGATATATATATGAATAATAAATGGATAAGATAGGAAAAAGATGAACATATGAAAATTGGACTCAAGTCTCGGGTTTTAGCCAGAAATGCACACGTAGCCTATAAAGGTATCAAACTCCACTTATTTCGCATGCGGCGTGAAGGTGCGGTTTATCCCATAGATTCAAACATGAGTTTATTATTGTTGATACTAAAAATTATCCTGTTATGTGGACCAATTGGATACTGACATGTGCTATATAGAAAAAGGATAATCGTAATCAACAAGGATGAAATACTGACCTATTGAGGGAGGCCACCAACTTGTCATTGAAGCCCTACCAACACCAAGGAGACCGACCACCAACACGAGGGAGACCGACCAACAGTGACAATAAAACGCCAACAGTTTTATACATAAATGATTATACATATGTAAATTTCTACGATATAAAGACATTCCATCCTTTGATATTCCAGAACTTGTAAACACCCTAGCGGTTATAAATTCATTATAAACCATACATCCAAGGGGGACACGAAACAAGAGGCAATTGAACAAAGCCAAAAATAACACACCACAGTGGATGTATGATCTTCCTTTAAGGCGGACCACTTTAAAATCTTTTGTCTCTTTTACTCATATTTATCTTTTATCAACTAATTAGCCTAGTCTAGTTTTTTGCATCAACAGATTGGCTCCATCTATGGGAAGGATATTTCTAATCGATCTCACTCATTCAAACATCAAAATAAATGATATTCCTGAATCAAGTCTCACGAATGAAGGCATTCCTTCCATCCCTTCCGCTCCTCCATCTACAAATGATTTAACTGGAATTCTGGCCAGTCTTATAAGAGGCTATGCAAGATAATATCAAGCAACTTGCATAAACTCTTCAAGCTGGGGCACCGACCCTATTTTCTTTGGGAAATATGCCACCACCCCCACCAAGAGGTTGTCGTCACAACCAATCCATGACGATAAGGGATGTATTCTACCATCCATGGGAAAATTCATTGCTCAGGACATCAGAATATTTCCATAGGCAACCTTATTCTCCAGAAAGGCCGAGGTTCTTAAAGAGATTATGTCGTTCTTCTCCTTTCGATCCTTTGGGACCCGAGAGGAACAAAAAATTTTATAAGTCAATGTCAGGTAACACCTGATGACCATATAATCAAAGGGAAGGAATAAGACAATCTAGATCAAATGCCCGACGAACTGCTGCTCGAACTGGACAACAAATTCGGGAAGAAAGATCAGTAAATAACAAGGTTGAAACTCATAAATATGGTGCTGCCAATGATGCATGGAAGGGATCCATATAGAGATTGGAGGAAGGATTAGGAGAAATGGCAAAGGCCAAAAACCCACTGCAAAGAAGATTTGTAAAAGGGTCTCCATTTGTGCAGGCAATTGTGGACTTCCCAACTCAAGCAAAGTTTAAGGATCCAATAATAACACCCAACTATGATGGAAAAACTGACCCAGTTCTTCACATAGAACGATATCAAGCGGTTGCTAAAATTTATGCCGTGTCCGACGAAATGCGGTGTAGAGAATTTTCTGGAACTATTCCTGGATCTACCCAAATCTGGTATAATAGTCTTCCTCGGGGACAAATTTATAGGTTTAGATAACTGGCTGAGCTATTCATTAGCAACTTTTTCTTTGGAGGAAAAGCTATGAAAAGGGTGGCAGACTTTCTTAGTCTGAGACAGAAAGAAGGAAAGAGAACTAGAGATTACATCACTCGTTTTAATAACGAGAAACTGGAAGTTATTGATGTAAGGACAAATTTCCAATCGAGTTATTTGTAGTATTGGCTACATTTCGTTGGACAAAACTCCTTTGGGTCATTTCAAATCAAGCTTCATTCAACCTTAGAGAATCGGACATCCAAATTTCACACGACATCAATATGCATCTCAATTCCATTCTTCTAAAAAGGTATATGACCAATTTTTTTTGTGTTGGAGTAATTTTAATAAGAATTAATTTCCAAAAAAACAATTTTAGAAATTAATTTTAGACTTTTTTAAAGGAAAAAAGGAAATCTCGTTCGAAGTTTCTCAGCCAAGGCTGCACTGTTATATCGTTAGAAGTTCATTAAAAGTTCGAACGAGATTTCTAATGACTTGTCTAACTTTAACACTGGACTATCATTAGATAACTCGTTCGAATGAAAGGTCGTTCTAACGAGATCTATCAGTTCTAAATTTTTTTTAACTATTTTCCTGTAGTTATTTTAAATAACTGCTATTGTCCACTACTTTTCCAGTTTTAATATATGGATGAAAATTAGTTATTTTTGATAAGGAAGTTTTACATATTCTATATAGAAAAAATTTCACGTCTTCCCTTTTTGATAAAAACAACCTTCTCCAACACAATTTAACTTTTGAACCAAAACCCCATGCCATCAACCTGAAATTCAACAAGTAGTCTTGCGGTGGATTTCTGCATTCGAGCTTATTGGAGACGGTAGTTTGGGATTCAGTGGATACCGCGACACGAGGAGTGTCAAACAATGCATTGGAGTTTTGCGTACTACAAATTTGGAGGTAGAGGACGGCATCAGCATGTCTTGATTGAGTTAAAGTTTTTAAGTCTTTTGAGTCCTTTGTTAAACCTATTTGTAGTGGATTTGTCTAGGCCTAGCCATCCGAGGTTTTTCCCATTTGGGGTTTCCTCGTACATTGGCACGTTGTGGTTGTGATTTTCGGACTTTACTTTATTAAGACACATAGATGTATGCATAGGGTAAAAAGGATAAAATTGTCTAATTTTATATCTCTAAAAGAAGTTAATAATCCCATCACTTTAATTGTCAATTGTTCTTGTTAAACTTCAAATTTGCAAAGGAAAGTAAACTTATAATATTTATCTTCTTGGGAAATTTTTATATAGTGTAGTATGTGTATTCTACGAAATTACCTCAGTTCATATAATCTTACAACTTTAAATTGGAATCAGAGCCAGGTTCTAAAAGTTATTTAGATGAATCCTGAAGGTTATATGGAAAGTTTTTCTTCGAATAAACCACTAATTTTTTATGGAACTAATTACACCTATTGGAAAGCATGAATGAAATATTTCCTTAAATAAACTGATGAACGTGTTTGGGTTTCTGTTGAAAGAGGATGGTCCCATCCTATGATTTTTAATGATGAAATTATTTTAACACATGTAGAAAATTGGAGTGAGGGAGAATTGAAATTGTGTAATTTTAACTCTAAAGGTTTAAATTCCTTGTTTAGTGCGATAGCTCCTGATGAATTTCGTCATATAATGACGTGTGAGACGTCAAAGGAAACTTGGAATATTCTCCAAGTTACTCATGAGGGAACTAGTGTAGTTAAATCTTCAAAACAGCAAAACATAACAACTCAATTTGAAACCATCATCATGAAAGAAACTGAAACGTTTAATGAGTTTTATGCTCGTATATCTGATACTGTTAATTCTTTCTTTAACTTAGGAGATAAAATTCCTGAAGATCGCGTTGTTAAGAAAATTCTTAGATGTCTTCCTCAGCGGTTCATTCCTAAAGTCACAGTTCTTAATTCCTTAGGAAATCTAAATACTTTGAAACTTGATGAGCTTGTTGGTGATCTTTAAACAATATGTTTCCTAAAGATAACAAAGACAAACATAAAGGCATTGCCTTGAAATTAAGTAAAGAAGAATTATGTGAGTCTACTATAGATCTTGATTATATAGCTCTATTTGCTAAAAAATTTAAAAAATTTCTCAAGTTCAAAAAGTAAAACTCAAAATTTGAGAACAACAAAAACAAAGGTAATAGAAAATTCAATAATCAGGATCCCAAGAAGTTTAATAGAGACAAATTTAAAAAGGATGATTCATAGAGATTCTTTGAGTGTGAGGGACGTGGTCATAGAGCGTTTGAGTGAACTACTAAACTTAAGAGACAAGGTAAAGAAAAGGCTGTTTATAATGCTACACTAAGCGATAGTGATAATGAGTTTGAAGACTCAGATGAATCTCACCCGTCTAGAAATAATTTCACCGTATTTATAGCAAGTCATGCTAATAATGCAAGTGATTCACATCTTAATGTTGATAATTTTGAGCAAAATCTTGAGGTTGTTTCCACTCACTCTGCTAGTAGTGATGAAAAAGGAAGTGAGAGTGAAATAGATGAGAGTGAATTGGAATCGACCAACTCTGAACTATACACTGAGTCTCTTCGTATTCAAAAGGTTAATACAAGATTATCCTTCAAAGTTTTAACTTTAGAAAAGGAGTTCAAAAGCCTGAGGGAGAAGGAGGCTTTAGTTAGTCAACTCGAGGCAATTAAGATATCTCTTTCTGAGAAACTTATCTTGGTAGGTAAAGAAAAATGTGACTTAATTACCTCCTTAAATAGTGTCAACAAAGATCTTCATGAGTCTTTAGAGATTAGAAAATCTCTTGAAGCTAAAATTGTCCAACTTGAAAAAGATATTGAGTCCTCTCATGAAGTCAAAGTCACACTCGAAGATAATTCTGGAAGAATGGGAAAATTATTTCTAGGTCCTGTCTTAGGATATAAGGAGAAAGGTTATCAAGAGAGAAAGGGTATACGATATGAAGAAGGAGAGTCATCAAAAGTCAATCCAGAACCCGTAGCTAAGTTTGTTACCAAATCAAATTCACCTAAACCTTATTTACATAAAATATTTCCTCCTAAGCAATATTTGAAAACGAGTCCAAAACAACCCTATGTGTGCACTTATTGTCACAAACGTGGTCATCTTAAAGATTTTTGTTACAAGCTTAGGAAGAAATCTTATTTCACAACATCTAAGCAACACTATAGCTCCTTAGCCAGTTTTAAGAGCCAAGTTAAGTATGTAGTTAATATTTCTAAAGGTATAATGGAGGATTTTCTAATTTTTTCTAAAGTTCAAGGAAATAATGCCAATCATAACACTAGAACCAACAAAGGAAAGAATACAACTCAAGCTTGGATTAAGAAATATCATACCAAAAAAGCTTTTGTTGCCATGTTGCATTTAAGGCTCAAAATACCTCCCAATGGTACTCTGATAGTGGTTGTTCGAGACATATGACCGGTGATAAATCTTTGTTTACCACTCTTGAAAACTATAAAGATGGCAAGGTCAACTTTGGGGATGGAAGAAAATCTCAAATCATGGGTAGAGGGTCTATTGAAATCTTACGGTTTCCTAAACTTGAAAATGTCCTTTATGTTGATGGTCTCAAGGCTAATTTGATAAGTATTAACCAATTATGTGGTGAAAATATTGATGTTAAGTTTAGTCAATAGGAGTGCACCATATATGATCAATCCGGTGAGTCTATTTTACAAGGTGTGAGAACTAGTGACAATTTCTACAGAATAGTTCCTAAATTCTCTTTAGTTTGCAATAGTGCAAAAGCCTCGTCTGTAAATCTTTGACATCAAAGGTTAGTTCATGTTGACTTTAGAGATTTTGATCGATTAGTGAGAAGAAAGCTAGTTTGAGGTTTATCATCTCTAGGAAAACCAACCTTCACTATTTGAGGGCCTTGTCAATTAGGAAAGCAAATTAAGAATCCACATACAAAGTTAAACTGAATAACTACCTCTCGTGTATTAGAATTGATACACATGGACCTTATGGGTGACACTTATAGTGAGAGTATAGGTGGAAAGAGATATGTTTTAGTGATGGTGGATGATTTTTCTAGATACTCCATAGTAGGTTTTCTAAGATAAAAATCTGAGACTGTTGATTTTCTCATTGTTAAATGTAGAGTTCTTCAAAATCAAAACGGTGTTACCATAAACCGCTTTAGGAGTGATAATGGAACCGAATTCAAGGAATCTAGTGTAAATGCCTTTTGTGATGAAATAGGAATTAAACATGAATTCTCGGTCGTTCGAACTCCACAACAAAATGGTATAGTTGGAAAAAAAATCAAACGATCCAACAAATGGCAAGATCTATGCTCCTGGGAAGAAATGTGCCTCATAGGTTTTGGGACAAAGCGGTTAACACTGCATGCCACACCATAAATAGGGTTTATTTGTGTCCTAATACTAACGAAATTCCATATGAATTGTGAACTGGCAAGAAACCAAATTTGGCCTATTTTAGAGTTTTTGGTAGTCCTTCTTATATACTTCGAGATAGAAAACTTCTAGGTAAATTTGATTCAAGGAGTGATGAAAGTATTTCCTAGGATATTCTCAACATAGCAGAGTGTTTAGATTTTTCAACTTAAGTAGTTCAAAAGTCACGGAATCTATAAATGTTGTAATAAAAGACGATGCTCCATCCACATCTATTGAAAGTGATGAAGATTAGTCATGTGAGTGTGATGTTATTTCCGATGTGGAAAATATTGAGTCTCACAATGACTTGGTTGTTCCCACTACTGAGAAAAAGGACCCTTCTCCTTGGGTTCGTAAAATTCATGACCCCTCAAAAATTATTGGAGATCCCGAGGTAGGTGTCAAAACTAGGTCTCAATTAAAAAATGAAGTTACTTATTTGTGCTATACTTCTAAAATTGAATCTAAGAACTTTAAAGAATCGTTAAAAGATGAACATTGGATTAATTCCATGCAAGAAGAATTATTTCAATTTAAGAAAAACGATATTTGGTAATTAGTTCCTAGGCCTTCTAATACTAACGTCAATAGTACCAAATGGATTTTAAAAAATAAAATGGATGAAAATGGTGTCATTGTTCGTAACAAAGCTAGGTTAGTTTCCTAAGGATACACCCAAATAGAAGGTGTGTAATTTGAAGAAAGTTTTGCTCTAGTTGCTAGGTTAGAATCGGTTCGGCTTTTATTAGCCATAACATGTCACCTTAAATTTAAATTGTATCAAATGGATGTCAAAAGTGCCTTTTTAAATGGTACTATTCAATAAGAAGTCTATGTAGAACAACCTAAAGGGTTTAAGGACCCGAAGCATCCTAATCATGCCTTCTTCCTAAAGAAAGCACTATATGGATTGAAACAAGCACCCCATGCTTAGTATGAAAGGCTCACTTCTTATCTCCTTTCTCGTGGCTTTTTGAGAGGGGGAGTAGATATGACACTATTCGTCTGTCGTGATGATAAAGATATTCTAGTTACACAAGTGTATGTCGACGACATAGTGTTTGGTTCGACGTGTGATAAACATACTCAAATTTTTTCAAGAGAAATGCAAGATGATTTTGAGATGAGTATGGTCGGTGAACTTACCTTCTTCCTAGGTCTTCAAGTTTGTCAACTCGAAAGTGGGATATTTTTATCGCAAACTAAGTATGATAAAGAACTTGTTAAGAAATTTAAACTAGAATCCGCTAAGCATGAACGTACACCAATGAGTTATTCGATTAAACTTTGTAAGGACACCGAAGGAAAGGATGTAGATCACACTCTCTTTAGGAGTATGATAGGTAGTCTACTTTACCTAACCGCTAGTCGTCCGGATATTTCCTTTAGTGTAGGAGTTTGTGCCCGCTATCAAGCCGCCTTGTAAGGTCAAATTTCCAATCGAGTTATTTGTTATATTGGCTACATTCCATTGGACAAAACAATTTTGGGTCATTCCTCATCAAGCATCATACAACGTAAAGATTCGAGCATTGCATTCAAAGTTCACGCAACATTAATATACATGCCATGTTCGCTCATCCAAAAGGTATAAGACCAAAATCAATTTCATATGTTGGAGTATTTTTTATAAACGAGAAATTTTCATATAGATCAATGTTCGCAAATATTTAATTTTCATAAAGAACTATCTTTAAAATTAATTTGAACAGTTTATCGAAAAATCAGAAATCTCGTTTGAAGTTTTATCCAAGTCGTTCGAACGACCTGGATCTAACGATATTCCCCAGGCTATACTGGAAACTCGTTAGAAATGTCGTTCGAATGAGCTCATTTGAACGAGATTTCTAACGACCTATCTAATTCGAAACTGGAATTCTGTTAGATAACTCGTTTGAACGACGAGTCATTCGAACGACCTCGTTCGAACGAGTTTTGCCAGATCTTAATTTTTTAACTTATTTTTCAGCAGTTATTTTTCCAAAAACTGTTTTGGTCCACTACTTTTTCAGTTATATCATATGGACGAAAATGAGTTTCTTAACCTAAGTAAGTTCTATATTCTCTTGAGAGCATTTTTCATAAGTTCCCTCTCTTTGGAAAAATCAACCTCCAACACTTTTATCAACTTTTGAAACAAAATCCCTTCAATCATCTTGACATTCAACAATCAAGTTTGCGGTGGATCTCTGCATTAAAGCTTAGTGGCGATGGTTGTTTTGGGCTTCGGTGGATACCGCGAAACGAGGAGTGTCGAGAAACGCATTGGAGCTTCGCGTACTACAAATTCGGAGGTCGAGGATGGTATAAGCATATCTTGAGTGAGTCAATGTCTGTAAGTCTTTTGAGTCTCTTATAAAACCTATTTTCTAGTGGAGTTTATCTAGGCCCAGACGTCCGAGGATTTTCCCATTTGGGTTTTCCTCGCACATTGGCGTGTTGTGGTTGTGATTTTCGCAATTTACTTTATTAAATAATCTAGATGTATGCTTAGGATAAAATTGGAATAATTTTATTTTAATTAACCAAGTTATCAATCTCATTGCATTATTTGAAATTTGTTCTTGCGAACTTGTGAATCTTCTACATAAATTAAAATTGGAGAATATCACTTCTTAGATAATTTTAAAATTAGATTGCGTGTGTGTATTCCATGAATTAAACTAAGAACATATAACCTTGCAACTTCAAATTGGTATCAGAGCTAGTCTCTAAAAGTTATGTACATGA
This sequence comes from Sambucus nigra, assembly GCA_949130495.1. NCBI lineage: Eukaryota > Viridiplantae > Streptophyta > Magnoliopsida > Dipsacales > Adoxaceae > Sambucus > Sambucus nigra. The sequence goes on from OX422208.1 coordinate 697,056,444, forward strand.
ATCCTCGAGGTTATATGGATAGTTTTTCATCGAATAGACTACCATTGTTTGATGGAACTAATTACACCTATTGGAAAGCACGTATGAAATCTTCTCTTAAATCAATTGATGAACGTGTTTGGGTTACTGTTGAAAGAGGATGGTCCCCTCCTACTATGGTTGTTAAAGATGAAATTATTTTGACTCCTGTTGAACAATGGTGTGAGGAAGAACTAAAATGGTGTAACTTTAACTCTAAAGGTTTAAATGCCTTATTTGGTGCCGTGTCCCCCGATGAATTCTGTTGTATAATGACGTGCGAAACGTCAAAGGAGGCTTGGACTATTCTTCAAGTTACTCATGAGGGAAATAATGTTGTTAAAGCTTCAAAACTTCAAAACTTAACAACTCAATTTGAAACGATCACCATGAAAGAAACTGGAACATTTGATGAGTTTTATGCTCGTATATCAGATATTGTTAACTCTTGCTTTAACTCGGGTAAAAAAATACCTGAAAATCGTGTTGTTAAGAAAATTCTTAGTTGTATTCCTAAGCAGTTCATTCCTAAAGTCACTGTTCTTAATTCATTAGGAAATCTAAATACGCTAAAACTTGAAGAACTTATTGGTGATCTTCAAACTTATGAACTAGATATGTTTCCTAAAGATAACAAAAGTAAAGAAAAAGGAGTTGCCTTAAAAGTTAAGAAAGTAGATGTGTCTGATTCTGATGAGTCTGATATAGATCCTGATGATATAGCCTTATTTGCTAAAAAATTTAAAAAAATTCTCAAATTCAAAAAGAAAAACTCTAAATTTGAAAAACCAAAATTTGAGAAAAAAGACAAAGGAAATACAAAATTCAATAATCAGGATCCGAAGAAGTTCAACAAAGACTTTAAAAAGGATGATTCGGAGAGATGCTTTGAGTGTGAGGGACGTGGTCAAAGAGCATTCGAGTGACCTACAAAACTTAAAAGACAAGGCAAAGAAAAAGCTGTTTGCAATGCCATTCTAAGTGACAGTGATAATGAGTCTGAAGACTCTGATGACTCTAACCTGTCTAGAAATAACTTCACTGCCTTTATGGCAAGCCATGCTAGTAATTAAAGTGTGTCATACCATAATGTTGACAATTATGAGCAAAATCTGGAGGTTGTTTCCACTCACTCTACTAGTTGTGATGAAAAAGAGAGTGATAGTGAAATAGATGAGAGTGAACTACAATCTGCTTATTCTGAACTTTACAATGAATCTCTTCGTATTCAAAAAGTTAACAAAAGATTAACCTTTAAACTCTTAACTTTAGAAAAAGAGTTGAAAGGCCTGAAGGAGAAGGAGGCTTTAGTTAGTCAACTCGAGGCAATTAAGATAACTCTTTCTGAGAAGCTTATCTTGATAGGTAAAGAAAAAAATGACTTAATTGTCTCCTTGGAAGGTGTCAACAAAGATCTTAATGAGTCTTTAGAGATTAGAAAATCTTTCGAAGCAAAAATTGCCCAACTTGAAAAAGATCTCGAGTCCTCTCGTGAAGTTAAAGTCACACTCGAGGATAATTGAGGAAGTATGTGAAAATTATTCCCAGGTCCTATTTTAGGATATAAGGAGAAAGGTTATCAAGAGAGAAAGGGTATAGGATATGAAGAAGGAAATTCATCAAAAGTCAAACCCAAACCCGTTGTTAAGTTTGTTACGAAATCTAATGTCTCTAAAATAACTCCTACTATGCAATCTTCAAAATCTAGTCTAAAACAACCCTATGTATGAACTTATTGTCACAAACGGGGTCATCTTAAAGATTCTTTCTACAAGCTTGGAAAGAACTCTCATTTCATTTCTTCTAAACAACACTATAGCTCCTAAGCTAGTCTTAAGAGCCAAGTTGAGTATCTAGTCAATACTTATAAAGGTCTAATGGAAGAGTTTCTTAGGTTTTCTAAAGTCCAAGGAAATAATTCTAATTATAACACTAGAGCCAACGAAGGAAAGAAAACAACTCAAGCTTGGGTTAAGAAAAATCAGACCAATAAAGCTTTTGTTACTCATGTTGCACTTAAGGCTCAAAATACCTCATAATGGTACTTTGATAGTGGTTGTTTGAGACATATGACTGGTGATGAATCTTTATTCACCACTCTTAAAACTATAAAGCTGGTAGAGTCACTTTTGGGGATGGTAGCAAATCTCAAATCATGGGTAGAGGATCAATTGAAATATCCGGGTTTCCTAAACTTGAAAATGTCATTTATGTTAATGGTCTCAAGGCTAATTTGATAAGTATTAGTCAATTATGTGATGAAAATCTTGATGTTAAATTTAGTCAATCAGAGTGCACCGTATATGATCAGTCGGGTGAATCTATTTTACAAGGTGTTAGACCTAGTGACAATTGCTATCTAATTATTCCTAAATCATCTTTAGTTTGCAATAGTGCAAAACACTCATCTGCCAATCTTTGGCATCAAAGATTAGGTCATGTAAAATTTAGAGATCTTGATAGATTAGTGAGAAAAGACCTAGTTCGAGGCTTACCACCACTAGGAAAGCCAACCTCCACCATTTGCGGGCCATGTCAGTTAGGAAAGAAAATTAAGAGTCCTCATAAGAAGTTAAACTCTATAACAACCTCTCTTGTCTTAGAATTGATACACATGGACCTTATGGGTCCCACTCGTACCGAGAGCATAGGAGGAAAAATATATATCTTAGTAATGTTGGATGACTTCTCTAGGTACTTTATTGTAGGGTTTCTAAGAAAAAAATCTGAGACAGTTGATTTTCTTACTATTAAGTGTAGAACTCTTCAAAATCAACACGCTGTTACCATAAACTGCTTTAGGAGTGATAATGGAACCGAATTCAAGGAATCCAGTGTGAATGCCTTTTGTGATGAAATAGGAATTAAACATAAATTCTAGGCCGTTCGAACTCCACAATAAAATGGTATAGTTGAAAGAAAAATTCGAACGATCCAAGAAATGGCAAGATCTATGCTCCTAGGAAGAAATGTGCCCCGTAGGTTTTTGGGCCGAAGCGGTTAACACCGCATGCCACTCCGTAGATAGGGTTTATTTGAGTCCTAAAACTAACAAAACTCCATATGAGTTGTGGATGGGTAATAAACCTAATTTGTCCTACTTTAGAGTGTTTGGTAGTCCGTGCTATATTCTTTGAGATAGAGAACTTCTAGGCAAATTTGACTCAAGGAGTGATGAAGGTATATTCCTAGGGTATTCTTGAAATACTAGAGCCTTTAGAGTATTCAACTTAAGTATCTCTAAAGTCATGGAATCAATTATTGTTGTCATAAAAGACGATGCTCCAGCCACATCAATTGATAATGAGGAAGATTTGTCATGTGAGTGTGATTTTGTGTCAAATGTTGAAAGTATTGAATCTCAAAATGACATGGTTATTCCAACTATTGAGAAAAAGGATCCTACTCCTTGGGTGCGTAAAAGTTATGACACTTCAAAAATTATAGGAGATCCCGAGGTAAGTGTCAAGACTACGACGCAATTAGAAAATGAAGTTACCCATTTATGCTATACTTCTAAAATTGAACCTAAAAACTTTAAAGAAGCATTAAAAGATGAACATTTGATTAATGTTATGTAAGAAGAACTGTTTCAATTTAAGAAAAATGATGTTTGGGAATTAGTCCCTAGGCCTTCTAATACAAATGTCATTGGCACCAAATGGATTTTCAAAAATAAAATGGATGAAAATGGCGTCGTTGTTCGTAATACAGCTGGATTGGTTGCACAAGGATACACCCAAATAGAAGGTGTTGAATTTGAAGAAACTTTTGCTCCTGTTGCTAGGTTAGAATTGGTTTGCCTTTTACTCGCCATAGCATATCACGTCCAATTTAAATTATATCAAAATGGATGTAAAAAGTGCCTTTTTAAATGGTATCATTCAAGAAGAAGTCTATGTTGAACAACAAAAAGGGTTTGAAGAACCAAAGCATCCTAATCATGTCTTCTTCCTAAAAAAATCGCTATATGGATTGAAACAAGCACCCCATGCATGGTATGAAAGACTCACTTCTTATTTCCTTTCTTGTGGCTTTTTGAGAGGGGGAGTAGATATGACACTATTCGTTCGTCGTGATGAAAAAGATATCATAGTTGCTCAAGTATATGTCGACGACATGGTGTTTGGGTCTACGTGTGATAAACATACTCAAAAATTTTCAAAAGAAATGCACAATGAATTTGAGATGAGTATGGTAGGTGAACTTACTTTCTTTCTAGGTCTACAAGTTCTTCAACTCAAAAGTGGGATATTTTTATACCAAACTAAGTATGATAAAGACCTTGTAAAGAAATTTAAACTCGAATCCGCTAAACATGCACGCACTCCTATGAGTTCATCGATTAAAATTAGTAAGTATACCGAAGGAAAGGATGTAGAGCACACACTTTTTAGAAGTATGATAGGTAGTTTACTTTACCTAATCACTAGTACTCCGAATATTTCCTTTAGTGTAGGAGTTTGTGCCCATTATCAAGCCACGCCGAAAGAGTCTCATTTACTTTCTATTAAACGTATTATCAAATATGTTAGTGGACCCTATCTTTTGGAATTTGGTATTCTTTCGACACAAATGATTGTCTATCAGCATATTCAGACTCCGATTGGGCAGGAGATGTTGATGGATGCCAAAGTACCTCTGGTGGTCATTTCTACTTTGGAAGTGCGCTTGTCTCATGGATGATCAAAAAATAAAATTCTATTTCTTTTTCCACGGTGGAGGTTGAATAGATAGCCGTCGGGAATTGTTGCACTCAACTCATTTGGATGAAACAAATGTTGGAAGATTACGGTATCTATTAAGGCACTATGACTATTTATTGTGACAATACTAGTGCCATTCACATTTCATGTAATCCCATTCAACACTCTAGAACCAAGCATATTAGGATCCGAGAACATTTCATTCGTGACTTGGTTGAAGAGAAAATCATTTCTCTAAGATTCGTTCCTACCGATCAACAATTGGCCGATATATTTACTAAACCTCTAGATTCCCTTAGGCTTGAAAACCTTAGGAAATCAATTGGGGTTTTCTCAATTTATTGAGATCGAAGCCGTCTATCTAGTTTAGGTTGTTTCTCTTGTATATTTTTATACCTATGAACTAGATTTCTTTTGTCTAAATTTTATTCAAAATCTCAAAAATATTTTTCTCCTATTTTCAAGGAAAAATGGGAATGGTTAGAAAATATTTCAATTTTTTTTATCCATGTGGCTTTGTGGTCGATGTATTCGGATCACTATCTTTTTCCATGTCCACGTGGTCTTCGATGAGTAGTTAATCCAGACCTTGTTTATATCGTGGACAAAAATGCTCTTTTATTATATATATATATATTTTTGTGATTTCCTCACACCTTTGCCTTTGGCACACATCGTTCATGAAATATTGTGGATATCTTGTTCACATTGTACTTGCAAAGTGAGATTTGGTGTTGTCTTCTCAATTCTGTCACATCTATTATAAGCAATCGAAATTGTGCATGATCTTCCATTGCCCGGATTGAAACAAAAATGATTATTTTCTTTCAATTGGTTTCCGTTTCAAGCAATGGACTCAGGTTGCGAAAAACATAAAGTTTTTGCGTGAAAAGCCTCCATTTGCATTCTTGATTGTGTGACTAAAATAGAAGCATTGAAAATGATATATAATGCGAAGGCCAAAAATAATTATCTTGATTGATTCTTCAAAAAGAATAGTCTCAATCCATTGTTGCTCATGGGAGATATAAGTTGAAGTTCAATGGGTATGCACATTTAATCGATTCATTGCTTTCTCATTGTGACATTATTGGCAATTGAATCGTCTATTTTGTATGCTTGTTGCATTCGTGTTTAAGTGTTCAACAATATTTCCTTTTGACACAAGGCTAATGTGAGTGAATATTGCGCTTATATATTTTTTGGCATTTCGCACTTGTATAGTGTTTTGGCTAAAAACTCTCACTCGTATTGTTCACACCCCTACATTCTCTCTCCCACTAATTGTATATGTTGCCACAAGCTAGGAATATTAAAATCCACATTTTGGCATCGTTCTGGCCTTCCCAATTCCTGTTATTATGTTATTTTTTAACCCTATTTTATTTTATTTTTATTTTTAAATATTGATTTTCGTCAGAAATTCTCGTTCGAACGAGATTTCTAACGAAATTTTTAACACTCTTTCTAGAACTTCATTCGTAATGTCATTCGAACGAACTTCTAACGAGATATCTAACAAAATTCCCAATCCGCTTCTGGAACTTCGTTTGAAAGACCTTGTTCGAACGACTTCACTTGTTCGAATGACCTGGGTTTAAAATCTGCGATTTATCTTTCCCAAAAACTGTCTCCTCAGCCTTTTCCCTTATTTCTGCACACGTTTACCCATGAACTCACTTTCCCAGATTTTTTTTCTCCCACTCTCTCTTCCTCTATCCCTTATCTTTCTCACCTCCTATTATTCCTCTCTCCCACTCTCTCTTTTTCCCCACGATTCCAACTCCCTTCACCTCCTCCATTAACCTCATTTCGTCCACCCCTTTGCTCTGTTGATTTGCGGTTTACAGTTTCCCTCTTCCCTACGAGGTATCATTTTTTACATTCCTCTCCATATATATATATATATGTGTGTGTGTGTGTGTGTGTGTGTGTGTGTGTGTGTGTGTGTGTATGCTATTGAGTCAACTTTTTAATCCAAATCGATTTCTTCATTGGTTACCCAACTTTCATATATAAATGTGTGTATATCTCTACAATTTTTTTGAAGAGCCATTTTATCTGATTTTTGTTTGTGTTGCCCCTGGTTAAGCTCTATTCCATGATCTTATCAGTTTTCTCAATTTTTTTTTTTAATTTCATTGAATTTATCTTCAATAATTTTTTTTTCTTCTTTTATTTTTATTTAGTCATATTAAGCTACATTCCATGAGCATTTAAAATGTATTTCCCTTACTTAAAAATTATTTCCATTTAACAAAATATCATTTTTTTCTCATACATTTTTTTCTCTTCATGGAATATATCTTAATTATTTTTTGGCGGATGGTCTTATTACTAATTGGTTTGATGGATTGTTGGTGTTTGGTGGTTTGGATGGAACTTTGTTCGGGTAGGTTCTAGTCTCATTCTAGTTTCCCATGGCCCGTATCCTCGCCCACGTCGCATTCGTGACTCTCCCGAGGAACGCTCCTCTTCCTCTGATGATGAGTCCAATGCCAATGCGGTTATCCCTGACCTTAGGCTGCGTTGGGGGTCACTCACTGCACACACTCTATACCACACCCAAGGTTTCTCTACATGCTCCATTGTTCGGGAGAAACTTGTTTATATCCAATCCCTCCACGGCGCCACTATGCATTCATGGCTTTCTGACTTAGGGTGGGACCCCCTATTCTCACTCACGAACACTGTTTTTCCCGACCTTATTCGGGAATTTTATTTTGGGATCCTTGATAAGGAGAATCACATTTATTCTCGAGTGCGCGGTAGGGAGATTATTGTCTCTCCCGAATCCATTGCTCAACTCCTCCCCTTACCTAGGGTCAATAATCCCTCCTTCCCATGGACATACGATACTCGTCCTGACCCTTCCCTCATTATAAGCACAGTTTTTAGGCTCCTCCCTCACGGTACTATCACAATCTTTCACAAACATTTACATCTTGATTTTATGGTCCTTAATTTGACCTTTTGTGCTTGTCTTATTCCCTGTGCAAACACAACCCAAATAACCAAAATGCATGTGGACCTTATGTTTTCCATTAGCATTAGATATGACATAGAACTCCCCGCCTTCATCTTTACTGTCATTTGGATGGTTAGGATCCTCCCTTCCAGTCCCGCTTGCCAAGCCCTCCCATTTGCGACTATCATTACTCGGTTTTGTATTGCCGTCGGCTGCCCCCGCCTATCCATCGATGTCCCCGTCACCAAATATCAAACCATTGACATGTCCTCGGTCAGTCGGTCTCGTGGTCATTTACCCCCCGATACCCCTCACCTCACTCCCTCCATCTCCTCTCACTCTGCCACTTCCTCCCACCCTACCCCCAGTCGTCCTGCACCCTCTCGCTTTATCCATCGACCCTCCTCTTCCTATGCTCCCTCACTTGTAGAGTCGGAGAATATTTATTTGTTCATTCACGGGTTGAGAAAATTCAGGAAGATCACCATCAAGACAGGGCACTTTTGCAGGATCTTTTAGTTTCCATGCAACATAATCGAGAGGCTCAAGCTCGCCGGGAGGAGGCTCAAGCACACCAGGATGAAGCCTAGGCTCGTTGGGACTCTCTTCTGTTAGAGCACCTTGATGCCATTCGCCATATAGAGATGCGCCACGGTGCAGGCTCATCCGATTTTGGCTCCGGCTCTCTTCCCGATGATTCTTCACATGATGCTCCTGCCCCTTGATGTACTTTATTTTTTATTTCCTGTTTCCATGTACTTGTGAAGATGAGTGGATATTTTATTTCTTGTATTGTTTCATTTGGTTTGGATTTTTTTCCTTATGACTTGTATTCACCTTGATTATTTTCCCTTTCCCATTGGTTAATAAATCCTCATGTTATTTCCTTTGTCACTTTATTTCTTCATATTTATTGGTTTATTGCCTATTGTTCTCTCGATTATAATTTAACATGCGGGCCATTTATCCCTTTGTCTTTTCAGGAGAAAAAGGGGGAGAAATATTGATATGAGAATTCATATTTAGGGGGAGTTGTATTAATTAATGGGCTTTTATAATTTAGGGGGAGTTAATTTCTTAATATTCAACATATGCATAGTTTACGGGAAGTTCATTTACTATTCACAACCTATGCTAACACATTGTTGTATATATGTTACATTATCTACTTCCCCATGCGTTTATGAATTTGTTGTTTCATGTGTGTAGGATACATCTCCTACTCTCTTGCAGCATCATTAGTAGTGTCACTGAGTCTGTCTCTTTTTAGGGCTTTGGGACTGGCTTTAGAATCGCCTTGACGACTGGCTTAGCAAAATTAGTCTTTTTATTAATTTATTATTTATTCTATTTTGTCCCGGAATAGCCAAAGGGGGAGATTTGTAAGGTCAAATTTCCAATCGAGTCATTTATTATATTGGCTACATTCCGTTGGACAATTTTGGGTCATTCCTCATCAAACATCATACAACGTAAAGATTCGAGCATTGCATCAAAAGTTCACGCAACATCAATAAACACGCCATGCTCGCTCTTCCAGAAGGTATATGACGAAAATTAATTCTTGTGTTGGAGTATTTTTTATAAACGAGAAATTTTCATATAGATTAATGTTCGCAAACATTTAATTTTCATAAAGAACTATCTTTAAAATTAATTTGAACAGTTTAGCAAAAAATCAGAAATCTCGTTCGAAGTTTTATCCAGGTCGTTCGAACGACCTGGATCTAACGACATTCCCCAGGTTATACTGGAAACTCGTTAGAAGTTCGTTAGAAATGTCGTTCAAACGAGCTCATTCGATTGAGATTTCTAACAACCTATCTAATTCGATACTGGAATTCCGTTAGATAACTCGTTTGAACGACAAGTCGTTCGAACGAGTTCTGCCAGATCTGAATTTTTTAACTCATTTTTCAGCAGTTATTTTTCCAACAACTGTTTTGGTGCACTACTTTTTCAGTTATATCATATGGACGAAAATGAGTTTCTTAACCTAAGGAAGTTCTATATTCTCTTGAGAGCATTTTTCATAAGCTCCCTCTCTTTGGGAAAATCAACTTCCAACACTTTTATAAACTTTTGAAACAAAACCCCTTCAATCATCTTGACATTCAATAAGCAAGTTTGGGGTGGATCTCTGCATTAAAGCTTAGTGGCGACGGTGGATACCGCGACACGAGGAGTGTCGAGCAACGCATTGGAGATTCGCGTACTACAAATTCGTAGGTCGAGGACGTCATAAGCATGTCTTGAGTGGTTCAATGTCTGTAAGTCTTTTGAGTATCTTGTAAAACCTATTTTATTGTGGATTTTTTCTAGGCCCAGCCGTCCGACCCTTATACATTGACGTGGTGTGGTTGGGATTTTCGCAATTTACTTTATTAAATCAACTAGATGTATGCTTAGGATAAAATGGATAAAATTTGAATATTTTTATTTTAATTAACCAAGTTATCAATCTCATTGCATTAATTGAAATTTGTTCTTGTGAACTTGTGAATCTTCTACATAAATTGAAATTAGAGAATATCACTTCTTAGCTAATTTTAAAATTGGATTGCATGTGTGTATTCGATGAATTAAACTAAGAACATATAACCTTGCAACTTCACGCCCAAAAAGAGTCTCATTTACTTTCCATTAAACGTATTATCAAATATATTCGTGGGACCCTGTCTTTTGGGATTTGGTATTCCTTCGACACAAATGATTGTCTATCGAAATATTCAGACGCCGATGGGGCAGGAGATGTTAATGGATGCAAAAGTACATATGGCGGTTGTTTCTACTTTGGAAGTGCACTTGTCTCATGGATGAGCAAGAAATAAAATTCTATTTCTTTGTCCACAGTGGAGGACGAATACATAGCCACCGGGAGTTATTGCACTCAACTGATTTGGATGAAACAAATATTGGAAGATTACGATGTTTCCGAAGGCACTACGACTATCTATTGCGACACTACTAGTACAATTCACATTTCCCTTAATCCCGTTGAACATTCTAGAACCAAGCATATTAGGATCCATGAACATTTTATTCGTGACTTGGTTGAAGAGAAAATCGTTTCCTTAAGCTTCATTATCACTGATCATCAATTGACCGATATCTTCACAAACCCTCTAGATGCCCTTAGGTTTGAAAACCTTAGGAAATTGATTCGGATTTGCTCCATTGATTGATGTCGTAGTCTCCTATCTAGTTTAGGTTGTGTTTATTATATGTCTTTTTACCTATGAACTAGATTATCTTTATAAATATTTTCTTCAAATTTCAGAAATATTTTTTCTTTTGAAGGAAAATGAGAAAGGTTAGAAAAGCTTTCACAAATTTTTTCCATATGGTTTTTTGTTCGATGTGTTCTATTTCATGTCCATGTGGCTTTCGATGAGTATTTAAGCCGGACTTCGTCTCTCTTGTGCACAATAGTGCTATTTTATGATATGTATTTATGTGATTGCCTCATATATTTGCCTTCTTGCACACACTTTTCACAAAATATTGTGCATATCTTTTTCACATTGCACTCGTATGGTGAGATTTGGTGTTGTCTTGTCAATCTTAGTCACATCTCTTATAAGCAATCAAAAATTGTGAATGATCATCCATTGCCCGGATTTAAAAAAAAATAGTAATTATATTCATCTGATTGTTTGTTGTTTCTAGCAATGTACTCGGGCTGCGAAAAACAAAATGTTTTTATGTGAATAGCCTCCATTTTAATAATAGAATAAGTGCCTAAAATTGAAGCGTTGAAAAAATGATATATAATTCCAAGGCAAAAATTATTTCGCTTGATTGATTCTTCAACAGAAAAGTCTCAATCTAAAGTTGCCAATGGGAGATATAAGTTGAAGATTAATGGGCATGCACATTTTTTTTATACATTCCATTCAAATTGTGACAACATTGGCGAGAGAATAGTCTATCTTGTATGCATGTTGCTTTAGTGTTTGAGTGTCCTGTGGTATTTCTTTTTTAACACAAGGCTAATGTGAGTGCATATTGCATCTATATATTGTTTGGCATTTCGTACTTGTGCGTTGTCTTAGGAAAAATCTCTCAATCACATTGTTCACACCCCTACATCTCCACTCCCACGGTTTGGATATGTCATCACAACCTAGGACAATTAAAACTTACTTTTTGGAAACTTTCTGGCCTTCCTAATTCCTTTTTTATGTTATTTTCAAGCCTATTTTATTTTTCTTACTTTTTAACCGGGTTGAATTTCGTCAGTAAAACTCGTTCAAGCGACTTTTTGAATGACAATTCCAAATTCCAGTCTGGGACATCGTTCTCTAATGAGGTTCATTAAATGACTCTAGGACCTCATTCGAAATAAGTGGTTCGAACGACATTTATCGTTCAAACCACCTGGGTTTATTTTGGGTAGTTTCTCTTTCCAAAATTCTTCCGCTTCATTTTTCTTCTTTCTCTCTCTCCACGTACTCCACAATTTCCCATTTCCCCACTTTCCCCAAAATTCCTCCATCTCGCTTCACCCATTTCCTCTTACTCTCTTCTCCCTACTCCCATTCACCCACTTTACCACTTCTCCCATACTCCATTTTCTCCTACGAATTTTCCCATCACCTCCATTAAACCTATTTATTCCTCCACAACCCTTATTCCTCTTCAATTTCATCATACTCTCTTCTCCCTCCATGAACCTTATTTTGTAAAATTGTCTTTTATTGATAATTTCGTGTAACTTTACTTAGTTATTTGTTTTTCATTTTTTATTTTGTTTTAGTTTTATATCTAACGGAGGATGGGATTGTTTCTGTTTGGTTTGTTGGTGTTGTTTGGCGGTTTAATCGGATTTTGTTTGGGTAGGTCCTAGTTTATCTCTTTTTTAGAATGGCACCTCATAGTCGTCGTACTCGTCTCATAAGCGACTCTCCCGTGGAACGCTCTTCTTCCTCATCATCATCCTCATCCGATGAGGATTCAAATGTTAATGCCTCAATCCCTGATCTTACACTCCGGTGGAGCACACTCACTAGTCATACACAATATCATAGACTGGGTTTTTCAACTCAGTCCATTGTCAGGGAAAAATTTGTCCATCTCACTTATCTAGGAGGCACCACTTTCCACTCCTGGATATTGGACTTAGGGTGGGACCCTTTGTTCTCCCTCATTGACACATTTTTCTTGACCTTATTCGGGAATTTTATTTTTGGATATATGTTCGAGAGGATCATATGTTCTCTCGAGTGAGAAGTTGGGAGGTCATTGTCATCCCTAACTCCATAGATCGTCTCATATCTTTACCCCATGTCAATAATATAGCCTACCCTTGGGCTCCCAATTTTCATCCTGACCCTACTCTGATTATGAGTACTGTGTGTAGGATTACCCCTCCCGGCATTGTTACCATTTTTCACAAAATATTATATCCGAATTTTATGGTCCTTAATTGGATTGTATGTGCTTATCTCATTCCATGTGCAAAATCCACTCAAATCACTAAGATTCACGTGGACCTCATGTTTGCCATTAGGATTAGGGTAGCCATCGACCTACCTGCCTTCATTTATCTTGTGATAAAGTCGATTAGAATCCTCCTTTCCGGTCCTGCTAGACCAGCACTCCCCTTTGTTGTTATTATTACACGCCACTGTCTTGCTACTAGCTTCCCTCATCTTTCCACCGATGTCCCCGTGACCCGCTACCAAACCATTGATATGTCCTCTTTTGGCAGGTCTCATGGTCACTTACCCCCGGATACTCCTCAACTCACTCCCTCTCAATCTGCATCTTCCCAATCCTCCACTGCCTCCACTCCTGCCCCCTCTCGCACTACGCCTAGACCATCATCTTCTCAAGACCCGGCACCCCTTGAATCCGAGGATATTAGGTTTGTGCATTCACAAGTGGAGAAAATTTAAGAAGACAGGCATCAATATCGGGCTATGTTGCAGGAGCATCTGATTTCTATGGAGCAAGATAGGGAGGCTCAGGCACATCGGGAGGAGGATCAAGCACGTATGGATGAAGCTGAAGCACGCCGGGATTCTATGATTCTAGAGAACCTTCAGGCGATTCGTCGCATGGAGATGCGTCGTGGTGCAGGCTCATCCTGTTTTGGGTCCCTTCTAGATGATTCACCAAATCACGCCCCTGCTCCTTGATTTCATTCATGTTTTAGTTTAATTTTTTGTACTTATGAGGACGAGCGGCACAAGTTTATTTACATTTTCTCACTTGCAAATGTTTATTTGGTTTCCTTACATTCTCTTTATTATTGTTTGGATATATTTTTTTTTTAATTTATGGCTAATGAGATCTTTTATGTTTCTTCAATTTTTGCTCATATGGATCTTGGATAATGTTACATATTTTTTTTATTTATTTTATTCCTCGCATCCTTTTATCTAACCATGCAGGCTATGTCTATCCCTTTGTCTTTTCCGAACAAAAAGGGGGAGAAACATTGATAGGGGGAGTTAATTACAATTTAACATATGTCATACTCATAATAAATTAACTGTGTTTATTCTCAGGTTTTATCACTTGATTTATATTCTCTATTTCCCATGCGTTTTATGAATTTTTTGTTTCATGTTTGTAGGATATATCGCCTACTTCTCTGCAGCACACCATCAGTCGAGTCTTTTAGTCTATATTTTTATTTAGGATTTTTGGATGGGTATTAGAATTGGCTTGATGACTGGCTTAGCAAATTCATTCTTTTTGTTTATTTCTTATTATTTCGTTTTGTCCCGGAATAGCCAAAGGGGGAGATTTGTAAGGACAAATTTCCAATCGAGTCATTTGTAGTATTGGCTACATTACATTGGACAAAACTCTTTTGGGTCATTTCAAATCAAGCTTCATTAAACCTTAGAGAATCGGGCATCCAAAGTTCATGCGACATCAATATGCATCTCAATTCCATTATCCTAAAAAGGTATATGACCAAAATCTTTTTTTTTGTGTTGGAGTAATTTTAAAGAACTAATTTTCATAAGAATTAATTTTCATAAAAACAATTTTAGAAATTAATTTTAAAGATTTTTAAAGGAAAAAGGAAATCTCGTTCGAAGTTTCTCCAGGTCGTTCGAACGACCTGGATCTAATGACCTAGCCCATGCTGCACTGGTATATCGTTAGAAGTTCATTAGAAATGTCGGTCGCACGAGATTGTTCGAAAAAGATTTTTAATGACTTATCTAACTTTAACACTGGACTATCGTTAGATAACTCATTCAAATGAAAGGTCGTTCGAACGAGATCTGTAAGTTCTGAAATTTTTTAAACTGTTTTCCTGAAATTATTTTAAATAGCTTCTATTGTCCACTATTTTTTCAGTTTTAATATATGGACGAAAATTAGTTCTTTTTGATAAGGAAGTTTTACATATTCTGTGTAGCAAAAAATTCAGATATTCCCTTTTTGATAAAAACATCCTTCTTCAACACAATTTAACTTTTGAACCAAAACCCATGCCATCAAGCTGAAATTCAACAAGTAGTCTTGGGATTAGGTGGATACCGCGACACGAGGAGTGTCGAGCAACGCCTTGGAGCTTCGCGTACCACAAATTCGGAGGTAGAGGACGGCATCAACATGTCTTGATTGAGTCAAAGTCTATAAGTCTTTTGAGTCCTTTGTAAAACCTATTTGTAGTGGATTTGTCTAGGCCCAGTCGTCCGAGGTTTTTCCCATTTGGGTTTTCCTCGTACTTTGGCACGTTGTGGTTGTGATTTTTGCACTTTACTTTATTAAGTCACATAGATGTATGCATAGGATAAAAGGATAAAATTGGATAATTTTATATCTCTAAACCAAGTTAACAATCCCATCACTTTAATTGTTAATTGTTCTTGTTAAACTTCAAATTTGCAAAGGAAAGTAAACTTAGAATATTTCTCTTCTTGGGAAATTTTTATATAGTGTAGTGTGTGTATTCTTTGAAATTACCTCAGTTCATATAACCTTACAACTTCAGTTTATTATGAGTAAAAGACTACAATAACAACCCTTATGAGTGGGCTAGTCCCCGTGAAACTGTATTACACTCTTGGTAAAGACCCTCTGAAGAAAATGGCAGAATTAATGGCCAAAGCAACAAAGATCATGAATGCTGAGGAAGCAATGGTAGCCAAGCGTAGCTTGGGCACAGAAGTTTATGGAAAAAATGATAAGAAAGATCATAAAGACCCTAAAGAATACCGAAAATCAAAAGAGAAAGGAGTTTTGGAGCAACTCAAGAA
This sequence comes from Sambucus nigra, assembly GCA_949130495.1. NCBI lineage: Eukaryota > Viridiplantae > Streptophyta > Magnoliopsida > Dipsacales > Adoxaceae > Sambucus > Sambucus nigra. The sequence goes on from OX422208.1 coordinate 697,072,364, forward strand.
GTACAACAGTTATACACCACTAACCATGGAAATTCACCATGGGTTGAAAGAAATCAAGCATAATAAAGGTATGCGTTGGCCTAATAAGTTAAGAAGTTCCTCGGCGAAAAGGGATAAGACTAAGTGCTGTGAATTCCATAGAGATCATGGTCATACGATAGAGCGTTGAATAACTCTTCAAAATGAGATTCAAACTCTCATCTGAAGAGTAATGTTGAATCAGTATGTTGATCGACAGAACAATGAAGGAATTCGGCGTAGATCAAAATCTCCTTGCAAGCCCAGAGAAGAGAAGACAAGAACTCACAAAGATGACTAGGATGATGATCCCGATCTCCTTAAAACTCCCGACAACCGGAACACGAGGTATAATGTATCAGTTTTGGTTCTTTCGATTGCCAAATGACTACATGTGGAGATGTAGGAGGAGGAGGAGAACATACAACATAATGAAAATCTTACCTCAATGAGGCACAAGCTTCCTCGTACATATAGAGGATCAAACTTGCCAAGGAAGATCGATCAAGGAAGGTTAACAAAGACAAGCTGGTAATTGGTTTCTCTAAAAATGATCTCTTGGGGGTACTATATCCTAATGACGGCCCCTTAGTAATCAAAGTTAGAAAGGAAGAAATCAATGTCTCTAGAGTACTAGTAGATAATGACAGCTCGACGTATATCATGTTTTATCCTCGTTTCAACAACTTGGATTTTAAACTCAACCAATTAAAGCCCTATCATCGACCACTAACATGATTTGCAGGTGAGAAAACCTTTCCTTTAGGAACCATTAAGATGAAGGTGATGATTGGCACTTGGACAGCTTCCCAAACAGAGAAGATATATTTCTTTGTAATGGGTAAAAACATCCATTCAAATTGCAATATAATCACGAGAAGAGTAGGGCTAAAGAAGTTTAAGGCAGTACCATATACAATCCATCACTGTTTAAAATGGCCTACTAACCTTAGTTTGGGAATTGTGAAAGGTGATCAGAACGTCGGTCGGGAGTGTTACTACTCTTCTTTCGAGCAAGAAAAATTGAAAGAAATAAAGAAGAAAACCACTACCTACCAAGTGGATACTTCTGAGCTTGATGAAGAATCTGAGGCTGAAACCTTAGACCCAAGGGAGGAAATAGAGCTGGTAAAGGGACATATTATGGAAGCAACTGAAACCATTGTGATAGATGATGATAAACCGGAGCGGATCACTCAGATAAGGACAACACTGGATCTTGTTCCTAAATAAAAACTTGTAAGCTTCCTTAGGTAGAGAAAGCATGTGTTTTCCTAGAGTCACCAAGATATGACTCGGATATATCCCAATTTTCTTTTCCATGAGCTCAACATAAACAAAGAAGTTAAACTAGTAAAGAAAAGATGAAGAGTATTCAACCCTGAGAAGAACCAAGCCATACAGGAAGAAGTCAAAAAGCTTTGGAAGGAAGATTTTATTAATGAAGTAAAATATCCAGATTGGTTGGCCAATGTAAGTATGGTAAAAAACAACAATAAGTGGAGAATGTGTGTAGATTTTATAGATCTCAATAAAGCATGCCCAAAGGATCACTTGCCTTTTCCCCGAATAGATCAACTCGTTGATTCTACATCAGGACATGAATTAATCAGTTTTATGGATGCTTATTCTGGTGATAACCAAATGAAAATGAAGTCTGAAGATAGGGAAAACACTTATTTCGTCACTTCCCGAGGAACATACTGTTATAATTTTATGCGTTATTGTTTGAAAAATGCACGTGCTATATATCAAAGGCTGGTCAATAAGGTTTATGAAGAGCAAATAGGCAAGAATATGGAAGTTTACATGGATAATATGCTTACAAAGGGCAAAATGGCGGCTGAACACATTGCGGACCTCAACCAAACTTTTGATCAACTTGAGAAGTATTAGATGAGGTTGAATCTGACCAAATGCATTTTTGGAGTGCAAGAAGGAATGTTCCTCTAATATATAGCAAATCAAAGGGGAATTGAAGAAAATACAGATAAAATCAAGGCATTAATTGATATGAAATCCCCAACCTATAAGAAAGATGAGAAAAGGCTAACTGGACGAGTAACAGCACTAAACAAATTCGCATCCCGAGCTACAGATTGGTGCCTGCCGTTCTTCAAGGTACTTTGAAAAATCATTGAATGGAAAGAATAATGTGAAAAAGATTTTGTGGAGTTGAAAAGGTATTTGGGGTCACCTCCATTTCTCTCTCGACCAATTACAAATGGGAAAATTTTCTAGTACTTAGCTATTTATGAGTTAACCGTGAGTTATGTATTGATCCGAGAAGATAATGGAGTTCAAAATCCCATCTACTATACCAGTAAGGATTTTTGAGGAGCAAAGGTTTAATTTCTCTAGCTTAGTCCTCCTTCTTACAAAACCCGACTGGATGGAGGGGAATCTTTGAGTATGCTGCATTGTCCCTAATGCGATGGATCCGACGATGTTGGGAATGATGGAGCACGTCATTCAACTGGAGGTATATCTTTTCATTTCTTCATCCCTTGTGTTTCTGATTTCTTCTTTTTTTCTCTAGACTGACTGATTTTCCCTTTTGTTTTTCTTGTAACATGTTCGGGTGTCGACTAGTTGGTAGAGGTACATCCGAGATTGGGTGGCTTCTACAACGGCTCATATTTGGGATTCGATTCTAGTTCCTTACTTCCTAGTGCCACCTACTACTTCTGAAGAGGGGTCTGGGTCAGGTAGTGGAGGATCCTCAGCTCGTCGCCGGGTGAAGTGGGTTAATTTTAGGGATGGGGATCGTAGAGAGAAAGAGAGAGAGAGAGAGAGTTTGGGGTTTCGGGTGGAGTCTCGTTGTTTTTATTTTCTTCTATTTTCCTAAAAAAAATGTTACTCGAAATATATATATATATATATATATATCAGTGAAATTTTCTTTTATCTTTGTTTAAATGACTTATTTTACATGCAGTCTTCACTTTGTTACTGAGACCGTAATAAAGGATTGGGTATTAGAATAACTCAAGAGAATTTTTTTTTTAGAAAGGATGAGTAAAACTGTTGGAACGAAGTTTTTTCAATAAAGATTAATTTTTGAGGTATTTTGAATTTGTCAAAAAAGGAATGATAGGATTTTCTAAAAATTGGGTGTTGCCGATCGGCATACCCCTTGTCCTGCCTATAGGTATATAGGCCATGTCAAATCACACTAGGTCTTTGATTGCACTCTCCTGCAACTTAGATTCCTTTGGTGGGGAAATTATTTCATTCGGAATTGCAGACTTCTTATTTTTTGCCAAAGTTTTCAAGTATAAAAAGGGGGTATGGTGGTATTATTTGTCATTCATCCTTCCTCTCTCCATATTGCTTAATTCTTGCCTTTTGTCTTATTATATCCAAAGTGTCCCTTCCCGTTATTATGGAATTTTCCTCTTATCTCGAGAATTTTGAGCCCATGTGTTCGTACCACCGGGTCTCTTTGTTGTGCATCCAACCCATTGACTATAACATGTTGACGACAGCAACACAATTTTTGAACCCCGAGGATCATGTTTTTCGTTTTGGCTTGGACGAGGTCTGCCCGACCTATGAGGAGTTTTCTGCTATGTTGGGGGCAAATCCTAGCGTGGCGGTAACCATGCCTAAATTCTCTCGATCTCCTCTGGAGCTTTTAGCAGGAATTATCCACATCTCTCCTTCGGTGGATCGGCCATTAGTTACCGGGGGAATGATCCCCCTTCCAGTTGTACTGTATTTTGTGCATATGTAGGATTTCAAGGATGAGGGCTATGCTTGGCTTAACTTCGAAGTTACTACTGGTGATCGGGATCTTATGGTGGACCCTCAACTGGCTTCCATTACAAGGTGGATGCCATATCATCGTAATCCTCTTGCAGTGATCCTAGTAGAGACCCTGGACAGTCTAGATGCTTGATGATAAGTGTGGCCATCCCGATCGTCGCGGCGCTTGCTCCGGGGGGAAAGGAGAAATAGGATCCCCTCCCCGGGGATGGAGGCTACGTCGCGGTCTCGCACCCTTCTCTTTGAAAAGGGACTTCGGCCGTCGTCGATGTGGAGTGAATGTAAAGAGATAGAATCGCCAACATATTTTTCTCAAAACAGGAAAAAGAATATGTTTCCACTTTCAAGAGAGCGGCATCAAGAACAAAACTCATGCATGCGAAACCCCTAGATCGGAGGTTCGGGGGCTAAGTTATGGAATGGAAAAATGTTCGGCATCCATCCCGCCCTTCAGGTCTCTCATGGGAAAATGTTTATATTTCCCTTTTTATCTCCATGAAGTGTATGCATGTGTTTATATAATGGAGATTGGAATCGTTCGACCCATACCATGGAAAAGATAGGGTGAGGTCATCCATAGAAATATTCCCCAAATAATAATAAATGTAGAAGATATAATATGAGCATTCATCGCGATATTGATCGTTATTGGGAAACGATAATATGTGTGGGATAAGACGCGAATATATATATATATATATGATGATGATGATGATGATGATGATGATGATGATGATGATGATGATAATGAGTAATTTTGAGGATTATGAAAAATAAGAGAAATTAGCAAAATTGGACTCGAGTCTCAGATTTTAATTCGAGACACCTACGTAGCCTATAAGGGTATAAAAGTTCACGTAGTTCGAATGTAGAAATAGGTGTGGGTTTTTTCTCATAGATTCGAACGGAATTTTGTTATGTGTATGTGCGTAGAAATTGTGTTTCTCGTTTTGGAAAACGTGTGGTGGATAATTCCGTTCAGAATTTATGGGTGTAACCCTCTTTTATTTATTTTTGGGTTTTTTATGAAAAATAAAGTACGTGCGATATACTAATAAAAGTGTAGAAGTTAATATGTATGAGCTAGAATGAAACTAGATTATGAATCAAAGGTAACTTAAAAAACAAGAAATTGAAAGAGGGGGAGAAAGAATTGAAACTTTCTTGGAGCTTGAACTTGGATATTGGATGAACTCCTTTGAATTTTAATGAGAGAGGAGAATATTTTCCAAATTGGCTGTGAAAAGGATGTGTGTTTAGGCTTGAATGAGATTTCTCATATGGACCTTCGCTGACTTCGAGAGAATGTTGCTGAGATCACTAATGCTGATGGGTTTCATGCTCTCTCCATCAATGAGGTAAAGTCCCTTATTTATAGGGTCAGGGGGTGCTGATCGGCGTACCCCAGAGGGTGCCTATCGGCAGTCCCCCCTTGACACTATGCCGATAGGCAGGGTTTAGGACCTGTCAATTGGGAGTCCCGTGTAGACTTTTTTGAAAAAATAACCGTAAAGTAAAAATCTTTGATCCCAATCATGAATAGGGCATAACATTAGAAAGGTATTTTAGAGGCCTATGAGAGTCATTTCTACCACTCCCAGGTTCGGGAGTTGACTTTGTGTCAAATGTGGCTCGAAAACACATGTCAGTCCTTTGGACGGGAGGTCGTCGGACGCAAACGGATCGTTCGTCTGCATGGTAAGTATGAATCATGAATTGAGTGGATCTTGGAAGGTTTAGGCAATTTAATTCGACATTCCAAAGAGTTTTACTCAGTTTGGGTAGTTGACCTCGGTCAATCGGGGCCCGTAAGCGCCCGGTGACCTCTCACAGTAAAACAGATCGTTCGTCCGTACCGTAAGTTAGAATCGCGCATGGGGAGGATAGTTAGAAAGGGTATTAAGTTCCCTTAAGATATTCATTTACTCTCATTCGATCTGAAGGGTTGACTTTGGTCAAACGGAGTTCGAAAGCTCCCGGTTGCCTCCAGATTTATTTTTTGGGGAAAATTGATCGTTCATATGAACAGTTATGCCGTTTCATGCACATAGTGGAGTGTTAGAAAGGGGTTTCAGTGCCCTTTAAAGATTCAAAGGGCTTTTTCTCTCACTGTGAAGTTTACCGGAGTCCAATAGGGTTGATTCGGGGCCCAGGATCACCCGATGGGCACTCAGAGTGCGACCTAGGTTTGCGATGTAAGGGGGAAGTGTTAGGAGCCTAAGGAGAGACTTAGGGGTTCCTAGAATTTGGTGTCTATAGTAAGTCTAGACTAATTTTATGAGAGGTATCTAGGTTATGCTGTTCATGTTGTTGTTTGAAAGATTCAGTTTAGTAGTCCCCCTGAATATCCCTTATCAGCTGTGCCAAACTTCTTCACTCATTATTTCATTAGATTTTGCCCAACGATAGAGAACTGAGTAAACATGTTTATAGAACATGGAGCTTGATGTCTACACTGGTCGGTGCCCTGGTGGGTGGAGTTGCATCCCATATTAGAACTAGGGGAATAACGACATGTTCGGTTAGGTTGTTTTCAACAGAATTCATTCTATTTCCCTTGCTGGCCCCTGCGTCAAGTCGAATTGGAGGAAATTGTGTTTTAACGTACCCTAGATTTATTTAACACAAAGGATTTAAGTGAAGTCTTGCACATGCGGTTAGTCTCTCTATGGGAGAATCATTAGTTGTCAACCCGTCCTTCTCAATCTATTGGTAGGGTTTGGCATGTTTCTAAAGACTATAAAGTGGTTGTGGAAGAGGGTAGTGGCCAAGATCTTGGCAGAGGATATCGGTTAGAGATGGTTTGGCATGCTTGACTATAGAGGGAGACATAATGGTTTTCTCTAGGCTATTTCAGGCTTATCATTCCGTGGAGCAACTTCGGCATACCATCCAATAAAGGGAAGTTTGGGGGCCTTGAGGAATAAATGATGATTGAGATTGGTCTTATGGAAGTTGTGGAAAGGATATTTTCTAAAGTTGGTGTGTTTTTATGAAGACTTTGTGATGGTTATGTGTTTGGTTGCTTTTTTTTGTTTGTTTTTTGGGGAATAATTTTGGGAAGGTTTGGTTAGATTGGTCTAGGGCTAGTTTGGTTTGATTTGTTTTAGGACAATTTGGTTGGTGGGGGTATTTGTTTGACTCCATACACTAATATATCATGTAATCATACTAAATTTTACCTTAATGGAATAAAAAAAGGATTTAAATTATATTGTTGTGCCTTTTAATGAGTTTTACATTTGAATTATCTATACCAATTTCTAAGGAATACATAATCCTTAACGAGCATATGTCCATTCATGTGGGGTCCGCATTCCCCACTGTGAGGTTTTTACATCATCTATTCAATGTCAGCCCCTGCAATGCAGTGTAAGTGGGTTCCATTGAAGTTTCTCTTAAATAGTTTTGTATGACAGATAATGTACTAGGCAACTAGTTTATGGAAGGTTTCTTGGTCCTTCTTGTTAGCGTCTTGGGGATACCTACCGTACTTCAGGGGGCATGAAATGTCATAGTACTAGTGCTCGGTCATATCAAAGTACTATTTAGTGATAAGTTCAATGTGGGAGAAGTGGGTCAGTTTAGCTTTTTTTGTACTATCAAGGGGGCCATCGTTATTCCCTCAAGCATGTTGACCATGGAATCTATGGTAGAAAGGTCATCGACTAGGCTATTCTTTGATTGATGCAAGTAGTGGATCGTGTTATCTCAAAACTGGGAGGCTATCTTTTCTAGGTGGCCGTGGAAGGGTAAGAGTTATTCATCTTTCCATCTTCTAAGGACTTGGATAATGATGAGGATAAAATTCTTATAGACATCTAGGCATTGGATTCCTTTCTCGAGAGAGACTTTGAGGCCTACGGTGCATGCCTCATATTTTGTCGTGTTATTGGTGAGGGGAAAATCTATCTTGATGGAAATGGAGTGTGAGAGTCATCAGGGTGATCAGGAGTATCCCAATGTCGTATCCTTTCTTGTTAGCAGCGGCGTCAAAGAAAATTTTCCATCAAAGATTTTCTTGAGAGGTGCAAAGAAAATCTTCATCCAATAATTGAGAGATCCAAATGCCATCTTCTTCTATGGGGTAGTCAGCAAGGTAGTCGGAGATGTCTCTCCCTTTTATGGCTTTATATGTGACACATAAATATCAAAATTCACTGTTAACATCAACCATCAGGCCATTTGGATAAATAGGGATGGTTTCTCAAGTAGCTATTTGATAGGATCATTCGGGATACAAATATAATGGTAAAAGGGAGCATGTACTTCCGTAATTTCTGTATGACCTTGACAAGGGTAACACATGCTTTCTCCAAGGCAGTGTAGTTGACTTCATACACAACCAATTTATGACTGATGTAGTAGATGTCCCTCTATTCTCAGGATTCTTTAAGGTTTTTGGATATCAAAGCCTTAGCATTTATGTCTATTACGGCCAAGTATAGGAGTGGAGGGAGACCAGGCGATAGTGGCATGAGTATCAAATGGAGACGATTATAGGAGTGGAGGGAGACTAGGAACAACTTGATTCAGTCAAAGTCTTCCTAACAAGCTTCATTCCAGACTTTGGTTAAATCCTTTCAAAGAAGTTTGAAGATGGGTTCATAAATAGAAATCAATTGGCTGATGAACCGACTGGTATACTATAATTTTCCCCAAAACCCTCGAAATTCCTTCTCCGTTTGGGGTGGTGGAATCTCGAGTATGGAAGGATATGCTTCAATTCCCTTCTCGTTAATCATCAATTCCAAAAAAATTCCTTTAGTGATGCCGACGACACATTTTTGTGGGCGCATATGATATTGCCGTAGCCGTTCGAAGAATTTCCTAAGAGTAGGAACATAACTTTCCTGAGTCTTAGACTTGATGATCATATCATCCACTTAGACCTCGACCTCTTTGTGTATCAGATTATACAAGATGGTGGTGGAATCCATCTAGTAGGTAACCCATACAGTTTTTAGGACCGAATGGTATAACTATGTAATGTTCCCTAAGGGGTGATGAATGCAATTTTTTCTTGATGATCAAGGTGTATCTTGATTGGATTGTATCCAAAAAACTCGTCAGCTAATGAATTGAGAGTGTTATTGGCCGTAATGTCCATGTTGGTATCGATATTGGGCAATGGGTAATCATCTTTCAAAGAGGCTTTGTTCCCATCCTGGTAGTCAACACACATACGTACTTTTCTTCCTAATTTGAGAACGGGTACGATGTTGGATAGCCATGTGGGATATTCTATCACTTATATGAAGTCTATGTTCTACTATTTGACCACCACCTCTTTAACCTTGAGTGGCCATTTGGTACAAAGATTTTATAGTTTCTATTTGACTAATTTACATTCGGAGAGAGTTGGAATCTCATGTTGAGGTGTTTTAGGATTAATGACAGGTATGTCGCCATAGGACCATGCAAAGATGTCCAAAAATTCCTTCAATATGTTTTTGAGTTGCGTGTACTGATGTTCATTAAGGGTGGAACCTATCCAAATCTCGTGCAGTGGGTTACTAGAACCAAGGTTAATAACAATAGTTTCATCTTTATTAAATTCAATGCGGTTATGTTGTTTATTATAAACCCTATTAAGATCAGTTAATAATTGATCATTTTGAAAATCAACATCAAGAGTTTGATTAGAATTAAGACAATTAATGTAAGGCACAACAAGATACTCAAAATCTTTATTTATTTCATTCTCGGGAAAAAATGTTGAGAACCTCATCAAAGGAGATCTCAGGTACATTGTTATAAAAAAAATTGAGGAACAATAAAAGAGGAGGAAATAGGCTAAACATTGGGTTGCATTTCAGCAGGTGGAACTGGTATATCATTCTAGCTGAGGAGGGGTGCATTATTAGCCCTGCTCAAAGTGGATGGGTTCGACGATGTAGAGCTTGAGTGGACTATGAAGAGTGTCAGACCCAGGATTTGTAGATTGAATGAGCCTTCGGAGTCGCTTCCCTCAAAATCCTCGACAATAGCTATAGCTTTATCCATGAGTGGTCGCACATGATGCTAGGAACTTTCGTCCCATGAGTAGTTATATTGGAAGAATATCTCCATTCCTGGCTTCATCTTCTTGTCCATATGATCATACCATGGTTAGGGAAAGCCACGAAGGAAAAATATTCACCCTCTTTGATGAATCTACTATTTAAGGAATCTCCCAAAATAGTCTTAGTACTTTCTAACCTTTGCTTGAAACGGGTGATGGTTGATAACCCAGACCAGATGGAAGAAAAGCCTTGTTCAGTAATATGGGTTCCAGTATCCCCTGTTGTTATCGTCCCAGCCCCAGTCCGGGAATGTAGTGCATATTCTTGAGCATCTGTATTACATTGACATTTCCGTGAGGGTTATGCTCTGGATGAGCTTTAAGTTTGAACTTTAGTTTCTGATGGAGAGAGGAACATACCCCCTTGATGCTGTGAATCCACGATCGTCCAATAATTAGGTTGAAACAAGCTAGTATGTTGATAACTTGGAACTTGGTAATATGATTGATCGGGTCAACCCTTATTATAAGATTTATGGATCCCATAACCTCTCGACGAGTGTTTTGATAATCATGCACTGTGGTAGAAGTTGGAGAAAGGTCACTTACTTTTAAACCTAGGAAATTGAAGGTTATTAATAGGAAAACATTGAGTTCTAATTTGATGTCGACAAGTAATAGAAGAATTATCTTCCCCATTACTTCAACGAAGATATTGAGAGCATAGTTATGATTATGACCATATTTTGGGATTTTTTCTTTAGATATGGCAAGCAATCTTGTAGAGGTTAAGGACCTGACTAGGTTCACGATTTCTTTTGGAGTGGGGGAATAAAGAACTATGGGCCCGATAAATAATTTTATCAAGGGATTTTGGTGTAATTGGAAAACATGAAGAGTCATCACAAGGTGATATTGGCCTGAATTTTCTTTAACTGGTCAAAGATCTTGCTCTCCTTGATGGTCACTAACAGTATAGGGAGTTCCCCAACAATACCCTTTCCTTTATCCGTTATTAGTGATGGAGGATTTGAAACTCTAGTAGTGCCTTCATATTTTGTCATATGGTTCACAGAGGAGGGGAAGAATAGAAACCCAATTTAATCATTTATCTCGAGATGTACGATCGCTTTGTTGATTTCTCGTAGCATATCTTGAAATGATATCATCCCACATATGATGATTCTCGAAATGATGTTTTATTAGCTTGCTCTTCATCTCGATTATTGATCTCCTTCCCCATTTTGGTGGCACCAATGTCATATTTTCATGAGAAGTCAATGCAATCCACAACCTCAACGGCTTCTTCATATTGATCCTACCACTCAACGAGGAGATGCAAGAGTGAAAGGACCCACCGCCCTTATAGCTTTAAGGCATCGCGTAACTCGAACATACTATAAATCTCATTGGTCTATCAGAACAAGCCTACCATGATCTGAACTATATCATCCAAACTTACTTCATAGATAGGTACCACCCAATTATCGGACTCGCGTTCCCACTTTCGGTCTTCCATAAACAGTGTGCTGAAATTCTGGCAGTCAATGGTCATTTGTATGGGTAATTTTTGCCCAAATTCAAGGAGTTGGTTCAGTACTGTTGGAAATTCCATATATTTCCCCTCGAAATAAGTATGGATTGAAATACATGCTCTTGTAAGAAGTGACAGGGCGGGCCAAAAAAATTGGTAGGGTTTAGGAGAAAATGTGGGCAAACTTTCAGAGGTCTAAGTAAAGATACGAGTATAATGGGTTATTTATTGGGTATAATCTTGGTAGAGGGGTCAAATTCTAAATTTTTTATGGGAAGATGGTATTTGCGTGATTTGGTAGTTGATTATGAGTGGTGTTTGGTTTGGGATTAGCTGGTGGGGAGATGACACCCCGATCAATTAAACCTTGATTTACATTTAGGATATGAAAGCACTGATCAATGGTATGGACAATAGTTTCATGAAAATCACAATGGGCATCTAGTTTGAAATTTTTGGGAAGTGGGTTTGGTAGTGGATGAGGGTCCAAAGGTTTGATGGGATTTCATCTCAATAGGGCTTGTTAGACTTTGGAGAGGGGAGCATAAAGCTCGATGTATTCGTTTCTGACTGGGTTGACACAACTTTTTGGGGCGCAAGAGGTAATAGGCTGTTAGATGTTGTTGATGGTCAAAACTGTAGCAGGCTTCTCATATTTTCTTGGAGTGAACTATCCAGTTACTTTCTGTGGCTCAGCTTATGTCTTGGCAACACTTTCTTCAATCTCTACTCCTGCTTCCTGTAAGGCTTGAAAATATGGGTAATACTATTCTCCCATCATCGCTCGGACATGGGGTAGGAATTTTTTCTTCGCAATACTAACTTTATCCTATTCAGATGGCCGGTTGGTCATGGTGGCCACTTTTTCCCTCCACATGACTATGAAATTGTTGATAGTTTCTCTTGGGTTCTTCTTTACAAGTTCTCAATCACAGCGTGTAACCCGCAATTCCTCGTTGTATTTGTACTGCGACATGAATTCATAGGGAATATCCTCCCAACTATGAATTCAATATTCCTCGAGGGATAGAAACAATCAAATAGCGCGGTCTTTCAAAGTTTGCTAGAACATATGGGCCATTATTTCCTCGAAGGCACTTAGGAGAGTCATGGCTCGGTGATAACTTCAAAGATGAATAACTGGGATCTCACTACCCAAACTTCTCAATGATAGTCATCTTGAAGTTTTTCAAAAATCTTCTTTAGAGTAGGGATACATATGCATGTAATCCTTGTAGTTCTCGAAGATTCGGACTGCGTCAAAAAACTTGTTCAATAGCTTAAGGTCCTCCTTGACCTTGATTAATTCTTCTTCCTTCGGATCGATAGGTACTAGTAGGTTAGCCCCTGGCTAGGTAAGATTCGGTATAAGGAAATGGGTTGGTGATGGCCTATTGGCAGAAGGGGCACGTGGAGTGTGCTGATATTATTTCAGAAGCCAAATAGGCTCAGGTGCGGGAGTACTAATAATGTGAGGGAAGAGGAACTTAGGTTCTTTAATTATAGGGACTATATTTAACTACGTCTCTTGAACCTCAATTTGAAGGTTTTCAATCTTGGTGGTAAGTTGTACTAGGACTGTCATCAAATCGGGCTACACATTCGGTACTTGGTCTGCATTCTCCATGGAGAGTTGGTGAAGCTAGATTCTGAACTTGGAGGAAGTAGCGGGAGAAATAACAGTGCTTCGGGCGATTCAACAGAAGACTAAATCCAATAGGCTGCCAGGCCAAGGGCCAGGTATGTGATGGACCTGAGAATAAAAGTGATTCGAATTTATTTTTTTGAAAAGGGAAAAGGAAGAATTATTTTTAATGGAAAAGAGGAAAATGTTTTTGACATATTTTTTAGAAAGGGGAGAACAAAATGTTTTTGGTATTTGTGAAAAAAGAGGGGGAAAAATATTTTTGACACTATTAGTAAAGAAGGAGGGAAAATGAGAGAAGAGTCTCAGCGTGATCATTATTATGTTGATGTTTTCACTTGTATTAGGTTTACCTAAATGCAAAATGAAATGCCTAATGGGACTCGGACCTGGGAAAAGTTGGGTTTGAAAAATATTTAAAACATGGTTTGACTTGTTGCCAGGCTCATGGACAGGCTCCCATTTTAGATAGAGAAAAAATCGTGCCAAAATTTGGGCGGTGCGCTGACCCGGTATTTCGATAGAGTTTTGGGTAGTAATAGACAAACTAAATATGAGTGTCCTAGATTTGACACTTATATGAGGGTGTGCATTTATTGGGCTAGTGGAAAGGTTACCCAATTTGGCACAACTTTTAGAATATACTTATTGCTTTTGAAGGCAACTAGCACATGTGGACAAGCAATTTTATATACCGAAGTGTACATGAATTGCCTAACTATATACCTAGGGTGACAGTACGTGTGAGATCAAATTCGATATACTCGACAAAGCCCTTCTATATACCCCCCGTCGTGAGTTCGGTCAAATGGTACAATGCGGGGGGAACTCTTCAATATACATCGAAGGTACTCTGCCAATGGAAGGTGAGAGTCATACTGCTTAGTCTAAGTGCGACCTGCCAGACTAGCACCCACAACAAAGTGATCCCCAAGTATAGGAATTTTTTTTCAATATAGAAATGGTCTTGGTGATGTAGTGTGCGAAATGCATGATTATTTATTAGTACATTATGGAGATTATTTTATTTGGCGTGATGAGCACTATACTAACAAGGAGGAATGCACAAGTACAAAGTATGGATATTATACTAACCATGGATATGTGAATGATGTGAGAATATCTATATGTGAGTGTGTGATTGATAATTTAAGCATGGATGAACTATAAGTGGGGTGGGATAGGTGTAAGTGAGCATGGACATATACAAGTGTGGTAAGTGGAGTTGTGTGCTAGTGACACCTAAGCATGGATATTCAAAGTTGGTGAAGCATGTGAGTATAAATGAAGCTATATACACATGTAGGTAGTGTAAGTTTTACATGGAGAGTATATATAAGTGTTTTAAGTGAAAAGTAGGTTAGAGATGATATAGGCATGAGGTAGATATATACAAGAAATAATAAAGGAGAAAAATGGAGCATACATGTCGGTGCATACGCACACAAGCGGAAAATGATAACACTCATGCAAATAGAGTGTATCCCTCTTAAGTCTGTCCCCAACGAAATAGACACTATGGCCATCTCGAAATCTTATCGATTTTTTCTCGAGGCACTATTGCGTGGGATAAAGAGGGAGAGATAAAGGTCCCGCGCTCCATGCTACATCGTGGGGTTGTTCGGCCATCGTCGGTTTGGGGGTGATGTAAAGAGTTAGAGTCGCCAACCTATTTTACACAAAACAGTCAAAAGAACATTTCTCCACCTTGAGAGAGCGTCATCAAAGACAAACTGATGCTTGCGAAACAAATAGTTCAGAGGTTCGAGGGCTATGTTACGAAATGGGAAGGTGTTAGGCGCCCATATAACCCTTTCGTTCTCTCACTATTGCCCTTAATTTCTCCATGAAGTGTGTGCGCATGTTTATGTAAGTGGATATCAGAAAATTTTTAATCGCATAATGGAAATTATGGAATGATGTCATCCATAGAATTGTTCCCAAAATAATAATTAAAAAATACGATGTGTGCACTTATTGAGATATTAATCTTTATGAGAAAACAAGAAAATATATTAAATAAGATGCAAGTATGAATCACAAGTATGATATATATATATATATATATATATATATATATATATATATATATATATGAATAATAAGAACATATAAAAATTGGACTCAATATATGGATAAGGTAGGCAAAAGATGAACATATAAAAATTGGACTCAAGTCTCGGGTGTTTACCTGAAATGCCTATGTAGCCTATCAAGGTATGAAGGTCCACATATTTCACATGCGGCATGAGGGTGGGGTTTATCCCATAGATTCAAAGGGGAGTTTATTATTGTTGATACTAAAAATTATCCTGTTATGTGAACCAATCGTATACTGACACATGCAATATAGCAAAAGAATAAACATGATCAACAGGGATGAAATACCGACCTATTGAGGGAGGCCACCAACCTATCATTGAAGCCCGACCAACACTAGGGAGACCGACCACCAACACTAGGGATACCGACCAACAATGACAGTAAAATGCTAAGAGTTGTATACATAAATGATTCTACATATGTAAATGTCTACGATATAAAGACATTACATCCTTTGATATTTCAGCACTTGTACACTCCGTGGGAGATATAAATACATTGTAAACCCTACATCCAAGGGGGAAACGAAACAAGAGGCAATTGAACAAATCCAAAAGAAACATACCACAGTGGGCCCTCTTCCTTTAAGCCAAACCAGTTTTAAAATATTTTGTCTCTTTTACTCATATTTATCTATGATAAATTAATTAGCCTAGTCTAGTTTTTCGCATTAACAAATTGGCTTAGTCTATGGGAACGACATTTCTAATTGATCTAACCCATTCAAACATCTAAATGGATGATATTATTGAATCAAGTCTCACGAACGAAAGCATTCCTTATGCCCCTTCGGCCCCTCTATCTGCAAATGATTTAATTGAAATTCTAGCCAGTTTTGCAAGAGGCCAAGAGGCTATGCAAGATACTATCAGGCAACTTGCACAAAGACTTCAAGCCGAGGAACCTACCCTATCTGTTCAGTGAAATATGACACCACCTCCACTAAGAGGTGGTCAACACAGATAATCAATGATGACAAGGGATGTATCTTACCATCTAAGGTCGAATTCATTGCTCAGGACATCAAAATCTTTCCATACACAATCTTATTCTCAAAAAAGGCAAAGGGCCTTAGAGAGATTAAGTCGTGCTTCTCCCTTCGATCCTTTGGGACCCAGGAGGAACAAAAATATTTGTAGGTAAATGTCAGGTAACACCCGCCGATGATTTGATCAAAGGGAAGGCACAACCTAATCTAGATAAAATGCCCGATGAAATACTGTTCAGACCGAATAACAAATTCGGGAAGAAATCTCAACAAATAACAAGGTTTCAACTCATAAATATGGTGTTGGAAACGATGCATGGAAGGGATCCATACAGATATTGGAGGACAAATTAGGAGAAATGGTGAAGTCTGAAAACCCACTGCAAAGAAGTTTTGTAAAAGGGTCTCCGTTTGTGCAGGCAATTGTGGACTTCCCAACTCGATCGAAGTTTAAGGATCTAGTAATAACACCCAAATATGATGGAAAAATGGACCCACTTCTTCACATATAACAATATCAAGCGATTGCTGACATTTATGCCGTGTCCGATGAAATGAGGTATAGAGCATTTTCTTGAACTTTTACTGCATCTGCCCAAATCAAGTATAATAGTTTTCCTTGGGGAAAAATTTATATCTTCGGCCAACTGGCCGAGCTTTTCATTACCAATTTTTTCTTTGTAGGAAAACCTATGAAAAGGGTGGCACACTTGCTTAGTGTGATACAGAAAGAAGGAAAAAGCACCAGAGATTACATCACTCATTTTAATAATGAGAAACTTGTAGTTGTTGATTATGAGGAAAAGACTACAATAATAACCCTTATGAGTGACGAATCCCCGAGAAACTGTATTACACTCTTGCTAAGGACCCTCCGAAGAAAATAACAGAATTGATGGCTAAAGCAATAAAGATCACGAATGCTGAGGAAGCAATGGTAGCCAGGCATAGCTCGGGCACAAAAGTTGATGGAAAAAATGATAAGAAATATTATAAAGTCCCCAAAGAGTATAGGGAGTCAAAAGAAAAAGGAGTTTTGGAGCTACTCAAGAAGTACAATAGTTATACTCCATTAACCATGGATATTCACTACGGGTTGGAAGAAATCAAGAATAATAAATATATGCATTGGCTTGATAAGTTGAGAAGTTCCCCGACCAAAAGGGATAAGAGTAAGTATAGTTAATTCCAAAGGGATCATGGTCATACGATGGAGTGTTGCATAACTCTTCAAAATGAGATTAAAACTATCATCCGATGAGAAAAGTTGAATCAGTATGTTGATCGATAGAACAATGAAGGAATTTGGTGTAGATCAAAATCTCCTTGAAAGCTGAGAGAAGAGAAGAAAAGAACTCATGAAGATGACCAGGGTGATGATCCCGATCTCCCTAAAAAACCTCGACAACTCATGAAGAAAATATCCTTGTATCAGTTTTAGTTCTTTCGATTGCCAAATGATTACAGGTGGAGATACAGGAAGAGGATATCATACAACATAATGAAAAGCTTACCTCAATGAGGCACAGGCTTTCTTGTACATACAGAGGATCAACCTTGCCGAGGAAGATTGACTAAGGAAGTTTAACAAAGACAAACCGACAATTGGTTTCTCTAAAAATCATCTCTCGAGGGTACTGTATCCTAACGACGACCCACTAGTAATCAAAGTCAGAAAGGAAGAAATCATTGTCTCTAGAGTACTAGTAGATAATAGCAGCTCGACGAATATCATGTTTTATCCTTAATTCAGTAACTTGGATTTTAAACTCAGCCAATTAGATACCTAATATCGACCATTAACATGCTTTGCAGGTGAGAAAGTCTTTCCTTTGGGAACCATTACGATGGAGGTGATGATCGACACATGGCCAACTTACCGAACAGAGAAGATATGTTTCTTTGTAATGGTTAAAAACGTACATTCAGCTTATAATATAATCACGGGAAGATTAGGGATAAAGAAGTTTTTGGCACTACCATCTGCAGTCCATCAGTGTTTAAAATTCCCTAATAATTTTAGTGTGGGAATTGTGAAAGGTGATCCGAAAGTAGGTCGGTAGTGTTACTACTCTTCTTCCGAGAAAGAAAATTTAGAAGAAATAAAGAAGAAAACCACTACCTACCAAGTGGATACTTTTGAGCTTGATGAAGAATCTGAGGCTAAAACCTTAGACCCAAGGGATGAAATAAAGCTGGTAAAGGGAAAGATTGTGGAAGCAACTGAAACCATTATGCTAGACGAGGACAAACCGGAGTGCATCATTTCGATAGGGACAACACTGGATCATATTCCTAAACAGTAACTGGTAAGCTTCCTTAGGTAGAGAAAGCATGTGTTTTCCTGGAGTCATGAAGATATGCTAAGGATAGATCCCAATTTCCTTTACCATGAGCTTAACATAAACAAATAAGTTAAACCAATAAAGCAAAGATAAAGAGTATTCAGCCCTGAGAAGAACCAATCAATAAAAAAAGAAGTCAAAAAGCTTCAAAATGAAGTTTTTATTAATGAAGTAAAATATCCAGATTGGTTGGCCAATGTAGTTATGGTCAAAAAGAAAAACAACAAGTGGAGAATGTGTGTAGATTTCACAGATCTCAATAATGCATGCCCAAGGGATGGCTTTCCTTTTCCCTGAATAGATCAACTCGTGAATGCTACATCAGGACATGAACTAATCAACTTTATGGATGCTTATTCTGGTTGTAACCAAATAAAAATAAAGCCTAAAAATAGGGAAAAAACTTATTTCACCACTCCCCGAGGAACATATTGTTATAATATTATGCCTTTTGGTTAGAAAAATGCAGGTGCTACATATCAAAGGCTAGTCAATAAGGTTTTTAAAGAGAAAATAAGCAAGAATATGGAAGTTTACTGAAATGATATGCTTACAAAGATCCAAAAGGTGGCTGAACACATCTCCGACCTCATCGAAACTTTTGATCAACTTGAGAAGCATTAGATGAGGTTTAATCCGACCAAGTGCATTTTTGAAGTGAAAGAAGGAATGTTCCTCTAATATATAGTAAATAAAAGGGGAATTGAAGAAAATCCAAATAAGATCAAGGCATTCATTGATATGCAATCCCTAACCTACAAGAAAGATGTGCAAAGGCTAACTAGACGGGTAGCAGCACTAAACAGATTCGTGTCCCGAGCTATAAATTGGTGCCTGCCATTCTTCAAGGTACTTTAAAAAAGTTTTGAAGGGAACGAAGAATGTGGAAAATATCTTATGGAGTTGAAAAAGTATTTAGGGTGACATCGATTGCTCTCCCGACCAATCACGGGTGAGAAATTGTACCTATACTTAGCTGTTTGTGAGTCTGCCGTGAGTTATGCATTGATCCGAGAAGAGAATGGAGTTCAAAATCCTGTCTACTATACCAGTAAGGCTTTTTGAGGAGAAAAAATTAGGTACCCTCATTTGGAGAAATTTGCATTGGCATTGATTGAAGCATCCAAACGTATGAAACCTTATTTCCCAGCCCATACAATCGTAGTTTACACTGATATGCCTCTAAAGTAAGGTTTGCATAAATTGGAGAAATCTGGTAGATTAATATATTGGGATATGGAATTTAGGGAATATGATATCGTGTATGGACCAAGGTCTTCTTTGAAAGGCCAAGCAGTGGCATATTTCATAGCTGAGTTCATTTATTCTAAGGTCCCCAAGCAATAAAGTGAATAGGTAGAATAAGAATCAGAAGGAAGTGATGTTAATAAGAAAGCTCCCGAAGAACTTTTAATGAAAGAAGTGATTACTGGACCTACCAGATTCCTCTTCCCAAACATAGGAAATTATTAGGAAATATGAAGAAGCAAAGGGAAAAATACTCCACTATGGGAGTTTAACAAACCAAGCATACGACAACAACGCCCCAGTATGGAATTTATATGTTGATGGGTCATCTTGTGCAACCAACAGTGGATAAGGTATAATACTTAACACTCCTAATAGTATTGATATTGAGTATGCCCTACATTTTCAATTTCAAGCTTCCAACAATGAATCAGAGTATGAAGCCCTTATTGCGGGCTTAAGTTTAGCCCAATCAATGAGTGATGAGTAAGTTGTAGCACACAATGACTCTCAGTTGGTGGTGAACCAAATACTGGGTTTATATGGAGCTAAAGGACAATTACTAGCCATGTATCTATCCAAGTCGATGGAAGTAATTGCAAAATTACCAGCTGTTCGGATGCATAAAATCCTAAGGTTGGAGAATGCCCGAGCTGATGCCCTTGCTCGGATAGCCTTACCTACTAGAACTGAACTCCAACGAACTATCCTTATTGAGATTTTGGCCAATTGGAGCATATATGAAGATCTGATGATCAATTTTATTTCCATAAACACAATGTGGCCCTGGATGGACCCCATCAGAGCATATATTAAAGAGGGAACTCTACTAATAGATATGGTGGAAGTAAAGAAGTTGAAGTATAAAGCATCTTGGTATGTACTAAATAAAGGTATTTTGTATAGGATAAGACTAACCGTCAACTTGCAACGCTGTGTGCATCCATCGGAGGATCAAGACCTAATTCACGGGGTGGATGGAGGATCATGTGGAGATGACTTAGCAGGGAGAAAACTTCTGAAGAGGATAAGTGCACAAGGATATTACTGGCCAACAATGCAAAAAGGTTGTGCAACCTTTGCCAAGAAGTGTGATAAATGTCAAAGATTCTCCACCATTCAAAAAACTCCACATGTTGATCTCATTATAATCACTTCACCATGGCCATTTTCTATGTGGGGTATAGACTTGGTCGGACCACTATGATAACGTGACTTTTGCGTATGTCGTTGTTGAAAGCCAAGTTAGTCGAAATCCTTGAATTACCTACACAATATAAAAATCTAAAGTGTAGAGGTAAGTAAGGGTATCAATACACTTCATATGGAGTAAGCTAGAGACAAATTCAATTGTAATTCACTTTTTATTTTCTTTTTGTGCTTTTTCAATATTAAAACAATAGGGTGAGGTGATGATTTAAACTAAACTAAACTAAATGAAAATAACTAACTAGAAAGTGACTAAAATGAAAACAAAGTCTAACACTAAAATAAAAGATAAAGTGAGGTAAATAATTGTGAGAACAATCAAGGAGTGGGATTACACCACAAATTTTAGCTATTCTAATTAATTAATTTAATTAATTGAATTCTCCCAAATTAATATCAAAACTACAAATCAACTCTCATTGCAAATGTAATTTTAATAATAACATTTTAGAATATTAAGTTTAACACCCCACAACTCTTGAAAAATAGATCTACACTCCTTTTAATTAATCACCCGCTAGGATCAAGCAATTAAAATTTATGTCAATCTTAGAAAATAAATTTAGACTTGAAATTCAAGTTATAATACCCCACTTAAGAAACCCCTATCTCTAGTTCGAATCTAAAATGGGTATTATAATTATAATTTCGATTTTCTCTCGAAAATTATTTTCCCTCTCTCGAGGGGTAAATATAAGGGTGAGGGATCAAAATTAACATTCAAAGGGATTTTTTAAGTAATTAAACTAATTAAAATAAAACAACATCAAATAAGAGTTTTATCCCACCCCTTGAAAGGGGATTTAGCCTAACATGGTATAAGATATGACAAATTAATAATCAAAGGCATATATAATAAAAGAGTAGAGAAAGAGAACAAATCTTCAACAAGTCTCCTTGAAATTGAAAATTTGAACTCTATCATCTTCCATTCAATTCAATTACTCACAATTAATTCTCAACAAATATCTAAAAAATAAAAGGAAAAACTATTTACAAATTGGTGTTTATCTCTCTATAATTCTCTCTCTAAAAATTCTTATCTAAAAGACCTTCTCTTGATTGGGGTCTTCATCTTCTTTTTATACAAGGCATAGAACATGGGGGTTAATTTGGGTAATTGGTTTAAGTGTGCATGTGGTTTGGGTGTGTCATGTGGGTAGTGAGGTGAGAGAATAAAATCTGATATTGTTATAAGGGTATTTTTGGAAAGTGGGTTAAAAAGGGGATTTGAGGGTATTTGGGTAAAATGGGTTTCATTTGGCACATGGAGTTTTGTTTTAATTTTTGGTTTGGCTTTGGTTTGTGTTTTATGCAGGTGAAGAAAATCGTGCAAGGGTTTGGAGCAAAAGGAAAATGGGTTTGAGATGAGATGGGTTTTGTTGAATGGTTGGACATGGGTTTCTGTCTGGCGGGTTGGAGAAGGGTGGTTCTGGACATGGGGTTAAGGTAGCGCCGGTAGGGATGAGTTTTGGGGAATGGGGCGCTCGAGTTGAGCAGCTCCACTCGGACTGGGCGAGGGGCGATCGGAGATGGTCTCGGCTGGGATTTCGCCGGAGGTAGGAGGGTAAGGGGCTGGAAATGGAAAGGCATACCGCCGGAGTGGAGGTCGTCGAACGGGGCAGTGGTCGTGGGGGACGCTGGCCGACAATGGTGGCGAACGCGTTCGTGCCGGACTTTGGCGGTAGGGGTTGTGGTCGGCGATGGCAGGTTAGGCGGTAGGGTCGGTGCTGGTAAGGGGGTTCCGGGTTTAGTCGTCGGCAATGGTTCAGGCGGGTTCCGACGTCGGGTATTTGAGTGGATGAGGAGAGAGAGAAGAGGGAGTGCAGGTTGGTGTCGAAATGGGGATCGACGTGGAGGGGTCGGAATGGTGAGGTCGGCGTCAGTTTCAGGGATGGGACAAGGGGTTTTGGTTTGTCAACGCCAGAGGTGGGTATTAATGGAGGAGAGAGAAAGATTGGGTATGGTGGTTTTGGATGAGAGAGAAGATGGGTGTAGGGAAGAAGACGAAGGGAGTGATTAGAGTATGGTGAGGTTGTAGGTTAGTAGTATGAGGGTGAGGTGAGTGTTTGGGGTGTTGGATAATGTGTAGGTGGGGTTGTGTGTGTGTGTTTAATTTGAACCTAAATAAAAATAATACTAAAAAAAATAAAAACTAATAAAACTAAAAATCTAAAATAAAAATCCTACTTCTAATAATAAAATAAAGACTCAAATTATAAATGAAAGAAAAAAAAAATAAGGTCTAATAAAATTAAAATTAAAATCTTAAATAAATATAAAATTAAATAAAATTAATAAATGAAATTCTAAAAAAATCTACTCCTAATAAAAATAAAACTAATAACTAATAATAATAAAGATGAAATAAAAATATACTAATAAAATCTAAAAATAGTAAATAAAATCTAAAAATCCTAAATAAATCAAAAATAAATCCTAAAAATAAAAATAACTCAAACTAAAAATCTAAAAAATAATAAAAAGGGCACAAACTAACACACACGGGTTTCGGGGTAGGTTTAGGCTAGGTTAGGATAGGCTAGGGTTATGGGATAAGGGAATCAACTCCATTTTAACTGCAAATTGCTCTGAAATATAGCTTTTGATACCGCAACTGCAATTAAGCCTGCATAATTAACATTTAAGCACATAAGATCCATATTGTCGAGAATTAGCAACTAAAGTACGTTTATTCGGGGTATAAATTGTACAGTTTTGGATGCTTATCACACTACCGACCACCCGAGGAAGATTCAAGTACTTGGTCATCACAGTGGATTATTTTACAAAATGGGTTGAGGCATAGCCCTTGACATACATGCCTTATGAAAAGGTGTATCAGTTCATATGGAAAAATATCATATGTAGGTATGGGTTGCCTAATGCTTTCATTATCGACCATGGAACACAATTTGACAATGATGAATTCATAACTTACTGTGCCCAATCCAATATTTAACAATTCCATTCGGCGCTAGGACATCCTCAGAGTAATGGCCAAACTGAAGTTACGAACATTGCTTTGCTTAAAGGGTTGAAGAAAAGTCTTGATGATGCGAAGGGAAACTCGATAAATGAGATACATTCTGTCTTGTGGGCATACCGAACAACCCCGAGAACAGAAACTGGAGAATCCCCATATATGTTAGGATTTGGGACTAAAGTTGTCATAGCCACCGAGATGGGTTTACTATCCTTTAGAGTTTTAAATTTAACTCTCCTGTAAGTGACCTAATAAGAAGGTTAGATCTAGATATGCTGGAAGAAGTAAGAGAAGATGTTGCCTTGAGAAATGAAGCCTACCAACAAAGAAGAACCTATTTTTACAATAAAAGGATGAAGCCAATTAACTTGAAGGAAGGAGATTATGTGCTGAAGAAAGTACTGCAGAAAAATAATAAGCTTAAAGATAATTAGCATGGGCCATACCTTATTTCAGCAGTCATCCAACCTGGAACTTATCGAATTAAAACCTTAGAAGACGAAGAATTCAAAAACTCATGGCATGAAGAGAATCTAAAAAAATATTACTAATGATCTTGTAATCAATTTGAAATTACTTTCAGTATTAATAAAATCATCAGTTATTTCAATTTTTGTTGTGGATTTTTTTGGGAAGTACTAGTGCTATGCACTACTATAGCCAATATTGATCGCTGATACACAAAGTCCAAGTCAAAATTGATCGCTAATACACAAAGTCCAAGTCAACAGGATGCTATGTCCTCAAGAAACTTGGTCCATAAATATAAGGATAAAATAAGATCATTATCATACTGGGACAAGTGCAGGAAGAACACTGCAAAGATTACTTAAGAGGAATGTAAGCACATCTTCCACATACGCCTAGTCACACCACTGGTATCTGATGCAAAACCTAACACTTGGGTGCATTAGTAAAACTTTTTGAGACACATGGGTAACTATCTCCAAAATTATATTTTAATCTAAGTATGCTAGTAGAACCTATGTGTTCATCTAACTAGCTCAAAATTGAGATATTAATCTAAGTATGCTAGTAGAACATCTGGATTCATTGGAAATTGATACTCAATTTATATTTTAATCTCAGTGTATCAATAGAAGTAACGACAAAGAAAGGATTAATCTTACACATTCACACAAGATAAATTGATTAAATTTCCACTTCATTAAATTGAATTAATGGCATAACTGTGTTAACAAAATGTAATACCCCGTAATTTTAATGACTTTTAAAATGGGTTATATTTTAAATTAAGGGATTAATTGGATTTTATTACAAAATTAATTCATTTGGGTTTTATCCGAATTGTGGATATTAAAATGAATGATTCTGAATATTACTTAAAGATATTTAGGTAATATATGAATGTGATGTTATTGATATTGTCGTGAGTTATTAATTCAGTAATTTGAATTTTTAGTCGGACGCGGTATGGAACGTGTCGGGACAAATTTGTTAAATTAAAAAGAAAACTTATTTTTATCAACCTTATAGTCATTTCGAGTGCGTCTTTGCGCCTAGAAGGGTTGAAATAGTCAGAAAAGTCTATTTGGATGTTGGTTTTGGGTCTAGGGTCATTTGAAAATGCAAAGACAACCAAAAAGGGCATTTGGGTCATTTTTAAAGGGGTGGTGAATAGTGATTTTGAATTTTGTCCTATTATAAATATTTGGAGATTAGTTGTACGTGGGTTCATTCATCTCTTATACACAAAATTGATAGGTCACCTTTTGAGAGAGAGTGAAAGGTTGCTTGGGAGAAGAGAAACTTGCTTGGAAAGGAGGAGAACCAAGGGCCAAAGGTCACCACCACCAACCACCACCGAAAGTTGACCGGAGAAGGGGAGAACCACCTGTGTTACACAACCCCAAAGGATCACATCTTCATTAGAGGAAAGTATTTGATAATTGCAATCTAGTTAGTATATTGTCCATGTTAGGATAGTTATTAAAAAGATGAGATTTTACATGTTTGGAAGATAAAGATAGAGTTGTTAATTGATTTCTGAAAAATGGAAATATATAGGAATCAAACTCGTGTTGTAGGTAGATAGTAATCCACGAAATAATCATCACTTTGTTGAAGAAATTCTGAGAATCATTGGTTTATTCTTGAAGTTATCATGTAGAAAATTTTCTAGAAATATAGGATGAATATATGCTTTTTATTCAAACTCTTGATGATTCTAGGATTTTTAGAGCATTAGAAATCATTTACATATGTTGCTATATCATGTAGTAAGGATTATAAGGAATTTGGTTTGTTAATATGAAGGTTAAAATGATCAAAAGTTATGAAACCCGTAGTATAAGAATTGCAGAAATCTGGGCTGTTATCTGGGCGATCGATTGATCGACCCCCTACCTTCGATCGATCGACCTCCCCAGAATTCATGATGTTGTTTCTTTTTAATGCTTGTTCTTATCCCAAACCTTTTGTAAATCGTTGTTTACTATTAATTGGATATAATGGGACTTTGAAAAGATCAGTAAGACCTAGATAAGAATCGAATTAATGTGATTGGGATTTAATTGATTAGAATTATAATAATTAAATTGAAAGAAATTTCGGTTGCTAGATTCATGTGTTGGATTCTAATTTGTATGCATGAGGATTAAGGATAGGTCTAGTGGGAAAAATTTAATAAATCATCGGGTAGCCTTAGGGTTACAAGAAGATTTAATCCTAGGTGATAGAAGATGTGTTTATAAGAGATTAGAAACAATCGGTTATAACCCTAATTAAAGGAGAGTTTTATTCGTAGTAATTAGGGAGATAAGATGATATGGACCAGTAGGATATTAGTGATTTATTACTGAATAAATATATGAGGAAAACCTATTTAAACCTTGAGTAATGAGTGAGACTCTGGAATCATTAAATTAAGGAAGTAAAGTCATAATATTTTAATACGTAGGATTTAACAGATATAATGCTACGTATGGGAACTATATTAGGGTAGTGTGAGTACCTTGTTGATATTATATTTATATAGGTAGATGATAATGCCTATTTGATTGATTGATGATTTATGTGTTTGACATACCTAGCTTACTTGCTATCGATGGGAGGTTTGCGCATGAGGGCAGTCATATCCTGATGAATCCATGGGATTTTTTATTTGTCGCTCGAGAACATAGGTCTATGAAAGACTTATCGGGGAGTTGATAACTCCGTTGACTATGGAAACGTAGGTATGTGCATGATCCGTGGGTATGAGAACTCTGTTCGTCTCCAATTTTTGTTTTGATTTTTGTGGTTCGAGGAATCCTTACCGAGCCTTTAGTCCCCTATTTGGCGACCAGCGATACAGGGACGTGATAGCAAAGTAATGCATGCATCGAAGTTGTGTCTCAGGGTGCCGTATTATATATGTATATGTATAATGAATTAAATGTATGTATATATAGTGGTTAGATCAATCTACCGTGTGACAATTGTAGATAACGGGGAATAAAGAAAAAGAATTGAATTAAGTTAATGAATATTTGTTGTAAAAGATTAATTCATATTAATGAGAAACATATATGAACGATTATACTACGTATGGTATGGGACATATGGGGTTATGATATGGGATGGAATCATATTATGGAAACTATTTAGGAGGAACCATTAACTAGGAGGTTAATAGGAAATGTTAAGCGTGCACTCTAGATGAGTGGTGAGAATATCAAGTGAGAGTCGGGATACTAACATGTACATAATAAATGCTTTATTGCACTTGTTAAATACTTGCTGTTATAAAAACTATTTTCACATCGGGATCTGACCCGTTTCCTTGCATATTATCTTTTCTATTGTATCTTCTATATCAGGTGTCCAGCAGCAGGGATGCCAACCTTAGAGAATTATGATGAGATATGGAGTTATGGAGTATTGTTTAGATGCCTACCTTCATTTGATTCACAATATTCTTTTGTTTAGGGCATGTCGCCCAAAGGAACTCAATTATCTCTTTTCTATCTGAGTCATATACTCTTGTATTCGTGTCATTTTAATACTTTTATTGTTGTTGGGATTATTGTATTGGATTATTATTTGGGAATGTTTATTCCAATTGCATTTAAATTCTTTTGTGTTATCTGTTCGGTTATAAGTGTTGTAGAATAATGTGTGAAGTGTTATTCGTAAACTAAAAATGATTTTTGTTGAATTAAAATTTGGAAAGTTTTTAACACCAGCTTAATTGGATATTGGGTGAGTTGTAAATGTTTTCGACAGTGATGCTAAGAATGAGCAAACTGTATATTCTATTTTAATTTGGTATTGGACTAGCCACTCGGTATTTAATTAGGCGGGGTGTTACACAAAATAAAGTACAAAGTTTCATTCTACAAGTCGTTTCCCTTCAACTTCGGAAACATGATTCATTTTAGCAGGAGGATCATCTAAAGTGTAAGGAGAATTAATGAAGTTAAAATCCTGAAGCATTCTGGTATTACAGCTACTGGGACAATCAAGCAGGTGAGGAGGTTGGACGATCTCTAATTCATCATGAAGCTCATAATCTCCCAGGTACTTTGACATCAAGCATTGAGTAATACTTTGGACAAGAATCCAATTAACATCTTATTTAAAAGGGGGATCATCAAGGTCAAGCAGTCCTGGATCATACTAGTCCCACAATTGGTTGTTTTATTCCACCTTCATCACTGTCAAAGTATTCATCCAACCCCATTTATAGCTCTCATTATTAACCTATTGAAGCATGTCCTCATGATGTCGCAGATCTTCATTGTACCCTTCCATCCAGATTTCCCTAGTTATTTGTGGAATTGAAAGGTCAATCTCTCCACCTGGTGATGCAGTTTATTCAACACTCCATCCTTAGCTTATAATTGAGAATATTGAGTGGATAGTTGCTCAAACAAGGCCTGTAGCTTCTGGGACATCTCAGCAATGGATTCATTTTTGGCATTTAATTGTGCAACTTAATTAGTAAGGTTCTGTTGGGTTCTAATTTCCTCTTTAGTATCTCGAACAAGTTTGACTCTAGCTGGGGAAGATGAAGAAGGAGGTTTTGATTTACTCAGGGCTTTGAACTCCTCATTTAACCTTTCATTCTCACCCTCTAAGAATGAATGAAGTTGATCCATAGTAGCATAAGTAATAGTGGATCACTTCAAGGAAGTAAGTTAATCTCTCAAACTGTTGTTCTCTTCCTCTAAGAAGTTGGCAATGGCCCTTGATCCTTCACTTGATGCTTAAGCAATAATTCTTCCTTTTAAAAATGGGAGGAAAATTTATCCAACTTTTTCTCAAAGCCCCAAACTTCATTCAGGGCCAAAAATTTTTCTCATAATCCTCATGCAAATGTGCCTTACCTTCCTTGTGATCCTCCTATATCTCTTCAATCATTTCTTAGTAGGAAACGTTATGGCCACTGCGCAATCAAGAAGATACTTTATATGAACATAGGACTCGTTGACTTTACCGGATACCCCTTCCTCGAGCAACTTCAGTAGGTCGAACTCAGTCAGAGGTAAGTGACCAAATTTAAAATTCTCATTACCCCTCTGGAGTAGCTCAGAGTCAGTAGATGAGAAATATTATAATTTATCCATAAACTATTAAGAAGAAGAAAATCATCAATCAACAAGATGAAGAATATGGAAAAATAAGAGAAGAAGAATAAAAACATTTCTATTTTCATTGATAAAAACGGAAGTTACGGGTACATATTCAAAAAGAAAAAGAAAAAAGTACAATAACTGAAAAAGGGAAACAAAAAGCAACTCAGATCTACACCTTCTTCTTATCTGCCTCACTATCAGCTGAAGTAAAAGCATGGGCAGAAGGAGGAGGAGGATTAACTGTGGAGTGGGCTGAAGAATCAACATCCTGGTGCTGATCGGCAAACTCCATCACCATAAGGGTTCAATGGAACCCCCATAATCATCAACTTCCTCGTCCATGTTTGGAGGGGCCCCAGGATAATATCACAAGAATAGCTCAGAGTCTTTTGGAGTGCCAACCTCTACCAGAGTAGCTGACCAGCCATCCTTAAAGAATTTTTTCTTCGTAAACTCAATTTATGAAAAAGCTGCTCCAATGGCCCTATCCCAACCTCTATTGAAGATAACCTCCCCATGCTTAGTCCTTTTCACCTTCTCAACATCCAAATCCTTCTATAGCTGGGCAGTCTTGACTTTCTCAGCATATAAGTTTTTCTGTAACTGATCAGCTAGATCCTGAGCAATTTTAGCCGCTCCTTCAGTAGTTTTTACCTTCTACTCCCATTTCTTCTCTTCATTTGATAGAAGCTATCAAAGCCTCATCTTTCTCCAACATGTTGTTGAAATCAATGAGGAACTGCACAAAGATAACAAGGAAATTCAGTATTATGAAGAACAAATAGAGAGATAAATAAATAAAGAAGGTTAAAGAAAATACCAGAGTAAGGCTTTGAGCAGCCTTGTCAGAAATTTTGGAACGAGGCAGTGTAGCTTCAACACCCTTGTGGTATGGTAAAGTCCTAGTCTTTATTAGTTGTCTTACCAATTTAGGGCAAAAGACCACTGGAGAGGAAAAAGAAGATATATCAACTAACTCTCGCTGGCGAGGAAGGGTAGAAGAACCTTCAGCTAGTTCAGAAGGAAGCCCTTTCCTTATTCTTTTTAAGGGGCTCTCTTCAACTTTCTTAGCTGGGGGTTTCTTCCCAGTTTTATCTTTATTTTTCACCCCCTCATCATCTTATTTCGAAGGGGCATTGGAATCTATATCTCCCAAAATGTTGGAAAATTTCATTTTTCCCATAATAGCGGTAAGAGGTAAGTTTGAATCCAAGGAAGATAGGGAGTGAGCAGCAAGATCACTGCCGCCAGATGCAGCAGCTAAGGAGGTGGAAAGAGGTTCCTATTCATGTTCAATTACAGGGGAAGGAGTGGCTATTGGGGGATGAGCAATAAAGGAGAAAATCATATTCTTGTACTACAATAAATAGGATGTAGACCTAATGTGCTCCTCGCTAATCCTCTGATGAAGACCCCAAATGAATTTTAACTCCTTGAGGTTCACTTCACTCTCATTTGGTCATCTTCTCTTCTGATCAACTGTAATAAAAATTTACAGAGAAACAATTAGTATTACATTAAAACAAGTATGTACATGGAAAGACATTTAAATGAGGAATAACCTATCCCATTGCCAAAAATAGGGCATCTAGGCCCCTGGTACTCATCATTCCCAACCAAAGGGACGTATTGCCAATTTTTTTACAACAAATCCATGCTCAAAATAATCCACATCGGATTCTGGAAGATTGACTATTAATGCTTTGTTTACAACCCTAATCTTTAAATAAAAAGTGGTGTCACTACTCACCCACTTATAATAAAACATTATTTCTAGAATCCCTAGATGGGTTCCATGGATTTGATTCAATCTATACACTCCATTTACAATTCTATAGGTATTAGGGGCTACCCTAGCTGGGACAATGTCAATATATTGACAAAATGGGTTTAGAGGAGAGGTAAGCCCACACTCAGCTATAAAGATAGAGGGAAACAAGTGACCTTGAGAAAGTGACAAAAAATCAGCAGGCAAAGCAGCACGTTCCAGATCAACCCAAGATGTAATCTTCAATTAATTTCTAAATTCATCAAGAGAAACAATAGAGTAAACCATGATGAAGAATAGAAGAAAAGAGAAAGAGTTCTTATAGAGATTAAAGATTCAAGAAGTACTGAAGGATAGAAAATGATCATACAATAGAGATAAAGAAAGCTTGAAGACGCAATAGCCAAAAATACTCAAAAAATTTGAGGTAAAAAAATATCATGGATTTTCCCGCTCTAGGTTGCCACAAAAATTCGAAAAATAATGATTAAAAGACAGCGTCAATTGAATTGGTGGATGCCAAAGACATAAAAGACGAATTTGCCCAAAAATGATTCATTAAAGTGATGGATAATTAAAAAAATGCCATACACATTATATGTCCACAATTAAGTCATAATTTGTACAATTATGGGAAGCCGGCAGCCAACCAAGCCTAAAATTGTTGCCTGAGCAACTTTTAAGAGCTAAATGATTCACATTTTTGCATAAACTTCAAGTATGAAACATTGGGGGCTTCTGTTCATACTGAAAATTATCATGTTATGTAGAACAATCGGATACTGACACGTGCAATATAGTAGAAGGATAGTCATGATAAAAAAGGATGAAATATCGACCTACTGAGGGAGGCCGACCAACCTGTCATTGAAGCCCGACCAACACTAGGGAGACCGACAAACAGTGACAGTAAAATGCCAACAGTGGTATACATAAATGATTGTACAAATGTAAATGTCTACGATATAAGGACATTCCATCATTTGATATTCCAGCACTTGTACACCCCCTGGGGGATATAAATAAATTGTAAAACCTACATCCAAGGGGGGCATGAAACAAGATGCAGTTGAACAAAGCCAAAATCAATACACCACAGTGGACATAGGGTCTTCCTTTAAGCTGAACCACTTTATAAACCTTTTGTCTCTTTTAATCATATTTATCTGTGATAAATTAATTAGCCTAGCCTAGTTTTTTTCATTAACAATTATATACGTGTGTACAAAAGATATTTTTAATTTTGAGAAAATGTGGTGAAAAATCCTGTTGGAATTTATAGGTGTAACCCGAATTTTCTTTTTTGGGTTTTTGATCAAAAATAATTTATGTGTAAAATAACTAATAAAGGATAAGATATTAATGTGCATGATCTAAAATAAAGTCTAAATTAAGAATTTATATAACTAATGCAAAAATAATGAAATTTAAAGAGAGAGAAGGATGTTTGGACCTTCTTTGGAGACTTGAAACTTAATCTTGATTGTTGATGAACTTCCTTGCAAGTTGGGATGAATGTAGCATGAGAGAAAAGGATATGGTTTTTTGCTAAATTGACTATGAAATTTATGGGAATGAAAGGTGGAGAAAATTTTCACACAAGAAAACTTCGCTGATTGTAGAAGAATGTTGCTGAGATCACTGAAATTGTTAGTTCCGAGGTGTCGTTCGAAGTGAGCTCATGCTCTCCTTATATAGGGTAGGGGTACTGCCGATCAACATTGTCCTTGTCCTTCCTATCAATAGGTAACCCTAGAAACACTGTCGATAGGCAGGGAAATGGACTTGCCAATTGGAAAGCTCGTGCAAAATTTTCAAAAAAATGGTTATAAAATACAATCTGTAAGTCCAAATCACGCACAGGGCATACCTTTAGAAATGTAATTCAGATACCTTTTAGAATAATCGGGTTGCTCTCTGGTTCGGGAGTTGACTTTGGGTCAAACAAGACTCGAAAGCGCCCATCGATCCTTTGGATAGAAGATCGTCAGACGACGAATATTTTGTCCAAATCGTAAGTCAGAATCGCACACGGGGTGGACCATTAAAAAGTTTATGCAAGGTAATTCGATGTTCCAAATATATTCGCTTGGTTCATGAGGTTCACTTTACAAAAAATGGTCCCCAAAAGCGCTCGATGACCTTTTTTAGTAAAATAGATCGTTTTTCCATACCGTAAGGCTAATTCACGCATGGGGCGGACCATTGGAAACGGTATTCAGTGCTCTCTGAAGATTCATTCTTTCTCATTTGATATGTAGAGTTGACTTGGACAAATGGAGTTCGGGATTGCGAGGTGGCCCCTAAATTGATTTTTAGAGGAAAATAAATTATTTGTCCCAACCGTTCTGTCATTTTGTACATCGGGTGGATCGTGGAAAGGGTTTAAGTTCCCTTCAAGCATTCATTGAGCTTTTGCTCTGATGGTGAAGTTATTTAGGGTAAAACCGGGGCCTGAGATCACTCGATGGCCTCTAGATTAGTACTAAAAGTATGACTTAGGGTTTATAGTGAATGGGGAGGTGCTAGGGAATTGAGGAAAGACTTAGGGGGTTCTAGAATGTGGTGTCTATAGAAGTCAACTACACTTCTTTGGAGAAAGCATGTGTCGCCCTGGTTTGGGTCACGCAGAGATTACGTCATTACATGCTTACTTTCTTCATAAAACTTGTATACCGTATGGATCCCATCAAGTACCTACTAGAAAAGCCTTCTCTTTCCAAATGAATGGCTCGATGTTTGATGTTGCTAGCCAAATTCGATATTATGTACATCACGCAGAAAGCTAGGAAAGGGAGAGCCATCTCCGAATACCTTATTGATTACCCCTTGGAAGAAGAAAATGTTTGGGTCTCTGGATTCCTAGATGAATATATTCTTTACACCTCTCAAGAGGATATCAGATGGCATATGCTCTTTTATGGAGCTTCCAATAAGAAATGATACAACATTGGGATACTCTTGATCGTACCTAATGACTATCGCACCCAAATTTCCATCAAACTAGACTTCCCTTGCACTAACAACATGGTGAAGTATGAGGCATGCACTATAGGACTTAAGATCGCCCTTTAGAAAGGAATCTGAAACCTAGATGTATACATAGACTCTACCCTTATATTCGGCCATATCCTTTAAAAATGGAAGTCAAAGATGAAAAGTTCCTACCCTTCCATGCCCAGTTAGAAGAATTATCCTACTAGTATAATGATGTCACCTTCCACTACTTGACCCTTGTAATGAATAAATTGACTGACGCCTTTGCTACCCTGGGCTCCATAGTCGACATTCCCGAGGGAATAACATTGAACCCTTCCCTGGTTCAGAAACAATCTAAGACTACCCATTGCGACCACATTGAACTCATTCTCGAGGAGGTATCTGATATGAAGGGTTACGATACTATGACATTTGGAGCCTCCTCAAAGATGGTAGGTATCCTCAAGATGCCGATAAGAAATATTGTACGATCATTCACAAACTATCTTCCCAATATATTATCTATGACAAAGCAATGTTCAAGAGAAAATTCGATGAAACCCATTTACACTACATTATAGGGATTGATATTGAATAAATGATGTATAAGATTCCACATTCTTACCAAAAATATCATATGTCAGTTGTACTATTGGAATACTAAGGTTCAAGATTGCACTACCTATGTCCGAAGATGCTTTAAATGCTAATAGTTTGCCAATCTCTAGCACTTTCCTCCCCGGGAGCTATACAACATGACCTCCCTTCTCCGCCTGGGGCATCAACATCATAGGGAAGGTTACTCCTAAAGCTTCAAATAGCCATGAATTCATCTTGGTCCCCATTGATTACTTTACCAAATGGGTCAAAGCCGAGTCATATGCAGTGGTGAATGCCAAGAAAATGGCTAAGTTTATCAGAAAGAACATCATCTGGTGATATGGAGTTCCCGATGAGTTAGTGTTATATAATGGGCTTCATTTCAAAATTGAAATTATAGAACTAGTCAACGAGTACAATATTTAGAGATATAAATCTTCCCCCTATCGACCCCAAATGAATGGTTCCGTTGAAGCCACTAATATAAGTATCAAGACCATAATTAACAAGATAAAAGAGAGTTGCACAGATTGGGACAACTTGATCCCTTACGCCCTTTGGGGATACCACACTTTAATAATAATTTTTACTAGGGATACCCCTTATTCTCTAGTATACGACATAGATCCAATCCTACCCATCGAGGTGGAAATAACTTTCGTCTACATCTTGCTCGAAATCAAAGTTAACGAAGAAGAATGGCACCAGAGCCGATTTGTTGAATTATCACTCTTAGATGAAAAGAGAATAAAGGCTCTGTACCATATAGAAGGGGTACCATCGCTGTATAACGTGATCATTAAATAGAAAAGTCAAGGTCCGTGGTGTCTGGAAAGGAAAACTTTCCCCCAAAGCGATCATAGAACCCATCTAGGACCCTAGAGAGAAGTTCAAACCAAATTGGAGCGACCCCTATATTTTGAAGAAGATTCTCTCAAGAGGATCTTCTATTCTCATAGACCTCGATGGAGAAGAGACAATGCCTCTAGTCAATGTGGACCTTCTCAAGAATTTTCTCCCTTAGTTCGAAATCTTGGCGGGCTATGACACTTCTCATCCCCCTTCAATTCTAAAATAAAATTCTTAATTTCCCTTCCCTAAAACTACGTGGGACCCGATCCTCCCAAAAACATCTTTTTTTTTTCAAAATGAAACTCATGAGAATTTTCAAACCCCTAGAGGTACATAAGAAGCCTATACGCCGTACATGGGTTTGGTCCCTTTCTTTTCACAAAATGCTATTATTTTCTTACCTCCGAGAATGGGAAATCATTTTATCATTTACATTAACAAAAGGATTATCCATGACTTAGCGATTGTCATTGATAATTCACATATAAAACTCATCAAGAGGCACAAAAAAATATGATCAAAACAAACTTTTATTTTAGATGAAGGAAAATTGCGCCGTTACACGAAGTATCGGCGAAAGGAGTCGAACCAACCACCCCTCTCCGTTGACTAAGATGTTCCTAAACAAACCTAATCCTAAACTAAACTACATAATATTATCCCGAAATGAAAAAACACCCTATCACAATAGCTTCACAAAAATCACCAAAATCTTTACAAGACACCGCCTTTAACTACCGAATGTCACTGCTTCATCATTGTTATCCGCCCCTGGAGGCCCCCAAGTTTCTAACTCTTGATTTAAATTCCATATAAGCTCCATGGAGTGGTATGCTCTGACAAACATGGACGAAATCACAACACTGTCTTCTATGATATCAAAATCTAAGAACCACCATTGACCGGTCTATTCTTTTACGACTTTATCTACCACTACATTAAAAACATGAATGTGGCACGATTTAAAACTATGCCAGATCAAATCTGGCACGATTTTGAACTGTGCCAGAATCAGGTGTTCAAAAATGGCCATTTTTTTGGCACGACTTAAAAGTGTGCCAGATTTGACCAAACAGGCACACTTCTGGCACACTTTTAAACCATTCCAAAATTTCATATTTCTGGGACAGTTTTAGCTCAGTTTTAAACTGTGCCGGATTGAGCACATTTTGATAAACTTTTGGCATAGTTCAAAACCGTACCAAAATTTGATACACTTTTGGCACGGTTTTGAACTGTGCCAAATTTTTGGATAAAAGAAAAAAAATATTTGAAAATAAGAAAATTCACAAATTGCAAATCTTGCACGTTGTTGATAAATTAATGTACATACAAACTTCAAAATATTACATGTCTTTAGTAGTTCACAGACCAAAAATAAATTGGGCAAAGTTTTCTCTATTTTTTGGACATTCTAAAACCTGCTAATATAAAACCTGGGTAATATAAAGCCCGCACGGTCATAAAATATAACAATAAACTTACAAAAGCCTGCACGACCATAAAAGTTAACAATAAAACTACAAAATCCTGGACGGCCATAACAAAAAAAAATAGAATCATGAATATTAACGACATTAAATAAACAAACCCCTTGTTGTAACCATTAACTTCTTCGTGTGTTCCACGTGAATAATTGCTAACAATAAAATGTTATCCTGCAAAAAAAAAATAGGAAACAAAAAAGAGACGATATTAGTAACCAAGTAATTTATAAGAAAAAAAGCTTACTGAAGCTAAAAAATTACATCTAGGAGTTATAATTATTATTTTATTCTAAAATTGAAAATCTTACGCAAGTTATGACTACCAGATAAGTTCCTATGAGTTACATTGGTCTCGTGTGAGGTGTTAGTGCTTCTAACGGGATCATTTGGGGTCAGGTTTGGGTTTTCACCCTTCAATGGATTATTTCTAAGCCTAATCCATATATTATCAAATTATCATCATATTCTCAAACTGAGAGGCCCATAACTACGCGGTCAGTTCCTACGAGTTAGATTGGTGCCGTGCGAGGTGTTATTGCCTCTTACGGGGTCGTTTGGGGGTAGATTTGGATTTCCACCCTTCAACTGCTTGTTTCTAAGAGTAATCTATATATTTTAAAAGTATCATCATAAATCGAGAGGCCGTTGACTACATGATTAGTTCCTACAAGTTACATTGGTCTAGTACGAGGTGTTCGTGCCTCTTACGGAGCCGTTTGGCGACTGGTTTTGATTGTCACCCTCAAATGGCTTGTTTTTAAGCCTAATCTAGATATTTCCAAATTATCATCATATTCTCAAATTGGGAGAGCCATGACTACATGGTCAGTTACTACAAGTTACATTGGTCCCGTGTAAGGTGTTTGCGCCTCTTACGGGGCCGTTCGGGGGTTGGTTTGGGTTTTAACCCTCAAACAGCTTGTTTTTAAGCCTAATCTAGATATTTCTAAATTATCGTCATATTCTCAAACCGGGAGGTCCGTGACTACTCGGTGAGTTCCTACAAGTTACATTGGTCCCGTGCGAGATGTTCATGCCTCTTATGGGGCCGTTTGGCGGCTGGTTTGGGTTTTCACCCTCAAACGCCTTGTTTTAAGCCTAATCTAGATATTTACAAATTATCGTCATATTCTCCAACTGGGAGACCCACGACTATGCAGTCAGTTCCTACAAGTTACATTGATCCTGTGCGAGGTGTTCTTGACTCTTACGGGGCCGTTTGGGGGCTGATTCATGTTTTCACCCTTTAAGTGCTTGTTTTTAAGCCTAATTTAGATATTTTCAAATTATCTTCATATTCTCAAATCAGGAGAGCCATGACTACACGGTCAGTTCCTAAAAGTTACATTGGTCCCGTGCGAGGTGTTCGTGCTCTTATGGGGGGCCATTTAAGGTCTAGTTTAGGTTTTCACCCAGTAAGGGCATGTTTTTAAGCCAAAGTCAAGATATTTTCAAATTATCGTCATAGGATTTTGACTATGGAGGACTTCATTATCTTACAAATTTATGTATAAGGAGGACTTCATTGTCTTTCACAACAATGATTTGATTGTCGAATTAATAATTTTTACAATGTTTCTGTAATTATCTACCTATCCTACTTGTTAATATGTAATCTAGCTTGAAACTATGAAAGTTGTAGATAAACCAAACAATCCTACTCACTAGATAATTTATCTTTTGTATATTTTTATTTCTTAGTGAGTGGGGGTTAAAAAATGCCAATTCTAGCTTGATCCAAAAGGTATTACATGTTATCCAGGGTTAAAATTATATATATGGTCGAAGACATTAATAACAATGGAATCAAATATATTATGTCCTTGACATTGTCTAAAGAACAGTCTCAATCCTAGGTAGTATAAAAATAGTGGATAGATATATAAGTCCGCAACTATTGTACAAAGATATATAAAGGTTGTGTTTTACATGTGCACAAAACTTCTAGACGAATATATAATTTAATGGCAAACCAGTCAAAGAAAAGTTCCCATTTAGTACAGATAAGTAAGAATAAGAAAGGCATGTATACTTGCCAACCATCTTGAGTCTTGCCTATAAATAAATGACATAAATTTAGGAACACTAGAAGAAAATAATGACATTAAAGTTGATCTTAAAATTTAAAAGAGTAATTATAAGCTGACACAATTTCGGGGTACATTTTGACTGAAATAGTGTTGCGGCATGAATGCAATGGAACGTTAAAAATTAGTTAGTAAGAAGGTCCTGCATATTGACTAATGCATTCACAATGCATCACTGTGTTATCATCATCAACGTGTGCCCCCGAACGACCAAAACTACGTATGTTCTTGAATTATATTTTGGAATGGCATGGAACCTACTAATTCATGTAACTTATCAAAGAGTTAGGCCTTAGCTGTCCATTCCCCCAAAGAAGGTTTGCGACCCACACTATAAACATAATGATAATATTATTACAAAAATCAAAATTGGTATCAGTGGGTACAACAGACAAACATAATAAAACAAAGGAGAACTGAATAAATTAGACAAACCTCAGGTTCAGCACTTTCAAGATTGCTTCACGAGTCTTCTGCTCCTAATAAAGAAGGAACTACATATTTTAAAGTGCTTATTACAACACAAGGTAATTAAAGAAGATAATGCACATCATATAAAAATACTTCAGATATATCACATGACTACTTACTTTTAAGAGAAGAGGAACACGCCAGATGTTGAAAACATTATAGAGAATGATGGCGTTCTCACCTTGGAAAAAAAATGACGCCAAAAATTAATTAACAAATCAAACACTATAGTGCAGACAACATAATCATAACTATTCATGTATCTACAAATATATAGATAATTACAATACCAGAGTGTGGCAAAATCAGAAGAGTTTATCCTTCACATTTTCATCAAGTTCCTAAAATATGCATTGACATTTTAGAGCTCAATCAATAAAGGCAAAACATATACACATCAACTCACACACATATATACATGATGCATGCATACATATATGTACAAATGCATATATTTTCTTAATACTAGAAATAAATATCACTTAACTGATCCATTAGTTTGAGGGACTAAAAAGAAAAGTTTACAAAAAATAGATATAATAAAAATCACTAAAAATAGTCTTCATAGTTAATAATACACAAGATGGTTCCTCTACCTCTACACCATCGTCCAAGACAAATACTTCTCCATGCTCAAAAGGGGATATGGTTCCTGCACCTGTATTCAAGTATGGATCTGAATGTAATGCAAAAGAATACTTTAAGTGAAGAAATTCTAAGAAAAAGCCAATAATAAGAAATTGTTGGATCATCAGACTCAGCAACACCCTTTCATTTCATTTTGGGTTTGTGTTCATAAATAAAAGGAAACAAAAGGAAAGAAGTAAAAATCACCGAAAAAGACTGGGAATGAGAAAAGAGGGGCAGCAAATCGGCCCATCTCTTGGATTCGGATCTAAGGTAGCAACGACCAAACCCATGGATGAGTTAGGGTTTGTACAAAGAGCGTGCGAGAGAGAGGGGAAAGCGGGAGACCAGAGCGAGAGATGATAGTGAGAGGGAGAGGGAATTTTTTTGCAGGAGTATTATTTTTTTGGGTATTATATATTTTAGTAAGTGTACTCAATTTTGGCACACTTTAAAACAGTGCCAAATTTTGGCACTATTTTAAAGTGTGCCAAATTGCTATTAAACCGTGTCAAAATCTGGAACAGTTTTAAACTGTTCTAGATTTTTAATATCACGGTGTGCTAAATTGTTGTTTTTGGTGTAGTGTACTACCTGCTTCCCTATCCATTTCAGGTAGTCCCCTAATACAAGCTGGGCTCCTCCCACGGACTGTGATGGATGGATAGACGACCAATGTCGCTACCATAAAGGTACCAGCTTCATCCTCAACGATTCAGTCAAATCCTCCATCGAGAAGAAATTTGTTATATGAACACCCGACATGGCATAAGAGCCACCACGGTAAATAGAAAGAAGTATGCTGAAGTCCCACTATCCATAAATACTTATAATCTTTAAGGTTCAAGATAGGTAATAAATCCCTCCACCATGGTACTGACCAATGAAGACACCATGATCCATGATCTTCAAGTTAGTTTACCCACAGGCACTCGAGAGGGGCCGCTAGATGAAATATCCTACAAGCCCCATAAATTGCATTACAGGGATCCCCCTTAAAAAGTCAGAATGACCCTCTTTCCAAGCATCCATGCCATTCAGGGTCTCAGCCATCACCACTGCAACAGGATTATGATGCTAAGACATCCTGGCCGTTATCGTAGCAACCTGGGGATCCGCAGTCAAGTCCCCCATCACCAATAATAGCCTCTCAGTAAGGCCTAAGGTGACAGGCCCGACAAAGCCGCCATCCTCGAAATCCATCAAACGCATTGAATGCATAACTGCCTGAAGATAAATAGCCCCTTTAGTAACCAATGACCTTGCCATCGAGGGAGAAATATGAAGAAAATCCAACGAGAATACCCAAAGAGAATGGGAGAAATCAGGCATAGACTTCACCACCCTCGGGCTGACCGCCAAAATGGCTGAAAACTCCTGATAAGTGGGACAAACCTCATCTAGGATAAAGCAAAATACATGATCTCCAAGATACTAGAATTGTACCACTGTTTCGAGTAACTTCCAGTCTATATCTTTGTTACACCATAAAGAAACCCGACGTAGGTTGATGGCATCGTAGTAAATATTATACAATCACATGTTACCCTAACCATCAAGGTACAAAGAGAATCCTTCATTCATGCGTAAAGCCATTTGAAAATGAGTAATATGAAGAAAGAAAGGAGATGTGGGTATTGGTGGATAAAACCCATCCCACACACCCCATTTTTATATTTAAAATCTTTTTAAAAAGAAATGAGCCCCAGAAACCTGAGTAACATTCAACCCCACAAGAGTACTTTCATGTGCACGAAAGTACAATCAAGGCCTAATGTTGATTTAAATTGACCCCTATGATGATAAGCTAGTCAAGGGGTAAGATGATCGGCAATACCCTATTTTAAATCCTCATTTTGAAATATTACCCCCGAGTTATTTACTCGGTTCTTTCTCTCAGTAAAATCACTACGAAAAATCCTTTCCCTGAGTTAATCACTTTTACTCCTTTTAATAATAATAATTTTTCCATTCATTATCAGTTCCATACCTATCTCTATCTTTTTAAAAAAATAAATAATCTCAGCAGAAAATTAAAACTGCATATACGATAAGTCTCTAAATCAAGAAAATATCCAAAAAGAAAATACATATTTCTTTGTATATATTGCTTCCCTGAGTTGCATTTTGTAGTTGAAAATAAAAGCAGAAGAAACAAACGGGACTCTTCCCAAACCCACCCCTCTTTCCCTAGCTCTCAACCCCAATGACGAATGCGCTTTTTTGTGATGAGCAGTGGATCCTCCATTCCTAAAACCTGAGCCCTCATCCGAAGTGGCAGGCGACATAATGTATGAAGAAGCCGAGATCTTGATATACTCTGACATGAAGGACATCATATCCTTGATATCCCTCAGCTAAGTGGTCGACATCCAAACATACTACAAGCAAAGAAGCAACAATCAAGAGGGCAATCAGTAAATAAGAAAAGGAATGTCAACAAAACAAGAAAAGATAGAGAAGGATATACCTTAGGTGAAAGGCCATCATTTATAAGCACAATCAATCCAGAGGCTGATGCATGAGGTCGGTGTGACACACTCAATGACTCCTTATTTCTTAATAAAAAAATTTAAGAAGGGGGAGTAACCTGTATAATCAAAGCCTCCTCTACCACCACTATCGCCGCTAAAGTGAAACCACCTGCATTGTGGGTCGATCCCACCGGTGAACTAGTCTGCCTGCCTGAAGCTGCAATGGGTGGAGGAATGTTCTCCACATCGTAGATATGGTCATCAACAAACTCATCACAAAATCTAGAGAGTCATAGATCACCACCGTATCCATATAGAGCTTGTAGGGCAACCCGATAATCACCATTGCCCGGGAATAATCCGATATCTCCCTCACCCACCTCATATACATAAGGGGCACCGAAGGTGGGATGATTACCTCCTCCTCAATAATCTTCCTCACTACTCTCTCCCTTATGTACCAGATGTACCCAAAATCATGCGCACTCAATCGTCGCATCTTCGTATGTCGGCCCGTCACCCCCATATCATGCGGATTCACCCCCGGGGTAAAAGGTCACATACAATCCCCAATAGATAATTTGCATTTACTTAGGAAATGAAGATGCCAAAGGATTAAAAAAGATAGAAAGATAACCTCATCACTCGTGAGGTGATTTAGAGTCCGTCACAAGTTCTCCATGGGCAAAGAATGATTCAATCTCCAATTAGACTTTTGCCACTAGAACCCCACATTACACACGATCAACTCTTAGAACCACGTTTATAAAAAAAGTAATCAACTAAAAAGTAAACGAAAGAAGAAAGAATGAAAATTCATGAAAAAGGAAAATGAACTCAAGATTACCTCCAAAAGATATCTGGTCCCTATGAAAATTACAGCATGGGCTGAAAGCATCCAAAGAAGAATAAAGGGACTCAAAGGTCAGGCTCCCCCAAACATACATCCAGATGTTGGAAATCATTCGTAGATACGACAAGAATCAGAGATGGATGATGTTGATGTCGAAAATTAGATTACTCTAATTATTCAATCACAGATAAATAAATAAGGCAAAAGATTTTAAAGTGGTTCAGCCTTATATGAATGGCCTACTTCCACTGTTATGTTATTGCTGAGTGTTTGGGAATTCTCGATTACAAGTTCTCTCGAGAAATTCCGGTCCCCTTGAATGAGGGTGATACAAGGTATATATAGCCCTTAGGCTGTACATGAAAGGGTGATACATTAAATGATATACATATGAAAGGGTAACTCATTTAATGCTCTTCAAGCGTGTGCGTCAAGATGATAAGCATTCAATGAATAGTTGAACTGTTGATTATCTGGCAATCAATGTTGTGGTCGAGATGCAGCTCGAATCGCCTTAGTTGCTCATCGTCCAATAGTTCCTCGGAGCACTGGAGTTCCTCGGAGGGCTGGTGTTCCTCAGAAGACTGGTGTTCCTCGGAGTATACCTGTTGCTCGGAGTGAGTATATTGGTCGGGGGAATGATCTTCCTCGTTGCTATTGTGCCACGTAGATTAACACGTGTCTTCTTATTATTCGTCCACATTAG
Organism: Sambucus nigra; assembly: GCA_949130495.1. Classification (NCBI taxonomy): domain Eukaryota; kingdom Viridiplantae; phylum Streptophyta; class Magnoliopsida; order Dipsacales; family Adoxaceae; genus Sambucus; species Sambucus nigra. The sequence continues at coordinate 697,116,695 of OX422208.1, forward strand.
CATACTAATTTTGGTATCAGCAGAAGCCCCCAATGTTTCATATTTCGAACTTTGAGGAGTATGGAACATTCTTTCTCTGTATATGGCAATATTAAATGACCTTCCTGGGTTTTAGGAGCCTTTTCTTAGTATTTGAATTTCCTTTCAAATTCGCAGAATCTGCCTTTTTGCATTTTTATAAGCGCTTCGATCTTCGTGCACTTTTTGTCCTTTTAGCCGCCGATAGCGCAATAGTTTCCTTTTTGTAATCATTTCTTTCGCCGTTTCCCAAGGCAAAGTATTTAAGATACAGAGGCAATCCCATCATCTTCTACCTTTTCAATTTCTGCTTTCGAGTTTTCTATAGCTTTTCTCTCTCCTGTGCGTTCATCCCTTTCTTCATTTGTTTGTCAACAAATCTCCTTTTTCCTGTAAGATTTTCTTCCTTCTTCTTCATTTCTTTTTGTTCACCATGGTTTATATTATCGAATCTCTTGAGAAGTTTCGTTCTGACTTCTCTATTCCTTCTTGGGTAACTTTGGAGAGTCTTTCTGAACCTTCAACTTATTTTAATTTGGCTGAGGGACATTGGTTCCCTAGCCTCTTTATTGCTGAATGTGGATTTTCTTTTCCACCAAACCCTTTGTGTTTAGAGTTCTGTCAATATTTCGATGTTATCCCTGTGAAAATAGCCCCCAACACATGGAGAATAGTTAATGGGGTGTATAGGTTAAATCAGACTCATGGAACTCGTATAGGAATTCCTGAGATTATGTACTGTTATAGATGGGCTGTTTTAGACAATGTTTTTTATTTAAAAACTTGGTTTTTGAATAGGGCCTTAGTAGTCAACCTCCCTGATGCAAACAGGGGTTATTTTGAACATGGGGTAGTCATAAAAAATTGGCAACATACTCCTTTGGTTGGAGATGAAGTATATGAAGGTCCTAGATGCCCCCCATATGGCAATGGGATAGGTTATTTTCATCTTATTTTATTTTTTGAAATTATGATTTCATTGTGTTTGATAAAATGTATGACTGATATTTCACTATGTATTTGTTTGCAGTTGACAGTAAGAGAAAAACTCCCAAAGAATCAGAAGTTAATATAAAGCATTTGAAACATATCTGCAATTTTCATCGAAGAGTTGCAGACGAGCACATCAGGTATGCTTCCTATTTGTTGCAGTACAGGAGCTACACATCATCCTTTACTGCTGGTCCTGTGATCAACATTAGTGAACCACTGCCAGCTTCTGAGGAATCTTCACCAGAATCTCGCATTCCTCTGAGTCAGAAGATGGGCAAAAGAAGAGTTCCTGCTATCTTCGAGGAGACTTCTTCTGCTGGAGATGGAAAGAGAAGCAAGAATGATGTCCCAAAGGGGGCCAAGAAAGTAGATGCTGCCCCTTCTGTTGCTCCTCAGAAGGCTGCCGAGAAGCCCCCAGTGGCTCCGAGCAAGAAGAATGCACCTGTGGAAGTGGTCCCAACCAAAAGTTCTTTGGTTGAAACTGCTGAAGTGCCACTGAGGAGATTGAAGAAATCCTCATCGGTCACTTTGACTGAGACCATTCCCCAGCTCCAAGCTAGTGGAGATGGTGTTCCAACCATTATTCCCCCGAGTTCTGCGATGAGCTCGGTAAAGACTTGGACTATTCCTGAAGTCCAAGGGATAGAAGAAAACATGTCTAGGGATATGCTGACATCCCTAGCTACTCGTCACATTGCTTCAGTAAATTTCTCTCATCTTGAATTTTTCTTTCTTTACATCAATTCATGTATCTCGGCATTGACTTATCATTACCTTCTTTTTCAGCTGGTGAGTTGCTTTAACACCATAATGAAGAAAGATGAAGCACTCAAGGCTTCTAGCTCCTCGTCTGGAGTGGAGGATGCTTTTGTGGGTTTGGCCCAATCTCTGAAGGAATCCCGTCAAAAATACGACGAGGATAAGGGTGAATGGGAGAAGAAGTTGACTGCGTCTGAGGCAGAAAAAGTGCAGTTGGGAAAGAAAGTGAAGGACTTGGAGAGAGAGAATAAAAAATACGCCGAGAAGCTAACAAATTTTGGGGAGCTTGAGAATAAGTTGAAATCGGCCGAGGAAGAGCTGTCCCTTCTGCGAGAAGTAAATCGCCAGAAAGAGGAGGTGGAGGACAAATTGAAAGCCACCGAGGATCTTCTATCCGAGAAGCTCTCCTCGAAGAAAATGAAGAGAAAAATGGCTGTTAAAAAATCCTTTCGAACCGGTTGGGACAAAGGATGGTATAGGGGTAGCTGCAATGATGGCTCAGGTGCAGTATGGGAGTTTGAAATACTTCTGAGATGGTTGGGTTGCTGCCTTGCAAGAATTAAAGGTGAGCGAGGACTCTGAACTATTTCAACAACATCTTCCTGGTCCTCCTCCAGCTATTGAAGATGAAGAAGAGGATGAAGCTGCATCCGAGGAGTCTTCACTGATAGTGGGTGATCAAGTCATTGCTACACAACCCAACCAGATATCTACTGAGGAGATTTCTTCTTTGCCTGCTCCTCCTGAACAAATCCCAACTCCAGCCGATCAGATTATTGTTCCCACCGAGCAACCAATCTCCTCGTCCCAGCCTCCCGAGAAAGTCTTGGGAGACAAGGAAAAGGTGTGAAGTTGTTCGGTATTCTCTTTTATTTTTCCTTTTACTTGTACTTTGTATCCCAGATCTTTGTAACTTTGCCTTATGATCTAATAAAATTTGAGTTCTTTTCTTCCATATGATTGTCTCTTCTCTATCTGCACTTTGTCTTGATCTTCTTTTTGATGATCACTTTTTATTTCTTTGCTAGTTTCTGGCCAGGATGGATATGATATCGGCTAATAACACTAAGCTGATGCAGCAATGCCATGAATATTATAAAGCTGGTTACACAGACCTAGGTGCATCAGAAGTTGCCGACATCCTTGGCCATGGTGCTTCAGAGCAGGCAGTAGAAGCTTATCAATACCTGAAGGTCTTACTTAATCGAGCTGTGGCCAATAACGTGGCTTACTATGACATGATCGAGGAGCTTCAATATACTTAAGAAGATCTTCAGACTCAGTACAAAGAATCAACTGCCCTTTTGCATGAGGGGTATGAAAAGAGGTATCAACAGCTTTCTGCCGAGACAGGCCACAAAAAGATCATTGATGGGTACGATGTCAGGGAGAGAACCCTAAAGGGTGAAGTTGAAGCTTGTAGACATATCGCCGAGCTGCTGGAGCAAGAGAACAACAATTTGTAGAAAGAGTTGGCACAGTATAAGACTGCAGCATCTTCTTCAACAGCTGTAATCCTAGTGACCGACGAGAGATTTTCCTTTCTGGAGGTTGAGAATGCCAAATTAAGGCAAGAGTTGGATACCTTGAGAAGATCTGGTACTTCTGCTGCTACTCGGTGATGAGGAAGAGGTTCTCGTGGTCGAGGAAGAGCTGCTCAGAATGTCGTTGAGGAACCAAGTTCTCGACCTGCTCGGGGAGGATCAAGAGCTCTTAGTTGTAATGTTGAAGAAGCTCGTACTCAATCAACATTGGAAACTCAAGCGTTCCAATTGAATGCAAAAGATCGGGCCTTATCTGAAATGTCTAAGAAAATCCAAACTCTGGAGGATCAACTTGCTTCGACCAAGTCTGCTCTGAAGAACAAGGATGTTTTTGCCAGGAACCTTCATGAACAGTTAGAGAGAATAACTTTCCAATTCCACAAACAACCTCGTGAGTTCCGGAATGCAGGATACAATGAGGCCCTTTATGACTTGGATGCTCGCATTAAAAATGCCAATAACGAAGGTTATAAACAGGGATGGTTGAACGCCCTGGGTGTATTAAAACTAGAGCATGGCCATTATTTATGTGATTATCATGCTCCTGGGCTACTAGACTTTCCTGTGCCACCTTATAAATTGGACATGGAATGGATCCCAGCTCGTGCCATTCCTCGGAGCTTAATTGCAAAATACCTCGGTGACTACAATCTTCATTCTCAAATTGAGGTATCTCGTCCTGAGCATCTACTGGACACACCTTCTGTGATGAACGTTAGGATGCTGAAGGACTTGAACTTCATTAACTCTCCTCAGACTTTAAATGATCCGCCTGCTGGCGAGGAACCTATTTCAAAAGCTGAGGGAAAGAAACCAATAGAGTAGGGATCTCAATGTAATAGTTAGTACACATATGTAAATTGTAATTCGTTTTGAATTTTTATGAAAAACTTTCATTTTATGTTTGCAAATCTGTATTGCTATTATTTTGTGCTTGTCAAATACTTTATATTTGTGCTTACATAACAATATTGTGTGGTTCCTCGACCAACTTAGTAATAAAAAATTACAAGTATTAGTAATGTTGCTCGATCACTTAATAATAAAGCAATGAGTATAAAAATGTTAAAAATTATTCCAACCAACCAAGGTTGTTAAGTTGAGCTCGTCGACCAATTATAGTTAATGGGTTTTTATCCCCGACCAGCTATACTTGGTAAACTTTGTCTTTTTCATAAAATGTACCCGACCAACCAAGGTCAAAGATTTTTCCTCGTCGACCAACTACAGTTAGTGGGTTTTTATCCCGACCAACTATATTTGGTTTAGTTTGGAATATTTGTTCTCCGATGAACTTTTATGTAATAAACTTACTTCCCGACCAACATAAGTTGGCATTTGAGAGCATGTCTTGTTTCCCGACCAACCAAGATTGGCCTTTCGTCGATCATCTTTTGTTCTCGCCCTTTTACCAACCGGAGTTGGTCGTGGGTTTGAACTATTATGTCCACTAGCTCTTTTACCAACCTTAGTTGGTCACGCTAGTGTACGCCTCCAAACCAAAGGAGTGTAGTTTGTTCTCGCCCTTTTACCAATCAGAGTTGGTCGTGGGTTTGAACTATCATGTCCACTAGTTCTTTTACCAACCTTAGTTGGTCACGCTAGTGTACGTCTCCTAACCAAAGGAGTGTAGTTTGTTCTCGCCCTTTTACCAACCGGATTTGGTCGTGGGTTTGAACTATCATCTTCTTTTTACTGCCGAGCAGCGTTGCGTACCGAGCAGCGTAGTGTTAAACACACTAGTATTCCCCGAAAAACTTTCAATAAAAGGAGAGAAGATTGTGAAATATCATCGTTTTATTCATCTTGATGGAACTGCTTTACATTTTACATCACTGATAATACTTGCGTAAGTGTTCAGCATTCCATGCATTATTAAATTCTTCTCCTTCTAGAGTTGCTATTCGGTAAGTTCCTGTAACTCGGTAAGGTCCATGCCAGTTTGCTTACAATTTATTGTGCTTCTGAATGACCTTCTTTAGCACGTAATCTCCTTCTTTTAAGTCACATTTTTTCACCCTCTTATTATAGAACAGGGTTGTTCATTGTTGATAAGCAGCATTCCTAATGGCTACCTCTTCTCTAACTTCCTCGAGCATGTTCAAATCTAATCTCCTCATCAGGTCGCTGACTGGGGAATTGAAATTCAGCACTCTGTGTGTTGGAAGACCCAACTCGGCAGGTATTACAGCCTCACTTCCAAAAGCCAACATATATGGTGATTCTCCAGTCGCTGCTCGGGGAGTTGTTCGGTAAGCTCACAATACTGACTGTAGCTCATTAATCCAATTAGCTTTAGCCTCACTTAGCCTTTTCTTCAAACCATTTAATAATGTTATGTTCGTCACTTCAGTCTGCCCATTGCTTTGAGGATGGCCTGGTGCTGAATGAACCTTCAAAATGTTTGACTGATGACAATAGGTGGCAAACTCCTCGTTATCGAATTGTGTTCCATGGTCTGTGATGAAGGCACGAGGGAGACCATATCGGCAGATGATGTTCTTCCAAATGAATTGGTACACCTTCTCGTATGTCATATCAATCAGAGGCTCAGCTTCTACCCACTTAGTAAAATAATCCACTTCGACGACGAGGTACTTGAATCTTCCTCGGGTCGTTGGCAGTGGTCCAACCAAATCCATTCCCCACATGGCAAAAGGCCAAGGGGAAGTTATGGGTGTCAACAATGCTTGTGGAGTTCGTCGGATGGAGGAATAACGTTGGCATTTATCACATCTCTTAGCATAGGCTATACAATCAGCCCTCATCGTTAGCCAGTAGTATCCTTGTGTCATCACCCTTTGCAAAAGTGTCCGACCTGCTACATAGGCGCCACAGGACCCTTCATGGATCTTTTCAATCAATTCTTTCACCTCGGAGGGATGCACACATCTTTGTAAACCTGCCATGATTCCTCGTCTATACAAAATACCATTAGTTAGTACATATCGAGCAGCTTTAAACTTCAATTTCTTTGCTGAGAGCTTATCCTCCGGCAATTCTCCCTCCTCAATATATGCCCTGATAGGATCCATCCAAGATGGTCCTAAATCAAGGGTAATAACATTCATCGTCAGGTCTTCATCTATGCTCCGAGCTTCTAATACTTCAATTGGTATCGTTCTTCGCAGCTCAGTACGAATAGCTAATGCTAATCGGGCCAGTGCGTCTGCTTGTGCATTCTCCATTCTTGGTATTCTGATCAACTGAATGGCATCGAATTCTGCCAACAACTCCATCGCCTTTGCATGATACTTGATCATTAATTCTCCTTTAATTGCATATGTTCCCATCATCTGATTCACAATTAATTGAGAATCACTGAATACTATCACTTGTTGCGCTTCCATAATCTTTCCTAAATTAAAACCTGCTATCAAGGCTTCATACTCAGCCTCATTATTGGAAGCTTTGAATTGGAATCGCAAGGCATATTCCATGTCAATCTCGTCTGGGGTTTTCAAAACAATCCCTGCCCCACAACCTGTTGTGCAAGATGACCCATCTACATATAATCTCCATGCAGGTAACTCGTCTTCAAATTTCTTATCTGACAGAGTTCCTTGGTGAAATATCTGTTGTTTCCTTTCATCCTCCCCTGGTATTTTTCGCTCCTCGTCGACCATCTCTTCTCGCCCTTTTACCAGTCGGAGTTGGTCTGGGTTTGAATTTGATGATCTTTCTACATCCACAAGTCCTTTTACCAACCGGAGTTGATCTGGACTTATGTCTGTTGATCCTGTAACATCCACAGGTTGGTCAGCGAGCAACTTTTATTCCTCGGGGGTATCAGGATATGTAAATTCTGCTATAAAGTCTGCTACAGCCTGCCCTTTTAATGATGATCTGGGTTCATACACAATATCATATTCACCGAGCTCTATTTCCCAATACATCAATCTCCCTGATTTTTCTGGCTTATGAAGGGCTTGTCTCAATGGCATGTCGGTATACACGACGATGGTATGGGCCTGGAAATAAGGCCTCATTCTTCTACTTGCTTCAATTAATGCCAATGCCAATTTTTCCAGCTTTGGGTACCTAATTTCTGCACCTCGGAAAGCCTTACTTGTGTAATAAATTGGCTTCTGGACTCCATTCTCCAATCTGATCAATGCCGAGCTGACTGCATTCTCTGATACTTCCAGGTACAAGTACAACTTCTCTCCCATTACTGGTCTGGATAACAATGAAGGTGCTCCCAAATATTTCTTCAAGTCTTGAAAGGCTTTCTCACATTCATCATTCCACTCGAAAGTTTTTCGAAGCGTTTTGAAGAATGGGAGGCATCTATCAGTTGCTCGAGATACAAATCTGTTGAGCGCTGCAACTCGTCCTGTAAGACTCTGCACTTATTTCTTCATCGTTGGAGATCGCAACCCTAAAAGAGCTTTGATCTTTGCTAGATTTGCCTCAATACCTCGCTGGTTGACGATGTACCCGAGGAACATTCCTTCTCGTACTCCAAAAGTGCACTTCGTCGGGTTGAGCTTCATTTGGTATTTATCCAGTTGATCAAAGGTCTGACCTAAATCAACTAGATGATCAGCAGCTTTTTTTCTCTTTGTCAGCATATCGTCGACATAGACTTCCATATTGTAACTGATTTGTTCGGCAAAAACCTTGTTCATCAGCCGCTGATATGTTGCACCTGCATTTTTCAAACCAAAAGGCATAACATTATAACAATAAGTTCCCCTAGGGGTAATAAAAGAAGTGCTTTCCCTGTCTTCAGGTTTCATTTTGATCTAGTTGTAACCAGAGTAAGCATCCATGAAACTGAGCAGCTCGTGTCCCGAGGTAGCATCCACTAGTTGGTCAATTCTGGGCAATGAGAAATGATCCTTTGGGCAGGCCTTGTTGAGATCAGTGAAATCAACACACATTCTCCATTTATTGTTTTTCTTCTTTACCATCACCACATTTGCTAACCAGTCTGGATATTTCACATCTTCAATGAATTGGGCTTTCTGGAGCTTCTCAACCTCCTCTTGTATAACCTGATTCTTCTCGGGACTAAATACTCTTCTTCTCTGCTTTATAGGCTTGATCTCCTTATTCGCATTGAGCTCATGACATAAGAAGTTTGGATCTATTCCTGGCATGTCTTCATGACTCCACGCAAAAGTTTTCTTCCTGTTTCTCAAGAAAGTTATCAACTCCTGTTTTATTGAAGCATCTAACGATGAACCTATCTGGGTTACTCGTTCAGGATGCTCGTCGTCCAGAATAACATTTTCTGTAGATTCCACCACCTGTCCTTTTACAAGTTGGGATTCATCTCTGGGATCAAGTGTTTCAATTTCTGTACCTTCCTCCACCTTGTAGGTGGTAGTCTTTTTCCTTGACTCTTCAAGCTCCTCTTGCTCGGCAGACGAATAATAACATTCTCGAGCTACTTTCTGATCACCTTTCACAACTCCCACTCTGAAATTTCTAGGGAATTTTAAACACTGATGTACTGTAGATGGAACTGCTTTGAACTTCTTCAAACCAACTCTTCCCATGATGATGTTGTAAGCTGACTGCATATTCTTATCCATCAATAAAAAGCGTATTTTTTCTGTTCGACAAGCAGGCCAAGTTCCAATGAATATATCCAACTTGATCGTCCCAAGTGGAAAGACTTTCTCGCCAGCAAAACCCAATAGAGGTCTGTGATAAGGTTCCAATTGAGATAATTTCAAATTTAAACTGTCAAAGCATGAATAGTACATGATGTCTGCTGAACTACCATTATCTACCAGCACCCTTGAAATCACTACTTCTTTCATCCTCATTTTGATCACCAAAGGGTCGTCGTGAGGGTAAAGAACACCTGCGAGGTCATTTTTTGAAAAACCGATGACCAGCTTCTCTTTGTTTACCTTCCTCTTCAGCCAAATTTATTCGCTGAATGTATGAGAAAGCCTGAGCCTCACCGAGGTAATCTTTTCTTTCTGCAGTAAGGTCTCCTCCTCCTGCATCTCCACCTATAATGACATTACAATCAAATGATCCAAATCGTATTGAAAATACCTCTCGTTCTGGATGCCTCGGTTTCTTGGGAAGATTGGGGTCATCTTCTGTATCATCTTCATGATCCCTTTTCTTTTTCTCCTCTGCTCGATGAGGAGATCTAGACCTTTCTCTAGTTCGATCATTATTTCTTCTTTCACCTCCCCGATCAACATACTTTGCTAGTTTCCCTCTTCGAATGAGTGTTTCAATCTCGTTCTGAAGAGCTATGCAATTTTTGGTCATATGGCCGTGATCCTTATGAAACTCACAATATTTATCCATGTTCCTCAGGTCAGGGTCTGACCTCAGTTTATTTGGCCACTTTACTTCCTCGTTATTCTTGATTTCTTCCAAGACATAATTAATACCCATTTTCAAAGGAGTATAATTATCTAATTTCTTCAGGACTTCCCATGACGATTTATTATTCTTGGGATGCTTGTCACCGCCATTGCCCTTATGCTCTTTCTTCTTGGATTTGTCGTCTTCCACCTTGGTTTCTTTATCCATATTCTTCTTCGCAGCCATGGCCTCCTCGGTATTCATGATTTTGGCCGCTTTTGCCATCAACTCTGACATAGTTGTAGGTGGATCTTTGGCCAAGGTGTAATACAACTTGTTAGGCAACAACCCACTCATCAAGGCGGTGATTGTTGTCTTCTCCTCATAATCTATGACTTCCATCTTCTCATTATTGAAATGAGTTATGTAATCTCTAGTACTCTCACCAGATTTTTGTCTAACACTTAACAAGTGTGCTACTCTTTTTACTGGCTTTGCTCCAAAACAGAAATTGCCGATGAACAACTCGGCCAACTGAAAGAAAGTTGAAATCTTACACCGAGGAAGATTGTTGTACCATATCTGGGCAGGTCCAGTAAGAGTTCCTGAGAATGTTTTACATCTCATCTCATCGGGGACAGCATAGATATCGGCGGCAGCTTGATACTGCTCTATATGAAGAACAGGATCTGTCTTTCCATCATATTTGGGGGTCACTACTGGTGCTTTAAACTTCGACGGGGTAGGAAAACCCACAATGGCATGGACAAAAGGTGTCCCTTGAACAAAAGTTCGTTGTAAGGGATTCTTCGCCTTAGCCATTTCTCCCAATCTATCCTCCAAGCACTGAATGGAACCCTTCCACACATCATTTCCTTCCTCGGGCTTATTAGTTCGAGCAATTGATTGTTCTAATGTGGCCTCTTGAGATCTATCTTGACGAGCAACTAGTCGTGATTGTGCTGATCCTTATCTTAGATCTGATGGTCGTCGAAAACTCCTCGACATGGTCTTAGGTGGACTCCTATTCCTCCTAGGGACTAATCGACTGAAAGGAGACACCCTACTCAGTCTTTCTAAGGCACTGGGTCTTTCTGGAGAGAGAGTGATGCGTTGATCAATATCTGTAGCCCTTATTGATGAAGTTCGCCCAGGTTGATAAGAGAAATCATCAGATTCCTCATTACGATATGACTCAGTACGCCTGGATCGTGAAGAATGTAAGTAGGTTTGCCTCTGACCACTTCACTGTCCGGAACGCGCAGGTGCACCGCCATGAAGGGTCTGTATGAGTTGTCGCATTGTTTCCTGCATGGCGATTTGTCCTTGAGCCAGATTCGTCATAATCCCAGCCAGATCTGGAGGTGTAGAGGGATTTGGAAGATTTTCAGCATTTCCAACGTTTCGATTGCTGGATTCCGAATTATCTGCCATTGATGATGAATGAATTTTGGTGAAAAACGATAATAGCAATCGTTCCCACAGACGGCGCCAATCGGTTGATGTAAAAAATTAGATTACTCTAATTATTCAATCACAGATAAATAAATAAGACAAAAGATTTTAAAGTGGTTCAGCCTTATATGAATGGCCTACGTCCACTGTTATGTTATTGCTGAGTGTTTGGGAATTCTCGATTACAAGTTCTCTCGAGAAATTCCGGTCCCCTTGAATGAGGGTGATACAAGGTATTTATAGCCCTTAGGCTGTACATGAAAGGGTAATACATTAAATGATATACATATGAAAGGGTAACTCATTTAATGCTCTTCAAGCGTGTGCGTCAAGATGATAAGCATTCAATGAATAGTTGAACTGTTGATTATCTGGCAATCAATGCAGTGGTCGAGATGCAGCTCGAACCGCCTTAGTTGCTCATCGTCCAATAGGTTCTCGGAGCATTGGAGTTCCTCGGAGGGCTGGTGTTCCTCGGAAGACTGGTGTTCCTCGGAGTATACCTGTTGCTCGGAGTGAGTATGTTGGTCGGGGGAATGATCTTCCTCGTTGCTATTGTGCCACGTAGATTGACACGTGTCTTCTTATTATTCGTCCACATTAGCATACTAATTTTGGTATCAACAGATGACGTTGCCACTTTTCGCCAACAGAAAGACACCCAACAAAAGGAAAATAAACAGATTGTCCATCTACCTCACCTTCTACCTATCAATCCCATCCACCCTCCTCTTCAAGAGAGTATCCCTAAAAAAAATTACGGATCGAATACCTAAAAACAATCCTACCCACATCACCCAAAGTTCCCTACACCACCTTGAGCATCACCCTCAGTGTGATGTCCACCAATATCTGAAACCCCTGATGGAAAGTGTGGGTAAAAGACAAGATGGAAAGTGTGGGTAATGTACCACCACCTTTCTCCCAGAGCACACAGAACCGCATTAGAACATAATGTCTCATCCAAAGCCTTCGCTAAGTGAACAAAACCCTTATAGGTGACCATATAGTGTACCATATCGGGGAGATTCTCCTAAACCTCCTTCAACCCCATACAGTATCCAAAGGAGCAATGTCAACGTACATAAGAAAAAAAAGAAAAACCCTTCATTAGCACAAAAGAGGAAAGAGAAAAATGAAATGGAATACCAAAAGCCATTGGACATACATAGACACTAGGGTTGCTCACCGTAAATGAATAATGGTATGCCATATCTCCTATAAGAGTATTCTCATCAGCCACATGCTCAAACAGATCAAAGATATTTTCATTACCCAATGAAAGAGGCGCCCTAGACTGCCACTCCAGGCCAACACAGTCATTGATAGCTAATCAAGCATGATTTTATACCTCGCTTGAACTTTTCATTTGATGTCTTGAAGTGAAAAATATTTAGGAGAGATTTTTAAAGAGAGAAAGAAAAATATTCAAACACTTGAAGGTGTGAAAAATGGAGAGGATTCGCCCCCTTTTATTGAATGCTAAAGGGCGTAACGATTGGCAACCTCACAGACCATGTTGATTGGAAGTCGTCTTTTCCCTTTCCTAAGGAAGACCAAGATTTCGTGCCCTTGTCAATTGGCACCCTTCCAAATTTGTACAAAAAATGCCAAAAAAATCAAATATTGCCTAAAAAATTTCCAAAAATCTCAAAAAATATAAAACATCATTTTCCTCAAGAAAATTATTTTTGGAGAACTAATCCCCTTACAAACTCTCCTAATCCCAACAAGATTAATCTTACACTTTTATCCATAGCATAATCCCCCATTGGAGTAGTCTTACACACCTATCCTTAATATATTCCACAAGTAGAACCAACGATGCTCTTGTATCCATGTCTACTATTGCCCATTTGGACGTCTCAAAGGTAAGTCCTTCCCCTAGTGGAGTCTTAAAACAATAAAATCCCCAGTGGAACCACAGATTCATCCATAGCCCCAAGATAATTCAAAATTTCCCAGGAGAGAAACTCCCCGCATTATAACTTTAGGTACCACTCAGAATTGACCCTCAGCCCTCAGAATTGGCCATTACAACTCTAGGTCCTCAGAATTGACCTCGACCCTCATAATCAGTAGTCATCACTTAATGTTATAAGAATTGATCTCAGCCCCAAGAATTGGTCTCTATAACTTGAGGTCCTCAGAATTGACCTCGACCACTAGAAGTTGTCATCATCCATCAACCTCGACCCACAGAATGGGTTGCTACAACTATAGGTCCTTAGAATTAGCCTTGGCACGGATAATTGGTCATTATAATTTTAGGTCCTCATAATTGACTGTCGGCCCTCAAAATTTGTCGTCATAACCCTAGGGCCTCAGAACTTACCTCTACCCACAACATTGGTTATTACAATTTTAGTTCCTTAGAATTAACCCTCGACCCTCAGAATTAATCCTCACAACCCTCAGTCCTCAGAATCAACCTCGGCCCTCAAAATTGGCCGTTACAACTTTAGGTCCTTAGAATCGAGCTCGACCCTCAGGATTGGCCGCTACAACACTAGGTCCTCACAATTGACTTTGACCCGTAGAATTAGTCAACCTAACTCAAAGTCCTCAGAATTAACATCGACCCACAAATTTTGTCTTCCCAACCCTAGGTCCTTGGAATTGAACTCGGCCCACATAATTGGTTGTTCTAACTTTAAGATTCTCAGAATTGACCTCGACCCTTAGATTTGGTTGTCATCACTTAAGGTCCTTAGAATTGACCTCCACCCACAAAATCTCTAATCATGACTTTAGTTACTCAAAATCGATCTCAGCCCTCAAAATTGGTCACTACAACTTAGGTTCTCAGAATTAACCTCAAACTTTAGAATCGATCATTTCTAACAGAACAAACCTGTACCCACTAAATCAGTTATTATTGTCTTCTTGACCTAGACCTACAGAATCGGACATCATTGCCTCCTTCGGTCCACAAAACTAACCTCGACCCATTGAATCGATTGTCCACGTCTCCCTAGGTGATTAAAACTGGCCTTAAACTGTCGAATTGGTCATCCTTGTCTCCTTAGGCCTTCAGAATTTACTTCAACCCGCTAAATCGGTCAACGTCCTCATAATTGACCTACAAAATATATTTCCTAATATCAATGTGGTGTCTATCATTTGACGACCTTCACTTATTTTGAGCTCACCCATAGAGGGTCTCTCTATATACACCGCATCCAAGGACCCCCTAAGGACCAACTTAAGTTCCTAGCACTAACTCATTCGCCGTAAACCCTAAGTCATACCCTGCGTACCGATCTAGAAGCCTTCGGGCGCCCTTGGGTCCTATTTGATTCTAGTAAAATTCTACGCCTGAGTGAAAGCTCAATAAATCTTCAAAGGTCTCTGAATCCCCTTTCCAATGCTTCGTCTCGTGCATAAATTGGCCTTACGAATTGAATAAATGATTCATTTTATCGCTAAAATTATTCCGAAGGCCACCGGGCACTCCCGGGATCTTGAATGATACTGAATGAATCTTTGAAGTGCTTTAAATACCCTTTCCAATAGCCTACCCGATGCATGAATCAACCTTACGATACAGACGAATAACCCATTTTACTACAAAAGTTCAACGAGCACTTTCGAGCCCAGTTTGACCTAGGTTAACTCTTCGAACTGAACGAAGTTGAATCAAATTTTGAAGGGATTTGAATACCCTTTCCAAAATTCCATCTCATGCATGAATCAACCTTATGATTCGAATGAATGATCCATTTTCTTTCGATAATTCCAGTCTAGTGATCATCGGGTAATTTCTGAGACTCGTTTGGACTTGGTTAACTCCCAAAATCGAGAGTGGATCATTGGATTCTTGAAGGCATCTAAATAGCCTTTCCAACGATCCATATCATGTGCGATTTTGACTTATAGTTCGCATTTTATGGCCATTTCTCTGAAAAACTACCTCAAACGGCTAATTAGTTACCCTAGGACCCTACATATTAGCAATGTGTCTAGTTCTACACTGATAGGCAGGTCTAAGACCATGCCAATCGATACCCCCTTGACCCTATAAATAGAGGCCATGACCTCACATCGAGAGACTCACCTCAGAACCCCTGAACATCCCTCATAATAATTGAGAGAGAATTCCCTCGAATTCATAGCAACTCTTTCCTAAAAATTCTATTTTCCACATTCCTGCCATCATTTTCATACTCCTTTGAGTAAATTCCAACTCACCTCCTCAAACCAATATCACTTCATCTTCAAATTAGCACATCTACAATCAAGATCTACTTCAAGTCTTCACAAGGAGCCCTATATCTTACCTTTTGTCTTTAAACTCTCTTAATTTTGCATTAGTTACTTCATTTTCACTTTAGTATTTTACTTCATTACATCACACATTTTAATTCCAAACTTTTTATTGTTAGTATTCGCACATACATTATTATCATAGAAAAACCCAGAAACCAGAAAAAGCAGGTTCACTTATAAATTCCAAACGGGGATTTCTCATCATATTTTCTCACACTAAAGAACCTTTTTGTACACACACATATAATAAAGTCATCGATTGGATTTATGGGTTAAACCCCACCTCATAATATCTTCTAACTACATGGATTCTGATTCCTCTGGGCTACATAGGCATCTTAGGTGCGTTCCTTGACTCCAGTCCTCCCACATATATTTGTCACTTTGTTCTCATCAAATATTCATTATATATACATTTTATATAGTTGTTTGCTTGTGTCGTATCCGATACATGCAATTTTTCCTTCATAATGAATTATGAATCGGTAAACACTTACATCATATTTTTTTTCTATTTTGGGAACACTCCTAAGGATGACCTCGCTCTGCCTTTATCCATGAAGCGAGTCTAGCGATTCCGTCCTCCATTTATATTATGCACATAAGGACACACATCACAGAGTTTTACAAGAGAAGATTAACACATGCCCATGAAACACTGAAAGGGTGGGATGGGTGCCTAACACATTCCTATTCTATAAATTATACCCTGGACCCTTGAACTACTTTGTTTCAGAAACATCAGTATCGTTCTCTCGAGGCGACAACATTTCTTTTTCCAATTTTGTGCAAAATTAGCTGGACACTCTATCTTTGCATATCAAACCACATCGACAATGGACGAGTGCCTCGATAAGGAATGCAATATCGTGCACACGTTAGAAAGGGGAAGGAAGGAGGGATCCAGCTCAAGATACCACCCCCTCGGGATGGCCACACATACGTCCCAAGGATATAATTCCATTGGGGTGATAGTTAAACGACTTACCAAGTCTGTCCATTTTCTACTAATAAAAACTACCATGGAATTCCATTTTCCATTATATCAGACAAATATTCTCACTTTTTTGAAAAGTTTTGGCAAGCACTTCAAACCACAATGGGTACCAAACTTCATTTGAGCACAACATTCCACCCACAAACAGATGGACAATCGGAATGCACACTTCAAACATTAGAACATAAGCTACGAGTACATTATATATGTCCACAAATTGAGATGTACATTTACCTATTGTTAAGTTTTTTTATAAAAATAATTATCGATTAGGTATTAAAGCGACACCGTTTGAAACTTTATATGTAAGACCTTGTCATTTCCCTGTATGCTGGATAACATTGGGAAATAGTCAATAATTTGGTCCCGAGATAATCCAAGAAACTACTGAGAAGATACAATAGATTTAAGAAAGATTGAAAACAACCCAAGATCGTCAAAATAGCTATGCAAATCAACGCTATAAGCCCTTAGAATTTCAAGTTAATAATCGAGTATTTTTGAAAGTTTCTCCTCGTAAAGGAATTTTATGCTTTGGTAGAAAAGGAAAATTGTCCCCCATATATATTGGACCTTTCATTATTTCTAATCCTATTGTCCCTGTAGCCTATCAATTAGAATTACCTATTAAGTTATCCAATATTCACAATGTATTTCATGTGTCCCAGTCATGCCAATATATTTTTGATCCCTCTCAAACAATCACATGGCAAGCAATCTCTATCGAACCAAACCACGAATTTAAAGTACGCCCTATTCAAATTCTGGATTGCCTAATGAAACCTCTCAGGAACAAAAAAATCTTCTCAGTCAAAGTACTTTAGGAAAATAAAAATCAACAAGAAGCCACTTGGGAAACATAACAAGCTATGAAAGATAAATACCCTAGTCTCTTCCGAGGTAAATTCGAGGATGATTTTTTTAGGTCGGTAGAGTGTAATACCCGGGAATTTGCAAAACCAAACATATCGATAACCAAGTCCCTAAAGTATTCATTTCAAACCCTTATGATGACCTCAAATTCAAAAATATCCTAAGAAGAATGCAACTACCCTTTATGTCCTACAACTTTACCAAACTAACTTGGACACCCAAAAGTTTCAATAATTATAAATTAGCCCCTCAATATTTAAAAAAAACATAATTTGACTTATACTTAACCCCTAAACCTCAACTTTATACCAAATTAATCCTCTAGACTTCAACTAAGACAAAAATTACAATTTTTCCCTTAAAACATTATGAAATTAAAAAAATACCCTCACCTTTTTTTATAATATACTTTAAGGCTATATACCTAAATATTTTACCAAACAAGGACCAAACACTAAAGTTTGAGTACTTTCACATAACCCCCTGGACACATAGAAAACACATCATCACTAAAAGACGAGAATAGTACATGTTAGCCTTATGAAAACATGTGATATTTTTAAACTCACTTTGAAATCCTTTGATTTTTGGTTAGAAATCCACCTCCACCAGCATCCAATCGAATTCCTTGCAGAAGTACTATAAATATACTATGTTTTCATCAGTTAAAATACATACCATAAGCATATTCAAAGCTTGATAAATTTACTCCAATCAGGTACACTATGATTTTATGAATTATATTTAGTTATTTCAAATTTAAATGATCTTTGTGTGATTATTATGCTTAGAGTAATCATAATATTAAAGATTTTACAAGTAAAACGATGTAGAATACGAAAAACATGAATTTACACCATTAAAGCTTGAGCTCTAACGGTGAATTTTGATATATGGCTTAAATCTTTGATTTGAATATATGAATACCTTCATTAAAACTTTAGAAACTCAAGTGCAATGATCAAAATCCATGAATTTGTACAATAAGTTTCAATTCATCAAACATGTTTTTGAACCAGAAAACTAAAAACCTTTAATTCTCCCTGTATAATCCATCTCAAACTTTAAATCAAAATCAAAATACTCCTTAACATAGCAGAAACCACACTATGTTCATAATAATCCCTACCATATTCTTGAAAGTCATGAATGTTAAGTCAAAATTTTAGCAAAGCATACAATTATATAACTTATGATATACTACATCTCAATTCATAAATCCTATATATTTGGATTCCTTATGAAATTTTAGGTTGAGTTTGTTTAGAAATAATCTAAAATGGTGTAAAAATGAAGGAGATATTAAGGGTCACAAATATGAAAACCTAAAGTAAAAGATTGAGAGGTTGAAGATTTACTTCTTTGACTAGAAGCATTAACCACGTGCGAGAGGCCGCGTGGCCAATCAAAATTTTCTGAAATTTTTTTCCAATATTTTTATTTTATTTTTCTTGTCAAAATGGTATAAAGTAAGGCCATGTTTGGTCAAGCCTAGCCTAAGTAATGGAAAAATGAGGTTTTAACTAAGAAATATTTTTCCTAAATTATAATAATACCCATCCTTACTTTTTTAATTTATGAATTTGAACCCCAAACATTACCTATAAGTACTTCAAAAAATTTGAAGGAAAAAAGTCTTCTATACCAAAGTTGAAATATAATTCTAAGTCCAAGATTTTAATGTTCCATGTTATTCACAATTAAACCCCTGAAAATTTAAAAGATACAGTTTTTTTTTTATTTTATATAAACTGATCAACCAAACCCCAATTTTAACAAATGCTTATGTACCCAAACATTGTATACAGAGAATCAAGTACCAGCTCTTCTTGATAACCTCTTATGATCCATAAGCAGTTCAAAATATCAATCAAGTAAGTTTCTTTTAATTCTTTAATAGTAAATTTTGCCTATTTGATAACTACTATTGATATCATTCAATGATAGCCAAACTTGAATCCAAGTATGTGTAGAAATTACCATACTCATATATTATTATATCAACTAATCTTTATAATATTATAAAACGCAATACAATAATTAATATTATAATAATTTTAGCCTCTCCCATGGACAAAGTAGTTCCCCTTCTAAAATTTCCTTCCCTGCAACCTTTACCCCTTTTCATTTATTTGCTATCATCATTTTCACTCACTCTTCCCGCCTTTTCATTTTCCCTGAACCAAACCAATAGTTTTTTGGTTTCCTTCTCTCTCCATTCCTCCATTATCAGATTAAAAAGACGGTTCACTAAAACTCTCCTTAAACTATTAAAACCCAAATATCTCAACTATCTCAATCTCAGACCCTCAATCGTCTTATGAGTCACAACAAAATGCCTTTCCATCTACCTATATCCTCACCCCTCTATATAAAAAACAATCCGAAGACACTCTTCACTTTCCAACATATTTTCAATCTTGGGAGTAGCAGCAGAAAGAACACAGAATACCTTTTGATCCAACTCCAACTTATTTCCAACCTTATGAGGGTCGTAAACCATTTATGGGTTTGTTTTGTTTTGGTGTTTTTGTAATGGGTTTGTGTTTGATAGGAATTGAAGTTTAGTTGGGGAATTTTGTTGGCAATAGTGATAGGGTTCTGGGGTTCGCCATTTGGAACGGTAGGTGGGGTGGATGTGGAGGTGGCATTTCGTCTCTATGCTTACATTGATTGTTGAGTTTCATACAAAGTCTGTCGCTTAGCTTTTCAAGTCTAAGAACTCTATAAATTCATATGTTAGTGCGTACTTAAAATATTTTGAAATATTTTCTTACTTTTTTCAGGTAGTCATCCAAAATATTTGTAGACAGTGAAGAAAAATCATTTAACATTACTGTATTATGGTATTAGTGACAAAAAGAAATTGATGTCGCCCTACACTTATTTGCTTTACAATATATATATATATATATATATATATATATATATATATATATATATATATATCTGGTCGGATTCTTTGACGGACCACTTTAAATGGGTTAAAAAAATGGCCCATATTTTAACAATACTAAAAAATCTTTTTTCTTTTAATTTTTTTTTCCGTATGGTGTTTAAATATTGAAGGGGATTAGTTAAAAAATAAACCCAAATTTGATTTTGTTTTTTTATTTAAAAGGAATGAGTAAAAAAGTCAGTTTTATAAAGTATTATTTTTATTTTTATTTTCCACTTTTTAAGATGTCAATTTTGTATTAGGCAAACAAAGTGTGTACAAAATGTTTTACTAAAAGCTATTGTGAACGTAGGAAGTGGAACTCAATATCTAACAAATAAAATTCCGAGCACATTAATTTGTCTATTAACTTTTTTATCTAACATTTTTGTTAGTGAAAATTTCAACCTTCAATCTTTTTCGCGTGTGTTCAAACTTTGGACATTTAGTCTTTGTTAGGTTCTGAAGCTATATTAAGGCTTCCAAACAAAGTATAATGTTAGAATCAAAGTATACTGTTAGAATCAAAAGCATACTATTAGAATCAAAGTCACTGTAATAAAGTGTCATTTATTGATACTATATGAATATTTTTAGAATCAAAGTATACTGTTAGAATCTTGACTTAGTGATGGGAAAAGATAAAATATTTTTTTAAGGGGGTGGGGGGTTGGGGGCGGGGGAAGAATATTGTGCCGTAGTTGGAAATAGTCCCACCTTTTACAATTATTTTGATACCTTACAAAGTTAGGATAGTTAGACCATTGGATCATAACTAATACTAATATATACCAGTTGTTACTTCTAGCTCTCTCTTATTGTTATTTTTTCAAATTATTTATTGTAAACATCAATCATCAATGCCTAATTTCCTAGTTATGTCACTTTTGTATATCTAACGTTCCATTATTTTATCTAATCATTTTATTGAACCTTTGTTGATAGGTACATCGTCTAGATCCTTTTTCAAAGGCATGAGGAAGAAACACCTTCGAAGGTTAATTGTAGTACCTGATGGTACCATTTGTTGTATGGAATGAAATTTTTATTTCTCAGTGTATAAGTAGATTCTTTTCAAGAAAAAAAGTGTGTATATATACTTTGCTACTATAGGTGGGAATAAGAATGGTGTTGGTGGATTTTATTTTTTTATGGAAATTGGGTTTCATGTAGGTTTATAGGTTATTTCAGATAAAACATCAAGAACTATATGTGAGATATAATGAGTTTGGTGGGTTTTTACACTCTACGGAGATTGGATTTCATGTGGGTTTGTACGTTATTTGAGATATAGCATAAAAAATTGTATGTTAGATATAGGTTTGATTTTTTTAGGGTGATTGGATTTTATGTAATGTGAGGGGTCGAAATGATACAATATTAGTTTTGCAGGTGGGTGGTTTGTCAGGAGAGTGGATAACTTAGTTTTGCCGGAAGAAATGTCTCATTTTTCATTATATAAAGTTATTTCATTGAGATTTATCATTTTCTTAGGGGTGGGAGCCCAATGTTGAACTCCCATGCGGGATCTCTTTAGCAATTAAAAAAACGTTTTAATTTATTTTATGTATGGGTGTTAAACATTTCAGGAGACCCCTAAAAAAATTAAAACAAACTGTCAAATATTGACCCATTTTTTAAAATACCAAAAAATACTTCATTTTGACTTGATTTTTTTAGGGGTTCCTGAAATATTTAACACCCATACAAAATATATATATACACCTGTGTGTGTGTGTGTGTGTGTGTTCGCGCACGCACACGTGTGTGGGCTCATGTATGTAATCACATTAGAGCATTAATAATAAACATGACTATACTATTTATTTTTTACCTAACCCGCGCATTGCGCGGGTCTACACCTAGTTGTTTTAATAAAGATAATCTAGATCAAATTTAAAACTTCTCACCTAATAATTGATATCATAACAATTCGTTGTAACGATTAATTTCACCCTGCACTTTTGTGAGCAATTCTGATGGAAAAAGAATCACTATGAACTAGGGAGTAGACTGTTGCATTATCCCACAAATGTTTTCTACTTGGCCTAGGTCTCTAATGTTGAGAGCCAATTTTATTGCTACATATGTTTGAGTGGTACTTTAATTGTGTGCTAGCCAGTTATTATCCAAAGGTTTTGTATTCTTTATTATTTGGTTTTGCTGATGGTTTACTTATTTCTATACCACCTTAGTGATCTGGTAAGTACGGCATTGTCAGTTCAAAGATCCTTGATTTTCTATATGTAACCCTCAATAAATTGATAAGTATGGGATTATTAACTTTAATTCTTTGGTGTTGCTATACAAAAACTGAATTCTATAAACACTCCGCCTCTCATCTATATAGATATTTGTTATAGAATTGTTAAATCTATCTTAGCATATTTGTGCTTATTCCTTTTTCCTTTAAATTTCCCAGGTGTAAGAGCATAATATCTCTTCCCATCTTAGAGACAAATATAGGTCACTTGTTTGCATATGTGACTGTGTGTGTAGAGAATAAGCTAGATGGGGGAAAGGAGTGGCACTTTTCGATTTTCTACTTTTTAGTTCGCGTTGACATATAAAATGTAATTCACCTTTGTGGTGGTAATACACTATGTGTACTATTTTCATAAAGAATAAAGTTCTATTTTCAGCCTTAACTTTAATTCATTTCTTTATATATACTCTCTTGTGCATTCATACCAAAAAGCAGGTTGTGACAAGATCATAGGTTTGAAGGTCACACACAAGCTCTTCCAATTTTATAGAGTTAATTCTACCGAAAGAATTCAAGATAGTCACTTTGGGATTAAATCGTTGAGGTAAGGACCTTATGATTTTCTTGATAACTCTTGTGTCGGGTATTCTCTCTTCCAAGTTAAACTATGAGATGGCTATATAAGGTTATATCGCATAAAACTCATCAAAGGTTTTGCTTTCCTCCATCCTAATGGTCTCAAACTGAGTGGTGAGGTAATGGAGTTTGGAATCTTTAACAACATCGGTCCCATCACAAGTAAGTTGGAGTATGTCTCAAGCCTCTTTAGATGTTTTAAATGTCATAAGACAATATCACTCCTCTGGTGTAACCATAAAAAACAAAACAACACATTCAAACTACAAGAATTGTAATTACTCTATTTGGTCTTATCCTCACTCCAACTCTATATGGCTTTAGGGGCGCGATGTTCACCTACGAAAGTCGTTTCTGGACTCCACCCCTTAATAACAAGTAACTATACACGCTCATACATGGTTTAAGTGCATATTTCATAGAGCTTTCTAATATGTATAGTTAGACCCATCAAACAATGGTGGTCTAAAAAATGACTGACCTTCCATATAAAAATCTCCTCGATTCACGCCTAAACAACTTATAGACACTTACTCTGATACTAATTTGAAAAATTCTGAGGGTCTAAAAATGGATGGTAAAAAAAATACTAAATTTTTTAACTTTTCAAAATTAACTTGCACCAATTTTATTGATTTTGTGTTAAATAATTAACCAATTTTATTGCACTCAAAAACATGCATTTAGATTATAGCAAAGACAAAATAAATCATTAAAACCATAATGCCCGATGTACGTGAAAAAAATAAATTACAAAACCTCGTATGGCCTAGCCACCCAAATTAACTATGTCAGATGTTACACAAGGACACAACAGAAGACTTACACAACCAACTCGACTCCTTCAATGATTGATTCGTCTTTGCTCCTTCAACATTCTACACAATAACACATAAAAGTTATAAGAGAATATTTTAAAATTGATCATCATTTTTATCTATTTTGGTATATTGCATTACAACCTCATCATCATGTAATACTCAAGAACTTTAAAGTGAAGACAAGTTAGTAATCGAGTAACAATCGAAGATCGAATGAGTTTAAATCATTGCTACATTCATCGAGGAGGTATACGGTTTCGATTTATATATAAACACTTTATTTAGGCAACTTTTATAATTTATTCGATCCATGTTTTTTAATTATTTTTCAAAAGAAACATTATTTTTTATTTTGGTTTGTTCGAACAAGATTAGGCATTCGTTCGAATGAGATGTTATGTTTGTTAGAATGAACTTTCGACAAAAATCCAATAAGGTATCTCTGTTTGACAAAGGTATATACGTTAAGATCGTTTGATGTTGGTTCTAACGAGATCACATGTTCGTGAAAATGATTTTGAACTTCATTTGAATGAAATAAGGTTTCGTTTGAACGAACCTCAATTTTTTTATTGAAGTGAGTTGCGTTGCCTCGAAATTCATGTTTTCTCTAAAGAAGGGTCTTGGGATCATCATTTATAAAAACTTTTGGCGAGGATTGTTTTTTTTATGCCGGTCCCAAAAGTCTCAAAACCTTAGTTTATGAAAATCACTTTTATTTTATTCCAAATCAAATCCCCTGAATAATTAGCTGAGGTTTTAAAAAAATAAAGTTTGAGACCATTATCATGCTTGAGTCTGAAATATTTGATGAATTTAAGTACCCTTGTCTAATATTGTTAACTTTAGTTTTAATTTGGGTGAGAGAATTCTTGAGATGAGGTTAGTTTAGAAAATTTTGAGATCTCTTCCATCCCATTTAAATGAAAAAGTCAACGTCCTTAAATCTTTGGAAATTTTAGATGCTCTCAGTTTAGAAAAACTCGTAAGAGACCTTTAAACCTATGAAATAGATATGTTCTGCAAAACTCAAAACAAATTTCTTTAAAAGACCAATCAAAGAAAAAAAAGAAGTTTTTGACTTCAAGTTTGATTTTGATCCTGACGATCTTGCCTTATTTGTCAAAATGTTCAAAAAGTTTCTCAAGTTATGAAATCAAAATTCTTCCAAAGAAAATAAAAGTTTTGAGAAAGACAAAATATTTAAATTGGGCAAGAATGTTATTGAGAATGATCAAAGAAAAGAGAAAGGAGAATACCCTAAGAATATGGTTCAGAGAGATGCTATGAGTCTGAAGTAAGTGTCACAAAGCGTACAAGTGTGATACTAGGCTTAAGAGGTGGGGAGAAGGAAAAGCTACTTATAATTCCACTTTAAGCGATAATGATGTTGAGTAAGGGATTTCGTGGATAAATCACTGCATGAATGTAACTTCACCACATTCATGGAAAGTCAGTATTCACTTCAAGTACATTTCTTGAAAGTGAGGACATTTTTAAACATGATAGTCTCGACATTGATTCGAACCATTCTAGAAAGAGTGAGGGAGATGATATTTTGAGTGAGGGAGAAAGTGCCCTCCAATATTCCTACAATGAGATTTATGCCAGATGTTATCGCTAGACAAGGAGTTGAAGGCATCAGGAGAGAGTGAGAGCTTTGTAAGGATTTCTTTGAGTGAGCAGGTAGTTTCAGGTTAGGGGAAAAGGAGTGACTAGACCAACAAAGTTTCTATTGTTACGAGAGATCTTCAAGCTTTATTGAATACATGTGATAAACTTTAAGAGATTATTTCCTAACTCGATAAAGATCTCGAATGTTCCTGGGAGGTCAAGGTTACTTTAGAGGATACATTGAACAAGGTTGGTAAGATGTTTCTCGATGCACGCTAGGTTTTAAAGAAATACAAGGGATATGTCAAAATGGGGAAACCACTTTTAAAAATGCACCCGAACCAGTTTCGAAGTTTATGTTAGATCTGTATGGTCCTTAACCTAACCTACCAAATAAAACTAAATTTAAACTTGTTAATGAAGGTAGACCCAAACGAGTCAATGTCTGTAACCATTACAAACGGAGATGCCACTTTAGAGAATATTTCTATAAGTTAGGAAGAATTTCTCGCACACATGTCCCCGTGCACCACTATAGTGACTTTTCTAGTCTAATAGAGAAAGTTGAGTTCGTAGTTGCGACTTTTAAAAACTTGATGAAATAATTTCAAAGGATGTCTATGCCTTTCGAGAATACTTTCAATTCTACGATTAAAGCCAATAATGATAAGGGCAAGCAAAAGGTTACCTCCGTTTGGGTTCCTAAGAATGATGACAAATCCCCCTTGTTGTTCACATTGCTATTAAGGTTCAAGATACATCCCAATGGTAGTTTGATAGTGGGTGCTCTAGGAATATGAACAGCGAAAATTCATATTTTACTACCTTGTGGATCGCAAGGAAGGTAAATTCACCTTCGAAGATGGGATTGGTTTCGCATCTTAGGACATGGTTAAATTAAATTACCATATTTTTTTTATATATTACTTTGAAGGGTTGAAAGAAGACTTGATTAACATAAGCCAACTTTGCAATAAAGTTAGACTGATCAGAATGTAATGTTTACGATCAATTTGTTGAAATATTTCTATAAGGTGTGAGGAATGATGATAATTACTACGGTATCATTCCCAAGCCCTCTTTATTATTCAATAATGGTAAGGTCTTATCCACAGACCTTTGGTATCATGACTAGGTTAATTAAGTTTTAGAGCTCTTGAGAGATTAGTGAAGAAAGACCTAATTCATAGCTTACCATCACTTAGGAAACTAACTTCCTTGGTTTCTAGTCCTTGTCAACAAGGAAATAAAATCAATATCCCCTATTAGATGTTTAATATCATTACCACCTCTTGTGTTTTGGAGTTAATACACATGGGTCTTTTGGGTTCCACAATACGAAGAATATTGGTGGTAAGAAGTATATCCTATTGATGATTGATGACTTTTTGAGATATTCTACCGCTGAATATCTTAAAGAAAACTCCAATGTTGTTGAGTTTCAAACAACCAAGTGTCATGTCCTATAAAACCAACACGGTGTTACCATTAATCCGATGCATAGTGAAAATGGCACTGAATATAAAGAAGGTGGAGTGGATAGATTTTGTGATGAAGTCGATATCAAATATGGGTTTTCGTCTGTTTGTAGTCCTAAAAAATGGGATTATTAAGAGGAAGAGCCGATTAATTTAAAAGATGGCTAGATCCATGCTTCATGGGAGAAACGTGCCTAGATGTTTTTGGGGAGAGGCAATTAATACCTCATGCCTCATGGTGAATAGAGCATATCTTCATCCACACATAATAGACACCCCATATGAGTTGTGGATAGGGAAGAATACAAGAATAACTTAATTTTGACTTTTTAAGAGTCCTTGATACATTCTTAGAGATAGAGAGCAGCTAGGAAAGTTTGATTCCAAAATTTAGAAGGGAATATTTTTGGGGTATTAATCATCGAGTAGAGCTTATACAGTGTTTAAACTTAAGCTCTAGGGTTGTGTAATCGATAAATGTCACGATTAGATACGATGAGAAGACTAGATTTATTCATCCTAAATTTGAGTATGAGAATGAATCACCCCCGCTGACGAACTCATCATTCCTTACACCTCCCCCGTGGACCCCGCTGTTGATATAGAGGATCCACCTTTCTGAAATACTTGGTGATGTGACATGAGGTGTGCATATTATCGCTCAACTAGAGAATGTGGTTAACTACTTTTGCTAAACCTCCACAATAGATCCAAAGAATTTGAAAGAAGTACTCAAGGACTAGCACTAGATATGTGCTGTGTAAGATGACTTTCTTAAATTTTGGAAGAATAATATCTGGGAGTTATTCCCCTGACATATAGAGACTAATATGATTGGTAAAAAGTGGGTGTACCAGAAAATGATTCATGATAATAGTACCATTTTTTAGAATAAGGCTAGTTTGGTCGTTCAATGTTACACATAGATTTGTGGAGTAGACTTTGACGAGAAATTCACTCCTATTGCTAGGCTTGAGTATGCTCACTTACTTTGGTGAGTAACTTCATCAGAAAACACATCATTTGCACACGGGAGAATTTCACAAGTCACAACGCTAGGGGAAATCCTAAGGAAAAAACTCACTACCCACACCTATACTCCACACCAGCACAAACGGGATAATTCCACTTACCAAGAGTCAAAACGGGTATATGAGAAAGTCAGCAGGTGTATCGGGAGAATTTCAAATAGTTAGGCCAGAATGGTTAAAGCTCAGTGAACAGGAATAAGTTGTGATGTCCCCTCGCCAAAGCACCAATAAGTCGCAATGCTTCGACACAGGTACATTGAGGTGAATTTCACTTTTTCCTCCAGGCGGTAACGTAGTTGTTATAACGACGGGAAAGATGTCAAAAAATTTTAACATAGAGGAGGTTCATCGGATTGTGAAGTTTTCATGAAGACATTTCCTATTCCCATAATAAATCTCTCCACGAAGGGAAAAATGCAGAGGGGGCTTGAAGTTAATCCTGAGATTAGGCATAATTCCTCTATTTATAATAGTATCTGGGGTTAAGGCAGCTCAAGCGTGGCATCTCAGTGAGGCAGCTTAGCGTGGCAACTCAGCGTGGCATCTCAGCGAGGTAACTTAGCGTGGAAACTCATATTTTAGCCCGTTGTGTTACATAGCCATATTGTATCTTTTGTTTTTACTGACTATGAGCTATAATGAATCTAAAGATGTAACGAGAATAATTATTATGTGTGAGGTTGAACGGTACTCACGAGAGACCATGCTTGGCAGGGCCTAGGAGAGCTTTCATGCTCTATCGAACGACCTCGCAGTGGGAAATTTGAAGGGACTTGGCTTGGAGGATTGAGAAGTGAGGCACCATTGGGGATTATCCTGACCATCTTAGATACACCTGGTAAAACACCGAAGGACTCTGATCATGGAAACTCGGGGGGAGTAGGCTTGAATTCCATCAGGAGTTGATTTATGAGACAAACAACCCTCTTCTTAATGTCACATCTACTTTATCTAATGTCACTAACCAGCTAGGAAATGTTATACCTACACTTGAGTAAACCACCGTTGTATTTGGGACTGTCAGACAGTTGGTGAGCCACCTTTGTATTTAATATTTATGACGTAGAGACAACTAGTGCATCAGGTATTTAATGTTTGTGACATAAAGTATGAGGGATGTCTTTCATAGGCATTAATGGAGAAGTTGCCTCGGGACTGGTGTGAGAGACTATTTAAGGACCCCAGCCACCTCTGAGGACTAGAGGTTCTTTTGAGAGTTGAGAAGTTATTACTAGAGATAAACATACAAGAAGAGAGAGTTATTATAAACCAAAGAGTTTTACTCACCCACCATTATCATTTATTACGAAGCTTTTAATACTTGATAGGGATTATTGAGGGTGGTTAGTGTATTTGGCTATCTGTCAAGGCATATATAGGGTACTTACTTCTCTCTCCCTCTAAATGAGTTACTTATAAGTTAATTGTTATCTGATTGAGTTATACACGAGAGATTTATGAGTTCAAACTGAGTCTACCTCCATTGAGCCGTGTTTGTATGTCTTGTGGTTAATCAACAGTGTTGCTATTTAACTTATCATTCTTGTCTCAAAAGGGGTTACGCTTACATATTATCAAAACTACCCTCTTACAAAGGGTGTTATAAGTTAGAGATAAATGGGTTTGCACAATGAACTTCTTTTGAAAACATTAAATATTTTGGCGTTATTGATTTTAGAAGAATTAGAATTCATGGCATTTTGCATAAGTCGAGTCAATTTCAGTTTGTTCAACATTCTTACACCTGTGGTTGAAATTGGGTTCTTTCTTTAGAAGTATCTCTTCTACTTCCTTCGCCCTGTTTCGTGGGCCTATGTTGATTTTTTTAAGGTTTCAGTTCACACAATTTCCTTCCATTTACACTATTCAAATATTTTCGTGCTATTCTAGGGTGTAACCATTGGTATATGTAGTTAGATGTAATTCTTATACACACACACACACACACACACACACACACACACATATATATATATATATATTTTAATAGTAACAAAATTTGAAAACTTTTAAAAAATAGTTGGGTTATTCATTGAATTCTCGTCGCATATGCTTAATTATTTATCTTTCTGATGATATTTCAAATTTGATTTCTTGTGAAGCTATCAATTCAAGATTAGTTTCTAACCCTTTGTCTATTACGGATAAAAGCGGGAGAACAATTTGAGGGGCAGTTTTTACATTTTTCTTTAAACTCCAATGCACGATGACATTTATTTTGCTTCATAAGCATAGGTCATTCCTTCCTTGACGATTTCTTAGCCTACACATGAAGACAATCAGTTAAAGACAATATGTCAGAAGTGTATTTATTTTTTTGGGTTTAAGAGGGCATTCGTAGTCTTAAGGGATTTTTTATTAGTGTTTTGTACCAAAATAGCCAAAGGGGGATATTTTTAAGAGCAAGTTTTGGATTGCTCATCAATTTTATTCATTTTTGCATATTCTGTTACAACCTCATGATCATGTACTTCTCAAGAACTTCAAAGTGAATACAAGTTATTGATCAATAAATAATAGAAGATCGAATGCATTTAAATAATAACTACATTGATCAAGGAGATGCATGGGTTTGATTTATGCATAAACACTTTGTTTAGGAATGCTTTCATAATTTATTCGAGGCGCGTTTTTAAACTGTTCTTCGAAAGAAAAATAATATATATTTTTTTTCATTTGAACAAGATTAGGAGTTTGTTTGAACGATATGTTAGAGTTCATCACTGTCGAAAACATTTTTAATAATTACTAACCACCTAGTATTTAAAAAGTAAGTTGCCAAATTTTAAGTTAAGTCTGATTAACATGCGATAAAAGAATAATGGAAGAACAACATAATCCATTCACCATAACGAAGTAATGAAGTAATCAACAGATAATATAAGTCCGGAGGAAAACTCCTCACAACAATCCCACAAATATAATAATAACATAAGTCTGAATCCTGAATTAATTACATGCCCGAAATCTGAATAACTGAAATAAATGAAATGTCTCTAAAAGAAATGGGCGACATGCCCTACAACTGATAAATACTGAATATAAAGTCAAAGTAGATGAAGCGTCTACAAGCAAAGTCCTGTAACTTCCACAAACAGCTACAGCTCGTCACCTGAATGAGGATCCTAAGCATGGTGTCCTTGTGGCTGGGCACCTAAAATGGTTTTTACAAAAATAGGTTTGAAAGCAAATGGGTCAGAGCCCGAAAGTGGAAATCATTTTAAAAACAGCAAGTGTTTTAATAACATTAAAACATTAAATGCAAAATACATGTTAGGACGTGCACTCACATGAAATTCTCACCTCTCGACTACATGAGCACTCCTAACGTACCGTACCCATCTAAATGACATACATATCTAACCAAATCGTAATAAGTTCTACCCCTTACTACTCGATTCCCATATTACATTCTAGCGTTATCAAATAAAGAGAGGGCTTTACTTAAACTCAGATTCTCAATTTGTAGTACAATTCACTATCGGTTAACCCGTTATGTTTTCTCAAAACATTACCATAATTATATTCACAATACCAACGTGAAAGTTCCCATTAATTAAGTGTATATTATTCACGTCATAAATATAAAATACAAGCACCCCGAGACTAAGTTGCGGTGTACACATACTCTGCTATCCATCCCAGTACATCACGTACATAAGGATCATGTATTCCGAATCTCTCAGGAATCGTTCTCAAAAAACAACATCACAAATAATGGAGGCGAACACAATCACATCACATGGGTTACGCACATACCTGCGCTCCCACGATCAGCAAACTTATTAACATCCCAATAATTCCTTCTCTGACCTATGTTCACCGAGGTAACCAATCTAAATCCGGGCAACACAAGGATTAGAAGGCCCTAAGCGAACGTAAACCTCCCGTGATAGCAAGTATGGTAGGTATGTCATACACATAAAATCAACACATATACTAAGTATTCACACATCTTAGTAATCACCAAGATTTATATTAGTGGTATACTTCTCATTCTCATACAATATACAATCTTACACAATGTATAAGTTCTCGGGTAGTTCAATTTTTTAGGCCGACAATAATTCTCGCATCGTAATAGACACTCACGTCCTACTTCATAATTTCCATTTGGTTCGAATCACACTTCTAGGTTTTACTCCTCATCATATCTCAAATGTCCCTACTATATCAATTTATCATCAAGGGAAGGTTATCTCTACCATTAAATAAGGTTACGGGACACTCGAAATCAAAACAGGCTAAAAAGCCTAAACTGTCAACTCGTTAGAAGTCTCGTTCGAACGAGGCTGTTCGAACGAGAGTTCGTTCGAACGAACTGGGACTTCTAACGAGATCTCGTTCGAACGAAAGTCATCGAACGAACATCCCTCTCGTTAGAAGTCAAACTGTCAACTCGTTAGAAGCTCGTTCGAACGACCTGGGCAGGTCTTCTAACGAGTGGCCTGATTCGAGCCCAGAAATTCCTTAACTCATTTTTCCAATTTCTCTTCACCTCTAATCTCACCTAAATGTCATTCCAACAATGTTTCAAGGTATCTAATCCTTCCTAAACATGTTTCAACCGTATTACAACATTTATATGGGTTCAAATCACCCTAAACTACATCAAATTATTAAATCTCCAACATTTATTTTTCAAATCTCAAGAACATGAACCCTAGAAAAATCAAGTCATTCATAGACATAAATAAATCCATTTTTATGATGTAAAAGATGTATTTTCATCTGACTAATCATCCTATCAACGTTCTACATGCAATTTCCTCAATAGATTCTTAAATCTCTACATCCAATTAAATGGGTTTTCATCATACTCCAAGAACAATACAATTTATTTGAATTTCCTACGCATGGAAGAAGCATTCTCTGCAAAATAATGAAATTAAACCACTTGCCTTATGTGTATCTCTGGATTTGATGACGAATCTGATGAATGGTTCTCTCTCTCTCTACAGAATTCCTTCTCTCTCTCTCTCCAAGCTTTTCTCTAATGGTGGCAATGGAGGCTAGGGTTTGTCTTAGGAACTTTTGGGCCTAATTCGAATAACCCCCGTAGCCCTCTAATTAGTAAATGGTTGGTAATGGGTTAGTGGGTCTTTTAATTTTCCATTTAAAACTCCTAAAATTCGTTAATAAAAAATCCCAAAATTCTAAAATTACCGAACTACCCTTATACGTTGCCGGTATGGCCTAAAAATGCCCCGGGACCCAAACTAAACCCCCGGCTAGTGTTTTCTGACTATTTTGACCCTTCCGGATGCGTTGGCGCACTCAAAATGACCATACGATTTATAGAAATAAAATTCACTTTTTAATTAAAATAAATATATTCCGAACGCGACTGTCACACGCGTCTCAACAAAATTTCAAATTGCCGTATTTCAATCTCACGACAAGTTTCATAGTTCAATATTCAAATATTGCCATATATACACATTATAGTCAAATACTAACTCACATCACGTTAATATTTTAATCCGGATTAATCTCCAATTAATACACATATAATTCAATTAATCCCATAAATAAATATCACAAAAATACGGGGTATTACATACTTCCCCCCTAATAACTGAATTTCGTCCCGAAATTCGGAACTAGAAAGTACCTGGTAAGAACAACTCTGGATAACGTTCGCGTATTTCATCCTCGTGCTCCCATGTGGACTCCTCGACATTATGATGTCGCCACTGAACACGCACTAACGAAACTATCTTTGACCGCAGCTTCCGTTCACTTCGGTCCAAAATAGAAATCGGCCCCTCCTCGTAGGAGCTATCAGGCTGGAGATCGATGTCCTCCAAAGCGATGTGAGAATGAGCCAAATCATCTCTAAGATATTTCCTTAGCGAGGAAATATGAAATACATCATGAATCCGATGCAAATGCTCCGTTAATCCAAGTCTATACGCAACCGGTCCAATCCGCTCAATAATAGGAAATGGTCCCACATATCTCGGTGCCAACTTCCCTTTCTTCCCGAAACGCATAATCCCCTTCATAGGAGATACTCTGAGCAAAACCTGGTCCCCCACTTGGAACTCCCTGAAGAACCTCTTCGCATCAGCATAGCTCTTCTGCCGATCCTGAGCTACCCGAATGCGACTCCGAATCAATTCTATCCTCACCGAAGTATCCTGAATCACTTCCGGCCCAAGTAGTTTGTTGTCCACCACCTCCAACCAACATGCTGGTGAACGACAAGGTCTACCGTACAACGCCTCAAATGGAGCCATGCCAATGGTGAACTGGTAGGAGTTATTGTAAGCAAACTCCACCAGTGGAAGGTACTGCTCCCATCCACCCCTGAAATCAATGATGCACATACGTAGCATGTCCTCCAACATCTGGTTTGTACGCTCGGTCTGCCCATCGGTCTGCAGGTGATACGCCATACTTAACCGCAATTCCGTACCCATGGCCTCCTGAAAACTCTCCCAAAACCGCGAAACAAATATCTTGTCTCGGTCAGACACGATATTAAGGGGCACATCGTGAAGTCTCACTATCTCTGCAATAAAGAGCTGGGTATACTGTCCCGTAGTGTAGTCTGTTCTTACGGGTAGAAAATGAGCGACTTTGGTCAACCTGTCCACAATTACCCAAATGGAGTCGTGACCTCTCTGTGACGTAGGCAACCCTGTGATAAAGTCCATGGAGATGCTTTGCCACATCCACATCGAGACCTCCAATGGCTGTAGAAGTCCTGTCGGTCTCTGATGATCCACTTTTACCAGCTGATAAGTGGCGCATTTAGAAACAAACACGACAATATCTCTCTTGATCCCGCTCCACTCTCATGTCTTGGTACATTTTGTCCCCACCGGGATGTACCGTGAACCGTAAGCCGTGCGACTCTGCCATCACCTCGTGCCGCAATTCCTCCCTTTCCGGAACTACTAATCTCCCATTGAAGCGTAATCCCCCGTCTGAGCTAACGGTATAGGATTCGGCTCCCTCTGCTAATAATCGAACTATCTGTTCCTGACAGAACGAGTCATTTGCCTGTGCCCTTACTACCTTCGTGACAATCTGCGGTGTAACGGTCATCACAGACATGAACGATCGGGCCACTGCATCCTGGTGTCCCAATTCCTTCCACTTGGCCTTCCACACCCCTACCACTTCATCTGCTGGCCTACAGCTCAACGCGTCTACCACCACGTTAGCCTTCCCCGGGTGATACTAGATATCAAACTGATAGTCCTTCACAAACTCAAGCCACCTTCGCTGCCGCATATTCAACTCCTTTTGCATGAATAGATACTGTAGGGACTTATGGTCTGTGAACAATCGAAACTTCTCCCCCAGAAGATAATGTCTCCATATCCGAAGGGCAAATACAACTGCCGCCAACTCCAAGTCATGAGTGGGGTAATTCTTCTCGTGAGGCTTTAGCTTACGGGAAGCATAAGCTATGGCCTGACTCTCCTGCTGCAAGTCCTTGTAAGGACGCATCGGTGTAGACTAGATACTCAAATCCCGTTCTCGGCAATGCTAACACAGGTGATGAGGTCAACTTATCCTTCAACTCATCGAATGCCAACTGGCAGGCATCACTCCAGATGAACGACACACCTTTACGAGTTAGATGTGTCAAAGGACCTGCTATTTTCGAAAATCCTCGAATGAACCTCCTGTAGTATCCTGCTAGACCCAAGAAACTATGGATCTCCGTTGGTGTCGTGGGCTGTCCCCACTCCCTCACCGCAGATACCTTCCCGGGATCAACAGATATCCCCCGATCGGAAATAATGTGTCCAAAAAACTGGACCTCCTTCAGCCAAAACCCGTACTTCTCATACTTTGCATAAAACTCGTTCTGACGTAGCATCTGCAAAACCTGTCTCAAATGCTCGGCGTGCTCCTCCTCTGTCTGGGAGTAAACCAGAATATTATCGATGAAGACAATGACAAACTGATCTAGGAAATCTCTGAACACCCTATTCATCAAGTCCATAAACACGGCTGGAGCATTGGTGAAACCAAAAAGCATAACCCGAAACTCATAAGAACCATATCTCGATAAGAACGCAGTCTTCGAGACATCCTCCTCCCCGATACGCAACTGATGGTATCCCGATCGCAAATCAATCTTCGAGAAGAAAGAAGCTCCTCTCAACTGGTCGAATAGGTCATCGATTCGAGGCAATAGATACTTATTCCGTATCGTGACCTTGTTCAACTCTCGGTAGTCCACACACAATCTCAGTGAACCATCTCTCTTCTTCACGAACAACACAGGGGCACCCCACGATGAAGTAATCCTCCTAATAAACCCCTGACCCAACAACTGCTCAATCTGATCCCGTAACTCCCTCATCTCAGCTGGAGCCATACGGTACGATGCACAGGCCTGGTATCTCCTGAAACACATCGGAATACTCCCTGACAACTAGGATCGAATCTAAAGGAATAACAACCTCCTTAGAGGTATCCTCCTCTATGTAATACAAGTGAGCGGTCGAACCTCCCTCTGGGCGAGGCATCGCCACTACAAACATCTCTTTCCCCGGAATGGCAAAAATAATGCTCCCACCGAGGCAATCAATCATGGCTCTATAATCAGCGAGCCAATCCATACCGATAATCACATCGTGCACATGCATATCTAATACCAACATATTTGCAGGTAATACCAAACTACCAATCTCTACCCCCACTCCCCGGCATATAAAGAAAATAAGCGACCCACTCCCCAATGGTGAGTCTACACACGTCACTGTGCTCTCTGCTGTGGCTAACAACCCTAAGGCTTTGGAAAAATGTGTAGCTATAAAATAATGGGTTGCCCCCGTATTAAACAAAACCCGACCCATAGTACCATGAATAGGAAACATACCCTCAATCGCGGGTGGTGCCTACGGAGCTGCTGCCTGGTGGACGTTATAGACACGTCCATACTGTAACTGTCCCTGCTGCACAGGAACTGCTGGAATGGCCGGTAGTGCTGGTACCTGGGCTGGAGCTGGGAGAGCAGGTGGAAAAAGTGGCCTCTGTGGCTCATGTCGAGCACCCTGCTGCTGCGGGGCCCTGCCCCTATCAGGACAGCCCTGACGTTTATGGCCAGTCTTGCCATAAATGAAACACTTCCCCTGGAAGTTCCCCCCTCTTTGTCCCTGCTGTCCCCGGCCCTGGTGGCCGTTACCGTTCCTCCACTGGCCCTGCTGAAACTGCTGTTGACCATTCTGACCTTGCTGGTTCTGATGGCCGTTCGGACCCTGATGGCCCTTCCGGAAACCTCCCTGTCCGTGCCTGAAATTTCCTGACCTGAACCTCTTGTGATCCCTCTGCTGGGAACTCTGGTCGCCCTATCTCTGCCCCTGAACAGATTGTGCCCCACTGGCACTATTCCCTCCAGTCCTGCCCTGATGGCTGGACTCTCCCGATCGCTTGCCCTCAGCCATGTGAAAGCGGTGATCCTGGCAATGGAGCAATGCAGCATTAACCACATCAGAATAAGTGGCTAACGATAGGTTCCCTAACAAATGCTGACGGATCCTCCAAGTCAACCCATCTGTAAATTTCTGTATTTTCTTCTCTTCCGTCGGTATCTCATCCGGTACAATGTTTAACAGATTTGTGAATTCGGCCTCATACTCGGCCACAGTCTTACCCTCATGTCGAAGGCTCATAAACTTCCTCCTCATTTCTGTATGAACAGCTGACGGAAAGTACTTGCGGTCGAACCGCACCCAAAACTCCTGAATAGTAAGAGTATCTCTCTCCTCCACGGTGGTAATAGACTCCCACCACTGCAGTGCAGACCCTACTAGCTTAAAGGTAGCTAGTATCTGCTTCTGAACCTCGGTGCACTCGTACATCCTCAAGTGCCACTGAATATCCTTCCTCCACTGACTCGAAACTACCACATCGGGGCTACCTGCGAACTCCGGGAGGTTTGCTTTCTGAAAAGCATCACGTACACGTTCCCAAGCAGACGAAAATGCATGTGCCTGAACCGGCGCGGCTACTGGCGCCTGAGATGGTGCCTGCTGAACTACGGCTAGTGCGGCATTTACCGCCTGGGCCACAATGGCTGCAACCTCGGCGGCATTCATCGTGCCCTGAACTAGTGCGGGCTGTGGTTCTGGCGTCGCATTCCTGGGAACCCGTTGTGCACGTCGTGGAGGCATCTGAAATAAGAATGAAGTTTATAAGTTCGCAGTTATAAACTTAAAATAGCTGAAGAACGTAGCATACACAAAAGAATACAACAGTCCTAAAATATAGGGCTCTACATCAAAGAAAGCTCAGCGGAAACATAATAAGCCGTACAGATCCTAAAGGACACTAGAACCTGATGCTCTGATACCACCTGTGACACCTCGACTAATTAAATACCGGGTAGCTACTCCTTTATTAAATCAATCCAAAATGCCAAGTTGGTTCAGTTAATAGCATCACTGTCGAAAACATTTTTAATAATTACTAACCACCTAGTATTTAAAAAGTAAGTTGCCAAATTTTAAGTTAAGTCTGATTAACATGCGATAAAAGAATAATGGAAGAACAACATAATCCATTCACCATAACGAAGTAATGAAGTAATCAACAAATAATATAAGTCCGGAGGAAAACTCCTCACAACAATCCCACAAATGAAATAATAACATAAGTCTGAATCCTGAATTAATTACATGCCCGAAATCTGAATAACTGAAATAAATGAAATGTCTCTAAAAGAAATGGGCGACATGCCCTACAACTGATAAATACTGAATATAGAGTCAAAGTAGATGAAGCGTCTACAAGCAAAGTCCTGTAACTTCCACAAACAGCTACAGCTCGTCACCTGAATGAGGATCCTAAGCATGGTGTCCTTGTGGCTGGGCACCTAAAATGGTTTTTACAAAAATAGGTTTGAAAGCAAATGGGTCAGAGCCCGAAAGTGGAAATCATTTTAAAAACAGCAAGTGTTTTAATAACATTAAAACATTAAATGAAAAATACATGTTAGGACGTGCACTCACATGAAATTCTCACCTCTCGACTACATGAGCACTCCTAACGTACCGTACCCATCTAAATGACATACATAGCTAACCAAATCGTAATAAGTTCTACCCCTTACTACTCGATTCCCATATTACATTCTAGCGTTATCAAATAAAGAGAGGGCTTTACTTAAACTCAGATTCTCAATTTGTAGTACAATTCACTATCGGTTAACCCGTTATGTTTTCTCAAAACATTACCATAATTATATTCACAATACCAACGTGAAAGTTCCCATTAATTAAGTGTATATTATTCATGTCATAAATATACAATACAAGCACCCCGAGACTAAGTTGCGGTGTACACATACTCTGCTATCCATCCCAGTACATCACGTACATAAGGATCATGTATTCCGAATCTCTCAGGAATCGTTCTCAAATAACAACATCACAAATAATGGAGGCGAACACAATCACATCACATGGGTTACGCACATACCTGCGCTCCCACGATCAGCAAACTTATTAACATCCCAATAATTCCTTCTCTGACCTATGTTCACCGAAGTAACCAATCTAAATCCGGGCAACACAAGGATTAGAAGGCCCTAAGCGAACGTAAACCTCCCGTGATAGCAAGTATGGTAGGTATGTCATACACATAAAATCAACACATATACTAAGTATTCACACATCTTAGTAATCACCAAGATTTATATTAGTGGTATACTTCTCATTCTCATACAATATACAATCTTACACAATGTATAAGTTCTCGGGTAGTTCAATTTTTTAGGCCGACAATAATTCTCGCATCGTAATAGACACTCACGTCCTACTTCATAATTTCCATTTGGTTCGAATCACACTTCTAGGTTTTACTCCTCATCATATCTCAAATGTCCCTACTATATCAATTTATCATCAAGGGAAGGTTATCTCTACCATTAAATAAGGTTACGGGACACTCGAAATCAAAACAGGCTAAAAAGCCTAAACTGTCAACTCGTTAGAAGTCTCGTTCGAACGAGGCTGTTCGAACGAGAGTTCGTTCGAACGAACTGGGACTTCTAACGAGATCTCGTTCGAACGAAAGTCATCGAACGAACATCCCTCTCGTTAGAAGTCAAACTGTCAACTCGTTAGAAGCTCGTTCGAACGACCTGGGCAGGTCTTCTAACGAGTGGCCTGATTCGAGCCCAGAAATTCCTTAACTCATTTTTCCAATTTCTCTTCACCTCTAATCTCACCTAAATGTCATTCCAACAATGTTTCAAGGTATCTAATCCTTCCTAAACATGTTTCAACCGTATTACAACATTTATATGGGTTCAAATCACCCTAAACTACATCAAATTATTAAATCTCCAACATTTATTTTTCAAATCTCAAGAACATGAACCCTAGAAAAATCAAGTCATTCATAGACATAAATAAATCCATTTTTATGATGTAAAAGATGTATTTTCATCTGACTAATCATCCTATCAACGTTCTACATGCAATTTCCTCAATAGATTCTTAAATCTCTACATCCAATTAAATGGGTTTTCATCATACTCCAAGAACAATACAATTTATTTGAATTTCCTACGCATGGAAGAAGCATTCTCTGCAAAATAATGAAATTAAACCACTTGCCTTATGTGTATCTCTGGATTTGATGACGAATCTGATGAATGGTTCTCTCTCTCTCTACAGAATTCCTTCTCTCTCTCTCTCCAAGCTTTTCTCTAATGGTGGCAATGGAGGCTAGGGTTTGTCTTAGGAACTTTTGGGCCTAATTCGAATAACCCCGTA
The DNA here is from genome assembly GCA_949130495.1 of Sambucus nigra. Classification (NCBI taxonomy): domain Eukaryota; kingdom Viridiplantae; phylum Streptophyta; class Magnoliopsida; order Dipsacales; family Adoxaceae; genus Sambucus; species Sambucus nigra. The sequence continues at coordinate 697,157,358 of OX422208.1, forward strand.
GCCCTCTAATTAGTAAATGGTTGGTAATGGGTTAGTGGGTATTTTAATTTTCCATTTAAAACTCCTAAAATTCGTTAATAAAAAATCCCAAAATTCTAAAATTACCGAACTACCCTTATACGTTGCCGGTATGGCCTAAAAATGCCCCGGGACCCAAACTAAACCCCCGGCTAGTGTTTTCTGACTATTTTGACCCTTCCGGATGTGTTGGCGCACTCAAAATGACCATACGATTTATAGAAATAAAATTCACTTTTTAATTAAAATAAATATATTCCGAACGCGACTGTCACACGCGTCTCAACAAAATTTCAAATTGCCGTATTTCAATCTCACGACAAGTTTCATAGTTCAATATTCAAATATTGCCATATATACACATTATAGTCAAATACTAACTCACATCACGTTAATATTTTAATCTGGATTAATCTCCAATTAATACACATATAATTCAATTAATCCCATAAATAAATATCACAAAAATACGGGGTATTACATACTTCCCCCCTAATAACTGAATTTCGTCCCGAAATTCGGAACTAGAAAGTACCTGGTAAGAACAACTCTGGATAACGTTCGCGTATTTCATCCTCGTGCTCCCATGTGGACTCCTCGACATTATGATGTCGCCACTGAACACGCACTAACGAAACTATCTTTGACCGCAGCTTCCGTTCACTTCGGTCCAAAATAGAAATCGGCCCCTCCTCGTAGGAGCTATCAGGCTGGAGATCGATGTCCTCCAAAGCGATGTGAGAATGAGACAAATCATCTCTAAGATATTTCCTTAGCGAGGAAATATGAAATACATCATGAATCCGATGCAAATGCTCCGTTAATCCAAGTCTATACGCAACCGGTCCAATCCGCTCAATAATAGGAAATGGTCCCACATATCTCGGTGCCAACTTCCCTTTCTTCCCGAAACGCATAATCCCCTTCATAGGAGATACTCTGAGCAAAACCTGGTCCCCCACTTGGAACTCCCTGAAGAACCTCTTCGCATCAGCATAGCTCTTCTGCCGATCCTGAGCTACCCGAATGCGACTCCGAATCAATTCTATCCTCACCGAAGTATCCTGAATCACTTCCGGCCCAAGTAGTTTGTTGTCCCCCACCTCCAACCAACATGCTGGCGAACGACAAGGTCTACCGTACAACGCCTCAAATGGAGCCATGCCAATGGTGAACTGGTAGGAGTTATTGTAAGCAAACTCCACCAGTGGAAGGTACTGCTCCCATCCACCCCTGAAATCAATGATGCACATACGTAGCATGTCCTCCAACATCTGGTTTGTACGCTCGGTCTGCCCATCGGTCTGCAGGTGATACGCCATACTTAACCGCAATTCCGTACCCATGGCCTCCTGAAAACTCTCCCAAAACCGCGAAACAAATATCTTGTCTCGGTCAGACACGATATTAAGGGGCACATCGTGAAGTCTCACTATCTCTGCAATAAAGAGCTGGGCATACTGTCCCGTAGTGTAGTCTGTTCTTACGGGTAGAAAATGAGCGACTTTGGTCAACCTGTCCACAATTACCCAAATGGAGTCGTGACCTCTCTGTGACGTAGGCAACCCTGTGATAAAGTCCATGGAGATGCTTTGCCACATCCACATCGGGACCTCCAACGGCTGTAGAAGTCCTGTCGGTCTCTGATGATCCACTTTTACCAGCTGATAAGTGGCGCATTTAGAAACAAACACGACAATATCTCTCTTGATCCCGCTCCACTCTCATGTCTTGGTACATTTTGTCCCCACCGGGATGTACCGTGAACCGTAAGCCGTGCGACTCTGCCATCACCTCGTGCCACAATTCCTCCCTTTCCGGAACTACTAATCTCCCATTGAAGCGTAATCCCCCATCTGAGCTAACGGTATAGGATTCGGCTCCCTCTGCTAATAATCGAACTATCTGTTCCTGACAGAACGAGTCATTTGCCTGTGCCCTTACTACCTTCGTGACAATCTGCGGTGTAACGGTCATCACAGACATGAACGATCGGGCCACTGCATCCTGGTGTCCCAATTCCTTCCACTTGGCCTTCCACACCCCTACCACTTCATCTGCTGGCCTACAGCTCAACGCATCTGCCACCACGTTAGCCTTCCCCGGGTGATACTAGATATCAAACTGATAGTCCTTCACAAACTCAAGCCACCTTCGCTGCCGCATATTCAACTCCTTTTGCATGAATAGATACTGTAGGGACTTATGGTCTGTGAACAATCGAAACTTCTCCCCTAGAAGATAATGTCTCCATATCCGAAGGGCAAATACAACTGCCGCCAACTCCAAGTCATGAGTGGGGTAATTTTTCTCGTGAGGCTTTAGCTTACGGGAAGCATAAGCTATGGCCTGACTCTCCTGCTGCAAGACACCTCCAAGTCCTTGTAAGGACGCATCGGTGTAGACTAGATACTCAAATCCCGATCTTGGCAATGCTAACACAGGTGATGAGGTCAACTTATCCTTCAACTCATCGAATGCCAACTGGCAGGCATCACTCAAGATGAACGACACACCTTTACGAGTTAGATGTGTCAAAGGACCTGCTATTTTCGAAAATCCTCGAATGAACCTCCTGTAGTATCCTGCTAGACCCAAGAAACTATGGATCTCCGTTGGTGTCGTGGGCTGTCCCCACTCCCTCACCGCGGATACCTTCCCGGGATCAACAGATATCCCCCGATCAGAAATAATGTGTCCAAAAAACTGGACCTCCTTCAGCCAAAACCCGCACTTCTCATACTTTGCATAAAACTCGTTTTGACGTAGCATCTGCAAAACCTGTCTCAAATGCTCGGCGTGCTCCTCCTCTGTCTGGGAGTAAACCAGAATATTATCGATGAAGACAATGACAAACTGATCTAGGAAATCTCTGAACACCCTATTCATCAAGTCCATAAACACGGCTGGAGCATTGGTGAAACCAAAAGGCATAACCCGAAACTCATAAGAACCATATCTCGATAAGAACGCAGTCTTCGAGACATCCTCCTCCCCGATACGCAACTGATGGTATCCCGATCGCAAATCAATCTTCGAGAAGAAAGAAGCTCCTCTCAACTGGTCGAATAGGTCATCGATTCGAGGCAACGGATACTTATTCCGTATCGTGACCTTGTTCAACTCTCGGTAGTCCACACACAATCTCAGTGAACCATCTCTCTTCTTCACGAACAACACAGGGGCACCCCACGATGAAGTAATCCTCCTAATAAACCCCTGACCCAACAACTGCTCAATCTGATCCCGTAACTCCCTCATCTCAGCTGGAGCCATACGGTACGATGCGCAGGCCTGGTATCTCCTGAAACACATCGGAATACTCCCTGACAACTGGGATCGAATCTAAAGGAATAACAACCTCCTTAGAGGTATCCTCCTCTATGTAATACAAGTGAGCGGTCGAACCTCCCTCTGGGCGAGGCATCGCCACTACAAACATCTCTTGCCCCGGAATGGCAAAAATAATGCTCCCACCGAAGCAATCAATCATGGCTCTATAATCAGCGAGCCAATCCATACCGATAATCACATCGTGCACATGCATATCTAATACCAACATATTTACAGGTAATACCAGACTACCAATCTCTACCCCCACTCCCCGGCATATAAAGAAAATAAGCGACCCACTCCCCAATGGTGAGTCTACACACGTCACTGTGCTCTCTGCTGTGGCTAACAACCCTAAGGCTTTGGAAAAATGTGTAGCTATAAAACAATGGGTTGCCCCCGTATTAAACAAAACCCGACCCATAGTACCATGAATAGGAAACATACCCTCAATCGCGGGTGGTGCCTACGGAGCTGCTGCCTAGTGGACGTTATAGACACGTCCATACTGTAACTGTCCCTGCTGCACAGGAACTGCTGGAATGGCCGGTAGTGCTGGTACCTGGGCTGGAGCTGGGAGAGCAGGTGGAAAAAGTGGCCTCTGTGGCTCATGTCGAGCACCCTGCTGCTGCGGGGCCCTGCCCCTATCAGGACAGCCCTGACGTTTATGGCCAGTCTTGCCATAAATGAAACACTTCCCCTGGAAGTTCCCCCATCTTTGTCCCTGCTGTCCCCGGCCCTGGTGGCCGTTACCGTTCCTCCACTGGCCCTGCTGAAACTGCTGTTGACCATTCTGACCTTGCTGGTTCTGATGGCCGTTCGGACCCTGATGGCCCTTCCGGAAACCTCCCTGTCCGTGCCTGAAATTTCCTGACCTGAACCTCTTGTGATCCCTCTGCTGGGAACTCTGGTCGCCCTATCTCTGCCCCTGAACAGATTGTGCCCCACTGGCACTATTCCCTCCAGTCCTGCCCTGATGGCTGGACTCTCCCGATCGCTTGCCCTCAGCCATGTGAAAGCGGTGATCCTGGCAATGGAGCAATGCAGCATTAACCACATCAGAATAAGTGGCTAACGATAGGTTCCCTAACAAATGCTGACGGATCCTCCAAGTCAACCCATCTGTAAATTTCTGTATTTTCTTCTCTTCCGTCGGTATCTCATCCGGTACAATGTTTAACAGATTTGTGAATTCGGCCTCATACTCGGCCACAGTCTTACCCTCATGTCGAAGGCTCATAAACTTCCTCCTCATTTCTGTATGAACAGCTGACGGAAAGTACTTGCGGTCGAACCGCACCCAAAACTCCTGAATAGTAAGAGTATCTCTCTCCTCCACGGTGGTAATAGACTCCCACCACTGCAGTGCAGACCCTACTAGCTTAAAGGTAGCTAGTATCTGCTTCTGAACCTCGGTGCACTCGTACATCCTCAAGTGCCACTGAATATCCTTCCTCCACTGACTCGAAACTACCACATCGGGGCTACCTGCGAACTCCGGGAGGTTTGCTTTCTGAAAAGCATCACGTACACGTTCCCAAGCAGACGAAAATGCATGTGCCTGAACCGGCGCGGCTACTGGCGCCTGAGATGGTGCCTGCTGAACTACGGCTAGTGCGGCATTTACCGCCTGGGCCACAATGGCTGCAACCTCGGCGGCATTCATCGTGCCCTGAACTAGTGCGGGCTGTGGTTCTGGCGTCGCATTCCTGGGAACCCGTTGTGCACGTCGTGGAGGCATCTGAAATAAGAATGAAGTTTATAAGTTCGCAGTTATAAACTTAAAATAGCTGAAGAACGTAGCATACACAAAAGAATACAACAGTCCTAAAATATAGGGCTCTACATCAAAGAAAGCTCAGCGGAAACATAATAAGCCGTACAGATCCTAAAGGACACTAGAACCTGATGCTCTGATACCACCTGTGACACCTCGACTAATTAAATACCGGGTAGCTACTCCTTTATTAAATCAATCCAAAATGCCAAGTTGGTTCAGTTAATAGCATCACTGTCGAAAACATTTTTAATAATTACTAACCACCTAGTATTTAAAAAGTAAGTTGCCAAATTTTAAGTTAAGTCTGATTAACATGCGATAAAAGAATAATGGAAGAACAACATAATCCATTCACCATAACGAAGTAATGAAGTAATCAACAAATAATATAAGTCCGGAGGAAAACTCCTCACAACAATCCCACAAATGAAATAATAACATAAGTCTGAATCCTGAATTAATTACATGCCCGAAATCTGAATAACTGAAATAAATGAAATGTCTCTAAAAGAAATGGGCGACATGCCCTACAACTGATAAATACTGAATATAGAGTCAAAGTAGATGAAGCGTCTACAAGCAAAGTCCTGTAACTTCCACAAACAGCTACAGCTCGTCACCTGAATGAGGATCCTAAGCATGGTGTCCTTGTGGCTGGGCACCTAAAATGGTTTTTACAAAAATAGGTTTGAAAGCAAATGGGTCAGAGCCCGAAAGTGGAAATCATTTTAAAAACAGCAAGTGTTTTAATAACATTAAAACATTAAATGCAAAATACATGTTAGGACGTGCACTCACATGAAATTCTCACCTCTCGACTACATGAGCACTCCTAACGTACCGTACCCATCTAAATGACATACATAGCTAACCAAATCGTAATAAGTTCTACCCCTTACTACTCGATTCCCATATTACATTCTAGCGTTATCAAATAAAGAGAGGGCTTTACTTAAACTCAGATTCTCAATTTGTAGTACAATTCACTATCGGTTAACCCGTTATGTTTTCTCAAAACATTACCATAATTATATTCACAATACCAACGTGAAAGTTCCCATTAATTAAGTGTATATTATTCACGTCATAAATATACAATACAAGCACCCCGAGACTAAGTTGCGGTGTACACATACTCTGCTATCCATCCCAGTACATCACGTACATAAGGATCATGTATTCCGAATCTCTCAGGAATCGTTCTCAAATAACAACATCACAAATAATGGAGGCGAACACAATCACATCACATGGGTTACGCACATACCTGCGCTCCCACGATCAGCAAACTTATTAACATCCCAATAATTCCTTCTCTGACCTATGTTCACCGAGGTAACCAATCTAAATCCGGGCAACACAAGGATTAGAAGGCCCTAAGCGAACGTAAACCTCCCGTGATAGCAAGTATGGTAGGTATGTCATACACATAAAATCAACACATATACTAAGTATTCACACATCTTAGTAATCACCAAGATTTATATTAGTGGTATACTTCTCATTCTCATACAATATACAATCTTACACAATGTATAAGTTCTCGGGTAGTTCAATTTTTTAGGCCGACAATAATTCTCGCATCGTAATAGACACTCACGTCCTACTTCATAATTTCCATTTGGTTCGAATCACACTTCTAGGTTTTACTCCTCATCATATCTCAAATGTCCCTACTATATCAATTTATCATCAAGGGAAGGTTATCTCTACCATTAAATAAGGTTACGGGACACTCGAAATCAAAACAGGCTAAAAAGCCTAAACTGTCAACTCGTTAGAAGTCTCGTTCGAACGAGGCTGTTCGAACGAGAGTTCGTTCGAACGAACTGGGCCTTCTAACGAGATCTCGTTCGAACGAAAGTCATCGAACGAACATCCCTCTCGTTAGAAGTCAAATTGTCAACTCGTTAGAAGCTCGTTCGAACGACCTGGGCAGGTCTTCTAACGAGTGGCCTGATTCGAGCCCCGAAATTCCTTAACTCGTTTTTCCAATTTCTCTTCACCTCTAATCTCACCTAAATGTCATTCCAACAATGTTTCAAGGTATCTAATCCTTCCTAAACATGTTTCAACCGTATTACAACATTTATATGGGTTCAAATCACCCTAAACTACATCAAATTATTAAATCTCCAACATTTATTTTTCAAATCTCAAGAACATGAACCCTAGAAAAATCAAGTCATTCATAGACATAACTAAATCCGTTTTTATGATGTAAAAGATGTATTTTCATCTGACTAATCATCCTATCAATGTTCTACATGCAATTTCCTCAATAGATTCTTAAATCTCTACATCCAATTAAATGGGTTTTCATCATACTCCAAGAACAATACAATTTATTTGAATTTCCTACGCATGGAAGAAGCATTCTCTGCAAAATAATGAAATTAAACCACTTGCCTTATGTGTATCTCTGGATTTGATGACGAATCTGATGAATGGTTCTCTCTCTCTCTGTAGAATTCCTTCTCTCTCTCTCTCCAAGCTTTTCTCTAATGGTGGCAATGGAGGCTAGGGTTTGTCTTAGGAACTTTTGGGGCTAATTCTAATAACCCCCGTAGCCCTCTAATCAGTAAATGGTTGGTAATGGGTTAGTGGGTGTTTTAATTTTCCATTTTAAACTCCTAAAATTCGTTAATCAAAAATTCCAAAATTGTAAAATTACCAAACTACCCTTATACGTTGCCGGTATGGCCTAAAAATGCCCCGGGACCCAAACTAAACCCTCGGCTAGTGTTTTCTGACTATTTCGACCCTTCCGGACGCGTTGGCGCACTCAAAATGACCATACGGTTTATAGAAATAAAATTCACTTCTTAATTAAAATAAATATATTCCGGACGCGACTGTCACACGCGTCTCAACAAAATTTCAAATTGCCGTATTTCAATCTCACGACAAGTTTCATAGTTCAATATTCAAATATTGCCATATATACACATTATAGTCAAATACTAACTCACATCACGTTAATATTTTAATCTGGATTAATCTCCAATTAATACACATATGATTCAATTAATCCCATAAATAAATATCACAAAAATACGGGGTATTACACATACTTCCAACGAACATCCAATGTGGCACTTCTATTTGATAGAGGTGTATGCATTAGAAGCTTATTCGAAGTTGGTTCAAACGAGATCACGTGTTCATTCAAACAAGTTTGAAGTTCATTTGAATGAAATGAGGTTTTCGTTCGAACGAACCTTAAGTTTTCATTCAAACAAGTTGTGCTACCTCAAAATTAATATTTCCTATAAAATGGGGTCTTAGGATTAGAATTTACTAGAAAATTTTGTGAGATTTGTTTTCTATGCCTTTACCAAAAGTCTCAAAACCATCGGTTGTGAAAATAACTGTTATTTTCCAAATTAAATCCCCCAAGTGATTTGTTGAGCCTTTTCAAATCCTAGAAGAACACCATACATATTCAAACCCTTGTAGAGTGGACTCTATACTGATGAATTTATGGAGTTAATTCTTTACGACTGTTGAAGAAAGGAGTATCGATGCCAAATATTAATCGGTGGATACTGAGGCAAGAGTTACTGGCTATTGTATAGTGTTAGATCTCCATCGTTTATTACAGACGACTTGAAGACATTACAGAATAACTTAGTAGATATCAAAGTGTTTTATATGTTAGTTATTTTCTGTCTTATTCAAACACAATGCCAAAATATAGGTTTTTCTTTAAAGGGATTTTTCTTCATCTTCTTATGTTTTACTTTAGGTGTTGGATGTGTTTTGGCTTCACATTCGATTAAAATTATCTCGCATTCTCATGTAGCTTAATCAAGATAAAATTTGGCCTAAAAGAATTTTTTTATGCGTGTGACCTACTCTACGAAGTATTCATATAACCAGGACTGCCACCTATGTACTGGAACAATGTGTGGGTCGACACACGCCTTAGTATGTACCATTCCAAGATCATTAAAGTGTCATAAGAATGGTGTCCAACATATTAAAACCATAATGAGCATGATGCCCACTGTAAGAGTTTAAATCTTGGTGCACAAAATAGATATCTCAAAGCATATGTAGATGAAACATGGATCTTAAACTAGTTCGGTGAAACTAGGATTTGGAGGCTCTTGGTTATGTATTTGTAAAACAATTTAGAAAGCCTTGAACCTTGAAAACTGATGCCAACATTCCTATTTATAGAAAACACATTTTTATAGGTGGCATAATTTTCGAGGCAGGTTATTCGAACGAAAATAGAGGGCCATTCGAACGAAGGTACTAATCATGTTTGAATAGAAGATCAAATTACCTTTGAACAACAATGTTCTATGATGTCGAAAAATACCGTTCAAAGTTTATTTGAATCTCATTTGAATGAAAGCATACAACTCATTTGAATGACTCAAACATCTCATTCAAACGAACAATATAGTTTCATTTGAACGTGTCGATTGAAAGACTTTTCACAAAAAATAATTTTATTTCTATAAAACCCTTTTTATAAAAAGATATCTTCAAACATTATAAAACGAACAACAAAATTGATATCCAAGGATCCAAATTAATATGTGTTGATACATTACTAGACCTTTGAATGCTTTAGATGAAATATGATACGAAACATGACATGATGATGTAGACGAGCTTTACTTAGCCTCTATGGTCTTTAATCAAACACGTCATATGCTTTGAAGGATATAACAACTCAGTACCTATCCAGTGGCTTAAATGATTTTATTATAACAAAATTTATTTAATACATACAAATTGACTCAATTTGGAAATTTGTCTTTATAAGATCTACTAAAGGCAGGTGGTCTTCGAAACTTCTAGAGAAGTCCAAAGCACAAGCCCTCAGCATATCTTCTAGGGTCTGATTAGTCTTATCTATTTGTCCATTTGTCTACCAATTCAAGGTTGTGCTAAAGTCTAGTCATAGCCCCATTGTTCGTTGGAAACTTTTCCAATATCTCGAGGATATTCTTGGGTTGCAGTCAGACACAATAGTAACAAAGACTTTATGGAGCATTATAATCTCCTTAATAAAAATCTTGGCCAACTGATCAACATTGTCCGTGGTCTTGAAAAACAAAAGCTGTGTGGTTTTGGTTAATTTATCTACAGTAACTTAAATGGAATCCAACCCCCTCTGTGTCCGCGAAAATTGTATAATAAATTGCAATAATATATTTTCCAAGTTCCATTTTAGGATATGTAAGGGTTGTAACAAGCCAACTGGCCTTTGTTCCTCAGCCTTAACTTGATGGCATACCAAACATTTAACGACAAACTTTGTGCCCTCTCTCTTTATGTTAGGTAGTTAAAAGTTTTCTTTCAAATCTTGGTACATTTTTGTGGTCGCGGGGTGAATTTTAAAGGTTAAAGAATGACATTCTTCTTACACTCATGCCTTGATAGCATCACTTTGCATAACACAAATCCTCATCATAAAGCATAAGGTTGTGCAATCATCACCTATGAACTCTCTCCTTTTTCCACCTATCCATGGATCTTTTGAAGATCAGGGACTACAACCTGCGAGACCTTTATCTTCTCAATCAAACTAGGTTCTACAGTAAGGAATCATAAATGTTGGTAGCCTCTTTGGCTTATGTCTTTAATACCCACAGTCTTTAAATCTCTTAGGATGATCTCTTTATTAGAATCCTCAAATCCTTAAGGGAACTATTTTACTTTGGGCTTAGATACTACATTAGCCTTGCCAGGGTTATATTGAATCGAACAATCATAATATTCTAACCATCTCCTTTTCCTCGTATTTAAATCTCTTTAGTTGAAGATATAATTTAATCTCTTATGGTCTAATAAGATTTCACAACTCTCTCCATATAAATAATGTCTCCAAAATTTTAAGGAGAAGATCATAGCTAATAGTTCTAAGTCATGGATGGAGTAGTTCTTCTCATGTGGCTTCAATAGTCTAGAGGCATAGTCAATAGCTTTTCATTCTTTATTAACACACATCCCAAGACACGACCTGAAGCGTCACTATAGATCATATAACCTCCTCCTTCCTTAGAAAAGGCTAAAATTATTATGGACACAAATTTTTCCTTTAACATCTGTAAACTTTCTTCGCACTTTGCGAACCAAATGAAAATTTTGTCCTTATGTGTTAATTGGGTCAAGTGAATGAAAATTTTGCAAAATCCCTTCACAAATCTCCTACAATATCCATCTAGACTGAGGAAACTTCTAACCTCACTCACAATGGATCGTCTCTCCCAATCAACAATTAACGTAAGATTTACCAGGTACTATCTTCTTTGACTATATGGACGAGGAAAGCTAGCTTCTTAGGCAGGGTTTGACTCTTAATTTTTGTCGCATAGAGTCTTCCTTCCCTCATTAACTCAAATACACCATGGATGTTGTTATCGTTCTCTTCCATAAAATTTTAATAAATCAGTATATCATCAATGAAAACTATCTAAATTTGTCTAGAAATGGACTAAGAAGTCTATTCATCACGTCCATAAAATAATTCAGGACATTAATTAACCTCAAAAGCATCACCACAAACTCATAATGACCATACCTGGTCCTAAAAGTTATTTTTATGAATGTCTTTATCCCTTATCTTAAGTTAGTGATATCCTCACCTCTGATTAATCTTAGAGAAATGTCTATCATACTTCAACTGGTCAAAAGGGTAATTAATACTAGGAAAAGGATAATTATTCTTTACAGTCATCTCGTTCAATTCCTTAAACATTCTCATAGATACATCCTTCCTATTTACAAACATCACTGGGGTACCCCATGTGGAAGTGATAGGCCTTATAAACCTGGGACCTAGCAAATCCTATAACTTCTCCTTCAATTGTCTCAACTCCATAGAAACAATCCTATATGGATTAAAATTAGGCTCGACTTCTGGTACAAAGTCAGTGGTAAGCTCAATATATTTGTCTGGGAGAGATCTTAGAAGCTCCTCTGAATTAAACAACACTAAACATCGTGGCCAGAAGAACATCTGCTAAAATGGTTTCAATCTTCTCAAAATCCTTCGTGTAGGCTAGGAATCAGTGACAACCACCCTTTAATATCATCTTATATCTAAAGACTAATATCGACAAAGGCTTCCTACTAGTTTAGTACGCATAAAACTCACCTATCCTCTCTAGGTTACATAAGGTAATATCCTTATTATCACCGTATATCTTAGATAAGTGGGTGGGTAGCCAATCCATACCTAAGATCACATCACAGTCTTCCATTTATAAGTGAATTATGTTAAGTTGAAAAAATTCTTCTCCTATTTGCATGGCACATCCCCTAAAAATGGCCACGACCTCTAAGGAAACTCCTACTGGGGTGTCAATAACTAATATAGGGTTTAAGGTTTGAGGCATTATCTTAATCTTTTGTGTAAATTTAATGGATACAAAATAGTGTGTGGCGCTGAAATAAATTTTAAGCATTTCTATTATTTATTGTAGTAGTATTTGCTATCACATCATTAGACTTCTTAACATCCTTATCATTTAGGGTAAAGACACAAGCTGGGGCCCACGACATCTTCACATTTTTTTGGCAGTCGGCAGTCTTTGACTTTGTGGTATGGTTTTCCACAATTATAACAAATCATTTTTAAGGTTCGAGGATTGGAAAAGTTCCCCTTCATTCCGGATTAAAGCAAGTAACCTCCATGACATCAACCTATTTTTATTGTCTACTTTTTAAGGCCTCGTGCTTTGTCTGAGGCTTCTAAGATTGATGTTGTGGCCTATCATCTTTCCTTTTTCCCTCTTCTATGCCCTTTCTCTTTTCTCCTTTATCCTTCAACCCATATTAAAAATGCTTCTCCATGATCTGAGATAACTGAACCAACTCTACATATATTCGCATCCTTAGCCCCACGACCCTACTGTGGATTCCGTATTTTAAGACACTTTCAAACGTCTTTGCTTTCTTATCCTCAGTATCAATAGTATAGGGAAAAGTGTGACACCTTCACGGACTTGTCTTCATAGTCATCCATGGACATTGATCACTATGCTAGTTCCAAAAACTCCACTACTAGCTTTTCCTTAACTAGGGATGAAAAGCACTTGTATGTAAAATGTGTTTTGAATCTGGCCTAATAAATGTCTACTAGCTGCCCCTAGTTGAGACCTCTCGATTATTGAACATTAATGATTAGCCTTAGACTCAAACATAAAGGAGTAAAAGGACACCTTTTATTCCCCGGTGTAGTTAAAAACTTCAAAGATATACCATGTTTCCCATATCTAGATTTTGACATTCAAAGGATTAGGGTATCCATTAAAGGTATCTGGCCCTAATTTCCTAAAGTTCTCGATAGACAAAACCATTGGCCTCTTCTCAGATATCCTTTGTAAGGACATATTTTCCACTTTATCCCGAGTTATTTGTTTACATAATTTATGGCGTATCCCATTACATCCATTAAGGCATTCAAGTTAATAAGTTCAAGAAGACGGATCCGAATATCGAGCATCTTCAACATCTACGCGACATGATGTATACTTTGGTATATATTTAAGTTTGTGTTTTTTATATTTTTTACTAAGTATTTGGTAAAATTTTATAAAATGTTTTATTTCAAAATTAGGCATTTTTCAAACTTTAAATATTTTCTGGGATACCTATTGGTGATATTTAAAAAATTATTTGTGTCGTTCAAATGACGTGTCTATGTCCTTCAAACGATATGTCTATGTCGTTCAAACGACAATAGCATCTCATTCAAAAGGTCATTTGTAGCCCAGGATCTCATATGGATCAAATGAGAGCGTACTATTATATTTTTAAAGGGTTGTTTGATAAGTCATTCGAAGCAACTTCAAACGACATCCTTAAGTTGTTCTAGGGACATTAAGATCTCGTTCAAACGATATTTTGCCGCCTCAAATTTATTGTTTGCCTATAAAGACCTAGTTCATGAAGCTTTTTGATTAAGACTTTTCATTTATGCAAACTGCAGAATAGCTGCAAAATAGTCTTCACTCTTTAGGGAAAAAATTGTTTTTGATTCACACAAATCAACCCCATATTCTTTTGTTAATCATCTTTGGAACCCAAAAAACTTCGCTAACAAAGTTTATTCTTGTGGAGTGTTGTCTCTACTGCTGATCTTAGGCATACTCGAGGGAGTCATTGCTGGTTCAAAGATACAGTCTTTGTGGGTTTTGGGGGGGAATTCACTGTAGTGTTTCTCTGAAGTGTTTAAAGTTTCAATTTCCAAAATTGAGTGAAATAAAGTTTTTGCCCTTCTTGAATTTTTCCTGAAATTCGCCTCCTTGTTTGTTTGATTGCATGCATATATGATTTATTGCTTGTTATCAGATAAATGCATGTTTAATTAAAATTGGAATTTTTGGTATTGACATCTAGTTAAATAATTTTAACCCATTGATATATTGTGCATTCTCAAATTGGTATCACAACCTCATTCACAAATTGGTATCAGAGCTTTTAGCTCCGGATTTTACCATTCTCAAATTTGTATCAAAGCAGGTTTCACCAAATTATTCTGAGATCCTTTTTCGAATTTTTTTATGATATCAATTGTTTTGAAAAATTGCAATTTTTCGGATGGATAACTTATATAATCTGTAGCGGGGGCTTAAAGGTAATCCTGAGATCATGGAAAATCCCCCCATTAGCAACACTGTTCGGGATTAAGAAGCCGAGGCAGCTTAGCGTGGCAACTCATATTTTAGCCCGTTGTGTTACTTAGCCATATTGAATATTTTGTTTGTACTGACTATGAGAAATAACGAATCTAAAGATGTAACGAGAATAATGATTATGTGTGAGGTTGAATGGTACTCACGAGAGACCAGGCTTGGCAGGGCCTGGGATGACCTCACCGTGGGAACTTTAGAGGGACTTGGTTTTAAGGATTGAGAAGTGAGCCACCATTGGGGCTTGTCCGACCATCTTAGATAGACCTGGTAAAACACCGAAGAACCCAGACTGTGGAACCTCGGGCGGAGAAGCTTGGAGTTCCATCGAGCGTTGAGTTGTGAACACAACAGCCCTCTACTTAATATCATATCTACAGTAGGTGATGTCACTAGACATCTAAATAATGTCAGACATGCACCTGAGTAAATCACCGGGGTATTTATGGTTGTCTGGCAGTTGCTGAGCCACCTTTGCGACAACAGTCCCCTGACACACAATGGTTAGGCAAAAGGCATGTCTTGGCATTTTATGTTTATGACGTGGAGACAACTAGTGCATCAGGTATTTAATATTTGTGACATAAAGTATGAGGGATGTCTTTGACAGGCATTGATGACTGAGTTACCTCGGGGGTGGTGTGGGGGGCTGTTTAAGGACCCCAACCACCTTTGAGGACAGGATGATCTTTTTAGAGTTCAGAAGTTATTACTAGAGATAATATACATCAGAGAGAGTTATTACAAACCAGAGAGAGTTTACTCACCCACCATTGTCATTTATTACGAAGCTTTTAATATTTGATAGAGATTCTTAAGGGTGGTTCGTGTGTTTGGCTGCCTACCAAGGTGTATCTAGGGTGCTTACTTCTCTCTCCCTCTAGCAAAGTTACTTCTAAGTTTGTTACTACCTTTTGAGTTATACACGAGATATTTGGGAGTTTAAACTGAGTTTATCTTCATTGATTAATGTTTGTATGTCCTATGGTTAATCAATAGTGTCACCATTTAACTTATCATTACTGTACTCAAAAGGGGTTACACATCCATCTTATCTAAACTACCCTCTTACATTTGGTGACTCTGTTGGGGAGGCATTCTTCTAAGCAAGGAGTTTGGCGCAAGATAACGTTAATAGGAGGCTCAACTTCAATGACATGCAACACAATGAAGAACAAGCTGCGAGAAAATTGGAGGCTTTAAGGGATGGGGATCCTCTAATAGAGGTACCTCTGGATCAGGCGATGACATGCATTCCAAGGGTGACTCAAGATTCCACGAGTGCAGGGTTGGGACCCACTCATGTGGCACTCCTCATGAGTAAGTTTTATGAGTTTTTACGAACTCCGGTATCTTAAATGGTGTTAGGAGGATTTAAATCCAATTCCTTCATAACACCAGGGGTAGCCCCAACATCCCCATCAAGTGCAGGTGTAACTGTAATGGTCCCAGCGAGCATACCCTCTATTATGAACCCAACAGTGGGAACATCAGGAGTATGAATGACACCAACTATGATGACTACTCCGGCTGTAATGGGTACTCATCCCATGGTCCCATTGGTTATTTCCCCAATAGCATCACCCATGGAGGAAATGAGAAAGGAGATGCAGAAAGATATGCAGAAGTTCATACAAGCCTCCTTGCAATCTGCTGGTAAGGTAGCTTCGGTCTATGATGACTTCCGAACACCTTATCCCTAAGAATATAATGATGAGCCCAACCCAAAGGACTATATTCCTCCTATTCTTGAAAAATACACAGGGAAATGTGGGAACCCGAAGAAGCACATTAACCACTTCATTGAACAATTAGGAGAACATTGTAATAATAAGAAGCTCAGGTTGAGGGAGTTCTCTAAATCCTTAACCGATAAAGCATATACCTGGTATTCTCATTTGGCTCCCAAAAGCTTTTCTACGTGGGAAGAGATGCATGTTTTGTTCGTCAAGAAGTTCTTTCTAGCGGAAAATGAGTTTACTTTAACCCAATTGGGGAGGGAGAAGCAACAACCAGAGGAAAACATGGTTGCCTACGTCCGAAAGTTCAGGGAAAGATCCCTCAACGTGAGGGAGGAGGCCAAAGAGTCCAAGTTATTACATATATGTGCGAAAGGACTGCTTCCTGAGTACATCTGTCATCTCATTAATGAAACGTGTGAGTGGACTTTTTCAACATTTCTAAGAGAGGTAAGAAATATCTCCTTAGTGGTACGACCAAATCCGGTGGTGGTGCCCATGATGTTTAGGCAGACGATACAACCTGCGAGGGGAGGTCTCGGCCCCCACGAGTAAGGTACACCGAGGGAGGAAATGGGGGCAAGGCACTGAAGAATAACAATAAGAGGAAGTTTGGAAGTGACAGGGAGGATCCACCACTATTGCCTTGTATAGTGGAAGAAGCTTTCAGCTGTTACAACACGATGGTCCAAGGAGGAACGTTCTACAAACCAAAAGGCATTCCTGTTGGGGAACTCGATGCGAAAACGAGGGCGGATCCCAAGTATTGCTAGGTCCATCGGAAGATCCAACACCCAATAGAGAGTTATTTCGTGCTGAGGATAATCATCGATAAGTATGTGAAGGAAGGGACGTTGCAAATCCCTCCATAAAACATCAACAACAACCCACTGCCAGCACATGGGGCCAATCTTGTGGTGGCCTATAATGAAGAGGCGGAGAGAGGAGAAAGAGATTCAACGAAGAAGCAATAAGAGTACGAAGAAGCTCTGGAAGATTATACGAGGGGAATGGCTAATGTAGTACTAGCCTACGATGAGGCAAGTACCAAAGATATGGAGGATGTGTACAGCGTTGAAGGTGAGGAAGCAAACCCAGTCCTAGAGTACTGTGCAGTTTTAAAATCCTCGAAATTCACCTGGTTCTTCGACCAGGCGGGGATATCGAAAGAGAGTAGGTTGGAGATAACACAGGAAATACTTGATATTACGAGGAAGAACGCAGCCCCTTCACTGAGATGGAAGGGACCCATGGCCAGGTTGGTGAGAAGGTTTCTGTCAGAAGTAACCTTCAGCGATGTAGATAGGGCTATAAGGTTCACTCATAACAGGCCATTGTATGTGACTGCCAGCGTCAACGGAGTTAGCTTTGCAAGGACTCTTATGGATGGGGGAGCTTCCATGAATATCATACCAATTAACTATTTCCACGCAACCAATATTCCAAAAGAAAGGTTGGTCCCCATGCCTTTGGTGATTTCGAGGTATGATAACCAATCTTCCAAATCCATTGGGTACGTTAATGTTGGGATTGTAACGGGAAATTTGAGTTCCCATGTCAAGTTCCACGTAATAGAGAGTGTAAATTCCTATCATCTGCTAATAGGAAGGGTATAGATGCACAACTAAGGGCAAGTTTCTTCAACATACCACCAATGTGCTAAAGCGAATATTAAGGGAACAGAGGTGACTATTAGGGCTACAAATAGTCCCTTCACTGTCGAAGAAGATCACTTGGAAGATACGGAATTTTACACTGAATTGGAGGAGGATGTCCGCGTCCTAATGAGAAGCATGGAGGGAGCATGGGTTCCCTCAATCAGAGAAAGGATGGGCCCCTTGAACGAGAAGAGTAAAGAGGTTGCAAGCAGCGTAAGAGTGATGACCGAAGAAGCTCACCAGGTGGTCCCTCGATCCCAAAACATCTTGAAGAAGCTCAAAGACAGGATGAAGCCCATAGTGGATTCGATGGAACATGAGGTCCAACGAAAAATTGTGCTGAGCATGTTCTCAAGCGAAAGAGTGGTTGAGGCTTCTAGAGAAAGGAAAAGTGGTATATCGATTATAATGGTGCGAGCGGGCGACCAAATAAACTGATGATGAGGTTGACCCGATATATGAATGCTTTCTGGTAGATCAATGGGGATAATGTATGGTTATAGATAACTCTAGCATACAGGAACTTGTGGAGGAAGTCACCGAGGAACCAGATTACATGACAGATCGACCGAGATTGCATGCACAAGAACTGGAGCAGTTGAACCTGGCGAGAGAAGAGGAAGAACCAAGGCCCATTTTCATCTTGAAAGATTTTAGTGAAGAGAAACAAAAGGCCTTGGTGGAGTTGATTCGGGAATTTATAGATGTTTTTGCATGGAAATACACGGAGATGGAAGGGCTGGATGAGGAAGTGAGCCGCCATAAGTTGAACGTAATGCCTTCAGCCATTTGAGTAAAATAAGCGACGAGAACGTACAAGCCTGAGCTAGATTTGAAGATCACAGAAGAGGCTTAATGCTTACTAACGGAAAGGTTCATCACACCGATACATCACCCACTCTGGTTATCTAGCACTGTCCTAGTGGGAAAGGAAGACAAGAACCAAATAAGGATCTGTGTGGATTTTAGAAATTTGAACAGAGCTTGTCCCAAAGATGAGTTCCCTCTACTCTCCATCGATAGCCTGATAGATGCAACGGCTGGTCATGAGATGTATAACTTCATGAATGGGTATGTAGGGTACAACCAGATCAAGATGGACCCCATGGATTTAGAGAAAATAGCATTCAGAACCCCGTTGGACAACTTCATGTACAAGGTGATGCCGTTTGATCTCAAGAATGCTGGGGAGACTTACTAGAGAACAATGATGGCCATTTTCCATGACTTCTTCCATAAATTTATGGAATTCTATGTGGATGATTTGGTCATCAAATCGGGGAAGGAGGAGTCTTATCTGAGCGATTTGAGGAAGGTGTTTTCCCACTGCGGGAAGTATAAATTGAAGATGAACCCACTGAAGCGTGTTTTTGGAGTGAAAAGTGGGAAATTCCAAGGCTCTGTGGTTGATCGATAAGGGGTGAAGATGGACCAGGATAAATAGCGAGCGATCTTGGAAATGACATGCCTAAAAATGGTAAAGGAGCTGAAGAGTTTCCTCGGCAAAGTCTCCTACCTTATGAGATTTGTTCCTAGATTGGCTGAAATAACACACCAGCTGATGTAGCTATTACGAAAGAACACAAAATTCAGGTGGGAGGAGATTCACAAGGAGTGTCTCGACAGACTCAAGAAGCTGCTCGTTTCACCACAGACCATGGTTCCCCCAAAGGTGGGAATACCGTTTTAGCTGTACCTCACATCGACCACTAGGTCCGTGGAAGCTTTGTTAGAACAAAAGGTTGACGGGTAAGAACGGCTAGTCTACTACCTCAGCAGGATCATCCATGGACCAGAAGTCAGATACAGTAGCTTAGAAAGGCATTGTTTAGCCTTAGTCTTTGTAGCGCAAAAACTTAGACATTATATGTTATATTTTACAACTCATATTGTGACTAGATGTAATACTATTATGTATTTGCTAGAAAGAACGATTTTGATTGGTAGAGAAGCTAGGTGGTTACTCATCCTATTCGAGTATGACTTGAAGTGTGTGGTTCCTCGTGCAATCAAAATCCAGGCGTACGCTGATCTATTGCCTATTTTACCCTCAAGAAAGTTTAAGCCACCCAAATAAAGTATTCCAGGAGATGATTTGCAGGCCAATCACCTAGACACAACGAATGAGGAATGGACAATGCAGTTTGATAAATCATTGATAGAAAAGAAAGGAGGAGCCGGTGTTATTATTTCAAAAGGAATGGAGGAGATTTTCCTTTCCTACAAGGTAGATTTAGCTTGTTCTAACAATGAGGAAGAATATGAAGCATTGGTGTTCAGATTTTTAGAGGCTCTTTGAAGGGGGATTCGTTCACTTTGTATCAAAGGGGATTTAAACTTGGTGGTTCAGCAAGTGAATGGAGAGTACACATTGAAACACATGAGCCTGGCACCATACATTATAATCATTCAGAGGCTCCTCTGCCAGTTCCATCGGACCAAGATCAAGAGACATCCCAAAATGATGAATCGTCACCCAGACGCAAATGCCACCATTGCCCAGAAGATGGTCATGAGGAAGGATAAAATTTCCATCGTGATCCAATGAAGAATAGCTTCTTCGATGGTACAGGTAATTCTACCAATGGAATAGGACGCGGACTAGAGGGGAGAGATCAAAAGGCAATTTGAATCAGGGGAAGGAGCGATGGGGCTGAGAGATTCAGCCCAATACTTAACGAATCAGGGGAACCTATACTTCAGAAATGCATGAGGATGGATATCGAGGTGCATCAGCCCAGAAGGAGAAGAGAAAATATTGAAGAAAACACACGCTGAGAAATGCGAAACAACTGAGATACCCCTCTACCGAAGAATGCAAAGGGAAGGTTATTTTTGTCCATGAATGAAACAAGACGTGGTAGAGGTACAATAGAAGTGTGAAAAATGCCAGTTATTCTTTGAGGCATCCAAATGTCATTTCATGGAGGCTCAGACTGGCTGGAGACAACCCTATATTGACTTCATTAAAGATGGAGTTATCCCGAAAGAGAAAATTGATGTGATGGGTCTCTGGTGAAGGGCCTCGAGATTCTACGTTCAGGAGGGACAACTTTATTGAAGGGGATAATTCAATAGGCTATTGCATTATATCATGAAGGAAGAAGCGACTGAGGTCCTCAAACAGGCGCACGATCCAGCTCATATAGGAGGGGCCAAGTTATATGACCAGTTAATGACTTTGGGGTACTATTAGACAACGATGGAGAAAGATTCTGCTGAGTTCATTGAAAGGCTTGCCAACTTCATGGAAATATTATCCATGCCCCATGAGTGGACCTACACTCCATGGAAATGCCTTATCCTTTTCACACTTGGGCGTTTGACCTGGTGGGGGCAATACATCCTTCTTCGAGGGGGAAGATATCGATACTAGTAGACACAGAGTGTTTCACAAAGTGGGCCAAAGTGATACCACTGAGAAGGGCAACAGCAGGGGTGGTGAGAAACTTCATCAGAGAGTACATCATTTACTGTTTTAGGATCCCAAAGGTTATCCTTCCAGACAATGGAACCCCTTTATTCAATTCATAAGTAACGACGCTCACAAACAAGTATTCCATTGTCCATCGTACTTCGATGGTGGCATATCCAAAGGGAAATGGTCAGGTCGAAGCAACTAACAAAACTTTGGTTAATATCTTGGCTAAATAAATGGAGGATTTCTCTGGATCGTGGGATGACAAGATACCAGCCGTATTATGGGCCTATCAAGCAACTAAGAGGAAGCCCACAGGGTATACCCCCGTTCTCTCTTGTTTATGGGGCCGAGGTAATTCTCCCAGTGGAGTTAGAAGTTCCCTCTACTCGATATGATTTGCGAAGTAGCATGCTCCCTCAGAATAGACATGTGCAGTTGGAAGCGTTGTATGAACACACAGATCATGCGATGCAACACTTTCAAATGTATACAAAATAGCTCTCTAGGGAATAAGATAACTCAGTAAGACCAAGGAAGTTCGTGGAGGGAGACCTCGTATTGAAAGAAGCAGTGAAACACATCAGGGGGCTTCCTCTACCCAAGTTTGCAGCAAATTAGGAAGGACCTTTCATTGTAAAAGAATCTCATGACTCAGGTTATTGCTTAATTTCTAGGATGGAAGAAGATAAACCATTTAAGATCAATAATAAATAGTTAAAAGTCTATCATGTGTAGGCAGTTATGTTTGGACCACTGATGTACCTGGCTGTTGTTATGAATACACAAGTTGTTTTTTACGATTATGCAAGTTCTTATTTTTTTCTTATATAACTAAAGTAAAGATGAAAATAATTACAGAATTTCACACTTCACAATCTATGTAAACAGTTGTAACGCAAACAAATGGCATGAGAAAATAAATATCTTTTTCCATTCATAAACTTTGGGGCATTACAAAATTAGAAGCTATTGCCCCAGAATTACATAATAAGAAAAGAAAAACTATATATACAAGTTCATTGTCCTAAGAGGAACCACAAATCTAAAGAAGAAAAAAAATCTACAGGGAGGCCTGAAGAAACTACTTGGCAAGACCGTTGAGCATTGATAGAGACCTCCAACCTTATTTGCGCTTGTGTTCACTCGATCAGGAGTTTCTCTCATTTCAGCTTTGCCAGATGCAGAGCTTCTTTAATGTCCTCCACCTACTTGTCAATAGCTCTAAGAAGAGGTTCTAGCTCGACCAACCTAGCTTTGATATCTCCTAATGTTTTCGCAAGAGTTCCCTCTAGTTGTCCAGTCGTTGGCTCTTCAAGGTCTTCAAATACATGATAAGCCAACCAAAACGGAAGCCATCGTGACCCAAATCCATCAGATAACCCAAAAACTGGTTAAGGAGGGGTCTGGTAATGTTTGAGGTCTGAGTGTTAGCAATTTCAGTAACGACGGTACCCTTGCTCTGAAGCCTGTAACTCATAAGGGATATGTTTAAACGCATGCAATCCTCCGTGAACGTCTCAGGGTGATGATTTATAAGATGTTCAATGACCAGACGATGGTTTTTAGGCATTTAAGGAGAACGCTGAAGCACCATCAGGCAGAACGCGTGAGGAGCTAGATCAGGCAGAGGAGGCTCATAGCCAGATTCGCTCTCAACATCGGCACCGATCGTGGAACCTTGATCATTGTGGCTGGAATCTTCTGAAATGATAGGTTCCCGGTCGGGCGAGGCAATGGGAGAAGGAGCTGGTGGAGAATCCTCTCGAGCAAACTGAGAATAGTTATAGGAAATATGGAGTTTATGAAAAATATTAACAAGTGTTTTCGTTGTTAAGTCACTGATATAGGGGGAGTTTATGAAAAAAGCTTAACGAGTGTTTTCGTTGTTAAGTCACCGATACAGGTGGAGTTTATGAAAAAATCTTAACAAGTGTTTTCATTGTTAAGTCACCGATATAGGTGGAGTTTATGAAAAAATATTAACAAGTGTTTTCGTTGTTAAGTCACCGATACATACGGAGTTTATGAAAAAATCTTAACAAATGTTTTCGTTGTTAAGTCACCGATACTTGTGGAGTTTTTGGAAAATATTAACAAGTGTTTTCGTTGTTAAGTCACCGATATAGGTGGAGTTTTTGGGAAAATCTTAACAAGTGTTTTTGTTTTTAAGTCACCGATATAGGTGAAGTTTTTGGAAAATCTTAACAAGTGTTTTCGTTATTAAGTCACCGATATAGGTGAAGTTTTTGCAAAAAATCTTAACAAGTATTTTCATTGATTAAGTCACCTACATAAGTGAAGTTTGAGAAGCTGAGAAATGCAAAGAAATTAGCAAAGTACCTTAGCAGTAGTAGAAGCGAGAACGAGAGTCACCACGGGGGCCATAATTATAGAAATCATTGGGGGTGGCCTAATTGCCTCCGTAGCTTCAACGGGGCCCTTGGCTAAAGAAGCCTCAACGGTAGGCAAACTTCCCTCGCCAATAAACGGTACCAGTGCTAATGAAGGTGGTTCTCCAAGAAAATGAGGGACCTCCAAGTGATGTCCCAGCATGGGAAGGCACTGAAGAATCACCAAGTGAGACAGCAGCATCAACCTGGGCATTGGAAAGAAAAAGGCCACTAAGAGCAAAGGGTGGATAGAGACTTGGAGAAAGCTGCAGCGACAAAGCTAAGTGTTAGAAATGACAAATTAGTACCCCAAGAGAGAGAAATACTTATAAACAGTACTTACCACCGTTATGGCACTAAATAGGGGAATTGCAGTAAGAGGTATCGTCCGTATAGTGGGAAGAAGGATGATGGCTACTAGAGACGCCATATCAACCTGGGGCACCCCAGCATGTCAAGGTTCAGCATATTACACAGAAAGAAAAGGGGTGGAGTAGAGAAATGTTTCCAGTCCTAATAGGTAATAGTTAATATGTTACCTCGGGGGAACTTTATGCAACTGGAACAAGGGGCAGAAGAGCCTTGAGTTGAGGTCCTAATTCAGAAGAAGCTAGGGGTGGGCTCATTGCCTCAGTAGATTCAACGGTAGTATCCCCCGCAATAGAATCTGTAGCCCGATGGGAGGATGAACGGCGAGAGTAAGTAAGACTTATCAGGGGGAACGAGGAAGGGTAGTGTCTACTAAAGAGATACCGCAACACCCCCACCCACAAAATGGCTTACGAGGGGGCTGAGGGAACTGGGCCCTTCTTCTTCAACTCCCTGCACCAAAACATTTTCTTATTAAGAAATGAGCAGATGCAACACACCTTAAGAGAAGGGGAATAAGAAATAAAGAATGCACACATTCCTCAGATCCAGAGGGAGAACGAGAAGATATAACACATGGTGAAGGTGACGAGGAGGCAATAACAGAGGGAGTAGAAGATGGAGGTATATCGACTGTTCATTTCTTTTGGGACTTAGTGCCAAGAGTTTTCTTCCTTGTTCTCATTGCGTCAACACCTTGAGGTACCCTCAACCTTTTTTTCCTCTTTGACAATGGCTCAGTCGAATCAACCAAGATCGTGGGAAAGGTAGACAAAGGAGGAATGACGACAGCGCACCGTTGAAACTCCGCATTTATTCTTTTAACCTCAGCTTGCACCTGCTTCCTCAGCTCTTCAGCTACCTCTGGAGACATAGGAGGGGTAACGGAGGCAATAGTAAACACCTCCAAAGGAGTTTGTGCTTAAAGTTGGGGCTTAGACTTAGAGGACTTGGAATTATTGTCCTTCTTAGTAGGTAGCTGAGAAGGCCCTTCTCCCGTTGTAGCTTCTGTCGAAGGGGCAGTTTATTTGGGAGCTGCAATAACCTTCGATTTTGTGGTAGCAGTTGGGATCATTGGGCAATGAGGGGGTAGCTCTTGGGGAGACTCTTTAATGGTTTTACTCAGGGGAAACTCAACCCCAAGCACGGAGTTCCCCTTAAGACCCAGTTCAAAAGAAAAGAAAGAAAGGACCAGGGAATATTGAGGGGGAACTGAATGTACTCATGAATCATTTCCAACTGGCCCAAATGGAACTTGGTGGTAAAAAAGACGAATACGTCTCCCTTCCTAGTGGCATTATGAAGGGTGACACGACCATCGATGGTGGACGTCACACAAATAAACGCAACTGCAGGATAGAAGGTGCAGGCTTCAGCGAAAGTGTCCCTTGGGTGGTTATGTTGAAACACAGGTCGAGGGCCCCCTGATCAAACCCAAACTTCCTGCTACACTTTTCAGGGTTTTAGGGATCTGAGGTGTACCCCTATTGAGTATAGGAAGAAATAAACCCGAGGATAAATAGAAGCACCATGGCTTGCTAGGGGATCTTCTACAGCTAGGATGAACATGAATGTTGTGGCTGCAAAAGGAAAAAAATCCCAACTATGGGCAAATGTAGACTCACTGTATGGACTCATCATAAAGGAGTCTAAAACATCAAAACTTATATTATCTCCTTTCGACTTTGTTTTTTGTGAAAACATAGGAGGCGTGGGAGCTTGATACCGCCCACAGGCAGAGGAATAGACTTGGCGGTGATGGTAGGAAAATGGGTGTAGAGAAAGCCCGTTAAAATGATGGTGTTGGCAAAATAGGCCAAGTTTTAACGGCCCAGTGATCGTGCCATATCGATGTGGGTTTGATCCAACCAGGTGTAGAGGGACCCCAAGGCGATGGAGGCAGAGAAAGGTTGAAACCCCTGGCCAAACGAATGGAAATATTTATAAGGTCCCTCCTGGGCTGATCATTAGGTTTCCATGTCAGGAAGAAGCGTGAAAACAACACAAGTATGTTGGCTAGTAGTTACAGGGATGTACCTTTACCTCGGCTTGTTACAACATTGACATCATTCGTGTTTGAAGCTTTGAAAAAATAGTTGATGAGGGTAGTAAATGTGGTTTTTTTTGAGGAACCAGTGCAACTGCGGCATATTCGATCCAGCTCAGCTCGATCAGCAGCCTCTTCGGCATCCAAGGCCTCATCGTGATATATGAACTTACCCATTGGCTCAAACCTCAGGAGCTCACAGACATCCTCTAACATAAAAATGAACTCTCCCCATGAAGTAAAGAACGTGTGAGTTATGATGTTCCATCTGGAAACTAGCACTTGGAGCGCCGCGTTGTGCTTAGAGAGGGTGAACTCCCCAAACCAGTAGGCTCGATAAAGCCCAACATTTGCAAGAGTAGTAGCGTGACAACTCAGCATATGTGTATCCCAGGCACTGAAATGGGTTGTCGACCCCCTGGGTTCTTGGAAGTCAATCTGAGTATAGGGGAAGTCACCACGGTCCAGACGAAAATGCAGAGTCCCCTCTGGTGGAAGATAGCCCCACTTTGATGAATCGATTTCCTCATCACCCAACAGTAAGGGGTCAAACTTGGATGAGAAATAGATTGTCTTTCATGCATAAAAAAATTTATCATCTTCGTCAAAGATGGGCGCCCGATGATATAAGCGTAGTTTCTCTTAACGAGCAGCATTCGGGGTAACGCCAGAAGCGACAGAGGGGGAGCCTGGATGAACGGTGGTGGTGACAACCTTAGAATTACTTGAATAAGATATAATAGAGTTGCGATGAATGGTGTAACTGAGTAAGAAGGGATACGAACAAGGAGGGAGGAGCACAACCACAGGTGGTGGCGCAAAAGATGAGAAAGGGAAAAGACCGAGTAAAGAATTCGACAACAATGGAGGTTTGTGCACAGTTCTCTCTCTATAAAGAATACGGGATCTTGAAAAAGATGAAGGAAAGAGAAGGATTTTGAAATAAAAGATATGTTTGAATCCTTTTAAACCTAACTTTTGAGTTTCCAACCATCGCATATGCACGGCCGCCTATAATCATTTCAAATGAACACGTGCCACTTCGGGAAGTGTTTTGACAGCTGAAAAGACAGCACCACGTCATTTATGAATCGACGCCTGGGTAGTAGAAGGAGTTGCCTTCTTCATTAAGTTTGAGTTTTGACACTAGAATTTTTGTCAGACATATTCAATAACTCCCAATAGAAAAGATGTCCCAATGGTTCAAAAAAGCTACGATGTCCCCTCGCCACAAGTCCAAACGTTGTTTAAATGGTGACTCAGCTGCATCGAAGAGAAATTATGCTTTTTCGAACATAGAGAACATTACAAGGGAGAATTTCACTTACCAAGAATCAAAACGAGTATTTGAGAAGGTTAGTAGGCCTTTCGGGAGAATTTCAAATAATAAAAAGTTGGAATGGTTAGCTCAGTATAAGGAAGAAGTGGCGATGTCCCTTCGTCAAAGCCACAGTAAGTCGTGGCACTTTGGCTAAGGTACATCGGGGAGAATTTTACTTTTTCTTGGAGATTATAACACTGCGTTTCTAATGAACGAAAGGAGGCCATAATTTTTACACTTAGAAAAGGTTCATCGAATTGAGAAGTTTTCGTGTAGACATTTCTTGTTCCAACAACAAATCTCTCCATGAAGGGCAAATGTAGAGGGATATTGAAGGTAATCCTGAGATCATTGATAATCCCCCCATTAGCAACAGTGTTCAAGATTAAGAAGCCGAGGCAACTCACCGTGGCAACTCAGCGAGGCAGCTCAGCGTGGCAACTTATATTTTAGCTTCTTGTTTTAGTCATATTGTATCTTTGCTTATAATGACTATAAGCTATAACGGTTGTAATGATGTAATGAGAATAATAATGAGTTTTAGTGTGAGGTAAAACGGTACTCGGGAGAGACCAGGCTTGGTAGGGCCTGGGAGAGTTTTCATGCTCCATCGAATGACCTCGCCATGGGAACTTTAGAGGGAATTGTGTTGGAGGATTAAGAAGTGAGGCACCGTTCGGGCTTGTCTGACAATCTTAGATACACTTGGTAAAACACCAAAGAACTTTGACCGTGGAACCTCGGTTGGAGCAGCTTGGAGTTCCATCGGGCGTTGAGTTGTGAACCAAATATCCCTCTACTTAATGTCACATATATACTGTAGGTGATATCACTAGCCATCTAAACAATTTCAGACACGCACATGAGTAAACGATCATGTTATTTGGGGCTGTTAGGCAGTTGGTGAGCCACCTCTGCGATAATTGCCCCCTGACACACAGTGGTTAGGCAAAAGGCATGTCTTGGCATTTAATGTTTATGACGTGGAGACAACTAGTGCATCAGGTATTTAATCTTTGTGACATAAAGTATAAGGGAGGTATTTCACAAGCATTGATGACTGAGTGGCCTCGGGGGTGTTGTGGGGGCCTATTTAAGGACCCCAACCACCTTTGACGAAAGTATGATCTTTTTAGAGTTCAGAAGTTATTACTAGAGATAATATACCTCAGAGAGAGTTATTACAAACCAGAGAGAGTTTAATCACCCACCATTGTCTTTTATTACGAAGCTTTTAAAATTTGATAGAGATTTTTGAGGGTTGTTGGGGTATTTCGCTGCCTGCCAAGGTGTATCTATGGTGCTTACCTCTCTCTCCCTCTAGCGAAGTTACTTCTAAGTTCGTTACTAACTTCCGACTTATATACGAGAGATTTGGGAGTTTAAACTGAGTTCATCTTCATTGAGTAGTGTTTGTATGCTCTATGGTTAATCAATAGTGTCTCCATTTAACTTATCATTATTGTACTCAAAAGGAGTTACACCTCCATCTTATCTAAACTACCCTCTTACATAATCTAATGCCCATCTTTGATGGAACGAATTATGCCTATTCGAAAGTCCTCACGAGATCTTGTATAAAATTTATCGATGAAAGAGTTTGACTCATTTTTTAATTAGGGTCGACTCCTCCCATTGTCACCGTTAATAATGTGATTAATTCGGAACCCGTGTCTGATTGCACTACTGATGAATTGAAGTGGAGTACCTTGTTATGCTACTACACGTGTTCCCGCACAAACTCCCATACATATTACTCCACATGCTCCCACAAATCATATGAGAGATTTTGAGCATTTGCAAGAGCAAGATGAGTATATAGTCAAGACTTCACATAATTTGATGGATGTTTTTCATAGGATTTCACCACCTTTGGAAAACACCTCCGGACCTAATGATTTAGGTTTAGACTTATTTGCTATCTTAGGATGATTTTCTTCTTCATATATTTATGCCTATTTCTAATATATACTACCATTGTATTATTTTTCCAATTTGATATATTTTTGGAAATATCCAAAAAGAGTTTTGTTTTTCTTGAAAATTTTTGGAATCATACAAAAGAATTTTCTACTTTTTTTAGGAAAAGGGAAAAAACCAAAAATATTTTATGTTTGATAAAATTTTTGAAAAAAACAAAAAGATTTTTGTATTTTGTTTACACCGTATATAGATGGATATTTAGGATGATCAATTCACAATATCATTCCCTTATCCACGTGACTATTTGATAGTGTTTTAATATACACCATCATTTCATCCATGTGCTTTATAATGTTTAGAGTCATTAAGATGTGATTATGATTACTTCCGACGCGTTAGACTCATGATTTCCTTTAATGCACACGTGCACGAATTTAATTTATTATTATAATTATCTATCACATATTGGTCAAAGTGTTTTAATCTCAATTGTTTCTTTAAAACGAACCAAATGCGATAGAACGAGAAACGAGATAATGAAAGTATTGCATGTAAGAACCGTTTCCCACAAGTTTGTTTAATTTTGACAAATATGAGAGTACATGGGAAGGGGATATGAGAGGCAAGTGAACTCATTATGAAAGATACCGTTTAAAAAGATCCCAAGAAAAAATAAAGGCAATAAAAAGAATATATGCCAAAAAGGGGCCAAATAGTTTAGTTTGATTGATATTTAAAAATATCAAATATAAAATAAGATCATGTTTACCTTTTGAGGGAGTTTGGTTGGAAATCAACGGGTTTGCACGTCCGAACGAAGTCTTGAACAATCATTACATAGTTTCAAACGTTATTGGTGTGAAAATCATTTTAGACTTTAATTTGTTGATTACATTAAGTGAATATCATTCGAATTCAACATTTTTACACCTAAGGACTATTTTGAGTTCATTCATTAGGAGTATCCAAAATGCATTGTGCACATATGTTATGATTGTTTAATATAATTTTCCTATGGAATTTTTTCACACCCATTCATTTCGTTTCCACGATTCAGTTATCTTACTGAAAATTCATGGTGTGATGTTTTTGTTAATACGTTTTTCTTGAAAAATCAAAAATATTTTTTGGAACTTTTTAAGATTTTCCTTTCATGAGCTTAATTTTATATATGCTTGTCATGACCCACTCCAATTTTTTATTGTTTCATTATTTTCCATGTCTATTTTGGACAAATGAATAGGGGGGGAACGAATTATGAATAATGAGGTGTGAGTGTTTTATTTATTGGGGGGGGGGGTGACTTGACTTGATTTGTTTTATGTTTTATCTCATTTCAAAATAGATACGCCCCGAATGTATTTTCTTTGTTTCTTGTGTGTAGGACTTGATGAACATTTGAAAAACATATAAAAGAAGAACCAGAGTAAGAAAGGAGATTTGAAGATTTGAAAATTGAAGATTTTTGAAGACTTGCATATTTAGTATATTTTCACTTTTGGGTTAATGAGAGGGTATTAGATTTGTATGGGATATTTATTGATAATTCGGATATTTTTATTTTGTACCGGAATAGCCGTATGGGGAGATTTATAAGGACATGTTTTCCATCTTGTCCCTCGTTCCTAGATTACATCATGCATGGGTAATTGCGTTACATCTATCAAGGCATTCAAGTTCACAAGTTCAAGAAGATGGATCCGAATATTGAGCATCTTAAACATCTACGCAACATGAGGTATACTCTGGTATGGATAGATGTTTGTGTTACTTAATTTTTTTACTAATTATTAGGATGCTTTGTATAAATTGATTTACATCAAAATGAGGTGTTTTTCAAACATAAAATGCTTTCTGAGATACCTATAGGCGAGATTTAAAAAATCATTTATTTCGTTCAAACGACATGTGAATGTTGTTCAAACAACATTAGCATCTAGTTAGAAAGGTTGTTTGTTGCCCCAGATCTCATATGGATAAAACACGAGCATACTGTTTTTTTTCGAGGGTCATTTGATAGGTAATTCGAAGCAACTTCAAAGGACATCCCTAAGTCGTTCTAACGACATTAAGATCTCATTCAAATGAGATTCCACAGTCTCAAATTTTTTGTTTTCCTATAAAAACCTATTTCGTGAATATTTTTAACTAAGACTTTTCATATACGCAAACTGCCGGACAACTGGAAAATAGTTTTAATTTTTACGAAAAATGTTTTCTTTGATTCACACAAATCAATACCATATACTTTTGTGAATCATCTTTGGAACCCAAACACTTCCGTAATGAGGTTTATTCTTATGCAGTGCTATCTCTACTATAGATCTTGGGGATACTCGAGGGTGTTCACTACTGAACGAGGAACTGTAGTTATTATGATTCTTGAGGGAGTCATTGTTGATTCAAGACTGCGGCCTTAGTGGGTTCTTGCAGGAATTCATTATAGGATTTTCCAAAGTATTGTAAGTTGCGATTTCCAAACTTTAGTGAAGTAAAGGTTTTTCCCTGGGAGGATTTTTCCTTAAATTTGCCTCCTTGTTTGTTTGATTGCATGCTTATATGATTTACCGCTTTCAATCACATATATGCATGTCTAGGGTCTAATTAAAATTGGAATTTTTGGGATTGATATCTAGTTAAATAAATTTAATCCATTGATATATTGTGCATTATCAAATTGGTATCACATTTGCATTCACAAATTGGTATCAGATCGTTTTGCTCAGGTTTTTATCATTCTCATCCTTGCATCCATAGCCTTAGGTAGGGCTTCCATAAACCCAACTACCACCTCAGGCATTGACTCCGCAACTGTATTTATGTTGTTCATGACACTAATAATTCCTCTATGATTACCTCTTTCCATAACTTCCTGACAAGAATAACACACATACAAGTCTGTTACTATAATAGTAAGTCTTTAAATTCATTTACCTAAGAATAATATTCCTAACATTATTATAGTTTCGAAGATCAAATTCTCTGATCCCAATTTTAATTCCCCTCGGCCTAGCCCTATTATGCCACACCATTAGATCTTTGATCTCTCATGGATAAATTTTAAAACTTTAATCTTACGACAAGCATACTCTGCCATGGCCTTTTAGGGGCATTGGTATCATCAAATTTAGCAAATTACTTGATTATTATAGTTTTATAATGCATAACATAAATATATCATTTAAGAGATACTAAATCCATTTGTAATCATTAAAGTCTATAATACAAGACCTAAAACTATATATCTATAAATACATCTTCTATGTAAAAATATAAGAATAAATAGATAGAAATAAGAGTGAAATCTATAAAGTTTAACATGCTTTAATTTACATTTTCTCAAAGATCTCTAATTCAATGAACCCTCCGTGGACTCTGCTAAACTCTATGACCTCTAATAACCTCTACGGCCTCTATAATCTCTGTTCTACACATCTTGAGAAGCAATGAATATAAAAGGTATCAGCTCAAAGAGCTCATCAAGGGTTCAATTAAGAGTCCTCCACCAACCTTTCGACGTTAGTATTCGTAGAGACAATAGGTATACTAATAAAGAAAAGTAAAATAGTACAAATAAGGAGAAGTATGGAAGAAAAATAATTAATAAGGAAAGACTATTATTTCCCAGCCCCTCAGATTACCCCAATGACCTAAGGCTCAATTTCCATTAGTTCACCAATCCTTGGCCTCCCTTAAAGCACAATCAACCTTGGTTCACCACATCTTCCCATAAGGATCAATATTGCTTTGTTCACCTTCATAGTTCTTAACTTTGTTTTATTTCTTTGGACATCGCATTATCCTTAGCCCTATCGTGCCACGGGTTGTGGCTCCCTCTCCTACCCAAGTCCAGGATGAGAGATTTGTAGTCTAGTGTTAATTCCACGTCCTTAGCTGAGCTCTTCCAAGGTCTTATAGTTACACTAGGCTCAATCTCCATAGGTATAACCATTTTAACCTTCAAGAACTAACTAAGAGGCCCTCACAAAAAAATGAAACCTCATCCTCGCCAAGTAGTTTCATGACCTCAGCATGGAATCCCATTTCAAACCACCCAGTATGAATAATATACTACATCCCAAAAGTCCGTGACTTCAAAGAAGGAGTTAGAACTCTTGATCTTCCAATAACAAGGGTATTCTAATAAACAAAGGTTTTAAACCCTAATCATCTCGTAACTCAACTCCTTAAGTATCAAATGTAAAACCTTAAATAAAACCTCATAAGATAAATAACAATATCCTCAAATATTCATAATCTCAAACTCACAATCTCCAAAATTGAACCTTAAGTGAAAACCTTTAAAAAAGGATTCAAGTGAATAGTAACAGCCCATGGTCTTAAAACCTCAATGAATAGTAAATCGCCATGGAATCCGAGAAAGCACGTGGAGAGTTATAAGGACTTACTTTTTTGGGAAGAAAAGAAAAGTTTACTAATAAAAAAAGAAATAGGATCGCAAATTCAGTTTTTACCAAATTTTATCTCGATTTAGTATAGTGAATTATGCAATAAAATTATGAAGCCCAATTCCAAAGAAGATTAGCAGAAGAAGAATTTAGGGAAAAATCCCTTCTAGGCAAAACCTTTAATTTCAGCACTGTTACAAAATTTATAGACTCAAATGACATAAAAAATTCTTAGAGATTCACTATATATGATGAATAGGAATCTTCAAATATTGAATAGAGAACAATACAGTCTAGCAGCACCCACAGCAAGAAGCTCTTGCCTCGGTATCCACCGATCAGTCTCAAGGAAGTTAATTCCTTCCTTTTTTGGAGTAAAGCCACAACTCCATAATTCAATAGTAAAGAAAATCTCTACAAGTGTCTTTGAACATTGAATTTGTTCTTCTTGATTTGGAAAATTGATCTTTAAATATGCAAGGAGTTTGGATTGAAAAAGAATAAAGTTTGATCACATAAAAATCTCAAAAAAAGGCTTGTAGAAAAGTCTAATCATGCATCTCTATTTATAGGTAAAGTTTTGCAAAGAGATTGGAATTAAAGTTTTAAATGATATGTTTGAAAAACAAAAGCACACGTACTCGTTCGAAAAAACTACCACCTCGTTCGGGCGATGTACCCTTTATCGTTTCAATGATTTCCAATGAAACTTCGAATTAAATTCTAGAGAATACCCAAAAGGCAAAATTTCAGATCTTATTCAAACGAAGGAACCTCATTCGAAAAAGTTGCGTACTTAGCGAGTTTTTCAAAAATTCTTTAAAAATAAATGTAAAACTCTTTAAAAAAACTCAGATATAATTAAAGTATTTACGAAACAACATCATAACTCTTATGAATGATGCTGTGACGGACGATCTTCAATCATCCAAATTCCATCAACTTATGCTCTTCGAATACACAAAAGTAGCCATGAAGGTGTAGTGGGATGTAACAGGGTAAGCCAAATAAAAATAAAATGAGCAATTATAAATCTTTCCCTTACAAATCTCCCCCTTTGTCTATTCCGATAAAAAACAAAAAACAAAGTCAAATTGACCCCTAAGATATATACAACTAATGCCTTCCAAAATCAAGAAATGAAAATGCATAAATGTATAAGTCCTCATTGAAACATCTTCATCTCGTGTAGTCTATAAAATCATCATGAATGCGAAATGACCTATACACACGAGACAAAAGAAAGGCCGTGACACGTATGAGTTTTAAAAATAAATAAATTCCCCCTCAATTTGTTTGTTTAAAAAATAAATAAACTCCTCCTCAATTTGTTCTCCCACTTTTTGTCTTAAAAAACAAAGGGATAGAAACTAATGATGACATGTTAGCATCGCATAAATCCAGAAGAAATAATCATCACAAAGATAATCAACAAATCACATACAATGAAATTTGGAAGAAGAATAACAACTGTTTTTTTGAAAATTTCCAATTTTTTAAGTATAAAAACAAGTATTTGTATGAACAGTACATATATGTACAAAATACATCACACAATTGAATAACAGTAAAATATTCGAATCATGGAAGAAGAATGTAATTGTGCGAACATTTTTCATAGAAAAATAAACATAGGTAGTCATAAAATAGTCGCACGAAGTGAATGCGACGGAATAAGTCAATGAGACACCTCTAAAGAAATAACTCAATTTAAACCTTAGGTGCAAGAAAGTTTAACTTAACTTAAATTGAATCGAATTATGCAAGATTCCGTGAATTTAAACGCTTCTCAAATCAATAACAACAAACTATTTAATACTTTTTAAGAGAGTTTGTTGTACAAACCCATTGATTTTCTACTTTATAACACCCCCAAAATCTCACATAAATAAGAATTCACTCTCAAAATTTTGAAGATATCATAATGCTCATATGTAGTGAAGCCTCTATGAAATAAAATGGCCTTGACACTTTTGTTTATGTGTGGCATTAACCTTTTAGCCTCTTTTTGGCAAATGTTGTCTTTTAATGCAATTTTTTTCCATTTGTTAACATATAATTTTTTTCCCACAAAACGAAATTAGGGAAATGGTTCTTACAAGAAAAACTTATCTCTAGTACATTGGGTTCATTATTAAACACGATTGATATGAGAACACCATATTCGACATATGATAAGTAAGTACAATGTTCAAAAAGTCCATGCACCTGTGCAATAAATATGATAAACAGTCTAGCATGAAGAAAGTAATAAACATTAAAATAACAGAAAGAAAACTAAAGAAATGAATCCATGTCTCAAAACACTATGAAAAAGCCACATGGATGGATGGAATGTAGGGGTGATTTCAGCATCTTAAATGCACATTCATATATTGTGAAAAATGAGAATACAGTTGTTTTTTTTTTGTATTTTTCAAAAAAAAATATCAAAAAGAAAATATTTTGGGAGTTTTTTAAACTTTTTCTTAAAAAACGAAAATCTTTTTGCATTTTTAAAGATTTTTCAAAAATAAAATCATATAAATACGTGGAAATACAATCTAGCAATATGGACAAATGATATCAACATGATAAACACTCTATAATAGATAACTTACCCAAACTTAATCAACATAAAAAATACCCAAAGACTCTCCAAGATTCTCGAATCTAAGTGCATCTGAATGTTTCACTAAAATATAGGCTAATTGACATTTAGTGCTCACAAATCTCAAGGACACAACATTATCATCACGAGATCACAAAAAAAAATGCTCATGTATCCTAATGTGCTTTGTGTGAGAATGTTGAACTGGATTCTGGGATATATAAATTGCACTCGTATTATCACACGAAATAGTTATTGTGGCTTCGAAAATCCCATAATCTCCCATCCTTTGCTTCATCCATAAGAGTTTTGTGCAACAACTCCCGACGTCTATAAATCAACCTCTGCCATGGACAAAGATATGGAATTTTACGTATTGCTCAACCAAGAGACAATAGAATTTCCTAAGTAAAAACACCCACCCAAGGAGCTCCTGCAACCATCGACATCTGCAGACCAATCGACATCCGAATAGGCGAATATGGTCGGAAAGAGTGACAGTCACGCCCCATGCAAGTTTCTCAATCGGGTTCCTGGCCATTTCATGATACGTTTAAGTGAGAGCCAGTGAGATGCTTTCGGTGAAGCTTGGTATCATGCAAAAACTGAAACACTAAAGGCAATGTCAGGATGACTCGCAGTCAAGTAGATTAGACTACCTACTATGCTCATATAAAGGATTTGATCTATATATTTACCTAAATTGTCTTTGCTCAATTTAGTCGATGTGCTCATAGGGTTGCATGAGTGCTTAGCGGAGTCTAAACCAAACTTATTCAATAGGTCCCTATCATATTTTGATCATGATATGAATATACCACCCTCAAGTTGACGTACTTGGAGATATAAGAATAACGTAAGATCACCAACCATGCTGATCTCAAATTCACTCTCCATCTCCTCCTCAAATGTGTGAGCATGTCGGGAGCACATGGTTCCAAATATTATGTCGTTCACATAGACATGGAAAACCAAGATCGCACCACTCTCTCTCCTAATAAACAACAAGCTAAGAGATAAGAAGCAATCCCCTCAAACCAAGCACGGGGTGCTTACTTCAAATCATACAAGGCATTCTTAAGATAAAATACGTGTCCCAAGTGCTTTGGATCTTTAACCCCTTTAGTTGTTCCACGTACACTTCCTCATGTACAATGGCATTAAGAAAGGCACTATTGACATCCATTTGATATAACTTGAAGCGTATATGACAATATATGAAGAGTAGTAAGCGGAGGGGCTCAACCCCAGTAGTAGGAGTGAATGTCTTGTCAAAGTCTACACCCCCAATTTATATGTAGTCTTAAGCAACAAACCTAACTTTATTGCGAACTATGCTACCATTATCATCCATCTTATTTTTGTAAATCCACTTACTACCAAACACATTTATCTCGCTATGTTAGGGAACTAACTTCTAGATATCATTATTGTGAAATAAAAACAACTCTTCTTGCAAAACGGATATCCAGTGCTCATAGTTGAGTGCTTCTTTAACATTATTGGGCTCGACTATGGAGGTGTAGTAAAAGTATCCAACCATATTCTTAACTTGAGCTTGAATCTTGACACCAAGTATGGTATCACCAAGTATAGTAGAAGAGTCATGAATCTTTCAAACCAAAGTGGGAGGATCCTCTAAATCAAGATTGGGGTCCATTAGTTTAGAATGAGGAAACATAGGATTGTCACTGGGGGTGCATTGTTCTCACACTTAAGGTCAGGGTCAATAAATGTCGACGATAACTCATCTCTAATTGGGACTTTATTGACTCTATAATCTTAAATCTTGAAAGCTTAAACACCGTATAACCCTACTCAACGATGCATAACCTAAAAATATCCCCTAATTCTTTTTGAACTTTCCTAAGTTATCTTATCTCTATCTCTCAAAATATAGCAAGGACACAAAAATATGATAGATTGGGCTTCTTACCTATCCATAACTCATAAGGAATGTGTAGCATGTGTGGATGAAGATATACCTAATTTATCGTATGGCAAGCAGTATTAACCCCCTTTGCCCAAAAAACCTTATTTCTCCAAAGAAGCATGGATATAGACATTTATTGAATCGTTCCGTTCTTCCTTTAAACAATCCCATTTTATTAAGGAGTACGAACGATTGAAAACTCGTATTTGATGTCCACTCCATCAAAATTTCTATCCACTCTGGCTTATTTAAATTCGGTGCCACTATCACTAAGCATTCAAATAATAGTGACATCGGGTTGGTATTGTAGGACATGATACTTCGTTTCTAGGAACTCAATCGCATTAAAATTTTCTCTAAAAAAAACCACGATAGAGTATCTTAAAAAGTTATCGACCATCACGAGAATGTTTCTCCTATCACCAATGCTCTCCGTATGTGTAGGATCCATAAGATCCATATCTAACAACTCCAAAACAGTAGACGTAGTAATGGTTTCAAATTCTAAAGGGGACTTTAAAATTTATTTTCTTTGATGGCACGGACCATAAACCAAGTAAGTTGGTTTCCCAAGCAATGGTAATCCACACACTAGTCATTGATGCCAAATTTCAATAGAAGAAATCGTGGCATTGTTTCACACAAAAGAGTTATTGGGAATGATACCATATCAATTATTATTGGTCCTCACTCGTTATAGTGATAGTTTCCCGGATTGATCATATACGGTACACTTAGACTAGTTGAACTTTATTGCAAAGTTCAAGTCACAAAGTTTGATTATGCTAATCAAGTTCTCTTTCAACCCTTTAACATACAATGAATTGTATAGATTAGGAAATGTGAGTATCTC
The DNA here is from genome assembly GCA_949130495.1 of Sambucus nigra. NCBI lineage: Eukaryota > Viridiplantae > Streptophyta > Magnoliopsida > Dipsacales > Adoxaceae > Sambucus > Sambucus nigra. Next base: position 697,196,801 of record OX422208.1, read on the forward strand.
AACATAACCATGTCCTAAAATTCTAGACATATTCCTATCTTCAAAGGTCATTTTGCCTTGATCGCGATCCACAAGGTCAATTAAAGTATGACTTGTCATAGATCACGTGCCTATAAAACCCACCATAAAAACACCACTCGAAAGCATTTTGAACCTTGATAGTAATATGAACAACAAGGTCTTTGTTGTCTTTATTAGGTATCCAAGTGAAGGTAACCTTTTGTTTACCCTTATCGGTGTTGGATCTAGTCGAAGCATTAAAAATGTTCTCAAAAGGGCCAAAAGTCCTTTGAAGTTATTCCGTCAAGCTTTTAGAGGTGGAGACTAAGAAATCAACTTGCATTCTAATACTAGAAAAGTCACTATAGCGGTGTGCGAGATTATGTGTACGTTAATTTCTCCCTAACTTGTAGAAAAATTACCAAAGGTGACTCCTCCTTTTGCAATAAGTGAAAACATATACTTTTTTGTGTCCACCTTGGTTTACTCATTTAGGTTGAACTTTATTTTGTGATTTTGGTCGATTCCTATAAGGATCTACCATAAATTTATGAACAAGTTCTGGTGCGGCATGGGAAGTGGATGCACCATCTTAAACTCTTCCTCGTCTCTTCCTAAAACCTAAAGCAGGCTCGAGGAACATCTTTATAACATTCTTAGATGTATCCTGTACAATAACCTTGACCTCACAGGTACATTCAATCTCTTTATTGGGTTTGCATACAAGGGCTCCAAGTTTCTCACGAGTTTCCAATAAATCTTGAAGATCTCTTGTAAGACTAGCCACCTTGTTGGTCAAGTTACCGTTTTATTTTCTCACGAAAATGACACTCTCTCCCAAAGCAACTGCAATAGAGGACTCGCTCTCTCTTGAATTTCTCAATTCTTTCTCTAAACCTAACACCCCGTGTGACAAAATTTTATTTTTCCTTTCTATTTTAAAGGACTAAACGTAAAGCTCGACGTAAGCATGTTCAAGGCCACTTTCTCGTTCACTCAAAATGTTATCTCCTTCAAAATCTCTAGAGTGACTAAACTCACTTTCGAGGGCATCATGTTTGGAAATGTCCTCATCGGCCAGATATGTACTCGATGTGCTAATCTGACTAGCCATAAATGTGGTGAGGTTATGTCCATGCGGTGATTTGTCCCAAAAATTCACCAAATCGACATTGTTATCAGTAAGAATGGCATTAAAGGAAACTTTACCCTTCCCTTGGCTCTTTAATCTCATAGAACACTCGTGAGGTTTATGACCTTAACTCTTGCAATCATATCATCATTCCTCATCTTTCTTAGGGTACTATCTTCCTGGTTTTTCAAAACCCTTCTTTCCCGATTTAAATTTTTTATCTTTCTCAAAACTTTCATTTTCTTTGGAAGTATTTTCTAGCTTGAGAATTTGTTTTTGAATTTGTTTTGCAAAAATAGCAAGATCATCAAGATGAAAATCATACTTGGAGGAAAAAAACCTCCTTTTTTGTAATTGAACTTTAAAAGAAATGCCTTTTTTCATTTGGCTTAATAGTTTTGGGAAACATATAGATTTGATAAGTTTGAAGGTTTTATATGTGTTCTTATAACCAACTATATCTAAATTTTCCAACGAATTAAGGACAATTACCTTAGGGATAAAGTAAGATGAATGGTATCTCAAAATATTTTTCACAATGCATGTCTCAGGAATTCTCTCACCCGAATTGAAAGTAGAATTGACTATATCAGATACTGTAGCATAAAACTCATCAAAAGTTTTAGATTCTAATATAGTGATTGTTTTAAAGTGTGTGGTGGGATTTTTTAGCATAGAAGCTTTCACAGTCTTAGTACCAATGTGGGTGAGTTGGAGAGTATTCCATGCTTCTTTAAATATGGTGCATGTCATAATGCAATGGAACTCATTAGTGGTGATAGCTTCATAAGTTTCACTTAAGACGGGAAAGTAAAAATTACTCCATTATAAATCATTATTTATCAAATAAGTGATAGGTTCAAACTTTCGACATTATCGTTAGTTATAGTGGGTGGTGTCCACCCTCTCACACATAAGCCAAACCCTCTCGACAATAGATTATAATGAAAATCTCATTCTATCTTTACAGTATGCATAATTTAATCCATAAAAAATAAGTAGCCCAGTATACAAATTTTCCATATAATCCCAGATTGAAAGATCACACGATAAATTAGTGTAACTTTCTCTGATACCAATTGGAGAAAGAATGTGAGGAGTCCTATGGATTTACTTATACCTTAGTCCAACACACAAATTCCCGTTTTACCAAATTTTATCTTGATTTAATTTAATGAATAATGCAATAAATTTATGAAGCCAAATTCTAAACCAGATTAGCAAAAGAATAATTTGAGGAAAAATCCCTTTCGGGAAAAACCTTTAATTTAAGCATTATTGAAGAAGTTGATAGACTTATATGAATTACAAACTACTCATAAATGCACTATCCATAAGAATATTAAATTCTTTAATAAAGAATGGTATAATCAAGAACCGCTTATATCAAGCATCACTTGTTATGGTATCCACTGATTAGCCTTAGGAACCTCAATTCATTTCTTCTTCAGTAGTAGAGCCTTAAGTTCACAATTTAGCAGTAGGGAAAATCTCTACAAGGGTTTTTCAACTTTGAATATGTGTTCTTGATTTGGAAAAGTTATATTCAATGATATAACGGGTTTGGATTGAAAATGTATAGAGTATGATCATAAAAAAGTACTCTAAAAAGTCTTGGAGAAAAGTCTAATCTCTCATATTTTATCTATTGGTAAAGTTATTGCAAAGAGGTAGGGATTAAAGATTTGAAATGATATTTTTAAAAAAAAATACAAACACGCATATTCATTTGAACGAACTACCACCTCATTCGAACAATGTATCCTTTGTCGTTCAAATGTCTTCCAACGAAATTTCGAAGGACTTTTAAGGAATAACTGAAAGGCAATGTTCCATATCTCATACGAATAAAGAGATCTCATTCTAATGACCCTACGCAACTCATTCAAATGACATAACAACCTCGTTCTAACGAGTTACCTAGTTTTTCAAAAATTCATTAGAAATCATTTAATTTTTTTTGAAAACTTTTAAGTGCAAGCTCTTTAAAAATAACCCGTGGATAATTAAGTCTTTACCAAATCATGTCATAACTCTACTAAATGATGTTGTGATGAATAATCTTCAATCTTCCAAATGCCATCAACTTCTTCTCTTCGAATACGTGAAATTAGTCATAATGGTGTAGTGGGATGTGACAGGATAAGACATAAAAATAAAATGACCAATTATAAAACTAGCTTTTATGGAATCTAAACCCAGAAAATGATGAATAGTAAATGTCCATAGTCAAAACCCGAGAAAACTGGGATTTTAATAAGGAAAAATAAGTTTTAGAAAATTGCATTGCCTCAATGGACTTTGTCTGATGAATAATACACATTGGTTGCCTCTATACCACCCCTTCCTCTCGGTGAATAGTAATTTGGCTCGACCTCTAATCCGACAACACCTTCTCCTCTCACAAAATATCACTTTCTCTCTCTAAAGTGGGAAATTAGGGTTTTTAAAAGCTTTGGTAGGTGTGCCATGGGTTTCTATTTATTAGAATTACTAAGGAACCTAGGGTTTCCACTTATGTCATAACATTTCCTCAAATACCCCTCAAAAAGGCTTTTATAATCTCCAAGGCTTGTTTCTCAAGTTATGACCTAATTAGGCCATGTCATCATCTCAGTTATTGAGCCTTTGCCATTCTACATCTTTAAACTCTATAGACTTTTCATTAGGATGCGACATTCCTTTGCTCTGTGACTAGTAAGTCCAAGTTTGTGGCCTTACTTAAACTTTATGTCCTAAAGTATCCAATTGTGACCTCTGTTAATATCCATAGACTTTGTCCCAAGTCAAGGATTTTAAAGAAAAATTCCACTTATCATCGAGGTTCCCATATGTCCACGACCATCAATAGTTTTATGGTTCTTACAAGGGTAAAGAAACTATATAGAAATTTTGGGTTAATATCATAAATACAAACTATGATATAGAACTATCTATATTTGTCCAGGTTATCTAAACTCAAGCCCTATTAGGGGACCAAATATGAAATTTACAAAGTATAAATTTTAAATTTTAAAGCCTAGTTTTTAAACAACACCCATGTCAATTGAGCTAGATAAACATACCCACATGTTAAACAAATTCTAATTAATCCAATACGACTAAGTACAACATAAAAACATAATTTTCAAAATTTCTCCCAAGAAAATGTCAGTGAACCGAGTTTCTCCAGAAATTTGCTAAAACCAAAGTCTAAATTTGGAATATTCTTCACCACTAATCAAAGAAAACATTCCCATCATTAGAATGGCACTCGCAAATATGTATTTACATGGAATAGTTATAAAACAACTACCTTTGATTACATATTTTTAACAAACAAATATACAGTCCAACTCATAACGAAAAATCCATATGAGAAATAGGCTCTAATGAACATAAAGTTTTATATTTTATATTGGGTATCTCGTTTCCTTCACTTGCAAATATGCCATGTTAGTTGGAACTATGCTTCATTTGATCCCAAGATCTCTTGACTATATAGGTGCAATAATCTGCTGCACTCGTGAGTCCGGGATTTATAGTACATATTTCTATATATTATGTATTAGGGATGTTTCCATCTCAAATCCAAACCCCATTTCTAATACGTAGTGATCATTTCTATCACTTTGGATCACCCCAAGGCCTCACAACACCCTTGGGATCTTAGACATATTGATAAGGGATATATAGATCTTTTTCGGTGACTTGTGGTCACTATAACACTAAATATACCCCTCATATTCAGCCCTTTACCCATAGGCACTAAAGGATGCCCAAATATCCCAGCCCCTATATTTAGAAACTAACACATTGGTTCAGTAACACCTTTTAGTTAGTGATCGATCAACATACACAACTAATTTGTTAGGTACTTTAGGACCACTCCAATTCCAGACCTCCGCCGAAGTAAACCTTCCAACTTCTCTACCTCTCAAGCCAAGTTCTCACACTTGCACACACATTAAGTTCGAACCTTTCCATTCAGCTCACCATAAAAACTAAACTACGAAGGCTTTGATTTCATGTTGACACGGGTACGTAGGTGTATTATCATTTTCTTTTCATATGAATAAGCCTCGATATTATTTATCTTGATATCTTTTCCCCACAAAGATGGAGCCCTTTCCCATATTACATATCCCTCGTTTAACCTCGAGTGAGATTTCAAGACATCTCAAGACGAAACTTCTTGTGTATACACAAACATCTTAATTGGCCTCCAATTACATAAGTCGTGCCTTATGACATCCATATAAATACATATCAATGACTAATCTCTATCTGAATACTCACTAGCATACAATCACTCTTGTATACCGCACCAACTTAATGACATTCATATATCTGTTATAAACACGGTTATTATAACTAAGCACCTATCTATGTTTTAAGGGATTCTCAATCTTTGGTCTCTCAACATGTTATAAATGAACCAAAAAGTAATCATAAATGTAAAAAGTAATAATAAATATATAGATAAGGAAGAATAAAGAACAACTGGGGTTCCTAATACCTTCTTAACTCGTAACCCGATTCCTTAACCCACACCAAGAATATCTAGATCATTCGTAGTCCTCAACTTGCCTTAGGATTATCCTAGAAGGAATAAACTAAACTATTTTGTTTGTTTTTATATAAAATAAACTGGAGACTTTGAATAATCTAAAACCCCTCATGTGAAGAACTAAGCTTAGGCCTAAACAACGGCCGACAAACAAAATGGGATATGGTGTCGAATAACTTCAATGGGTAATTATTACAATTGAACCCAACCTCATTGGGAAATGGTAGACCGAGAAACAATAAATATCTCATCCCCATAGGGAAAATCACACTAACATAGTGACGCATTGCATCTATCCCTCGAGTTACCACTCGGGGACCATAACACCACAACATTTTCATGTACCTAAAACGACTAAAGATTGTGTGCTGGTTTAGTCAACGGATACTCTAGAGACCATTGGGAACACAAACTCATATTTTTAGTAGGATATTGATTCAAGGAAGTCGGCCATAAATTATGCCTTTACCGTAAGAGGTAAATCCATAAGTCATAGGATTATTAAGAAATCATGTATTGCTGATTAGACCATAAAAGTCAAATATGTTATCATTTAAGAGGTAACAAAGGATGTTATTTGGCTTCAAAACTTCCTAAGTGACTTGGGTATGGTTCCTTCAATGAATTTGGGTATTACACTTTATTGTGACAATAGCGGTGCGATAGGAAATTCAAAAGAACAAAGGACTCATAAGAGGGCGAATCACATCGAGCGCAAGTATCACCTCAGACATGAGATCATGTAGAGATGTGTTGTCGTCGTGACTAAGATTGCATCTTAGTAAAACCTTGTGGAACCTTTGACCAAGATCCTACAAACTAAGGATTTTGATAGTCAAGTAGAGGGAATGGGTGTTAAATACATAACTACATGGCTTTAATACAATGTGGGATGTTTTGGCGATTTAATTTTTAAAACCATGTAATGACATTTTATTTTTTAATAAAGGTGTGTCAAGTTAATTAGAAATCATAATCATGTTTGTGAGAATGACTTATATTTATGGATGGAGCCTGATGAAGTTGGAAATAGAACCACAAAATGGTGGAGGACAAGCTCAAGCTAGCGATAACAATGGCAGCACAATACTATATATATAGTAGAAGGAGGTGAGGAGAAGAGGATGAACACTTGTATGTAAGTGGTTTAGCCAATCTGGCATACGACCACCGTGAGTGTGTGTGTAATATCACTAGATTAGGGCACTAATGGCCATGGATACAATCTCTTAAGCTTTCTCTCTCTACTGTGCAAACCAAAAGAGTTTCAGCTAGGGTTGTAATTCTAGATCCCTTTACAAGGTAGAGGATGACCTCTATATATAGTGTTTGGGGGGTGTAATGTACCCCTAAGCATGAAATGAACATGTGCATGAGGATCGAACTAGTCTAAGGATGACACCTGGCTAATCTTATATAGATAATGATGACCTCAATATTCCCTTACGTGGAGGGAATAATTCAGTTATAGCAGATTTGTCCACGTGTGCCAAACTGTACATGTGCTTGTAAATTCTCGGATGTGTCCTCGACTGATGCAACCTCGTCCTGGATAAGTAAGAGGTTGGTGGTGGGTTAGCCTAGGTTAGGTAGGAGTTAGTTGTAACGTCGGTTGAGGTCGATGATGACATTAACAGTGGATTGAGCCCCTGAGACATTGCTGATAAAACATCGGTTTTCACCGATGATGATATTGGGATATGGTTGAGCCCATGAGACCTTGCTGACCTAGGTTGATGACCCTCCGAGGTTGATGTATGAGGGGCCGATGTTACAAGAGACGACCTTACTGATGGTTGTCATAAGCTTTCGTCACCTCGGCTGTGAGACTGGCCGAGGTTAGTTACTCCGAGTAAGAGGGTGAACTTTTGGCATATCAATCACCCCTAGCCCTTAGTCTTCTATATAATTAGATGACTGAGGTGTATGTAACTAAGGCCGAGACTTGATTTCTTTGGGTGAAAATATTCTCTTTCCACATGTCACTTGCTGAAGTGAGGAGCGTGCTTATCAAGGCATGATGATTCTGATTTGCCCTGTGGGTTCCCTAGGGAAATGATGGGGCATTGGGACTCGCGCCCCATCATTGCGTAGGTTTAAAAGCCTCTCTTTCCTTCTTCTCATTCTTCCGACATTCTTCTCACCTTAGATTTTCTTTACAACTGCAACCTCCTCAAAACCTCCATTATTGGATGCCATTTGAAGGTCTCCTTTGCTTCTAAACCTCTTCTCCTCTTTTTTGCAATTAGTCATGTACCATTTCCACCTTTCTTTTCCATTTTTAGCCCTTATTTGTCATTTATGAAATTTCTGTGGGTTTTTGCATTCTCCGGTGATTGGTTTCCTCTTGTATTGGTGGTTATGAGGTTAGGATAGTAGTGGTTGAGTATCTTAGGGGCAGTTGTTGGTAGCTCAGAGGTTGTTTCACCTATAAACAACCCTCTTTTAGGTTTCTGGTGAACTTCCGATCACCTTCTCCGGTGACCTTGCTCTTGAGTGTTCTTCATTATAAACTTTCTAACTTCCCTTTTTAATCCTTAGTTTATATTGAACAAGTTGTTTTCCTGTTTGTAGTTTTGAGTCCCAAGTGTAGTGTCATCCCACTTAAACTCAGACCCTTGTACCAACTCATAGAAGAGTTCCCATCTTTTCATGAGAAGACCCTTGAAAAAATTAGGCAAATAGAACTAGCCCAAGAGGAAGATCGTAGGGCTGAGGCCTTTCCTTTCAGAGCCATCTTTCCTCCACCTCTGAAGGTTATCTACCCCGTGACAGTTGAGCCTGTAGAGGTTCATGTGGACCCAACATCGATGTCTGAGTTTAATTCGCCTCCTCAGACCCTATGTCTGTAGACTCTTTTCAAGAGGCTATGGATTACTCTCCTACGCAGGGTGAGGTCCCAGAGGAAGCCGAGGTTTCGAGCCTTGCCTCATCTCACCACGGTGCTGGAACCTCACATAGGTCTTCTGATGTTGAAATCATAAGGCCAAGTTTCGCACTTCCACCACCCATTGATGCCATTCCACTGCCGGCTTCTATTGGGGCTGAATTTTCTCAGAGGTTTCCTAGTGGCACCCCGACACCTTCCCAGGACGACTTTGCAGGGGATGGTGATGATGGCGAGGAGAGTGATGTTGATACGTCTGAGGCGTCCAAGATTGAGAGCTCCATCAGCGAGTATGCCCTTCTTACGTTTAGGCACCTCTACTCCATAAACTCTTCCATCATCCTCAGGAAACCTCTGAGGGATGAAAGGGACTTTAATGGATGAGACAAAGAGATTTTCATTTATGAGAAGATGTTTAAATTAGGCTTTTTCCTTCCTATCCACCCTTCAATCAGAGCTATACTTTCCCATATTAATTTAGCCCCTTCCCAATTATCCCCTAATGCTTAGAGGGTTATGATTGGGGCCATTGTCCTTTGGAGGGATGTGCACCACTCAGACCTTCTAGTATGGGTTTTCACTAGTTTCTATGTGGCCTCCTCTCCCAAAAAACACCGTAGATATTATAATTTCTTATCTAGGAAATCAGAGAAGAAAATGATGTTGGTTACCCAGACTTCAAACCATAACTGGAAACCTCGATATTTCTTTATTTTCGGGGCATGGGAATTTGTTCCACATGAGGCTTATGGAATGTCGGTTCTAAGGAACCCTCTGAGATGGGGGAAGGTCTCCCTTACTGTTAAATATGACCCCAGACATATCTAGGACAACTTCCCAAAGGTTGAGGATCTTTGCAATCCGGGCGAGCAGGGTTGTCTTATAAAATATGAACATCTTATGACCCCCTATTACCACGAACATACAGGCTTGGGGGTGGTCCTTTGATAGAGCTTCGTAAGTGTAAATTTTTCATAAGTTATACCTCTTAATTTTTATATCTCTGTCTTGCTAATTCAGATACTTATCTCTTACAGAGCGCCATGAAGGCATATCAGACGACCTCTGGGAAATTTCTGCTCCAGGTCTGGTGAAGCTGATGCAGAAGAGGGGTGAAAAAAATGTTCCCCCTCCAACAACCAAGAAGAACATCATCACATCACAGGCTGATATTACCAAAAAGAGGAAGAGCATGATCGACCTGAATCATTTGAGGCCGGGAAAGACTCATAAAGGGGATTATGGAATTACCATCTCTATAGACGATGCCCTTGCTGCTCGTCTTGCTCAGCGAAAAATCAGTGGTAGCCTTATTGGCCACAGTCTGAAGGCTATTGATGCTATCGACCCAGTAATTACTGAAGAGGATAAGCATTTCTTACACTCTTTGGACGTCCCATTTATGGCCGAGTTTACTCTCCACATATCAATTCAGGCATTAGTTTCTATTCATTTGCTCTCCTCAAGTGTAACCTCGGCTATTTTATAAATTATACCTCATATGCTCATATGTGTGACCTTCTACTATAGGGTATCTTGTTCTTGCATCATTTTATTGATTAGACCCTGAAGAAGATGGCCCTCACAGAGAAGGGTCACGAAGTTGAGAAGGTCCAAGCCTCTTTGAATGCAGAGGCTGAAAGGCTGAAGGAAGATCTTAAGAAGGTTGACAAGATGAAATGGGTTGTCAAGCAGAGGGACAGTGACATGTCCAAGCTCAATAAGGACCACGACGTAGCTCTGAAGGCTAAAGATGATGCCCTTCAGACCAAAGTGGATGTTGCAGTCAAGGCTGCTTTAGAGGATGTTATAGAGAAGATCATTGAAGAATATAAGGTCTTTGATGAATTTGTCAGAGTTATCTTTGAATATCTTGAAAGAGGTATTAAAGCAACTAGCAAATAGGTAACCTGTAAGGAGAAAGAGTCAGGGATTCTGACTGCCTCAGACTTTGAGGATATTAGATTTGGTGATCCACGGTTTGCACAGGCCTTGTAAGAAATTGAGTAAGTCGATGCTGCTCTAGCTGAGACTGCTCCCTTAGATGTCACTGAGACTGAAGATGCTAATCCTCAGGGTGATGGAGTTGAGGTGACAAACGTTGTCCATGACGATATGACTGCAACTGAAGAGACTTAGGCCTTTTTCTTTGTGAAGCTTTAAAAGTTGTAATTTTGATTTCCTTTCTTGTCTGTACCTCTTAGCTTTTGTGAAATCTGATGGCATCTTGGTGCATCTGATCTGGGACTCTCTTGAATGTTGTTAAATGATAATCATTAATCCCATGTTCTTCAGATTATATTGCTTATTTCAATGTTACGCTTGAATGGCTTACCTCTTGAATGTTGTTTTAAGGTCTGAGACCACCATATAATGATGTTCTCATAAATCACAAAACTAATTGTGTTTAAAGTCTGAGGTCATCAAATTTTGATGTTTACCCTCTTAAATTTTACCACACTAATGATGTTAAAGGTCTGAGGTCACCATATAATGATGTTTCACCTCATATTTTTACCAAATTAATGATGCTTAAGGTCTGAGGTCACCAATTTATGATGTTTCACCTCATATTTTCACAAAATTAATGTTGTTTATGGCCTGAGGTCACTAAATTATGATGTTTCACCTCATATTTTCACCAAATTAATGATGTTTGAGGTCTAAGGTCTCCAAATTAGGATGTTTCACCTCATTTTTTCACCAAATTAATGATGTTTAAGGTCTGAGGTCATCACATTATGATGTTTACACTCATAAATCACTAAACTAATGGTGTTTTAAGGTCTGAGGTCATCAAATTATGATGTTTACCCTCTTAGATTTCACCACACTAATGATGTTGAAGGTCTGAGGTCACAATATAATGATGTTTCACCTCATATTTTCACCAAACTAATGATGTTTTAAGGTTTGAGGTCATCAAATTATGATGTTTACCCTTATAAATTATCACCAAACTAATGATGTTCAAGGTTTGGGGTCTCCATATAATAATGTTTACCTCATAAAATGCCACCAAACTAATGATGTACAAGGTCTAAGGTCACCATATAATGATGTTTACCCTCATAAATTATCACTAAACTAATGATGTTCAAGGTCTGAGGTCACCATATAATGATGATTACCCTTATAAATTTCCACCAAACTAATGATTTACATGGTCTGAGGTCACCATATAATGATGTTTCACCTCATATTTTTACCCAATTGATGATGTTAAAACATAATGCAACAAAGTATTAGCACATAGATTTCTATCTTTTCATTAACATCCTTTGTATAGGATGGTACATATATTACAAAAGGATAAAAACAATTGTAACATCATATGTAATATTTCTTCAAATGATCGGCATTCCAAGGGTTCGAGAAAGGTTATCCTTCAAGATTTTCTAGTTGGTAGGTACCAGCGACAACCTCATCAACTACTCTATAAGGGCCCTTCCAGTTTTGACGGAGCTTATTTTTTTATTATAACATCTTCTTTAGGACTAGGTCCCCCACAGCTATAGTCCTTGATTTCACCCTTTGATTGTAGAATCTCGTAGTTCTCTGTTGGTAGGCTGCGTGTCTTATCTCTGCATCCTCTCTTCTATCCTCGATAAAATCAAGATCAAGTCTTCTATATTCCCCCATTCCTCTGAGGGTCATAGATCTGAACTCTATGAGTAGAAAGTCCTGCCTCTATAGGGATGATAACTTCTGAACCGTAGGCTAACATAGATGGAGTCTCTCTCGTTGGTGTCCTTGTTTTCATCCTATAGGACCATAACACAACATATACCTCTTCTATCCATCTCCCATTGGCCTCTTCCAACCTCTTATTTATCCCGTTAAGAATTGTTCAGTTTGTGACCTTAGTCTGACTATTTTCCTGGGGTTAGCCAGGAGAAGAGAAGAATTGCTTGATCCCTACTCTTTCGCAGTATTTATCCAGGGAAACATTCTTGAACCGGGTTCCATTATATGAGATGAGGGTGTTTGGAAGACCATACCTGCATATGATGTTCTTCAAAATGAATTGGAAGGTCGTCTTCTCCATGATTTTGATTATTGGCTTAGCCTCTACCCATTTGGAGAAATAATCTATTGCCACGATTAAGAATCGATAATTGTTCACAGCTCTTGGCAGGGGTCCTACCAAATCAATGCCCCATATTGGAAATGGCCAAGGTGAGTTGATTTACATCATAGGTTGATGAGGTTGATGTGGTATAGTGGAGAACCTCTGGCACTTATCACACTTCTTCACATATGCAGCTGCATCTTTGGCTAAGGTTGGCCACCAGTACACCTGAGTGATTATCCTCTTAGCTAAAGGTCTTCCTCCTATGTGACTGGAGCAAGAGCCTTCATGCACATCGTGCAAGATGTGAGAAACCTATGAAGGGTGGACACATCTGATGAGAGGGAGTAAGAACCCTTTCTTGTACAAGACATCTCCCACAATTGAGAATTTTGTGTCTCTAAACTGAAGCTTTCTCATTTTTGACTTTTACTCTGGTAGGCCTTCCTCTCTAATGTATCTGATAAGAGGATCCATCCACGAGTCTCCCATATTCAAATTAAGGTAAGGTCTGGAAACCTAATCTTCCTCTATGGTAGGCCTGAGCAAAATCTAAACTTGTACTGTTCTTCTTATGTCCGTCCTTGTTGATGAGGCCAACCTTGCTAGCGCATCGGTTCGCATGTTTCCTTACCGAGGTATCCTCTTCATCTTCACTTCTTTAAAGATTTCTAGCATCATTCTCACCCTCTTCAAGTACTTGTCCATCCTTTCATCTATGTCCTCATACACTCCTAGGACTTGGTTGATGACCAATTTTAAGTCACTTTGGACTAGGAGTTGGCCAACACTAACGGATTTTTCCAAGGATAGACCCGCTATTAATGCCTCACACTCTGGCTCATTGTTCGAAGATTTTAAGTTGAACCTCAATGTATATTCAATATTGGTACCATTTTATGCAGAAACTTTCAGCCCTGCTCCACTTTCGCTTTCACAGGATAACCCATCAACGAAGAGGTTCCAGACATCTTTTTTGAAGAGAAGTTCCCCTCTGACAGGGTCCCTTTTCGGAAGACGTACATGTCTTCCTCATTCTCAACCATTCTTTTCCCGGCCTTGTTTGACTCAACCTCATCCGGATCTTTGAAGACATTTTTATCTGGTTCATCTGCAACCTTTTGTCTATCTTCATTCTCAAACTCTTCCCAGGTAAACGTTTCTACAAATTTTGTGAGTGCCTTCCCCTTGATCGCAACCCTGGGTTGATAAATAATGTCATACTCCCCCAACTCGATGGCCCAGGTCATTATCCTGCCTAACTTCTCAGGCTTGTGGAGGAACTTCCTGAGTGGGGAACTAGTCAGGATGACCATAGAGTGGGCTTGGAAGTATGGCTTCATTTTCCTAGAAGCATGTATCAAAGCATAGGGTAATTTTTCCATCCTAGCATACTTTTGTTCAGACCCTTGAAAATATTTACTATTAAAGTATACTGGCCTCTGTACTCCATCATCTCTCTTACTATTGCAGTAATAATGGCTGACTCAAATACAGCTAGATATACATATAACTTCTCACCCAGAGTGGGATGAGATGCGAGTAGTGGGGATCCGAGGTAGGACTTGAGTTCCTTAAAATCTTTATCGCATTCCTCATCCCATTTGAAGTCCCTTCTTATCACTTTGAAAAAAGGAAGACACTTGTTTGTAGATCTTGAAATGAACCTGGTAAGTGGATCAACTCTTCTGGTTAGCCTTTGAACGTCTGTGATAGTTCTAGGTGTCTCTAATTCTAGAAAGGACTTGATATGCTCAGGGTTAGAATCTATTCCCCTTTGGATGACAATGAATCCTAGAAACTTTCCTACTGCTACTCTGAAGACACATTTGGCCGGGTTAGGTTGCATTTTATACTTGTCCATGGTGTCAAAATTTCTTTCAAGGTCGGCCACGCGAGTGTCGGACTTTAGACTCTCCGTCAGCATGTCATCCACATACACTTCCATGGATTTGCCTATCTGATATTCGAACATCTTATTTACAAGACGTTGGTAGGTAGCCCCTGTATTCTTTAGCCCAAAGGGCATGACCTTATAGCAATATGTCCCCTTATCTATGTTGAATGTTGTCTTCTCTGAGTCTTCCGCGTTCATGAAGATCTTATTATACCCATAATATGCATCTATAAAGATCATGAGGTCATGTCCTACTATGGCATCCACCATCTTATCAATACGAGGTGGGGGGAAACTATCTTTTCGGCAAGACTTGTTCAAATCAGTGAAGTCTACGCACATCCTCTATTTCCCATTTTCTTTTGGCACAATGACAACGTTACATAACCACTCAAGGTATATGACCTCTGATGAACTTGGTCGCCTTAAGCTTTGTGACCTCTTCTCTGATGACATCATACATCTCTCTTGAGTATACTCTTCTTCTCTGCTTGATGGGCTTAGCATCTTCTGTAACACTGAGTTTATGGCACATAATCTCAAGGTCAATACCTGGCATGTGTGCATGGCTCCAGGCAAAGACACCTTGTCTCTTCCTTAAGAGTTTCACCAGCTCTTCCTTGATCTCGGGTCTTAGGGCTCTACTAACTTGGACAGTTTTTTCTAGTTTATTCTCATTGAGGACGATGGATTCTACCTCTTTTAGGGCCTATCCCTTCTTGAGCTTTGTTTCATCTCTAGGGTTAAGTATATCGATGTTGTATATGATTGTTTCCCTCTTATGAGCCCCTTTCTCATTCGCGGAGTTGAAGTAGAATTCTGGTGATGATGTTCGATCACCTTGCACTTCCCCTACCCTATAAAGAGTCGAGAATTTTAGCATTTGGTAGATCGTTGAAGACATGGCCTCAAATTACTTGAGGGATACTCGTCCTATGATGAGGTTATAAGCTGAGAAGATGTTTTTATCCATCACTGCGAAATTGATTTTTCTGGTCAACCTCTTAGGCCACTCGTCTCCCATTCTAACATCCATCTCATACATGCCCAATGGATGAACCTTTTCACCACCGAATCCAATCAAGGGATGATGATAAGGGATAAGCCTAGATCTGCTGAGGCCTAGGCTCTTAAAGTAGGGCCAGAACATAATGTGTGCAGAGCTACCGCCATCAATGACGATTCTCTAAACTTCACACCCATGCACACTTGTGGTGATTACCAGCGGGTCATCGTGAGGGGCTAAGATACCTTTGAAATTAAGTCTTGAGAATCCAACTATGAGGGTATCCATATCTACCTTCTTTCTCTTCTCATTTTTAACCTCTGTAGATGCCATGTTTACAACCTCGGCTTTAGCCACTTCCTTAGCCTCTGCCAGATGAGGTTTGGGATCTGCTACCTTTGAGACACCTCCTTTCAGCCCTCCAAAGATGGTGTTCACACCAAATGAGATCATACCAACGCTTGTTAAGGGGGCATTGTCATCTTTAGGTGGGAGTTCAAGGTCATCGTCATCATCATCTGAGTCCTCAACTCTTCTGGTGGGGGATCTTCTCGACACCTATCATTTCTCTTCTTTTTAGGGTCATCTCTCCCTACCTTAGGAGCTCTATCATCAATGTACTTTCTGAGTTTTCTAGACTTTAACATCTTATCAATCTCATCCTTCAAGGCGAAATACTTATCGGTCAGATGTCCATGATCTTGGTGGAATTCACACCGTAAGTTTTTGTTCCTCTTACGTGCAGGAGCCTTTATCTTCTCCGACCATCTCAAGGATCTATCATTCTTTATTTCATTAAGGATGTGTTCGTAACTCACAGTTAGAGGTGTATATTGTGCAAACTTATCACCTACAACCCTCTTATTTCCATCCTTCTTCTTTTGAAATTTCCCACTGCTACTTCTATTCTCATCCTCATACTTTGCAGCCATTGCTTCTTCAGCGGTTATGACCCTACCAGCTGTTGCTAACAGCTCGACCATAGACTTAGGAGGGTCTTCAGCAAGCTTCTAGGGTAGCTTTCCCTTCTGAAGTCCTCCAATGAGGGTTGTCATAGATATATTCTCTTAGTAATCTTCAACCTCTGATTTTTCTTTGTTGAATCTTGCAATGTAATCTAAGAGGCTCTCATTCTTGCCTTGGTTTACGTAGAGTAGATGGGTCATCTTCTTCTGAGGTCTTACCCTAAAAAAGAAGTTGTGTGTAAAATGCTCAACCAAACCCTTAAAGTTCTCAATAGAATTTTTAGTAAGATAAGTGAACAAAATGTGTGCAGCTCCCGTCAAAGTGCTTGAAAAAGAACGACACCTCATCTCATCAGGGACTGAATAAATTCCCTCTGCAGACTGATACATCTCAATATGATGTACAAGGTTGGTACTTCCATCATACTTGGGAGACACCATTGCTGGTTTAAATTTCATAGGGGTAGGGAAGTTAACAATCTTTGACACAAATAGAGAGCCCTCTGATAATCTCCTTTGTAGTAGGTCTCGAATTTTTATGAGGTTCCCTATCTTCTCTTCCAGCCATTGAATGGATTCATTCCATTGTTTAGCATCATCGACCTGGCCGAGGTTATCCCCAGCCACCTTCAAGGGGTGGATCGAGGGTTCTCAAGCTGCTGCACAATGCCGGTTGTTAACTTCCTAGCCACAGTCTCAACCTTATTAGGGTCGGCCATGATGAGGTCGATGTTCACCACCTTCCCCTTTTGAGCCAACTGCACTTCTTGACCTGGATAACCTATGCCTTAGATCATTAACTGGGCCGAGCCTTTCAAAGTTTGACCCCTTACTTAAGTGATCAAAAGCAGACCCTTTTTGCTGGCATCACCAACCTCGGCTCCTCTTGCTCCATAACCTAGGCTCTACTGTATATGACGTACTGTGTTGTTTGAAACCTCATATGGATCCTAAATATCTGCTGGATCATCCTCAGCCTCAATGTCGTCATACCTATCCTCAGGGCAAGGGTTCCCTTTCAACCCCAGGCGTAAACGCCAAGGGTCAGCAACATCCCTCCTCCACTGAGGAGTAGGTTAGTCTTTTCGCGATGCCTGGGGTGGTCCCCTGACCTCAGGATGTGGTTGAACAGCTGCCAGATTTATCATCTCTGGTGAGACCCTAGGTGGTCTTATTATATTCTGGCTTAGCTGGGAAAATTGTTCCTTCATCGCTTACTGCGTTTTAGCCAAAGACATCAAGGATGCTGCCACCTCAACCATCTCGGACTGGGGTGGTGTCTGGCTGGAACTGGGTCCTCCAACACCCAATGGTGGAGGAGCTGGTGGAAACTCCGATGCCATACGGTAAGACTAGAGAGATTATGACAAAAATATTAGAGATATTGATACCTTAAAGGACCTCTTTCAATGGTGACACAACTTCACGCTAAGGGTGAGGCTTGGTTCACCACCAGAGACTCCGATGAGGTTAAGCTGTATAACGAAAGAGGTGAATCTTCTCATTCCCACAGACGGTGCAAAAATGATGATGATGGATATAGCACCACCAAATGGTGGAGGAAAAGTTCAAGCTAGAGATAACAATGGAATCACAAGAGTATATATATAGTATAAACAGGTGAGGAGAAGAGCATGAACACTTGTATGTAAGTGGTTCAACCAATCTGGCCTACGTCCACTGTGAGTGTGTATGTGTGTGTGTGTGTAATATCACTAGATGAAGGCACTAATGGCCATGGATACAATCTCTTAAGATTTCTCTCTCTATTTTTTAAACCAACAGAGTTTCAGCGAGGGTTGCAATTCTGCATCCCTTTATAAGGTAGAGGATGACCTCTATATATAGTGGTTGGGGGTGTAATGTACCCCCCAAGCATGTAATGAGCATGTGCATGAGGATCGAACTAGTCTAAGGATGACACCTAGATTATCTTATGTAGATAATGATGCCCTCAATATTTCCTCACATGGAGGGAATGATTCGGTTATAATAGATTTATCCATCTGTGCCAAACCGTACATGTGCATGTAAATGCTCGGATGTGTCCTCGACTGATGCAACCTCGGCCTGTATAAGTACGAGTTTGGTGGAGTCTGATATAGTTGCTTTGTCTTTTCTAACCATAATTACCTCTGCTAGGAGGGCTGGCCGAGGTTAGGTAGGAGTTCTTTGAAAATGTCAGTTGAGGCTGATGATGACATTGGAAGTGGATTGAGCCCATGAGACATTGCTGATTTTGGTTGACAACTGCAACACCAGTTAGGGATGATGATGATGTTGGGAGATGGTTGAGACCATGAGACCTTGCTGACCTTGGTTGATGATCCGCGCGAGGTTGATGTATGAGGGGTCTACCTTACGAGAGATGACCTTGCTGATGGTTGTCATAAGCTTCTATCACCTCGACTATGAGACTGGCCGAGGTTAGTTACTCTGAGTAAGCAGGTGAACATTGGGCATATCAGAGCTCTTGTAGGTGGTCTATAGAGTAAGAGGCCTCATATATGATGGGAGGATGTGATAATATTTTTGGGTGGATTTTATATAAGCCCCCCCACCCCAATTTTTTTTCTTGGTAATTAGGGATAGGCCCTGTTGTAACATATTTTCTGGTAGGAACACGAGGAATACTAAGTACCTTTTTTCTTAAGAGGATTCTCGTATACAATTATGTTTTTATAAATAACAGGTGTTTTTATGATGGCTTATATGAAATAAGGTTTTACTCTTTTGCGTTTATTCAACATGTTATTATTTGCGTATCGCGTTATATTCTCTTTTGCAAAAGAAAAGGAATATGACTGATTTGGAAATATTGAGTTTAAATAGAAAGTTTGATTGTACTTAATTTACGTGGAAAATAATGTAAAATATGCATATGAAGTGAGTGATCCTAAGATAGTTTATTTATAATGGCATGGATATACACATTTTTATGTAAAAATAAAAAAGGGTAATGTAAAATTAAAAGTGCCCCATCTTTTGGAGACTTTTCTTTTGGAGATGATCAATCTTGATATTTAGGGAGTGCGTAGTTATGGTGTAGGAACCTAATTTGTGAAGAAGAATTCCTTTCTTTGTTTGTGAAATGGTAGCAGTTATTTGATGTTGCTTTGGAATCAGAGTGTTGCCCTTTAGCCAATATAGGGCCCCATTTTTTCGGAGACCTTTGGGAGTCTACCTGTCGGATGATTTTTATCCTAGGATGTGAGGTGTTTATTTATTACTTTTAGGCTCATTTTGGTCGCTTCTTTCGAGGCATCAATCTCTATGTGTTTTTTCTTAAATAAGGATAACTCTTTACAAAATGCCTTTGATCACCTATTGTATTACTTGATGTTCGATTTATTTTAATTCTGTTGACTCTTTAGGAGTGAGGGAACAATGACCATAAAAAAGGTTTTCCCGTTGGAGGGTTTTTTGGTATTTATTTAGAGAGGGACCAGAGTGATATCTACGATTGACTACGTATCTGTGATTCAAAGACAACAATGTGTTTTTATTTGAATTTTTGCGATAGCAATTGTGGGGACCCATTTAATATAGCCCATGAGAGTAGCCACCCAGCTTAGATAGTCCAAACTTCTTCCTGGCCTAAATAAAAATTAAATTTACTCATGTGTATTTGAAACATGATAGAATACTCATGGATATATTCAAACTTGTTTCCATCAATCTCGGAGAATATATCAGGGACACCAATCATTATCCACGTGTTAATTGAGGTCCTTGTACCACTTAATCCTTTACTTTTATGTACCTATAAATTGTAACCTCAATTTAGCACGTGCATTGAGAGAAACTTCAAGGCTCTAGCAGAGGCTTTTACTACCCTCTTTATAACTAGTAGCTCCCGTCCCACACGGATGGATGCACTACTCATGATGAAGAAAAATCCTCAGAAGAGCATTCCTGATTATGCCAAAAGGTATTGGAAAGTCATTAATGAGGTAGAGGATTTCTTCAAGTAGGTTTTAATTAAATACTTCAAAATTGATCTTCCTACCACCTCCTTGATGCACCAGTCCCTGACTGAGAAGGAAGCCAAAACTATTAACGATCTTATGGCTCATATTGATAAATAGGTCAAAGTAGAAGATGTGGTTCACTCTGATGCAGGGGATAACGGTTAAGAAAAGGTAACTAAAGGTCCATAAAAGAGTGATACTCTAAATAAGGGTAACAAGAATGGGGGAAATAATGGCTCCATGAATGGGAAAAATGTTGATCCTTCTAAGGAATTCCAGGATGTTAACATAGTCTGCAAGAACCTATTTATAAGATCTTAAGTAAGATAAAAAACCAAACGTTCATCAAGAAGCCGAAGAAGATGTGCGGCGACCCAATGAAAAGAAAAAATGCACTAAGATGTGCATTCCACAAGGAGGGTGGTCACAGGACTGGAAATTGCAACGCCTTGAAGTCACACTCGGAGTAGCTGGCCTAAGTTGGGAACCTTAATAAGAACATATAGAAGAAAGATGATAAGGTCACATTAAATGATTATCTAAATTCGAACAACGTCCTTGATGATGACACGGGACATGAGTTCGCGGTAATCAATGAGGCATCGAATCTTAAGAAAATCCAAGGGAATGATGTTCATATGGAGATGAAAAAGGTTACTTTCGTCATGGAGGTGTTTTAGACCGACCCTACCAAAATATAGACTGGAAAACACAAGTGACTAAAGGACATCGACTATACCAAGCATATTGTTTTCACCAAGGAAGTTTGGTTGGATTGAGAACCTCACGTCACGACGCACTGGTGATTACCCTCAAAATTGTTAATTGGGACGTTAAAAAACTGCTCGGGACTAGGGGATTTCGTCAGAAGTGATGTACCTGGAGTTATTACACAATATGAAGTTTAACATCATTGACCTCGAGGAAGCCACCTGGTCGGCTTCGTAGGGCGGAACATAATGCTGTTGGGAAAGATGGTCCAACCTATCCGAGCGGACAATATTTTAAAGCTAATTCAGTTATTAGTGGTGGACATAGAGTCCCCATATCATGCCATCTTAGTCGGAGGCGGGATGCATGCCATGAGGGCCATACCATCCACCTATCATTAAAAGCTGAAATGTGTTACTGATCGGGGGATGGTCAAAATTCATGGTGATAAAGTAACTTCGAGTAAGCGCTTTATCCCAGCCATTCTAGTCAAGAAGGAAAAGAAGAAGGCTCTAAAGGATGCTCATGAGGAAGCCTAAAAGGGGGCTACACCCTAAAAATAATAGCTACGGTATGGCCGATAAGTGGTGGAGCAGACTAGGGTACACCCCACTGAAAGGTTTGTTGAAAGACTGGAAGAGGTTGGGGCCGATTAGAACTTGACAGATAGTAAATTTCTAATCGGAGCCACACTTGTCGATCAAGAGAAGAAAGAGTTGATTTCCTTTCTTAGAAGAAATTTAGATTTTTTCGCTTGGGAACCATATGATTTACCCAGGATTGATCCCAACGTAGCCTTTTGTTTCCTACACGTCGACCTATCCTTTAAGCTGATCACTCAATAGTCTAGATGAATAGCCCCTAAGAAGGTTAAAACGGCGGAGAATGATGCAAGGAGGTTACTTGATGTTGGATCTATTAAGGTAGTTTAGTTTCCCAATAGGATGTCTAACCTAGTAGTGATATTCAAGAGCAACGACAGTTGGAGGGTCTGTATTGATTTCATAGATCTTGTAACACCCCGTATTTTTATATAGTTAATATTTAATTAATTCGGGAATTTTAAATTACGGGTGTGTTGTAATTTTAGTTGAATTAATTATGGAAATATATATATTTAAATATTAATCGGGGAGTGAATGGTTAATATTTAGGGAAATTTATTTACTAAGTGAATAGTAATAATTTAATTACGTCATATCGGGTATTAATGACGGGGTATGCACTTATCTCAACCGAGAGTCGGTATAGACTAAATGGCGTGTGAGATAAGGATTTTTATAAATTAATTGAGATGCCAATTCTGAGTGCGCGATTGAGTCCAGATGGGTCGAGATAGTCAGAAAAGAGTACTCGGGGGGTAGTAATTGGGTCTCGAGGTATTTTTGGGCATAACCGGGCCCACACGGGGTGAGTTGGGCCACTTTAATTAAGCCCATTAGGTGAAAAATGGGATTACGGGTTTTTAACCTAGTTGGGAGATTAAGAAATGGCAGCCAACATAACTCTAAAACTAGGGTTTGAGAGGGGATTTGGGGGAAAGAAAATCAAGAACAAATTGGAGGTTATTGGAGCCAAATTGAGGGACCACGCCAACGGATCTGACACTACGAACACTTACAGGTAAGTGGTTAACTGTTGTGATTTCTAAAAGTTTGATAATCAATTCATATCATAGTGATGTCTGCATAAAAATTCGTTTTGGGTGTGTCATCAAAATCTAAATTGGGTTTTTGTAAATTTATATACCTTAATGAGATTAAGGGGGAGATTGATCGTGTTTATGATTCTAGAATGTAGAGAACTGAATCAGATGTTAACATCAGTAAGAATAGAGGGTTAATTACTGATAAAATGAATGAAATTCGTATTGGGGATTGAAAACCCGGATAATACCCAAATCGGGAAAAAGTACAAAATCGTGAGATTTAATTCCAGATTGATGTTCCATAAGGTGCATGATCCTATTCCAATGTAGATATCGGGTTGATTGGGCTTGGGTTAGTCCAGGGGAAAGAATGAAAGTTGGACGTTTTCGTTAATGGTGGGACTGCTTCTTGGAGAAGATGAAGTCAGGGACGATCGATCGATCAACCCACGGTTTTGATCGATCGATGATTCGGAATTTTGGGCAGTTCGCCCAGTTTGTATATGAAAGGAAAATTAATTAGAAATTTAATTCCCAAACATTAATTAGTGATAAATAATTATGAAACAAATACTCCTAGCAATTATGGGAGAAAGTAACTGGGACTAGGATGAATTTATGTGGGGTATTTAACGGATGAATTTGAGAGATTTTATTCCAAAATAGTGAGGTACGGATCAAGTGAGTGAATCCGGGTATATTGGTCATGCGACCCCAAGCTAGTGAATTAAGTTTGGAGATAAACTAAATAATTTAGAGTCGGGATATAGACTCGGGGAATATTTAATTATGGACTAAGTGGGCAAGTCCGGGTATGTTGGTAATTATAGGTAAATATAATTGGGAAATTATGGAAATAAATGTGTGACACATTGTGGGCCAAAAATATGGAAAAGAAATTATGAGATGTAAAAATGGACCGAGTGAGTGAGTCCGGGTATGTTGGTTATGTGACACCAAAGTATCAAATTTATTTTGAGAGAGAGTAATTAATTTGGAGTCGGAACATAGACTCGAGAAATATTAAGTTACGGGCCAAGTAAGTGAGTCCGAGAATAATGGTTGGGTGACACCAAGTTATGAAATAAATGATTGCGCTAATTGATTGAATTAGAGTCGGATGGTAGACTCGGGTAAGGTTAAATTAATGGGTGTGAGAATTAATTTAATTAGAGTCGGATTGTAGACTCGGGTAGTATTAAATTAATAAGCGTATTAATTAATTTAATTAGAGTCGGATTGTAGACTCGGGTAGTATTAAATTAATAAGTGTATTAATTAATTTAATTAGAGTCGGATTGTGGACTCGGGTAGGATTTAATTAATTAATGTGTAAATTAATTATATTAGAGTCGGACCACAGACTCGGATTTTTGTTGATTAATTAATGGGTAAATTAATTAAATTAGAGTCGGACGATAGATTCGGGGCGACATTAAATTAATAAGTGTGTTAATTAATTTAATTAGAGTCGAACGATAAACTCGGGGATGTATTAAATTAAAATGTGTGTCAATCAATTTAATTAGAGTCGGGTGATAGACTCGGGAAGGTATTAAATTAATATGTGTGTCAATTAATTTAATTAGAGTCGGACCATAGACTCGGGGAAAGTATTATATAAATTAAAGATTGAGTTAAATATATTAGAGTCGGACAAAAGACTCGGGAAGACGATAAATTATTAAGTGAGAAAATTAACTACATTGAGTCGGGCCACAGACTTAGGAAATTTCAGGCAATGTACGGTACTTGGAGTACACGGTAGAGCCGGGGTTTGTATTATATATATACGGTATAGTGATAGA
Source organism: Sambucus nigra (assembly GCA_949130495.1). Classification (NCBI taxonomy): domain Eukaryota; kingdom Viridiplantae; phylum Streptophyta; class Magnoliopsida; order Dipsacales; family Adoxaceae; genus Sambucus; species Sambucus nigra. Next base: position 697,221,447 of record OX422208.1, read on the forward strand.
ATATATATATACGTGTATATATTGTGTGTGATATTAAATTACAGGCAGTGTACGGGATTTTGAGTACACGGTAAAGCCGGGGTTTAAATTATATATATACGGTGTCGTGATAGTATATATATACGTGTATTAATTGTGCGTGATACTAAATATCAGTGATTAGATATTTCTTAAATTTATATACTCTAATGCTATCAAGGGAGGTTGCGCGATGTGGGTGAATACCCTAGCTTGAGGAGTAGGGCGAGTATATCCACAGGTCATAGCGTCCGGTATATATGGGTGAGGGATTTATCTCACTTTCAGTGAAGGAATATGACCGCCTCCACTACGTTTATATTTTGGGCCAAGTTGGTGACCGATTCCAACTTGGGGAACTAGGTTTTGTGAGCACACCTAGTGAGATAGCATTTTAGAGGGAATCATCCGGTGAGGGTGAACTCGGAAGAATGGATACACGTATGATATATGTGTGGATGTTAGTAAAGGTACGTATAATATGGTAGTAAATATTATATGTCGGTGATAATACAGTGTGTGATGTATTTACTTTATATAACTCGGGTTACAGTTATGTGCAGTTAATTAATGAGAAATTAATTAAGTTAATCATTTGTGGGAATAATACAGTGTGTGATGTATTTACTTTATATAACTTGTGACACGGTTATATGCTGCTATTTAAGAGGAATTAATTAAGTTAATTGTGAAATAACTTATAATTCAAGAATCATTATACTCGAGTTAGAGTAGTATAGTAATGGAATGTTATACCAGGACTAGTTGGACGGGGTAGTACAACTAGGTGGGGTTAAGGTAACCGGTAGGTGTGCACAATAGTGGAGGGGTGAGAATGTCCTCAAGGGAGTGCGACACTAACTTAAATATGAAGCGCATTCATGCATTTTAAATTACTGCAGTTAATTCACTTGCTAAATATTTTCAAAATGTTTTGGGTTCTAACCCTTGCTATAAAAATATTTTCAAAACCTTTTAGGTGTCCAGCCACAGGGACGCCAAGATTGATATTCTATTCCAGGGACACGGAGCTGCGGCATATGTGGATGCTAGCAGGATTATGCATTAGACACATCATTAATTCATTCCTAGAGTAGGAATCTTGTATCAGTTTCAGTTTTATTTTATTTAGGGCTTGTCGCCCAGACTTCTCAGTACAGTTTTCAGGTGTAATTCATTCAGGTGTTGAATATTTGTATTGGATTATTTCTTTGGTGGACGGTGATTTATTCGGCAAGTTGTGTAATTATGATTCAGTTTATTTTCATTCAGTTGTGTGAATGGTTTATATTTTAATCCCGCATGAGCTGTTTTGGTTTAATTAAAAAGTTAAAATTGGCACCAGCTTTTGGAATACTAGGTGGTTAGTAAGTCTTAAAAAGTTTTCGACAGTGATTCTAAGGATGATCCAACTGGGATTCCTATTTTAATTTGGTATAGGACTGATCACCCGGTATTTTATTAGGTGGGGTGTCACAGATGGTATCAGAGCATCAGGTTCTAGTGTCCTTAGGATATGTGCGGCTTTTCACGTTTCGGCTTATCAATCTTTGATATAGAGCCCTATTATAGGATTGTTGTATTCTCATACGTATGCGCATATACGTTCTTCTGCGAAATTTATATTTGAGAGTGAACTCATACCAATTCGATTCTCATTCCAGATGACGCCCTGGAGACAAAGAATAGCTAGGGCAGCAGGGGGAGATGAGACGAGGGAGGCTCGTTAAGGGCAAGAGCTGCCACAGCAACGGCCAGAGATGATTTTGGCAGCATAGGTCATTGAAATAGTGGCACAGGCAGTTGGAGGAACGGTGGTCACAACGGCAGGGCACTTTCCACGGGATCAGCCACAAGTGTTAGTGGCGCCGGATGTTCAGACTCACGCGGGGTCGTCGGGGCGGAAACAAGAAAGAGAGGTTATTTTAGCGGGAACCCACCAGAGTTGCGAGGGGGTTCAGGTGTAGTACTAGCGTGTCAAGGAAGAGAGGTATCCAGCGTCACCTACGCATGGGAGATTGCGATGGGGTGCGAAAGTAAATGCTAACCACTTTTAGTTAGTGGGAGCGGCGCTACAGTGGCGGGAGTCAATCACCACAGTTGAGGAAAGGGACACACTAGCTACTGCAGAGTTTTGGGTGTAGTTCGACCGCAAGTATTTTTCCTTCAGTGGTTGAGACCGAAATGAGGAGAAAATTTTGTGAGGTGACTCAAAGGGAAATCGTTCAGTGGCCGATTACGAGGAAGATTTCACTCGTTGGAAAATTTTGTACCGGATGAGGTAAACGAGCAAAAGAGAAAGAAAGAAAAGTTTATGGATGGGTTAGTCTGGAGAATCAGACAACATTTAATTGATAATTCCGCATTAGTAGGTTATACTGATGTTATTAACGCAACACTCCGGCACTGTTGGGTATATCGCTTCCACACGAAAGGAAGCGGGAAGGGAGTGGGGATTAGCCAGTCGGATGAGGCAGAAGGGAACAATACTAGTGGGGTATCCCAGTAGCAGACTGGGGGAGATCAGGGGCAGGATTTCCGGCAGCGAAATCATGCCAAACGATCTAGAACTGGAGGCTATCGGCGGGATGGCCAGGAATTCCAACAAGGTTGGCATGGAAGGGATCAGTGGCAGGGTGAACATATTAGAAAGTGCATCGTTTGTGGGAAAAGTGAGACACATAAAGAGATATTGCCTTAAGCGAGGCAGGGGTCAACTACAGGACGAGGTCTTGGACGTACAACCACTAAATCAAGTCACGGGTGCATTCGGGCAGGGAGATGCTCCTCCGAAACCCGAGAACCAGCCGTTGCTGATGGGGTATAGAGGTAATTATTTTTACCCTAGGGGCATGGGGTATATTTTTGAGTGACAAAGAGAATCTCACAATATAAGACTTATTTTTTTCACTAGAGTTCGCAGGTGAGTCGAACTTAGTGGGTGCGTTGGCGGTAGCAGCCATAGCATGTGGGTAAACTTTTCGTTGGGTAGCGGAGTTCCTTAGTGTTCTTCACGGGAGAGTGGAGGTGTACACTAAGTGATTCTTTGAATTGTGCGAAGAATTACTACTTTCGAGAATTATGGGAGTAGGGTTGATAATACTTTTTCTAAACATCAACTGGATAGCGATGGAATTTGACTATTATGAATAATGGTGTAAAATTTTGGTGTTCACGACACCAGGGTAGGGTTGGTACTAGGTATCACCGGAGAGGGCGTATAGCCTGTATATATGTGGATGTATATATGTTGTATTACGTGGTGTAATAGCACATAGTGAGGTTTTGTGTTCTCACATTTTATCCCGGTTAGTGGGGATGTTTAATGAAGTGAATCAAGGTGGTTGAATTGATTTTCGAGCAAAGAGAGATAGCTCGGGGTTTATTTTACGCAAGGACTAGTGGTAGTATGGGCGCGGTATTATGTTATCTTTGGTAGCATAAGGGTAAGCGTATATACTTTTTTTGTGAGAGACAAGTATTTATGGGGAGATGTTTGGACGTTAGCACATGGGTTGGGTACCCGGGCAGTAGATATATTTGTATATATATATATATATATATATATATATATATATATGTGTGTGTGTGTGTGTGTGTGTGTGTGTGTGTGTGATATGACTACGGGTTCGAAGTTATATTATGGGTTGCGACTCGCATAGTCGGGTAACTTTCGTGCGGTAGAGCGCGGGGATAGGGTGTATGGGCACCCGGGTAAATTAAGGAAAAATTTTGTGCGGTCAAGCACGGGTATAGGGTGTATGGGAGCCCTGGTTAAGTTTAAATGCATACTTGTGTAACATATGGTTAAAAGCGGATGTGATGGATATAGCGGGCTTGGAGGCACATGACTAGTGAGTAATATGTGAATATTGGAACACTAAGTTTATCTTAATTTCAAGGACAAAATTCCTTTATAAGGGGGGGAGTATGTAACACCCCGTATTTTTATATAGTTAATATTTAATTAATTCGGGAATTTTAAATTACTAGTGTGTTGTAATTTTAATTGAATTAATTATGGCAATATATATATTTAAATATTAATCGGGGAGTGAATGGTTAATGTTTAGGGAAATTTATTTACTAAGTGAATAGTAATAATTTAATTACGTCATTTCGGGTATTAATGACGGGGTACGCACTTATCTCAATCGGGAGTCAGTATAGACTAAATGGCGTGTGAGATAAGGATTTTTATAAATTAATTCGGATGCCAATTCTGAGTACGCAATTGAGTCCGGATGGGTCAAGATTAGGGGTGGGCACGGTCCGGTCCGGTCCGGGTTTTGCCTATTTTTTGGATCGGACCGAATATTCGGTCCTCAATTTTTTGGATCGAGACTGGACCGATTAATTCGGTTAACCTATTAATTCGGTCCAGGCTTTTTTCGGTCCGGTCCGGGGTAAAATTCGGTCCTGACCCTATTTTAAATATATGTACATTTTATGAATGTTTTTATCTATTTTTCCCACAAATATATATATAAAAAAATAATACTCGAAACTCCAAGTGATATTTACATGGATTTTTTTAATCCAAATAAAAAAATGTCTATACATATATAAAATGTTCCAAATTAAATTCATAAGTTATATACATTAATTCAAAAACTATACATAAGAAACACAATAACATTATTTTTATTATAAATATATATATAGGAATTGGTCCGGTCCGGTCCAAATCGGTCTTTTAATATAGTGGACCGCGGACCGGACCGGTTTAACAGGTTTTCAGTTTTGTGAACCGATTTTCGGATCGGTTTCAAAATAGCCTTAATTTTCGGTTCGGTCCATTCGGGTCGGTCTTTTTTTTGTCCACCCCTAGTCGAGATAGTCAGAAAAGAGTACCCGGGGGTAGTAATTGGGTCTCGGGGTATTTTTGGGCATAATCGGGCCCACACGAGGTGAGTTGGGCCACTTTAATTAGCCCATTAGGTGAAAAACGGGATTAAGGGTTTTTAACCTAGTTGGGAGATTAAGAAATGGCAGCCAACATAACTCTAAACCTAGGGTTTGAGAGGGGATTTGGGGGAAAGAAAATCAAGAACAAATTGGAGGTTATTGGAGCCAAATTGAGGGAATACGCCAACGGATCTGACACTACGAACACTTACAGGTAAGTGGTTAATTGTTGTGAATTCTAAAAGTTTGATAATCAATTCATATCATAGTGATGTGTGCATGAAAATTCGTTTTGGGTGTGTGACCAAAATCTAAATTGGGTTTTTGTAAATTTATATACCTTAATGAGATTAAGGGGGAGATTGATCGTGTTTATGATTCTAGAATGTAGAGAACTGAATCAGATGTTAAAATCAGTAAGAATAAAGGGTTAATTACTGATAAAATGAATGAAATTCGTATTGGGGATTGAAAACCCGGATAATACCCAAATCGGGAAAAAGTACAAAATCGTGAGATTTAATTCCAGATTGATGTTCCATAAGGTGCATGATCCTATTCCGATGTAGATATCGGGTTGATTGGGATTGGGTTAGTCTAGGGGAAAGAATGAAAGTTGGAGGTTTTCGTTAATGGTGGGACTGCTTCTTGGAGAAGACGAAGTCAGGGACGATCGATCGATCGACCCAGGGGTTCGATCGATCGATGATTCAGAATTTTGGGCAGTTCGCCCAGTTTCTATATGAAAGGAAAATTAATTAGAAATTTAATTCCCAAACATTAATTAGTGATAAATAATTATGAAACAAATACTCCTAGCAATTATGGGAGAAAGTAATTGGGACTAGGATGAATTTATGTGGGGTATTTAACGGATGAATTTGAGAGATTTTATTCCAAAATAGTGAGGTACGGATCAAGTGAGTGAATCCGGATATATTGGTCATGCGACCCCAAGGTAGTGAATTAAGTTTGGAGATAAACTAAATAATTTAGAGTCGGGATATAGACTCGGGGAATATTTAATTATGGATCAAGTGGGCGAGTCCGGGTATGTTGGTAATTATAGGTAAATATAATTGGGAAATTATGGAAATAAATGTGTGACACATTGTGGGCGAAAAATGTGGAAAAGAAATTATGAGATGTAAAAATGGACCGAGTGAGTGAGTCCGGGTATGTTGGTTATGTGACACCAAAGTATCAAATTTATTTTGAGAGAGAGTAATTAATTTGGAGTCGGAACATAGACTCGAGAAATATTAAGTTAGGGGCCAAGTAAGTGAGTTCGGGAATAATGGTTGGGTGACACCAAGTTATGAAATAAATGATTGCGCTAATTGATTGAATTAGAGTCGGATGGTAGACTCGGGTAAGGTTAAATTAATGGGTGTGAGAATTAATTTAATTAGAGTCGGATTGTAGACTCGGGTAGTATTAAATTAATAAGTGTATTAATTAATTTAATTAGAGTCGGATTGTAGACTCGGGTAGTATTAAATTAATAAGTGTATTAATTAATTTAATTAGAGTCGGATTGTGGACTCGGGTAGGATTTAATTAATTAATGTGTAAATTAATTATATTAGAGTCGGACCACAGACTCGGATTTTTGTTGATTAATTAATGGGTAAATTAATTAAATTAGAGTCGGACGATAGACTCGGGGCGGCATTAAATTAATAAGTGTGTTAATTAATTTAATTAGAGTCGGACGATAAACTCGGGGATGTATTAAATTAAAATGTGTGTTAATTAATTTAATTAGAGTCGGGTGATGGACTCGGGAAGGTATTAAATTAATAAGTGTGTCAATTAATTTAATTGGAGTCGGACCATAGACTCGGGGAAAGTATTATATAAATTAAAGAGTGAGTTAAATATATTAGAGTCGGACAAAAGACTCGGGAAGACGATAAATTATTAAGTGAGAAAATTAAGTAAATTGAGTCGGGCCACAGACTCAGGAAATTTCAGGCAATGTACGGTACTTGGAGTACACGGTAGAGCCGGGGTTTGTATTATATATATACGGTATAGTGATAGTATATATATATATATATATGTATATATTGTGTGTGATATTAAATTACAGGCAGTGTACGGGATTTTGAGTACACGGTAAAGCCGGGGTTTATATTATATATATACGGTGTCGTGATAGTATATATATACGTGTATTAATTGTGCGTGATACTAAATATCAGTGATTAGATATTTATTAAATTTATATACTCTAATGCTATCAAGGGAGGTTGCGCGATGTGGGTGAATCCCCTAGCTTGAGGAGTAGGGTGAGTATATCCCCAGGTCATAGCGTCCGGTATATATGGGTGAGGGATTTATCTCACTTTCAGGGAAGGAATATGATCGCCTCCACTACGTTTATATTTTGGGCCAAGTTGGTGAGCGATTCCAACTTAGGGAACTAGGTTTTGTGAGCACACCTAGTGAGATAGAATTTTAGAGGGAATCATCTGGTGAGGATGAACTCGGAAGAATGGATACATGTATGATATATGTGTGGATGTTAGTAAAGGTACGTATAATATGGTAGTAAATATTATATGTCGGTGATAATACAGTGTGTGATGTATTTACTTTATATAACTCGGGTTACAGTTATATGCAGTTAATTAATGAGAAATTAATTAAGTTAATCATTTGCGGGAATAATACAGTGTGTGATGTATTTACTTTATATAACTTGTGACACGGTTATATGCTGCTATTTAAGAGGAATTAATTAAGTTAATTGTGAAATAACTTATAATTCAAGAATCATTATACTCGAGTTAGAGTAGTATAGCAATGGAAGGTTATACCAGGACTAGTTGGACGGGGTAGTACAACTAGGTGGGGTTAAGGTAACCGGTAGGTGTGCACAATAGTGGAGGGGTGAGAATGTCCTCAAGGGAGTGCGACACTAACTTAAATATGAAGCGCATTAATGCATTTTAAATTACTGCAGTTAATTCACTTGATAAATATTTTCAAAATGTTTTGGGTTCTAACCCTTGCTACAAAAATATTTTCAAAACCTTTTAGGTGTCCAGCCACAGGGACGCCAAGATTGATATTCTATTCCAGGGACACGGAGCTGCGGCATATGTGGATGCTAGCAGGAGTTTGGATTAGACACATCATTCATTCATTCCTAGAGTAGGAATCTTGTATCAGTTTCAGTTTTAGTTTTATTTAGGGCTTTTCGCCCAGACGTCTCAGTACAGTTTTCAGGTGTAATTCATTCAGGTGTTGAATATTTGTATTGGATTATTTCTTTGGTGGCCGGTGATTTATTCGGCAAGTTGTGTAATTATGATTCAGTTTATTTTCATTCAGTTGTGTGAATGGTTTATATTTTAATTCCGCATGAACTGTTTTGGTTTAATTAAAAAGTTAAAATTGGCACCAGCTTTTGGAATACTAGGTGGTTAGTAAGTCTTAAAAAGTTTTCGACAGTGATGCTAAGGATGATCCAACTGGGATTCTTGTTTTAATTTGGTATTGGACTGATCACCTGGTATTTTATTAGGATGGGTGTCACAGATCTCAATAGAGAAAGTGACAAAGATAGCTTCCCAATTCCTAAAATAAATCAATTGGTTGATGCTATGGTGACATAAGAAAGAATGAGTTTACTAGATGCCTTCTTTGGATACCATCAGATTCCGTTGTTTTAACCCGACCAGGATAGAACATCCTTCATAACCCTCAGTGGGTTATATTCTTACAAGGTTATCCTATTCAACTTAAAGAACACAGGGGTAACTTAGCAGAGGATAGTCAGCAAGATGCTTAATAGACAACAGGGAAACACGATGGAGGTTTACATTGATGATATGCTAGTCACAAGTAAGAGTAAGGGAAAGAACCTCATGGACTTAGACATAACCTTTGAAATCCTTAAGAAATACTGGGTGAAGCTTAGTGCAAGTAATTTTTCATTCAGTGTCTAGTGAGGAAAATTCTTCTTATATCCAGTCCGGAAAAGAGGAATTAAGGCCAATCCAGATCAGATCGATACTAGCATCAGGGTCCAGCCTACTCAGACATTGAAGGATGTTCAAAACCTCACTTGTAGATCGCGGTGCTCAATCACTTCATCTCCAAGTCTTTGGAATACTACTAACCATTCTTCTAGATTGTGAAGAAGGACAATGGCCTCTTGTGGAATGATGACTGTTTAAAATCTTTGCAAGAGATTAAATCATACCATAGAAAAATTCCCATGCTAGTGATTCCAAAGGATGTAGACCCATTGTATCTTTAACTAGTAGTATCAGACCACACCGTAAGCTCCGCTTTTGTGTGTGAGAAAAAGGGAGGAAAATACCCAATTTATTATGCTAGTAAGATAATTGTGGACGCAGAACAGTGCTACTTTCCCCTAGAAAATCTCGCCTATGCATTAGTGGTCGCCTCATGGAAGCTTAAACAATACTTTGATGCCCACTCAATAACTATAATCTTTTCCTACCCCTTCAAAGTTTTTCTTCAAAAACCCGAACTCTCTGGAAGTTTCTCTAATTGGTGGGTGGAGATTGGGAAATTTGATATCCACTTTCAACAAAGAACAAAAATTAAGAGACAAGTCCTAGCAGACTTCATCACAAAATTCACAAGGGACCAACTAATCGACCACTAGGGAACAAAGCAGTCAATAAATGAGGAAGTACAGTCTAAGGACTTGACCACATACATTGATGGAGCCTATAATTCTATCGGGGATGGAGTAAGCATCGTCCTTATCACTCTAGAAGATGGTGTCATTGAACAAGTAATGAGATTGGGATTTGAGGCCTCTAACAATAAAGCTAAATACAAAGAATTAATCGCTAGTTTGCGCAAGGCCCAACTTCTAGGGGAAAAGTTCCTTCACGTGTTCGGTGACTCCAACTTGGTCCCTCCAAGTAATTGAGTGGGTAATTTAATGCCAAATATAATACAATGACAGATTACCTAGCCATGGTAAGAGGACTTATGGTACAATTTGAGAAAGTAGTTCCCCCGGGGGTAGAATAGTCACACCGATGCCTTAATAACCATTAGTAGAATTAACTCTGACTTAAGGAGAACCATTCAGATAGAGTTCTTTGCGTAGCCAAGCATTAACTTGACAGTTGTAGATGAGAGAGTCATCCTCACAGAGAAGGCTCCCAATTGGATGGATCCCATCATCACTAGCTTTCTATGGAGCGATAGACTGCCCAACTATAAGAAGTTGGTCCATCACGTAAGGGTCAAGGATACCCATTTTTACCTCTTCCCATAGGGTAAAATTTATAGGAAATCATTCAAATGTCCTTATATCCAGTGCTTTCATCACTGGAAGCAGGTCGCCCTACTATAAGAAACACCTTGGTGGAATAAGGCCTTAATGATGATGCTTTACGGACTGAACTTGACTCAGCATATGATCGAAGAGATATGACCATGATCAAGTTGGCTTCCTACCAATAGAAAATGGTCATACAGTACAATAAGAAAGTCATTCCAATGAGGTTTCAGATATGGGATTATGTCCTAACGAAAGTCTTTGGCAATTCCGTAAAACCATTAGATGGAAAATTGGCACCAAAGTGGGAAAGACCATTTAGAGTAATGAGTGACGACCTTCAAGGAGAATATCACTTGGAAAGGCTAGAGGACAGGGATATACCAAGATCCTGGAAGGCAACCAATCTCAAGTAGTTCTACTTTTAGGCTTCTTTATCTTTTGTTTTCACATATAGTTTAAGCAAAATTTCATTTTCAAACTTATGGAACTTGCTAGTTATTATCTAATGAATAATGGCAAGTTATCCCTTGCATTTTCATTTTATGCATTGGCTGCTTAATATTTCTTGATCGCATCTCACTAATATGAACCTTTTCGAAATGATAAATCCCTCGCGTATATCAAAACTCCCAGGGATTACAACAAGTTGTTCAACTTATTTTTAAGGAATATCATTTCTTATTTTAACCAAGTAGTTATGGCAACTTAGTAAAAGTGTTTCAATAACCACAATCCTCAAGTATTTATCGTGAACATAATAAACCTCATGAGTTATCCCAATAACAGCAAAATCCCTACATGGGATCCTTAGGTAATAAAGATAACTCAGGTTGGTCCCCACCTCTATTGGTTGCAAAAAGCCTCTTGGGCAGATGGCCCACATAATAGGTACATTCTCTCCATCATCTTAATTATTCCTAAGGGAGTGTGACAACAAAACCTAAAATGTAAAGTAGATGGAATGATATTGCTAAGGAATATTGGACGAAGAGAATGTTCAAACATACAATAGCCAATGGCTAACAATGATTCTTAATATCATTTAGTTAGATGAAGAGCTCAAAATGATTAAATCTATGTACTAGTCCATTTAAATAATAAAGGGGCTAATACGGTCAATCAATATGGGTTAGTTGACAAAGAATTTTTCTAGTTGAAGCATAAGCAACAATCCTTAAAAAATATTTAGTTAGCACATGATCAAAATATGGGAAAGGTTAATAACTAAATATTTTTATTAACAAAAGTGTGAACTTATAATCACATTAAGAACAAAAATACACAAGCATCTAAGATGGGCCAAGATGTCGAGAAAGATATTATGCAATAAGTGCCCTTTGACCATCATCTAGTTTAGGGGCGAGCTCTTCCTATTCGTCGTCAAGGTCTTTCTCTAAGAGCTAGGCATGGATGGTATCGACAAGGAACACTTTTCATCCTTAGAGAAAGGATTATGGGGTTAGGTAGGACACTCGACCTGGTATTATACAAAAGTCTAGACCCCCTCGGTGTCTTATATCCTCGATGTCTTAGATTCCGTAAAGATACTTAACCACCCACGAGTGACTGTGAATTCCTCTGAATCCTTGAGATTTACTAGGGCATCGGCCCATCCAGCATTGTATCACTATGCCTAGGCTTCTCGAGGTTCCATTTTGAATAAATGCCTCAGCCTTTTGACATCTTCCTAAAGTCCAGCTACAACTGATATCAGACCGCAGCCTCCTTCCTTAGAGCATCATTCTCGTCCTGGAGAAGTTCACATATATGATTTACTTTATTAGTTTTTATAATATTGGCCCTCAAAATATTCACTTAGTCCTGAACTGAAGCCCGAATCTCCTCCATGGATTGGAGATCATCCTTTAGCTTGATGACCAGCTAAAAATAATTCATATAGCGCTATATCCTTGCCATCAAGGAGACTAATGATCATCCCCAAACGTGAGTTAGGGGGAATGTAATTCTCTTCAGACTACAAACAATACAAGAAAGACATTATCATAAATGAAAGTAGTAAGTCAGAATGAAAAAAAACTTTTTCATTTATTCATAGATAAGGGTGTGGGGGGGGGGGGGGGGGAATACCATTACAGTCAAAGCAATATGAAGAGTTCAAATGTTTTAAAAGCTTATATAAAATAAAAACTCCTAAGACCTATTCTTTCAACTACTCATTTTCAATGATTAATTTTCCCTTATTAGTGGCCCTATGCTCTAGATCGACATTCGCATCACCTCATTTGGTACACCCTTAGCATTGCCAATAGGCTGACCAGTATATTCTTCATCCTCTGCAAAAATGTTAGTCCCAGGAGAATGGAGGCTAAAAAGTTCGAAGTCAGCAGAAGTTCCCTCAACTTTTAAGGCTTGGTCCCATCCTTTCTTGAAGGAAACCTTCTATCCATAAGAGAGATGGATCTAGGCATCATCAGAATCCTTGTTATTACAATAGTTGTTGTCCTTATCTTTAGGAAGAACCTTCTCCAACTCCAAAACCTTATCAAACAAGCCTTATTTCCTCAACCATTTTTTCCTTATCGACGACCACCACCTTCTAGGACACCTCGAGATGAACACATGCCTTGGTTAGTTTCTACCTCTCCTTCTCCCATGCCTGGAGAGCATTAGCGAAGGTCTTCTTCTCATTGTCCATATAATCTTTTTGATCTTGGGCACTTCTGGACTTATTGGCATGGTCGTCCAAGAGGGTGGTGAATTCAGACAAAAACTACACGAAAAGAGAAATAGTAAGTTAGTACGAAGAAGGAAAAACATCGAAAGAATAGAAAATTACAGGAAATCAAGAAGAGACTTACCAGAGCAATCCCTTAGGAAGACTTAAGGGTGAGATGGGATCTTCATAACCTTGCATTGTGCTCATGATCAGCTGGAAGCACTACCCACTTTAGTAGATTGGGGGCGACGGAGGGGCGATCAACCACGCTATCCCCCTCAGACTCATCAGCACCTGAGGCGATAGAGGAAGGGCTCAAGACTAATTTATTCTTGGCCTCTTCCCTCTCTATTCCTCTCTTTTTCTCTTCCTCTTTCTTTCTCTCTCCCTCTCTCTATCCTTTCTCCTCTCCTCCTCCTCCTCCTCCTCCTCTTCTTCTTCTTCTTCTTCTTCTTCTTCTTCTTCTTCTTCTTCTTCTTCTTCTTCTTCTTCTTCTTCTTCTTCTTCTTCTTCTTCTTCTTATTATTATTATTATTATTATTATTATTATTATTATTATTATTATTATTATTATTATTATTATTATTATTATTATTATTATTATTATTATTATTATTATTATTATTATTATTATTATTATTATTATTATTCAGTTTCCCCTTGCTAGCTGGGCTAGACCTTCCAGCCCTGGGGGTGCCAATATCAAAACTCTTCAAAGCTTTTAGCCGATCAAACAAGGTTATCTGATCTTAATCATCGTCAAGACTCAACTTCCTCCTCTTGACTAAGGGATACATGTCTTCCCCCTCCTCCTCCTCCTCTTCTTCTTCTTCTTCTTCTTCTTCTTCTTCTTCTTCTTCTTCTTCTTCTTCTTCTTCTTCTTCTTCTACTACTTCTTCTTCTTCACCTTTTAATTTTTCTTCTTCCTCCTCTAGCAGAATTGGGTCAGATGGACCAACTTTGGGATCTTTCAAGTCTGGAACCTTATTGACCAGACGTGCAGTAAAACTAGTAGCCGTATTCTTATATTTAATCAAATAAGCTACCAATCTTGGGTGTTCTCCTTAAGAAATGATTTCTTTGATATTCCAAGCCTCCAAAAGCTGATCAACATTGATCTCACTTATCTCGGGCTCCTGATTTTTAATGAAAACTACAAAATAAATGAAGAAGAACATTATCAGAGGACATGATATAGAAACAAATCTGCACAGTAAGTTAAAGAAAAGAAGAACCAACCTATTTGGTCCTCTCCAAAGTAAAAAATTATAGGGCCCCTATGCTTTTCACCCTCACGAGAAAGAGGACGTTGTCATTTTCTAGCAATGAAACTATAATCCCAGTCTTATGGGAGTCTGGAAGGTTCACCACCAGGACCTTATCATACTTCCTAGTCTTTAAACACATGAGGCCATCATTCGTTCGTGATTGCAAACAACAATAGAAGATCTCAGGAAGGCCTAGTTTCATCCCATAGAGGGTGTTTATTCTATACGCTCCATTAACTATCTTCCAGATGGTAGGGGTATATTGGGCAGACACAATTCAAAATACTAGAAGTCTTAAGAAAGTGTTGGTTTTGGGGAAACGTCAAACCCCCCTGGGTTAATCGAATGGTGTGAATCCAGTGCCCCTTCAATGTCACAAACATTTTAGGAAAAAGGGGAACAATCAATCTCCACTCAATCAGGAATGTTATATGGCTTCCTAAACTCAGAAACTGACTTATTGTCTGAAAAGGCGAGCCCCCCCCTCCCCCCCCCCCCCCCCCCCCGATTTTTAACTTTTCTACTTCAAAAAGTAATAATTTCCTTTTTAGCTGCGAAAACGTAAGATGGTTCAATTAAACAATAAATTTTAATTTCTTTTCAAATTAAAATTAAACAAAGTGAAATATGATGGAACACACACACAATTTAAATTTCACTTAAACCAATTAATTTAACCCAAGTCCTAGAAATTTGCCTATGTCATATTTTCGATATTTCCAAATTAGGCCAAACCAAATTTTATCAAATTAAGTTAAATGGCTTGAATTAAATTTACATAACCATTACCCAAATTAATTTAGCACCAAATTAAGAAAGTACTGATTAAACCAAATTTATCTTTTTACCTAAGCATGCATTCTAGGTGAGTATTGCGAAAGATAAAATAAACGATGAATCACTACGCCACGATGTACGAGAAAAAACCCACAACGGGAAACAACCTCGGACGACCCTAGCCATAAATCCACCAATTATGGTATTTTACAAGTACAAGACACGAAAGACTTACAACGCTTGATTCTACTCTTTTCAACCCTCGATGCTCCTTCTTGTACCGATCTCCGCTTAGTTGACAATCTCGGACTCCATCAGAACCTTGGAATTCACTAATGAGGAACTAGTAAGCAATCGTCAACCACATATGGTGCCTTTCACCATATGAGAATGCCGTAACAAAAACACATTCTTCTTCTTTGTGGGATTTAGAAGCAAACCCAAACTTCTCTTCAAATGGTAGAGATCAAACCGGTGCCAAACTCCAGGCAAAGTATATATATAGAGGAACTTGGATAGACAAACTTTGGGTGTTAACAAAATTGTCTTAAGGATTTTCTTGAAAGAATTTACGCTTTTAACATGAACTTTTTCTACATTGAATTTTTTCTCCCAAACTCTATCTTGGAGGTTGTAAGATATGAAAAAGTAAAGTTAAAAAACTTGGTTCCCGCACTTACATATTCAGGTAAAAAGTTAGTTGGAAAAGAAGTGGGAAAGTGGGAAAAATGTGCTCAAAACTGCCAATTAACTGTTCCTGCCAAAACTCGTTCGATCAACATTTTTGTTCGAACGAAGTCTCGTTCAAACGAGCCTTCTAACGATGTTCTAGTGTGAACTCGTTAGAAATCTTGTTCAAAAATCATTTTCGTTTGAAGGACACTTCCAATGACATTCCAGTGGCCAATGTGGGAACTCGTTGGCAAACTCGTTCGAACGACATTATTGTTCGAACGACAATTCGAACGAATTTCCATAAAGTTGAAAATTTTAGTTTTAGCCCAGAAACATTATATACTTTATTTTAAAGTTTTGATAAAATCTTTCTAAAAATAAACAACAGTCTAAAATAAAAGTTCACCCCATAAAAATGTTCCAAGCTCCTATATATATATTAAAATGCATTCATACCTTAGGAGTAAACGGAACATTGTTTATGACGTAGAAACGAGGCACAATAAACTCAGCATTTGATGAAGCTTTAATATCTTGGTCACTATGTCTTCAAATTTAGTATGTCATAGGATTGAAGGATGATCAATAACTCTATCCTATGACTCAAAAGTTTTTGTCCGGAATTAAGCCAAAACTACAAAGGACTCAATTGCAAATTTGTGCCCTTACATTGTCAAGTTTTTCCACGAGCCCACTAAAAGAAGAAGAACGCTAGCTACAGTTTCACAATAATTTTAATAAGTGGAAAACTAAGAAAGTGAGAACTACACTGACAAGGATTGACGAAGCTCTGAAGAAAAAGGATGCTGAAGAAGATAAGCTCTAGAATGCTTAGCGATGAAAAAAGAGATTCGAACTGATCTGACAAAGGAGATGAATATTTTGTTTGAAACCGAACACCAGTGATGAACACTACATCTTAGGAAGATTTTGGCGCTTCATCTTGTTGCTCAAACAATAAAACCCTCACGCATTTATGAAAATTACAAGAAGGCCATGGTATTTGGATCAAGACGAGTGAACCCCTTTGAGTTCCAAAAATCTACAAAAATTCCATGCCATTTGAAAAGAATGATGTTTTAATCTCTAGCCTTTAATTCATTAAAACATATTTGGTCCACGTTTCACAAGGCAAAAAAATTTTAGGGAAAATTGTGGGACCCATTTTATATGGCCCAGGAGAATAGTCGACCAGCCCGGTTAGTCCAAAGCATTGCCCGACACAAATTAGAATTCAATTTACTGATGTTTATTTAAAAGACAATATAACACTCAGAAATATATTCAAACTGGCTACCAACAGTCTTGGAGGAGATATTCATGGACACCTAGAATTATCCACATGTTAATTCAATTCCTTGCACTAATCTGTCACTTACTTAAATGTACCTATAAAGTCTAAACCCCAAATCAAGACAAATAAATGTAATCTTGAGCACTGAAAGAAACTATAATAAAACAGTAACCTCCCCATGAATGTAGGCAAGTTAGCGAAACATGTATATCATTGTTGTGTGTGCAATTTTTCATTATCTTCCTTACGAGTATTTTGTGGATCCTTATTGTGATAATTCTTGTACTCACAATAATATAGCAGAAAATTAGGTCTACGTAGTTCCATTAAATGAAAAATTTGAGGGCCCAAAATTTGTAGCTTACTTAAAAGGACTGGTTAGTGGCTCAAGCGAGAATTTTGATATAGTAATAGGAATCTGTTTGGGTTTATATAGTTTTCTCTTCCAATTATGACTGATTGTTTTTGTATTAAATTGGTTTCGTTCATTTCTCCATAGCTAGGTTCAAGGAAAGAATTATTTCAATTGATGAAGATTGAGAGGATAAAAAAATGTGACTCTATTGAGATCAACTAAGGTCTTTTTCGGCGAGAGTTTAATTTGGTGACAAGGTAAGGTCGTCTCCTATTGGATGAAAATTTTCCTCTAGGAGTTCGGGTGGATTTGAGATTTTTTTACCACTTGTTCCATTTCTTGTATGTTTGCTTATTGATGCTCTTATTAATTTTTCGAGCGATCCATTGTTAGTACCCTAATTATTTTAAGCAACTTTCAGTCTCCTCTCGTCGAGGACAACTAATTCATCATATTGGTCTTAGACCTAGTCAATTTTGTCCACTTGTATTCTGAGCATATCCATTAGAAAAGTTATCTCAACTTCTTTGAATATGAATGCCTCCATGCCATACACTATTGAGTAGGGGGTCGCCCTAATTGAATCTCTCTATAAGGCGATAACCCCAAAGGGTATATGAAAGTTTGTCTGACCAGTCATTGTATGTCTTTGTCATCTTTCTGATGATGTTTTTATTATCATCTTTGACTAAACTATTTGTTTTATGTCTATATGGGGAATACTTATGCCAAGTGATCTCATACTAGTGTAACATATTGGAGACCTTTTTCTCAAAGTGAAGACCATTACCGGACAACAACTCATGGGATACACCAAGGCGGTAAATGATGTTTTAACATATGAATTTGTCTACCTTTTTGGCATTGAGAACTGAATAGGTTTTAGCTTTGACCCACTTTGTGATGTAGTTGATGGAGATTATGATGATTTCATGTTATACCCTGTCTCAAGGTTACATTTATCCTTTAATTATGATTCGTAATTATAAGAGTTATTGATAAAAAGAATTAATAAGAATAAATATAAAAGTTATTGATAAAAATAATTAATAAAAAGAAATATGTGTTGGAAGTTGATGGAAAAATAAATTAAAAGAATTTATAGCAGGAAAAACGTGTTGGCGGTTGATAACCAAAAGGATACACACACACACACACACAGATATATATATATATATATATATATATATATATATATATATATATATATATATATATATATATATATATATAAAGGGTATTAGTGAAGGAATGTGTACATAAGGAACGAACTGTGAGAGATAGAAGCCAACTTGAACCTTATTTCTTCCATCATTCATATGACGCATAAGGTCATTTGAACGAATGGATGTTGTCATTCAAATGATGAGATATGTCGTTCAAGCTACGAGTTGCCACAAATGTCTTGCCATCTTCCCAATGGTTAAGCTCGTTGTCAGTCATCCTTGGGTCTAACTTTTAATTGATGAAACAATAAACACTATTAGAATTGTGGGAGTTTTATTGTCCTGAGTATAAAGGAATGGAATGTGGGATTATAAACCTACAAACTACCATGCACACTAACAATACACCAAACCTTGGATCATCACTACAAATGTGTTGTCCAGTGGAGGTATAATTGATACCTGATTTGGGAACGATTGGTGCGGATAGGGGTTCTTTATCTGGTAAACATCTATGTTGTTGGGATTATAAGAGAGAGTTGGAAACAACCTAAACACAATATCATCCCCTTCATCTCTTTCTCTCATCACTCTCAAACATTTTCTCTCCACAGTCTATATGTAACCCATCTGATTATTTAAAAATATACAGATATACTCACACATATAAACAATTGTTCTTGCCACTGTTAAAGGAAAATCTACGAAAGTGGAGAGTTGATGTTGGGGGTTTTATGGGTGTTGAATAGATATGTTTTTAGAAGATAAGTGTGGTATTGGGAATATTTGAAGAGGGTTTTAATGGAGTTTTTCTTGGAGTGTGTTGGATCTTCCATGGAGATATGTTTGGCGGAGCTTTGTGACACCCTTTTAGGTCCACCTTTGGAGGTAGGGGAGTCACCCATCTTCATCACCACCACCATCTTAGAGTCATTTAGGGGGGATAGCCTAACTTTGGGTTAACGTTCAATAAGTAGTATATTCAGCATGATATTTGCATATATTTGATTAAAAATATGTGTATAGTTTATTGGCTTGTATTTTACATAATCATGTTAGTATTTGTATGGAATGGTATCACAAGGACAATATGAAAGAGAACTTGAACACATAATAAATTTTGAATATAATAATGGACATTTTTATGGAATAAAAATGTAAGAAATGTGATTTTTATATATTTGTTAGTAAAAGAAAACAATGGGCATTTTTATGGAATAAAAATGTAAGAAATGTTATTTTAGTATATTCTATAGTGATGAAAAGTGATGGACGTTTGAAAAGTTTAAAGAAGTTGGTGAAATATTTCTATTTCGTGAAATGCATGTTTAATCCATTTGGTAGGATTTTAGTATTTAAAGTCCACTTTCTATGCATATAAACTTGTATTATTTTGATAAAAAAATATGTGAACAAGTTTAAAGAATATTTTACTAGGTTAAACATGAGATAATAAAAGTTGAAATTTTAGTCTTCAAAGTATGTGTAATTGGAACTAAAAGACATAGTGGGTATGAAGTTGAAAGACGACGTGTTAAATAAAGGAAATGAGAATTTTATTATAGAAGTAGTCTTAAGTATAAGTATATTTCTTGAATGAAGATGTCAAGAATATGAATATTGATAAAAGCACTAATTAAGTGTTAATGGGAAAACGTGGAATGGCTAGTGAGTATAACTTACGAATATTGTGAAATATTAACACTTATAGAATAAAAAAGAAGTAGAGGTGTAAAATTATTTCCCATCAAGTTAAAGATTAATCCAAGTGGAAAAAAGGTGTTAAAGGGTTAAAACACTTAAGAAGTGGGTATATGTAACTTAAAAGTGTTTTGGTGAAAATAAAACTTGTGAAAATGGAGTAAAAGTGTGATATGGAAAGAAATGGGTAAAATGGTAATTTTGCTTAAAGTGGAACATTTTTATGAAATAAAAATGTTGGACCTAAATGATTATGAATTTTGAAATAAAAATCAAGATTAGAATACAACAAACACAAAGTGGTAAATTTTCAAGTCTAACACAAGTTGGGGCGGTAAAGTCCCGAATTTTGGCTTCGGTGGGGTAAAGGGGAAAGGAGATAATGTGGAAAATTGTAAAATGTTAAAAGACGTTAAAGGTACTCGGATGGCATCAGGATAAAGAAAGAAGGGGCCAGATCCCTTGGGTGAAAATCCCCAAACCACTGGCCATAGCGTATGGTACGCATAGCCGTCGGCGTAGAGCCCCTATAAGTATGTGTTAAAGGAAGATGTCGAGAATGTTAAATGAAACATGGAACATATCAATAAATGGGGTGTGTTGTAAATGTGTTAAAATGACCTAACTTTAATACATGTAATAAATGTTCCGGTAAAGGTGCAATGGACAAGTTAATGCGTAAATCTACTAATGTCCATAAGATAAGGAAAAAGGTTGAAGAAAGTGGATAAATGCGTGATTAAGAAACTTAAATGGAGAGACTCGTATTTAACACAAGAATATTTTATAAAATGTTTTTTCTTAATCACGTATTTGTTCACTTTCTTTAACACGAAGAATGCATGTGTTGATTTGGTGATTTTCCATGAAAATATTAAAGTACATTTGAATGAATAAAAAGGTAAAATTCCGATAAAGGAATGGAGTCGAATCAAATAAAGTTTAGTTGTTTCAAGTGTTGTACCGGGTGTATTAAATGAGGTGGAAATTGTGATATGTCACAAATATTGCGTATCTCACCCGTTAACCTACATGTTATTAGCCCCCTCGAGTATCTTATTCCCTATATTTATGTTTATTAACTAAAAAACCTTTGTTTTATATGTTAAATGATATATGAGGTATAATTGAGCTTTTGTAGGTATTAAAGTGCTTAGCGTGATGTTTGGTCACTTTTCGGAAAAGTTTCGTTGAATATTGCAGCTTCGGGGAATTTTAGTAATTTCATCATTTAGATTTTGATCCCAAACTCTTCATGGAAGTTTAATCCCTTTGATTTCTCTTCACGTTTCCGCCAACAGTGCATGATTCCGATGTATAATAAGGGAGTTAGGGAATTTTTCGGATTGTTTTATCTTCAAAATCACACTCAAGGTCACATTCAAGGGAATTTTAGTCATTCCATAATTTAGTTTTTTAGCCTAATGTCTTCTGGGATAATGTATCTCTATGAGTTATCTTCTCGTAGCCTTTGATCGTGCCTAATTCCGAGTTATAACGATGAGGTTACTGTATTTTCCGTAAAGTTAGACAATGCTGAGAATTCAACACTATCAATTGCGAATCGATTCGAACAGGTCTAAATCGATTCGGCTGAAAGTTCGAAAATTTCATTTTTTAAGTTGGTTTTTGGTGGGGTATATATATATATATGTAAACATTTTAGGTTAAGTGGGGAAACTCATTTTTTCATCATTTTAGGTTAGTTTTAGGTTAGGGAGGGGATTTTGGGTGGAGATTTATCTCTCCTAGGGTTTGCACCCAAATGGGTTTGTATGGAACTATTCATCTTCTTCCTTGTTAATGTAAGCTTCCATTGTTATTTATCTTATTTTGTTACTTAATTTCTTGCTTTGTCTTTACTTTTCTTGATTGATTAATTAGTTATTGTTGTTTATTTCTTATTTTCGTTCATTAATTAGTTGTTTTAATTGTTTTACTTATGAATTGTGACTAGATAATGGATTGGGGTTGCGTTTCCGCAATTAATGGCGTTGAGCTCCGAAACTTAGTTTTTGGGTAAAATTTCATTTCATTGAAACCTCGCTTATTAAAGTCGAATTATTACACGTTTAACTTTCTTTATCACGCAACGTTAGTGTTTACATCGATAATCCAATTTTAAGACGTGATTAAATGTTTTATCTCGCAACTTTGAGTTATGTTTCTTCTTGCGTGATGTTTATGATTAATTAAAAATGCTCAGTTAAATGATTTTGAACCAAAGTTCTAATTATTAATTGTTTAGCCCATGGCAGGTACGCGATCCGAACTCTCATTTTATTTAATTGTTGTTTAGTTTTAACTTCTATTTTTTCCTTTTTTTCCTTTAAACCATATCACCTTTTAGACTTTTATTTTTGATGTATTAAAATAATTAAAATCTAAAATTAAATTACTCCCCGTGGATTCTCGATACATGACTTACCGTTGTGCTTGCTTGTCAAGTGTAGTTGTAGTTTAGTTTTTTTTTGCATTGAGTTGCCGAACTAATAACAACGATTTGCGTATTACACTACGCTCGTTTCACGCTTAGTCAAAATGGTGCCATTGTCGGGGATCATGTTTTAGATAGTAATTGTTTTATTATTTCACAGTATTTTTCTTTCATATTTATATTCTACTTTATCCTTTCTTTTTTACTTGTGCTAGATTGTTTCGAGAAATTGAATTTTTGGCGCTTGTCGCTTAATTGAATTAGCCTATTTTGAAATGTCTCTCCTTAACTCTTTAGATAATTTTAATTGTTATGCTAAAAGTTCTCAAGGTTATACTCCCAAGAATATGTGTGAATGCCTACAAATTCTTGAGTATGAGCGTCTTGCATGTAAAAGTGAAGAATTTGCTAGCAATCCGCCATCGCCTTTGGTGGAAACTTTGTGTGATGGGAATACATAATCAAATGATGAAGTTGAGATTTATGACGCTTGGACAAATAAGAAAAATGTCCAACTCGGTGAGATTACTTCTTCTTCATAAAATCGGGTTGAGGTTGAAACTTTCTTTTCACTTTCACTCCTTTTTTAGGATGAAATAATTGAGAGTGATCCAAGCACTTTCGATTTCCAACCTCTTTTAGATACTTTCAATTATTTTGAGGTTGTGTGTCCTTCCCTTTCTTCAGTCCCGACTATTATCGAACCATTAACTTTATCATAAGAACCGGTTGAAAGTTTTGAAGACTTTGATCCAATTATTGAACGGGAATGTTATTTTGAGATGGTTCATACCATGGGCTATTCACTTGAACTAGACCCACCTACCCTTACAATTTAAGAACCTTGGGCATATGATTTTATTTTTTCTAAGATCAATGTGGTCTTGTCCCCCTTGTTATCCAAATACCCCTATCGTCCGCCCAAAATTTGTAATTGGCGACGGTTCATTTCTTACGCCTTACACATGCCTTTTGTTTTTCAAATGGAATTCCTATTTTTTGAGAAGCATGATTTCTTTGAAGGGTCCACCGTTGATCTTTCAAATCCAAATTGTATTTTCATCGGACCCTCAACTATTTAGACTTCTAGTATATAGTTAGTGTGTAGTCTAAATAGTAGGTTGTAAATAGTTAGCTTTTTTAAATTTCTTTTTTTTCTTTCCTTTAAATTTAGTCTAGTGTAATTAGTTAACTTTTTGTTATTTGTTTTTGCTATGCTCGATACTAACTTGTTTTGTAGATTCGTTTGGACTTGCGCTTATTGGAGATTGCTCCAATTTTGGGTAATATCATTCTTTTCCTATCTTTGTGTTGTGTTATTAATGCGCATTGAGGAAAATTTTAGGGCGTATGGGATATTTTATCCATTTCTTTGTTGTGTCAATGGATTTTATCACATGTTAGTTACAAAGTATGCTTTTGGTTAAAAAATAAAAAAAAAATCATTTTTTTTTCTTTTTTCTCCTTTATTGGCCAGTTTGCCTTGATTCCGATGATAAATTTCAATAATTTCCCGATCCATTAGAAAACTCCACGATGCATGTTCTTAATTTTTGAAGTTATTAGAGTTTAGTCCTCAAATCATTGATATTATGAATAACTTTGTGAATTAAACTTTATTCCATAAGCAAATGCTCTTTTCTTGTTTAATGATTTGGTTGAAGATTTTTATAAATCGATAATCTTTTGTTGCTTTGTATATTCTTACACTGAGTGAGATTCGAGACATACCTTCATTTGTTAGCGTATACACTATCCATTCCTCAATGAAAACATTAATTTCACCGGTAATCTCACAATTCTTTTATTTGATCGTTCGTTAATTGAGTTCATTCATGAAATGTGTTACTTGAGCATGATTTTCATATATTGTTTTGACTCAAGAATTGCATAAAATTTATGAAATTATCATAGGCAATCTTTATTATATCACCCATATTAGCCTTGACCTCACCGTTAATGTTTCCCTAGTCAACCCCTTTGAGCCTAAATATAGCCTTTCATTTCGTCACCCAAAATTGCATAACCAACTCCACATTGGAATTATAAACCAAACATATTACCATCCTAACCTTTGTTTGGAATGATACTTGGGATTGAATGAGTTTTTGCTTTATGGTTGCATGCAAAGAGTGAGAAAAGTAAAAAAGAAAGCGTAGTGAAAAAGAAATGAAAAACTGAAAAAGAAAGCGTAGTGAAAAAGAAAAGAAAAAGTGAAAAAGTAAAAGAAAAACAAAAAAAAAGTGAAAAATAAGAAAAGAGAAAAATGTATATGTAGTGTATAGTGTTCGAATAATCATTGTTACTCTCCAAATTTCATATTTAATGCTTGTTAAGGAACTTTTTTTTGATGTTTTGAATTGCCCATAATTTCCCATTGTTCCAAGTTTTCATTCCGAACACTTTGAATTCGTACATAGTCCTTTCATTTCGTACCTTAACACCAAACCGACATTACTACCCTATAAATTCCATGTGATCTTAGGGTTCATTTAATTTAATAGTCATAATAGTTTTGATAGTCTATGAAAATACATTTTCCCTCCTATAATATGTGGTGTCTTTCACTGAGATTACAATTTTTGATTTTCTATATAGAGTTCTTCATTTGTGACATGTGCGTGACCTAGTTTCCATTTAAATTTACTCTTTATGCCCGCATGTTTCGTGTATTTCCTCCCTGTTTCGAGTGAATTCATTTCATGAGTGTAATGATCGTGAGGATTAAATATATGCTTTCTTTAACGGTTATTCGATTTATTTAAGTTTTTACCAAATCATACCACGCATGTTCTCGCCTCCCTCCCACTTTTAAAGTTTCAATTCCATGAGGTGCATTAAACCTTTTAATAATAACGGATTTTAGCTTGAATTCGTTCAATATGCTAATAACATGTTTGAAATCTTTTTCATTATTGTTGAGTTTGTCACATGTTGGGTTGGGCATATTTTGAGGAAATGTTTTTATGCTTGTGGTTTTCATCCCTGAAAATCCTCACGAGATGACACTCGTCCACTAGGGTAACCTAGGGGTTTAACGACTTATTGCATATGCTAAATGAAATCACTCGCCTAAGAAAGTGGCATTTATCCCTTTTGTAAATATGTCCCTTTTTGTGATTTACTTGTAGTTCTTTTAGCTTTGTATTTCATTTATAGCGACTAGCAATGTGTAAGTTACGGGGTGTGATACGATGTAAATATTGCGTATTTCACCCGTTAACCTACGCGTTATTATCCCCCTCGTGTATCTTATTCCCTATATTTTTTTATCGTTAACCAGAATACCTCCATTTTATATGTTTATATTCTATATGAGGTATAATTGATCTCTTGTTGGTATTAAAGTGCTTATCATGAAGTTTGGTCGCTTTCCCAAAAAGTTTTGTTCAATATTATAGCTTTGGGGGTATTTTAGCAATTTTGGCATTCAGATTTTGATCCCAAACTCTTCACGAAAGTTGAATACCTTTGATTTCTCTTCGTGCAGCCGCCGACAGTGTATGATTCCGATGTATAATGAGGGAGTTATGACATTTTTAGGATGGTTTTATCTTCAAAATCAGACTCAAAGTCACATTATAGGGCATTTTAGTCATTTCATAATTTGGTCTTTTGGTCTAATGTTGTAACACCCTCGACTTTTGGAGACTGAGAAATTTAAATTTTGGGAAAATAAAATTTAATTAAATTGGAGAATTTTAGAATTTGGGAAATGAGGTCCAAAAATAGAAAATATTTTAAAGTATTCCGGATGATGATTTCGAGGGTACCATCAATCCCGGAAGGGTCGAGATAGTCAAAATGACTGTCATTGGGTTTTATTTCGGCTCCGGAATATTTTTAAGTCAGTTTGACTCCAATTGGTGTAAACAAGTCATTTAAAGTGTGTATTAACATTTAAAAATGGGTTTGTTGTTTTTAAAGGATTTAAGGCTTACGGATGAAGCCTTCTCAAATAGAGAAAGAGAGAAAGAAAAAGGAAGAAAGAAAGAAGAAGGAAAAGAAGAGAGAGAGGAAGAAAAAGTTTGGGATTTCCGGCCCAACCGCGACATCGGGGATGATCCAACCTCTACCAATCTGAGGCAAGTGTTTAATCTTGCTAAATAGCTATTTGTGTATTTTATTTCATAATTTGTGGGGTAAAGAAATGGATTTTTGGGTATTAACATCAAAACCTAGATTTTTAGGTTTAATCTTGAAATCAATGTTTAAATTGAGATTTAATGACATAGAAATGATTGGGATCAACTTTGGGTTGGTTAATGGGCTTAAAATCATGATTTGATGAAGGATTGGGGCTTGGAATGAGAAATTTAGGGTTTAGAATTCGTGGGTTTTGAAGAAGCAGATGAAACCTTCAAAAATTGCAGGTCCGAATCGATTCGCCCCCTCAAGCGAATCGATTCGGTTTGGTGAGATTGGCAGGTCTGCATTGATCGAATCGATTCGGACCCAAGCTGAATCGATTCGGCCTATTGTAGAAGCCCAGGTCTTCGGGCCCGAATCGATTCGTCTTGAAGGCCGAATCGATTCGCTAGACCGAATCGATTCGGAATAGGACCGAATCGATTCGGAAACAGGGCATTTTGAGATATTTTTCTCCATAGTGAATTCAAACCCCTTTTTGGTTGGGTTTATTGATTTGGGGCCTTCTCTTATGATGAAAGAGATATGTTCTTGGAGACACATAAGGGGTTTCTCACACATTAGAATTTTGAGGACTCCTTAGGGTAATTTGGGAGAAATGTATCCATGTATGTATTTGGAGTTATGTATAGAGATTTTGGGGAAACCCTTTGGGATTGAGAATCCTAATTGTAGATTAAAAGTAGGTGTAGATGTGATGTGAGGCTAAGAACTCTTAGAGAGGTCTCAGACGAGGGTATTCACAAAAGTGATTGAACCATAGTCGAAATCGAGGGAAATGAGATTATTTGATGATTGAAAGAATGAGCTTGAGGCACCGGTAGTCAAAACGATTACTAGATTCTTTAATGTACTCTCAGATATAGATGAAATGCGTAATGATGGATTCCTACGCAAACTCTCGGGTGATAGCCCTAATGTTGAATATATAGGTATAAATATATACATATGGTTTTGGGAGACTACTCATCATAGGAAGATGATTGAATATGTTTCAAGTGAGGGATTGTATTCACATATCGAGGTAAATTTAATGGAAATGGTGGTGACGGCTTGTATATTGAGGACTATGTATGCTTATAGCCGGGTATATATATATATATATATATATATATATATATATATATATATATATATATATATATATATATATATATATATATATATCTTATACATATGAACGAGAATTAGTTTATATATATAGATATAAGGATATGTGAACATGTGTTGATATATATATCTGTATGTATATGAATATATGGATATATTTATGTTATGGATATACATGGTATGGATATTTAAACCGTATACGATGGTTTATTATTTGATCATATGATTGGATCATATGGATTATATATATTATGCATGTAAATGATATATATACTTAATTGGTTAAGCATACCCCGCTCATGCTATCATTGGGAAGTTGCGCGCGTAGAGGGTGAGCATCCTGGCTAGAAAAGCAGGGTGTGGATATTCCCCAGGTCATAGTCATCCCGTGTGTTACCATATGATATATATTTATTTTGGGATGAGACGTGATGGGTATGTTTCGTCTCATTGCCGGTTTGGAGCTATGACTGCTTCCCGGGACGTCGTGTGCGTGAGTTTACCACGAGATGGGTGTCGCTTAGTTCCACCATGGTGGCCCCAGTTTTGCTACGTGAGCCGGGCACTGGGAAGATGATAGCATTGATGCAGTTTATCGACGATATATATAGCCGGATATATTATGTGCATGGCCTTGTACATCCTATGTAGTATGTACACTTGGCTATTGGATTGATGATGATATATATACGGTTAGAAATAAATACCTATATATATATATTTATATATATATATCCTATAGATGAAAGGATATGGACTTTATGAAGTACATCTTAGATGATTATGGTGTACTAGATTGATGGGGGTTGATGTATCGCACATAAGGTATTATTCGGTTATATCATCCCAAGGATATTATTGGAGGTTCTTTTATTTTATTTTATTTGTTTTCTTTTTCTTTTCTTTCTTTCTTTCTTAGTAGTTATAGAAGTTTAGTAGTAATGGTAGTATTAAATTGTATGCTAAGGATTATGGATCTCTAGGATCGACATTGTCCAGGAGTAGTGTAACGAGGTGGTTCCTTGTTTGGATTTCGCTTTG
This sequence comes from Sambucus nigra, assembly GCA_949130495.1. Classification (NCBI taxonomy): domain Eukaryota; kingdom Viridiplantae; phylum Streptophyta; class Magnoliopsida; order Dipsacales; family Adoxaceae; genus Sambucus; species Sambucus nigra. Next base: position 697,250,304 of record OX422208.1, read on the forward strand.
CGAGACACCTCACGCACGAAACGCAATGCCATGTCGAGATTTGAGAGAAGTAATTCCCTTTGTGGCATCTCGGATCTATGGTCTTGACCTTGTCAGGAGTAGTGTAACCGGGCGGTTCCTTGTTTGTATTTCGCTTTGCGAGACTCCCCACGCACGAAACGTAGTACAATTTTGAGGCTAGAGAGAAGTTTTGCCAATATTCCATGTACATGATATTAGGGATATTAATTCTTATTCTTTAGCCTATATATATATATATATGTATATAGGGGTAAGGTTTTAAGAATTATGATATTTTTAATTCGTAATATTATAAATAGGACTTCACTAAGCCTATTATGGCATAATTGTTGTAATCATAATCTAGTGGGTTTAGAAATGGGTGGATCCTTAGATTATGACGGGAAGGTAGCTCTTGTGGATATAGGCTAGGCCGGATAAGTTAGGTTGTCCTAAAATCAATGGGGGTAATTTAACTAAAATTTGAGGACGCGAATAGGTGCGCGCCTTTAGATGAGAGGTGAGTTGGGATTCCACGAGAGTGCGGTCTCACTTTATTTATGAAATTAAATACACCGGTATTTATTATGCACGGTTAACACACTTGCTAAATATTTTACACATTCGGGGCTCTGACCCGTTTACTTTTCCCTCCTTCTTGTATATACATATATATTTCCACAGGTATCCTACCGCATGGATGCCGGATGACCTTCTATCCAGAGTCTTGGGAGCCGTTACAGGTGCGGACTGTTGCGGGATATTTCATGTAGCCGCTTCCTACTTTTTTAAATTTCTTGGTAGGATTCATGTTGTATATCGGGTTTATACCCAAGGGATATTTATATATATGTTTATATTCTTTCCATTTCAGCTATTGTATTTGCTGTGACCCGACAACTTATTCGGGTTTATTTATTTATGGCATATTCATGTATAGTGATTCCTTTCATTTCTTATAGTTCTTTCTTGCATCTCTCTTATTTATTAGAAGTTTTGTAGTGTGGGTTGTGTTATGTTGCTGGTTTTAATTTATTTAACATCTCGCTCATATGATATCGGTTAGTTAGTCCTATATTATATAGTACCGACAGTTGATGTTGAGACTGGACCATCTGAAATTCCTGATTTAATATAGTATAGGGCTGGCCACCCGTTATTATTTTAAGCGGGGTGTTACAAATGTCTTCTTGTATGTTGTATTCCTTTGAGTTATCTTCACGTAGCCTCTGATTGTGCCTAATTCTGAGTTACAAAAAAGAAGCTATGACATTTTCCTTAAATTTGGACAAAGCTAAAAATTTAGCATTGTTAGTTGCAAATCAATTCAGATAGTGCGAATTGATTCGACTGAAAGTCCACAATTTTTATTTTTAAAGTGGGTTTGTGGTTGGGTATATATATTTGAACATTCTATTAGGTGGGGAAACTCATTTTTTCGTCATTTTAGGTTGGAGAGGGGATTTTGGGTGGAGCTTTATCTCTCCTCGAGTTTGCACACAAATGAGTTTGTATGGCACTATTCATCTTCTTCCTTGTTAATGTAAGCTTCCATTATTATTTTTCTTACTTTATTACTTATTTTCTTGCATTGTATTTACTTTTCTTGCTTGATTAATTAGTTATTGTAGTTTAATTCTTGTTTTTGTTAATTAATTAGTTGTTTTAATTGTTTTACTTATATATTGTGACTAGATAATGGGTTGGGGTTGCGTTTCCACCATTAATGGGTGTTGAGCTCCGAAAGTTAGTTTTTCGATAAATTTTTATTGAATTGAAACCTCGCGTATTAAAGTCGGATTATTATGCATTTAACTTTCTTTGTCACGCAACGTTAGTGTTTATAGTGATAATTCGATTTTAAGACGTGTGTGACCATTTTTGATTAAATGTTTTATCTCGCAAGTTTGACTTAATTTTTTCTTGTGTGATGTTTATGATTAATTAAAAATGCTTGGTTAAAGGATTTTGAACCAAAATTCTAATTATTAGTTGTTTAGCCCATGGCGGGTACGCGATTCGGACTCTCGTTTTAGTTAATTATTGTTTAGTGTTAAATTCTATTTTTTCCTTTTCTTTCTTTTAAACCAAATCACCTTTTACACTTTTATTTTTGAAGTAGTAAAATAAATAAAATCTAAAATTCAATCACTTCTTGTGGATTCTCGATACTCGACTTACTGTTGTGCTTGCTTGTCAAGTGTCGTTGTAGTTTATGTTCTTTTTGCATTGAGTCATCGAACCGTTAACAACGATTTGCGTATTTTACATGATGCACGATTCACGTTTAATCAAATTGCTAAATGTGGATAATGAAAACTTTAAACACCCCATTCTGTTACCCCCTAAAACTCTCCTTAGGTCCTTAGCACCCCCCTTCATCACTACTAACCCGAGTCATACCCCAGGTACTAACCTAGAAGCCATCGGGCACTCCCAGACTCCATTTGACAAAAAGTCAAAATCTTCAGCTCGACTAAGGCTGAATGAATCTCCAAAGGGAACTAAAACCCCTTTCTAACGGTCCGTCCCGTGCATGAATCTGACTTACCATGCGAACGTACAACCCATTTCCCTCGAGACTCAATTAGAAGGACATTGGGCGTTCCCAGGCTCTATTTGACCTAAGTCAATGTCTTCAGCTCTATCAAGGATGAATGAATCTTTGAAGGTCATTGAATCCCCTTTCCAACGGTCCGGTCCATGCGCGATTCCGAGTTACTGTATGGACGAAGGATCCGTTTGGCTCCGAATGGTCACCAAATGCTTCCAGGGCCCAGTTGACATAAGCCAACTCCTCAAAATAGATCAAACTCTTTGGTATGTTGAAGTACATCTCCTAACATTTCCAATGGTCTGCTCCGTGCGCAATTCAGACTTACCATGAGGACGAACGATCCGTCTGCGTCCGACAGTTCCCCGTCCAATGGATTGACGAATGCTTCTGAGCCATATTTGACCCAAAGTCAACTCCTAAACCTGGGAGCGGTCCAAAGGACTTCCTAAGGTCTCTAAATTACCTTTCCAACATTCTTCCCTGTGCGTGATTCTGATCAACGGTTTGCATTCTGTGGTCGATTTACCAAAAAAGCCTAAAAATACTGCCAAACGGCAGGTCTCAGACCCTGCGGCAGTGCGCCTAAACTCACCTGGTGAACGGTAGTAATAGGTATATTTCGATCAGAAATGCCCTGGGCCTAAGGTCCTGACCTCACTTGCAAGGGAGCCCAGATCATATAGAAACCACTCTCAGCAAATCCTAAAAACCTCTCTCGAAGGCAGCGTGATTTCTACACCCAGATCCCTTTCCAACCTTCACTTTTCATCATCCTTTTCATCAAACTTGATGAATTCACTACTCTCCATCATCATCGAAGTCTAAGGGCTTCTCTCCAACATTCAAGGTCAAGCTCAAGATCTTCAAGAAGGTCCAATTTTCTCAACTCTCTCCTTAAATTCTTATAAAATTGAAATAACTCATTTTATTACTTAGTGCCTTTATTATCTCATCTCACACATCCTAATATACTTTTTATTTACTAGTATGGCACATCTATTATTTACATATAAATAAAAACCAAAAAAACAAGAAAAAGAGGGTTTGCTCATAAATTCCAAATGGGAATTCTCATTCTTTTCTTAGACTTCCCTCACAACTAAAACACTTTTTCTACACACACACACACACACACACACACACAAATAGGAGGATCCCAAGTTGGATTTATGGGATAAACCCCACCCCTCATTTTGTATTCGAACTACATGGACTTTGATGCCTCTATAGGCTACGTAGGCGTTTCAAGGTAAAACTCGAGACTCGAGTCCTAGTCTTTACTTTTTCTCTCATTTTCTATTTTCTCTAAACTCCATTCTCTTACATTATATATATATATATATATATATATATATATATATATATATATATATATATATATATATATATATATATATATATATATATATATTTTTTTTTTTCTTAGGGACGTTTCATTCCATGTGCGTCATCGTTCCCTCATAACGATTAACATAAGGATGATCGCCTAAATCCTATTTTCTAATACTTTTATACCTTCCTATGGATGACTCATTTTACCTCTTCCATGGTACAAGTCGACGATTACTATCTCCACTATATATACACATGCACACACATCACGGGGAAAATAAAAGGAAAATAACAAAAATCCATGAGAGACTAAAAGGGAGGAATGGGTGCCTAACACCTTCCCATTTCGTAACTTAGCCTTCGGACCCTTCTCGAATCATTTTGGTTTCACATCCACCAATATGTCTTTCGATTCTATCCTTAGGGATGGCTTTCCCTTTTCTTTTGTCTGTTTTGAGTAAAATAGACTGGCGACTCTAATCTCTCGACATTCTTTCACTTTACCTCAAAATGACGTCGGCCGAAGCGGTCCCGAGATGGGACGCGCGGGACCTGAGGATTCTCTGTCGCGCGAGGAGGATCGGGGTTGGCCACAGTGGCGACTCTGCTGAGGATGTTATATGTTTATTTTTTAGGGATAGAATCTATTTACATGGATGTTATGTTTGCTTATATTTTCCCCCTATTTTGCATGTTCCCCTTTTATTTCTCATGTCTATCCCATACTTATGCTTCTATTCACCCACTTGTAGAAAATTCGCCATCTACACTTCGTACCGCGTGCACCTAGGGTCACATATATCCACAAGTTGCACGCCCCATCCATACATGGTGTACCATTGGTACTTGCACTTTGCTCCCTGTTTGGCATAATCAAGAAAGGATTTTCATAAGATACTAATAAGAGGATCATGCATGATTCACACGACATCACCAAAGAGAATTTCTATTGACTAAAATTTTACCCAGTAATTGGAGGGTCACTTCGTGATGGGCGTTGGTCCGGTATGTCGCATTTAGCCTAAGCGATATGACTCTCACCTTTCATTGGACATGTACCTTCGACGTATATCGAACGATTCCCCCGCATCGTAACTCTTGACCGAAGTCATGATAGGAGGTATATCGTAGGGAATTCGTTCACGTATACTGAGTATATCGAATTCGCTCTCACACATACCTTCCCCACGAGGTATACGGTGAGGCAATTCACGTACACTCAGGTATATCAAATGGCTTGTCCACACTTACCGATTGCCCGTAAGAGCAAGACGTATATCGTTGAAGTCATGCCAAAGGGGGGAACCCATTCCAATTCACCCAACCAACTGCATACCCGCATATAGATGTCAGCCCTAGGACACACATGTTAGATTGTCAGTTTCAACCCGAAACCCTTTTGAAATTCCGGGTCAACATGTCGCCCGAATTTTTTGCGCATTTTTAAAACGGGACCCTATCCGTGAGCTTGGTCACAGGTCCAGCCATAGCTTTGCATATATTACAATCCCAATTTTTCCAAGTTCAGGTCCCATTCGGAATTTTATTTTGCATTTAGGAGAATTAATACAAGTGAAAACATAATAATTATAATAAACATGCTGAGACCATCCCCAAATGGGGAAATTACTGTCTTTCCTTATCAAAAATCCAAAAACATTTCTCCTCTCTTTATCAAAAATCCAAAAATATTTTGTCTTTCAATCTCGAAAAAAAAATGTCAAAAAAAAAACTTCTTCCCCTTTCCTTAAAAATAAATCCCATTTTGCGCCTTCTCAGGTTGATCGCAAACCCTTGGCCTGGCTCCCAATTGTCTTAGGTATTCAGTCAATCACCCCGGAGTTTCGTCTGTTCCCGTATAACTCCTTCCGAGTCTGGAATCCATCCGCTTTCCATGGAGAACACAAATCAAGTACCCGTTGCGCAGCCGGATCTGACGGAAGTTCTAGCTCAGCTTCTATCCAAGATTGACAACATCCAAACCGAGGTCCAAGAGATGCAACGAAACTAGGTTCCTATTACTCAAGAGCCCAAGGACCTATTTTCGTGTGCTATGGATCTACCCGAGCCCATCTGGGTTCCCCAAGAGTATCAAAACGCTCCACGTGCCCCTCCTACTAATGGGCCGCCGCCAATCCAGCTTCCAATGCTGAATATTGCCCAACATGGGGCTAACTTGCCTGCGATCGTTGATCCAAAAGAGGAAGAATTGAACAATGTCAAAGAAGGCCTCAAGATGCTCACCAAGAAGTTCGACCAAGTCATAATCTCAGGAAATTACATGGACTACACTCACATGTCTCCTTATCCTAAAGCAAGGTTACCCGAGTAGTTCAAGATGCCAAATATCGAGAAATTCGGAGGAAGTGGACCCCCGATTATTCATCTCTAAAGTTATCACCATTCCATGACTGTATTAGGGGCTTCTAAAGAAGTGATGACCCAATTGTTTCAGCAAATACTGAAGGATAGTGCCCTCCGATGGTTTTTGTCGCTCGAAGAATCCAGAATTCGTAGCTTAGAGGATGTGGATCTAGAATTCATGTAGTAGTACAAATACAATGAAAAGGTTGAGGTCACCTGTCATAATTTGGCGCTGCTCAAACAACACCCTGCTGAATCAGTCACTAACTTCATCGCCCGATGGAGGGAAAAAGCATCAACCATGACCAATCAACCTTCCGAGGAAGAATAAGTCAGCATAGTAAAAAAGAACTTCTTACCCCATGTTCGAGCAACAATGGGAGGACAATACTATCCCTATTTTCGAGCTCTCAGAGAAGCAGGAGTAAAAATCGACGAAGGTCTTTCCAAAATGAAAGTTGACCCAAAGAAGGTGTCCAGACAGTTTGCCCCAAGAAAATATGACAGGCCTACCAGTGCTGCAGTCTCAACCGTCAACAACATCTCTCAATCAACCACATCATGGGCACCAGAAATTTGCCTTGTCCCGATCCGAAAGGAATACACTGAGCTCCATCTTACCCTCTACAAAGTCTATCAAGCCCTCCTAAGCCTAAACCTTATCAAACCGTTGGATCCTCTTCCATTGCCAAATCCACTTCGAAGAAACTTTAAGGCAGATGCACATTGCGCTTATCACCAAACAGCTTGCCATACCACTGACCAATGCTTTCACCTCCGAAATATGATCCAAGTCTAATCGATCGGGGTACCATTGGCCCACCAGCCAATCCTGAGCCAAACACTACTCACAACCCACTTTCAAATCATACAAATGACTTCTTCTTAGAAGAGAACCCATAATTTGATCCCTCAACTCAAATCACACCCATATACTCTCCTAAACCTCTCCAAATTTTCCCAAATTTCCTCCTACACCCTACTAGCATCGTTGATCAGGCACTGTCACTCCTTACCAGAGCATTCATCGTTGTCCATACCTTTTCTGAAAATGGAAGTGTGGAATTATCAGAAGTGTTAAACCAACTCCCAGAGTTCGGGATGAAATTGCCCTCACAGATGGTCATTGATTGCCAAAGGATCAGTACGCTATTCTTGGAAGCATGAAAATGGGCCCGAGAGTCAGATAGATGGGTAGTACCAACCGATGAAGTCAGTATGGATGATATCGTCTAGATTATAGAAGAATTCTTCAGGAAGACCAACAACATTTGTAGTATCACCAAGTTGTGACATGCTTTAAAGATACAAGGGCGCCTGGTCCCTTCACCCTTGCATATCCCCGCAGATTGGGAAGACCTATATGAAGAAGCCGTTGAAGTTGTGGAATGCATCGACTTTACATGGAAATATATAATTGTTGCCATTGGATGGGGGGGGGGGGGGAATTCAGAGATTTGAATGAAAAATAAGCTTCTGAGAGAGCTGGCCTGGTAGCCGACATGTGTGGAATGATATCATTTGAAGAACTCCTTGGAGAAATAAACAAGGTAGCAGAACAAATCGAGATCGACGAGGAAACCGGATTAATGTTTTTCCCTTCTTCAGTAAATCACATGACCAGATCAGGGAGGCATTACCAGGTCCCAAACTCACTACCAGCCAATGACAAGGGGGCGTGGAAAACCTTCCTATGCTAGAGATGACCCTCGATGAGAGAAAGATCCTCGATCAATTTAAACTCAAGATAACATAACTCTGTGTGGGCTTTTATGTCTTCTCAGCTACACATAAATGCTTTGATCAAGTTGCTCACTCGACCCACAGTTCATCCTTCTACCATACCAGAAGAAGCGATAAATTTGGTCGGATCCTTGACCTCTACACGGATGCTATCCTCTTATGATGAGGAAATACCTAAGATTGGGCTAAACCACAATCATGCACTCAACATCTCTGTCGAAGTTATGGGGAAGGTTGTGCCACTCTCCCTTGTCGATAACGGATCCGGCCTGAATGTCTGTGTGACAACCCGAATATAATTATGATAAATCATGTTTAAATCAATATTAGCTTATGTGATATGAATAATATGTTATTAGTATATATATAATGTTAAGTAATTATGTTTAGTTTAATCCCACCTTCCTAAAGCTTGAAATATCGAATTAGTTACAAATGTGAAATTTTAAAGTTTCGGTAGGAATGTTCCTGTTGGAGGGTAGTTTTGACATTTATGACATAACAATAAACTTGAGTTATAAACTAGTTATTTGTAGATATATGAGTTAGGTTTATAACAAAACAAACGGTTCATCGAACGGACATCCGAGTGGGAAGATATTATCTTTTTACGAACAGGGGGTGAAGTAGTCATTTAGCCTTAAATGATATTTTGTTTTATGTAATGCCACATGTTATTTTTTGATTGCACCAAGAGGGGGTGGCCTTATGCCGACTTAAAACCCTTGAATTAAGCTCTTCCTTCAGCATATTTCATCCATGGAAGAGTTTTAACCTAAGAAAAGAGAGTTTTGAAGTTTAGGAAGAAAGTGTGAGGACAAATTGAAGAAAAAAATTCATAGAAAAATTACGTAAAAGCCCCTAAGGTATTTCCATCCATAAATCTTCTTTATATTTTTGTGTTACTTATTTAAATTATTAAAATAATAATTTGTTTTCTGAAATTTCATGTCTTGATGTGTACTTATGGATAGATGCATGTTTAAGCAAACTTGAATGTGCAAACCCTTGAGATTGTTTTGTTTAGGAACCTTGTTTATTCAAACTTCCATATATTTCTCTATACTTACTGGAATTGATTGATTCCAATTGGAGATTAACATGGACTCACATGTGTATGAAATATCCGAAAATTATGTTAAAATACCAATAAATGAGTCTTTGGTGAGAGTTTGAAATTCGGGTATGAAATCTGCCCAAAGGGTGAAAGTATGCCCGCCATGTGTTCGATGTTTTGCTTGACATAGAAAATGAACTCTGAAAATTATGAAATTTTAATCTTGTTTTGTATGTTTACTGATGTTGGGTGAAATATCACATAAATTTATGATGTAGAAAAATTATGGAAATTCCTGGAAGTTGAATGAACGATGAAAGAGCCTATAGGGCAGATTTGATATGTGGTAAAGAAATGAGCATATCTTACTCTAGGAGACTTAAAACGATGTATCGTCTTCTGTATTGGAATACTAATATGACAAGTATTGAATTTACAAGAATAAATGAATTTATATTTGGTCTATGATTTGACATGGATTGGGATGGAACTTCACTTGTGATAAATGATTTGAATGGAATGATGTGATGCTTATGGATTGAATTATGTTTAAATCATTCTTCGGATTATTGATATTCTTATGATGATACTAATATTGTAAGAATGATAGAAAGGTAAGAAGAGATGATTGAACAAATACTGGATAAAGGCAAGGGAAAATCCAGTTTTACTATCAAGGTGAGTGTACTTATGATTTTTTTCATATATAAATATGAATATAGCTCTAAGAGCGGATTTGTTAGAATACTTTGGTATTCAGGATTTGTTTGGATATTAAAATATCCAGGATTTGTTTGGGTCTCATGATCCAGGATTGGTTTGAATACTTCGACATTCAGGAAATGTTTGGATATTATAATATCCAGGATTTGTTTGGGTATCATGATCCAGGATTGGTTTGAATACTTTGGTATTCAGGATTTGTTTGGATATTCAAATATCCAGGATTTGTTATTGCCAATGGGCATAATTATTTGGGTCTTATGATCCAGGATTTGTTATTGCCAATGGGCATAATTATTTGGATCTTATGATCCAGGATTTGTTATTGCCAATGGGCAGAATTATTTGGATCTTATGATCCAGGATTTGTGATTGCCAATGGGCAGGATTGTTCGGATTTTATATCCACATATTCGATATAGAATTGTTATTTCATTGTAGGGAAGGAGTACCTCACTAAGCTTAATGCTTACAGTTTATACTTTAACAATTTCAGGTTCGTACGCTGCCAGCTAGGATACCATATGACCGGTAACTTTGAGAGTTGCATCGTTAGAGAGAGTTGGGGTTTAAAAATAGGGATGTTATTGTTGTCACACTAAAGATTTTAATATACTCGCACATTGTATATATTGATTTAGTATGGATTGAGTTGATCATAGTTAATCAGAGTATTGTATGTCCGCTTAATTTTGACTCTGATATAAATTTTTTTGTATGGTATAAGAATAATATTATGTTCATTATGCACATTATGTAAGGAAAAATATTGATAAATGAAGTATATTTCCAATGGGCTCAAGATTATGATCCAATTATTCCAATAACAAAAGATATGTATGGATATTGGGTTTGGGGTGTGACAATTAGTGGTATCAGAGCGTGGTTATTAATTCTGGACGTGTGTGACGATTAGATGGCAGTTATTGAGTTGATTTGATATTTATGAATTTTTTATGTACTAACCAATAGTTTAGTATTATAAACTGTTTATGTTGGTTTTTAGAACTTTGTTGTATATAGATAATTCCAGATGGAACCTGGGGATGGACAACATCGAGAAGAGGGAGTAGCTTCTCGTACATACAATACTGAAGAAGAGCAGAGTGTTGCTGGAAGGGAAAGAGAGAATGAACAACCTACAGAGATTCAGATGATGGTCCAGGCAATGATGAGGATGGCAGAGCAACAAGAAAGAAATATGACGCAAATGGCAGAACAACAGGCTAGATATCTAGAATCAAAGACTGTGGCCAGGATTGAGAAAGAGGCAAGCAAAGAAATGAAAGATTCCATGCATGAGAAGTTTTTGAAGTTGAATCCTCCAGAATATTAAGGGTCGGTTGAATCTACAGAAGCTGAGATGTCGGTCAGAGATCTAGAAACTATATTTGCAGTTATGAAGGTTCTAGATAACCAGCAAGTGAATCTAGCTGTGTTTAAGCTCAAAGGAGAGGCCAAATATTGGTGGGAAGCCAGCAACCATTTGGTGCCCAGGATGGAAGAGACTGATGTTATTACTTGGGCTGAATTTATTAAAGATTTGTATGTTAAGTATTTCCCTAAGGTTTATAGGAGGGAGAAGCTGAGGGAGTTTATAAATTTGACCCAAGGGAAAATGTCTGTAAGGGAATATGATGCTAAATTTACTGCTTTGTCTAGATTTGCTACTAAGTATGTCCAGAATGAAGGAGATAAATGTAGTAAGTTTCAAGATGGACTGATTTGGCCTATTCAAAATAGAGTGGCCACTTATGAGTTAGAAGATTATGCTTCTCTGGTAAAAAAAGCCACGATAGCAGAAAGGCAAATGAACCAAGGGGTGGCGAGCAGAGAGAGTTTTAAGAAAAGTAGATTCGACGCATCTCACTCGAAGGGAGGTGAGGGTGGAAGTATTAAGATGGAACCTCATAAATTTCAGAGAGGTGGTGGAGATAGTTGTAGAGGTCAGGGGAGATTTGGCAGATATACTAGGGGTGGAGAATCTTCTAGTCTTGGTTGGAGGTCAGGAAAAGGTGAGGCACCAGTGAGAGTTATTACGTGTTTCTTTTGTAAAGAGGAGGGGCATTATAAATCCGAGTGTCCTAAGCTTAAAGGAGTGGAAGGCTACTATTATCATCAAGTGGGGCATGTTAAAAAGAATTGTCCGCAGTTGGCAGAGACTCCAACAACACATAGTGAAGTAGCAAGCAGAATGTTATCTCGAGGCAGTGCAATGAAAAGTATGGGAAGAGGGCAAGCTAGTAGTTCCAGGCCAGGTGGACGAGTTTTTACAATGAAAGAAACTCAGATTACTCCAGATGTGGTGACAGGTACACTTTTTGTTACTGATAGAAGTGCTTATGTTCTGATTGATCCTGGTTCCACACATTCTTTTGTGTCATATGCATTTTTCATATATCTGAATATACCATGCACTCATTTAGAGGTGGGGTTGGGTATTTCCATGCCTATGGGGGATATGATTGTAGTTGAATATGTTTTTCATGATTTTGTTTTGACTGTGGGGGTTAGAGATACAGTTATAGATCTACTTCCATTGGATATTTCTAATTTCGATATAATTCTGGGAATGGATTGGTTATCTAAATATCATGCATCTATGGATTGTTTCTGTAAGGAAGTTGTTTTTAATATGCCTGGTGAGCCTGAATTTAAATTAATGGGGGAAAGGAAAATTGTTCCCAGTTGCCTCATTTCTGCTATTCAGACGAGGAAATTATTGAGTAAGGATTGTGAGGGTTTTATTGCATATGTTCTTGACACTAGGAAGGGATCTTTACAATTAGTCGATGTTCCTATTGTACGGGATTTTCCAGAAGTGTTTCCTAGTGAGTTACAAGGGTTACCTCCAGAAAGATAAATTGAATTTAGTATTGAATTAACACCGGGGACAACCCCTATTTCTATGGCACCATATAGAATGGCACCTGCTGAGTTGAAAGAACTCAAAATTCAGTTGCAGGATTTGCTTGATAGGGGGTTCATACAACCTAGTGTATCTCCATAGGGGGCGCCAATTTTATTTGTGAAAAAGAAAGATGGCACTATGCGTTTGTGTATTGATTATAGGCAACTGAATAAAGCTATAATTAAGAACAAATACCCTTTACCTCATATAGATGATTTGTTTGATCAGTTACAGGGTGCTAAAGTGTTTTCAAAAATAGACTTATGATCGGGTTATCATCAGTTGAATGTTAAGGAGAGTGATATTTCTAAAACTGCTTTTCGTACTCGGTATGGTCATTTTGAATTCCTGGTGATGCCTTTTGGGGTAACTAATGCTCCAACTGTATTTATGGATCTTATGAACCGGGTACTGCATCCTTTTGTTGATTCATTTGTGATAGTTTTTATTGATGATATTCTGATTTATTCACGTGATATGGTTGAATATGAAAAGCATCTCAGAATTATTTTGAATGTGTTGAAAGATAAGCAATTGTATGCTATGTTTAGCAAATGTGAATTTTGGCTATCAAAAGTTGTATTTTTAGGCCATGTTATTTCTGGAGATAGTATATGTGTTGATCCCAAGAAGGTAGAAGCTATTGTAAAATGGGAGAGGCCCAATAATGTGACTGAGGTGAGAAGTTTTCTGGGTTTAGCTGGGTATTATAGAAGGTTTATTAAGGGATTTTCTTCAATTGCTTTGCCGATGACTAAACTAACCCGAAAAGCTGTTAAGTTTGAATGGAATTCTGATTGCGAAAATAGTTTTGATGAATCAAAAAAGAGGTTGGTAACTGCACTTGTTCTTACTATTCCACATGGTGGTGATGGTTTTGTTATTTATACTGATGCTTCACACCAGGGGTTGGGTTGTGTTTTTATGCGGCATGGTAAAGTTATTGCTTATGCTTCTAGGCAGTTACGTGCACATGAACGTAATTATCCTACATATGATTTGGAACTTGCTGCTATTGTGTTTCTTTGAAATTATGGCGTCATTATCTATATGGTGAGGTATGTGAAATTTTTACTGACCATCAAAGCCTTAAGTATTTATTTACTCAAAAGGAGTTGAATTTGAGGTAGAGGCGATGGATGGAGTTAATTAAAGACTATTATTGTACAATTCGCTACCACCCAGGGAAGGCAAATGTAGTTGCAGATGCTCTGAGTAGAAAGGCTTCGAGAAGGTTATCTTGTATTCGGTGTGCTAGAGTTTCCCAAATCATGGATTTGAGATTAATGGGAGTAAAATTGAAGCTAGCCGATGGGGACAGGTTCTTTGCTCATGTAAGCGTGAGGCCTTTGTTAGCTACCCATTTCGTGATTTGCAAAGTCAAGATCCTTTTCTTGAGAAGAAACGATAAGATGTCCGAGATGGTAAGTCTGAAGATTTTTGTATTGTGAATGATGGCACTTTATTGTATAAGCATCGATTGTGCGTGCCTAATGTGTGTGGATTGAAAGAGGAAATTTTAGATGAGGCTCATAATTCCATTTATACTATGTATCCTGGTAGTACTAAAATGTATAGGGATTTAAAGGAGCATTATTGGTGGAATAATATGAAAAAGGAAATAGCTGATTTTGTTGCTAGGTGCCATATATGTTAGCAAGTGAAAGTGGAGCATCAGAAGCCTACTGGTCTGCTTCAGCCATTTACCAATACCGAAATGGAAATGGGATCATGTAACGATGGATTTTGTGGTTGGGCTTCCTCGATCTCAGAAGGGGTCAGATTCGGTTTGGGTAGTGGTGGATAGATTGACGAAGTCCGCTCATTTTCTAGCAGTCAAGACTACGTATATAGTTGACAGGTATGCTAGATTGTATGTTAATGAAATTATTCGATTGCATGGAGCACCGGTATCTATTATTTCAGATAAAGACCCTACTTTTACATCCATATTTTTGGATAGCTTGCAGTGTACTATGGGTACTAACTTGAAGTTTAGTACGGCTTTTCATCCTCAGACAGATGGGCAGTCTGAAAGGACAATACAGATTTTGGAAGATATGCTTAGAGCTTGTGTGCTTGATTTCAAAGGTAATTGGGATGAATATTTTCCTTTGATAGAATTTGCATATAACAATAGTTTTCAGTCTACTATTGGTATGGCTCCATATGAAGCATTGTACGGTAGACGATGTCGTACACTGATATATTGGGGTGAAGTTGGTGAAAGGAAGATAGAGGGTCCAGAATTGATTGAAGTCACCACTGAAAAAGTGAAGATTATTCAAGATAGAATGAGAACAACTCAAAGCAGACAAAAAAGTTATGCAGATAAACGACGAAAAGATTTGGAATTACAGAAAGGGGATTATGTGTTTCTTCGGATACCTCCATCGAAAGGAGTTATGAGGTTTGGAAAGAAAGGGAAATTAAGTCCACGCTACATTGGACCTTATGACATCCTTGAGAAAGTCGGGATGGTTGCCTACAAGTTAGCATTACCACCAGAGTTATCTCGGTTACATGATGTTTTCCATGTTTCTATGTTAAGAAAGTATGTAGCGGATCCTTCACATGTGTTGGTAGAACAGCCTATTGAGTTAAATCAAGACTTGAGTTATGTGGAAGAACCACCTGTTATATTGGATAGGAAGGAACAAGTATTGAGATCAAAAGTAATCCCACTTGTGAAAGTTTTGTGGAGAAGGAATTCCATGGAAGAGGCTACATGGGAGAGAGAGGATACCATGAAGATTAGTTATCCGTATTTGTTTGATTTGGACAACCAAGGTATGTCAATTTCGGGGACGAAATTTCCTAACGGGGGGAGAATTGTGACAACCCGAATATAATTATGATAAATCATGTTTAAATCAAGATTATCTTATGTGATATGAATAATATGTTATTAGTATATATATAATGTTAAGTAATTATGTTTAGTTTAATCCCACCTTCCTAAAGCTTGAAATATCGAATTAGTTACAAATGTGAAATTTTAATGATTCGGTAGGAATGTTCCTGTTGGAGGCTAGTTTTGAGATTTATGACATAACAATAAACTTGAGATATAAAATAGTTATTTGTAGATATATGAGTTAGGTTCATAACAAAACAAACGGTTCATCGAACGGACATCCGAGTGGGAAGATATTATCTTTTTACGAACAGGGGGTAAAGTAGTCATTTAGACTTAAATGATATTTTGTTTTATGTAATGCCACATGTTATATTTTGATTGGACCAAGAGGGGGTGGACTTATGAAGACTTAAAACCCTTGAATTAATCTCTTCCTTCAGCATATTTCATCCATGGAAGAGTTTTAACCTAAGGAAAGAGAGTTTTGAAGTTTAGGAAGAAAGTGTGAGGAGAAATTGAAGAAAAAAATTCATAGAAAAATTACGTAAAAGCCCCTAAGGTATTTCCATCCATAAATCTTGTTTATATTTTTGTATTACTTATTTAAATGATTTAAATAATCATTTTTTTACTGAAATTCCATTTCTTGATGTGTACTTATGGATAGATGCATGTTTAAGCAAACATGAATGTGTAAACTCTTGAGATTGTTTTGTTTAGGAACCTTGTTTATTCAAATTTCCATATATTTCTCTATGCTTATTGGAATTGATTGATTCCAATTGGATATTAACATGGACTCACATGTGTATGAAATATCCTAAAATTATGTTAAAATACCAATAAATGAGTCTTTGGTGAGAGTTTGAAATTCGGGTATGAAATCTGCCCTAAGGGTGAAAGTATGCCCGCCATGTGTTCGATGTTTTGCGTGACATAGCAAATGAACCCTGAAAATTATGAAATTTTAATCTTGTTTTGTATGTTTACTGATGTTGGGTGAAATATCACATAAATTTATGATGTAGAAAAATTATGGAAATTCCTGGAAGTTGAATGAACGATGAAAGAGCCTATAGGGCAGATTTGATATGTGGTAAAGAAATGAGCATATCTTGCTCTAGGAGACTTAAAACGATGTATCGTCTTCTGTATTGGAATACTAATATGACAAGGATTGAATTTACAAGAATAAATGAATTTATATTTGGTCTATCATTTGACATGGATTGGGATGGAACTTCACTTTTGATAAATGATTTGAATGGAATGATGTGATGATTATGGATTGAATTATGTTTAAATCATTCTTTGGATTATTGATATTCTTATGATGATACTAATATTGTAAGAATGATAGGAAGGTAAGAAGAGATGATTGAACAAATACTGGATAAAGGCAAGGGAAAAGTCAGTTAAACTATCAAAGTGAGTGTACTTATGATTTTTTTCATATATAAATATGAATATAGCTCTAAGAGCGGATTTGTTTGAATACTTTGGTATTCAGGATTTGTTTGGATATTAAAATATCCAGGATTTGTTTGGGTCTCATGATCCAGGATTGGTTTGAATACTTCGATATTCAGGATTTGTTTGGATATTAAAATATCCAGGATTTTTTTGGGTCTCATGATCCAGGATTGGTTTGAATACTTCGGTATTCAGTGTTTGTTTGGATATTCAAATATCCAGGATTTGTTATTTCCAATGGGCATAATTATTTGGGTCTTATGATCCAGGATTTGTTATTGCCAATGGGCAGAATTATTTGGATCTTATGATCCAGGATTTGTTATTGCCAATGGGCAAAATTATTTGGATCTTATGATCCAAGATTTGTGATTGCCAATGGGCAGGATTGTTCGGATTTTATATCCACATATTCGATATAGAATTGTTATTTCATTGTAGGGAAGGAGTACCTCACTAAGCTTAATGCTTACAGTTTATACTTTAACAATTTCAGGTTCGTACGCTGCCAGCTTGGATACCATATGACCGGTAACTTTGAGAGTTGCATCGTTGGAGAGAGTTGGGGTTTAAAAATAGGGATGTTATTGTTGTCACACTAAAGATTTTAATATACTCGCACATTGTATATATTGATTTAGTATGGATTGAGTTGATAATAGTTAATCAGAGTATTGTATGTCCGCTTAATTTTGACTCTGATATAATTTTTTTTGTATGGTATAAGAATAATATTATGTTCATTATGCACATTATGTAAGGAAAAATATTGATAAATGAAGTATATTTTCCAATGGGCTCAAGATTATGATCCAATTATTCCAATAACAAATGATAAGTATGAATATTGGGTTTGGGGTGTGACAGTCTGCCCATTGAGAACCTTCAAATGTTTAAGACTAAAAGAAAACGAACTCGCTCCAACCTCCGCCGTTATGCATGCCTACAATAACACCCATCGGGAGGTGATAGGATCCATAAATCTTATAATAAGGGTTGGCCCTATAAACCCTGTCATTGTATTCCAAGTTATTGACATCCCAGCCTGTTTTAACCTATTCGAGGACAACCTTGGCTCCACAGTATCAAGGTCATGTCTTCCTCACTCCATCAAAAATTAAATTTCTTCTCCGGCGGACGGGTCATTACCATCTTGGGCGATGACGACAGTGTCGATGGTACAAGTACCACTAGTTCAATCCTTGAGATACAATACATGTCAAGTTATATGATCCTATCAAGATTCGAGTTGAAACACTTCTACTCCCAGCAGGGGATAACTTCAAAGAAAGGGTTTGCCCAGAATATGACCCTCATAGCATCGTCAATGTGATTTAGATGTTCAGAAACATGCAATTCATTCCCGGACTGGGGCTAGGACAAAGACAACAAGGGATACTCGAGCCGATTAAACTGAAGAAGGCTTTTCCTCCCTGTGGTTTGGGGTATCAACTATCAGAATAAGAGCTCATAATGATCCGTCTGTCTCATCCAAAGAGAAGAGTAGACTGCATCCGGACTATCCCCGATGATTCCTTGAATGGACGATTCATCAAAGAGGGTAAGGACTTCCCATTTTGTGTCTTTCCTGAACTATGGTATGACCACATAGAGAAGAAGATAAAGCATGGAATGGAGATCTTCTTCCAAGACAGCTACCCATGGGTCGAGAGTTCCCAACACCATATACAACCACTCATCAAAGATACCGAAGAGAGTGAGGAAAGTAACTCTGAAGATTCCTTCAACTTACACACACTGGGGCTGGCACTCTACATGGTTCACTCAGGAACTACATCACTCGCTCCATCGCACCTGATTTAAGGTGCTATTACACCTCTCCTCAATTGGCATACTGCACCAGTTCTACCTACTGAAACCTCCCCTAATCCAAATGTTTACCCCCTTTCTTCTTATGTTGTCTATCATTGTTCAAATGTAATTGAGTCCTCTTTTGACGAGGTTCTCAGTGCTGTTTTTCCTATCAACGAAATAAACAAAAATTTTGAGTATCTTGTTGCGCCTTACATTAGCTGTTTGGATTCTAATCAAACTTGTAATGATGATGATTCTGCAAATGAACAATTCTTAACTAATCTAAATAAGGTTAATAATAAACAAAATAACCGAGTTCAAGTTAATGAAGAAGAGACTGTTGTTATAAACCTCGGTTCTTGTAGCTAACTGCAAGAGATTAGGATAGGGGATACCCTTGACGAGCATGAGCGTGCACAACTTGAAGAATTTCTAAGGGAATTTTTGGATGTTTTCGCATGGTCCTATGATGATATGCCCGACATTAATCCTGAAATAGCTCAGCACGAGATTCCTACTCTCTCAGATTACAAGCGAGTCAAACAAAAGTTGAGAAAGCTCCGCACCGAATGGTCACTCAAAGTTAAAGAAGAGGTGGTCAAATAGTTGAACGTATGCTTCATTCATGTGATCGAATATCCCATATGTCTAGTCAACATAGTGCCCGTGCCCAAATCAGGAGGAAAAGTTCAGATGTGTGTAGACTATCGGGATTTAAACAAAGCCTCTCCAAAGGATGATTATCCGTTACCCAATATCGATATGATCGTGGACAACACAGCCAGTCATGCTCTCAAGTCCTTCGTTGAAGAGTTTGTCGGATACAACCAAATCAAAATACACCCAGAACACCAAGGAAAAAATTACATACATCACCCCATGGGGAACCTTTTGCTACACCGTTATGCCATTTGGTCTCAAGAACGCTGAGGCTACCTACCAGAGGAATGCCACAACCATCCTGCACAATCTAATTCACAAAGAAGTTGAGGTCTATGTAGATGATATGATTATCAAGTCCAAATCTAGAGAGGGTCATGTTCCTACTCTCCGAAAGTTTTCGAGCGACTGTAACTGTATCAAATGAGACTCAGTCTGCAAAAATGCATCTTTAGCATTACAAAGGGAAAACTCTTAGGATTCATGTTCAGTGAGAAAGGGATAGAAGCAGATCCTACCAAGGTGAAGGCCATACTTGAGATTCCACCTCCCTGAACAGAGAAAGAAGTTCGAGGTTTCCTTAGTAAATTACAATACATCAGCCGGTTCATAAGCTAGTTAACCTCCATTTGCGAACCTATCTTCAAGATCCTCCAAAAGGATTCAACTAAGGTTTGAAACGAGGCCTGCCAAGAAGCTTTTGACCAAAATAAATAATATCTCACCCAATCCCTAATACTCATGCCACCTCAGCCTGGTCTCCCCTTGACCCTATAACTAACCATAACTGACACTTCAGCCGGGGCTTTACTTGACCAGTACCTTGAAGATTCCCGCAAAGAAAGAGCCATCTACTATGCCAGTCGCAAATTGGGCGGGTATGAGTTTAACTACACCGCTTTGGAAAAGACGTGTGTCGCACTTATCTGGGTCACCCAAAAGTTACGGAACTACATGCTCCCCTTCCCCATCAAACTTGTATCCCGAATGGACCCCATCAAATACCGGCTCCAGAAACCCGCTTTATCAAACCGAATGGCCTGATGGTTGATGCTCCTAGAGGAGTTCGACCTTGTGTACGTCACGCAAAAAGCCATGAAATGAAGAGCCATCTCTGACTACCTTGCTAACAACCCCGTAGAAGAAGCCGATGTATGTCTCTCTGAATTCCCGAATGAAAATATCTTTTGCACTGCTAAAGATAACCTCCGATGGAAAATGTTCTTTGATGGAGCTGCCAACAAAAAGGGACATGACATTTGGATACTTCTGAGCACCCCAGATGACTCCCACATTACCATCGCCATTAAGTTCAATTTCCCTTGCACCAACAACATGACTGAATACGAGGCAAGCACGGTAGGCCTCAACGTTGCTCTCGATAAAGGTATTCAATGCCTAGATGTCTACGGGGATTCCGCCCTCATTATCGGTCAAGTGCTCAGAAAATGGAAAGTCAAGGACGAGAAACTCCAACCCTTCCATGCCCACTTAGAAGAACTACCCTCCCAATTCCAAGATATCGCCTTCTATTACCTACATCGAGCAAAGAATAACCTAGCCAATTCCCTTGCTACCCCAGCCTCCACGGTCGACATACCCGAAGGAATAATAATGACCCCCTTCCTTATTCAAAAGAAAGATAAACCAACCCACTGCTACCAAATTGAGCTCGTCACTACAGAAGATACCGAGATTGCCAATTCTTGGTACTATGATATTTGGTGCCTCCTCAAGCATGGTAGGTATCCCGAGGGTTCCAACAAGAATGATTGAGAAACCCTTCGAAGACTGGCCGCCCAATACATAATCTATCACAAACCACTGCTCAAACGAAACTTCGATGGAACCCATCTACACTGCATCGCAGAGGCTGACTTTGAAAACATAATGCAGAAAATCCACAGTGGGGAATGTGGAACCCACATAAACGATCACATACTTTCCAAGAAAATCATCCGACTGGGCTACTACTGGACCACTATGACCCAGGATTGCACCGCCTATGTCCGGAGATGCCTCAAATGCCAATAATTCTCCAACCTTCAGCATTCGCCTCCACGTGAATTATACAACATGACCTCTCCCTGGTCGTTCTCCACCTAGGGCATCGACATCATAGGGAAGGTTACACCAAAGGCTTCCAACAGACATGATTTCATCCTAGTTTCCATCGATTACTTAACCAAGTGGGTTGAAGTAGAGTCATACGCAGTATTGAACGCCAAGAATGTGGCCAAATCCATCAAGAAAAACATCATCTGTCGGTATAGGGTCCCGCACAAGTTAGTATCACATAACGGGTTACATTTTGAGGCAAAAATTACAGAAGTGGTCAATGAGTATGGGATTCAGAGACACAAATCTTTCCCTTACCGACCTCAGACCAACGGTGCAGTTGAAGCCACCAACAAGAACATTAAAGCCACCATCCACAAGATGATCGAAAGCTGTTGGGATCAGGCTGACCGAATCCCATATGGCCTTTGGGGCTACCGAACCTCAGTTCGAACCTCTATTGGTACTACCCCTTACTATCTGGTCTATGGCATGGAAGCAGTCCTACCCATTGAGTTGGAAATACCCTCGCTAAGCGTCACGCTTGAAAGCAAGGTCAGTGAGGAGGACTGGCATCAAAGCCGTCTTGACGAGATGACACTCCTAGACGAAAGGAGACTAAAATCACTATACCGCATACAAGGGTACCATTGTCGAATAACGCATTCATTCAACAAGAGAGTCAAGGACCGCGGTGTCTAATAAGGGGACCTAACCCTCAAAGAAATCATAGAACCCATTTGGGACCCTATAGGGAAGTTAAAGACCAATTGGAGCGGCCCCAACATTATCAAAAAGATCTTGCCTGGCGGTGTCGCCCTGCTCACCGACTTGGAAGGGGAAGAGATGGCCCGTCCAGTCAACTTTGACCATCTCAAGAAGTTCTACCACTAGTTCGAAATCTCAGCGCGCTACAACTCTTCTCATCCCCCTTCTATTCAAAAAAAAGAAAAAGAAAAGAGGCTCTTCATTTCCCCCTTACCCAAAACTACATGGGCCCGATCCTCTGCAAAAATCATTTTCAAACAAGGTATAAACTTTTCAAAAACCCCAAAGGTACGTAGGCAGCTCACACACCTTACATGAGCACGACCCGTTCTTTTTCATAAAATACTATTCTTTTCTTACCTCCGAGAATGACAGTCAATTCCAACATATATTTAAACAAAAGGATTATATATGCCTTAGCGATCGGTATAGATAATTCAAACAACAGAAACTCATCAAAGGCACAACTGGATGATCAAGAACTTGTTTATTTCCTTAATAAGAAATTGCGATACAGATTACATAAGAAATGGAACGGATAACTCCCTTCCACTCACCTTCCTAGAAAACCATAATAAAATCCCCACATTTATTCCCCATTACAACATAAACGGTCCTACCCACAGCTACTAGAGGAGCCTGCTCCATCATCATCATCTGCATCCTTGGGTCCCCAAGGCTCCCCTGCCTGAAGAGAGTGTCGCAGACACTCCATGGACCGATAGGCTCGAACCAGCTTTGAAAAGACCACAACACCTCCTTCCATGGTGTCAAAAGAAACAAACCACTTATGTCCAGTCTCCACTTCCAACATCTTGCTAACTACTTTCCTCCACAACCACTTCATATAATCCCCAAAGATATGCCAAACTCTCCCAAAAGACTGAGAGGGACGGGTCGACGGACGTCGATGCTTCCACAGAGAGCCAAGAAGCAGACGCAGGCGCTCGATCAAATCTTCTACCGGAAAGAAATTTAGTGTTCGAGGTGGCACGACTTGTGCCCAATCAAATTGGCGCAGAATCCACCAAGGGAAATAGAAATATGTATGTCTGAGAACAACCAACCGCATATATGAGTATTCTCCTAGCTCCAGAACATGAAACAACTGTCCCCACCAAGGCACTGACCAGTACATATTCTGAGCCCCATGCTCCACAAGACAATTCTCCCAGCTCGCAATATCCAGGCCAACATAGAAGAAGTGATGCGACAAGAAGTTGGGTACAACCGACAAAGGATATTCTTGAGGAGTCACAAGGCGGAGTCTTTCAGACAACCATATGAATAGCATCACGGGGCTACCTCGCAGGAAGCCAGAACGACCTTCTCGCCAGGCATCCAAACCATTCAGGGTCTTCGCCAGTATCACCGTCGCAAGATTGTTACAGTATGACATCCATGAAGTAACGACTGCAAGTTACGAATCCACCAGCAGTTCCCCAGTCACCAGCAGTAATTTTGAAACCAAGCCTAGAGCAACGTCTCCAGTGTATCCAGCATCACCAGCTTCCTGCAAATGCAAGGACTGCAATACTACCGGGAGGGAAATCATTCCTCCAGCAACTAGTGATCTAGCCACCGAAGATGAAATACGAAGAAGCTCAGCCAGCAAATCTCTGGGATAACAGGAAAATTCAGGTAAAGCCACATCAAAACTAGGATTTACCCCCAACATGACAGAAAATTCCTCATAGGTAGGAAAAACTTCATCCAACCCAAAGCGAAATACATGGTCTTTGGGGTACCAAAATTGTACCGCCGCCATCAGCATATTCCACTCAATGGGCCGATTGAGCCATAAAGAAACTTGACGCATGTTGAAAGCATCATAGTCGACGTTATAAGAGCACCTGGCTTCCAAGGCTTCGAGGTAATTTGTAAACTCAATGCTACCAGGGAGAGACATCTTGAAAGGCTAAGAGATAGTAGGCAAGTAAGTAAGAATGTGAAAGTGTAAGGGAAACACCCCACCCCTACCCTTTTTATACATGAGAACCCTTACAAGAGACATAATCCCTGTAGAAATCGGAGGGAATCCTACCCCACAAAGTACCAAAGGTTGAAGAAGGCACTAATCAAAGCTTTGAATTACTTGGACTGGACTTAAATGCCGATAGGCAGGACAAGGTGATTGCCAATCGGCAACCCCCTACTCTTGGAAATTTTCCTTTTTCGTTTTTTGTCAAAAATCAGAAAAACCTAATAAAAATAAATTGATATTCTCAACAGAATTTCAAAAATCCTCTTCCATCCCTATATGATTTCCCATTTTTAACTTTCCTTCAAAATCCCACAAAACATCTCTTTTTATGGTCTCAGCAGCAAAGTAAAAAGCGCATGTACATACATTCACTCATTCATCATTGACAAAAGATAATAAAAACTCCATTGAATTGCATATATATTTGTTCTTCTGTGTTACATCAAAATTTACTGTAAACAAAAGAAAAGAAAAAAAAAACAACGGGAATTAGACGGATCCCAATTCTCATTTTCATTCTCTCACCTACCCTTCACCTCTCTCTAAGAGCTTCCACCCCTGCGATGCGCTCTCTTGCCCCTATGGTGTGACGACACACCACCTATAACTGATCTCGAGTCCTCCCCATACGAAGAAGATGGCACTAAGAAATAAGGAACATGGACCGCATCCTGAATATGGGCAGTCGCCGAAGATATCTCGTCTCTGATGTTTCTCAGCCAAGTGGGCGACAATCGAACTTGCTGCAAGTAAAAAGCAGAATCAGTATCAAAAGAGGGATCAAAACAGAAAAGGAACCAAAAAAGAGCAAGAAGGTAAACCACAGGATGAAGAACCTCCTCATTCAAACCCAACTCCTCCGGATCCATCGCATCATGACGATGCAACATAAGCAACATCCCTCCATCAGCTCACCGAATATTGTACAAAGGAGTGTGCAATCGCACGAAAGGAACCTCTAAAGCCATCACCGCCGTCGTCGCCGGACCACCGCCGCTGTGGGAGGACCCCACTACCCGACTCGAACCCGTATAGTCATACGGCGCAGCCGTATCAGTGTACAATAAGTAGGACTCGTACATCACCACGATCCTCACATCCTCCTGCATTAATCTCTCCCACCTCATGAACATAGGAGGCTACGCGGGTGGCACCACCACCTCATCCTCAACAATCTGTCGAACCACCCGCTCCCCGAGATATGAAGAATGTCCAAACTCATGTGCCAGTAAGAGCCGCATCTGCGAGTTCACCCCGGTTACCCCCATATCCTGAATGGCTGTCCCCCAAGGATAAAAGGTCACCTGAAAATCCCCGAGCAAGCATAAGTCAATACAGAATCAGAACATGCTAAAACCAAGACTGAAAAGGAAAGGGTCTTCCCCTACCACTAGTTAGGCCATTCAAGTCCTGACGCACTGCCTCCAGAGAGAGAGATCCCTTCGAGTGCCGATTGGCCTTCCGTCATCGATACAATCGACCGAACTCCCCAATAGTCTCGTCCTTCAAAACGATCAACTGGGTATTGCACCCAATCACCTCACAGAACCGCGTCTACCAAAGACATAAATTCACATTAAAAAAAGAGACGCATAAGGAAATTGCGAATGCATGAAAGGAAAATGAGAAAAATTAAAGGATACCTTGAGGAGATACGTGGCTCCAGTAAAAGTTTGCCGGCAACACCGGCTGAATGCATCCAAAGAAAAATAGAGGGTCGCCAAAGTCAGGCTCCCCCAATCATATAGAGGGATGTTTGAAAGCATCCTCAAGTGAGGTAAGAACCACAAGTGGACGACGTCGTCGCTCGATGCCACCATAAAGCCTATAAGCACCAAAAAAATGAACAACCGGGCCATCTACCTCACCTGCATCCCATCTTCCACATCTACCACCCTACCCAGCAGAACATCCTTCAGCAAGGAAATCTGGATGGAATCCCCAGAGACTATTCTCCCTACATCACCAAGTGTCGCATGCACTGCCTCCGGCCTCACCCGCAAAGAGAGATCCACCTCTATCTGATCTCCATCACAATCGAGTCCCAACGGCTGTTGTATGTCTATGGTAGTAACCGTTATCTCCCCGAAGACAAAATAGAAGGTGTGGGTAGTATCCCACCATCTATCCCCCAAAGTGTACAAGATCACTGTCGATCGAGGCATCTCATCCAACGCAGACGCCAACCTCCCATGACCTGTTGATGATACCACCCAACGCAACACGGGTGGAAGATGCTCCCAGACATCCTTAAGCCCCGTCGTCCCACGGGCACGCATGTTCTTCAAAGAGATATCAGACTGTCAAAGGGAGAAACCTTGTCCAAATTCAAGAAAGGAAAAATCACCAAAAAGAGAAAGGAATGCCAAAAGTCAGGTTACTTATATAACTGCTAGGGCTCACCACCTTAGAAGACCGATAATGCGACGCCTCCCATAGCAAAGTTCGCTCATTCGCAACTAGCTCGAATGCATCAAAGGAGTTCTCACTACCCAAAGCAAGAGGCACCCTAGCCCTCCATTCCACGTTCGCCCAGTCATCGACAGTCAACCGTTCTCTATGCGCTGCAGTGTTCACAAAGGCGACCATTTCTTAGAGATCAGAATGCTATAACAATTTGCAGAGGAAAATAGCAGAGAGAAAAAAAGCGAAGAGCTGTGAAAAATGAAGGGAATTCGCCCCTTTATATAGGATGATAAGCGTCATGACGATCGACATTGACCCTGCACCCACCGCTCAGCACTGTCCCCTTACCTTCTCGAGGCAGTCCAAAAGTCAACGCCACTATCGAATGGCACCCCCTACACCATGCCGACCGGCACCCTCTTGAAATTTCGTACAAAAATTCCCAAAAAATACCAGAAAGCCCTGAAAAATCCTCAGAAAAATCCTAAAAATCCCAAGAAGGATTTAGAACATTTTCACCAAGAAAATTTCACACTGCCTCAGGCGAAACCCCTATTTCCCCAACGGAACTCTCAAAAAACAAACTAAAACTCCTCCCGGCAATGCCCCCGAAGTATTTCTAAAGGTATCAAACCTCCTCAAGAAATACGTCCAATACCTGGACCACCTAATCACTTGCCCAGTAAATTTAATGACATCAAAATCTCCTCTCCTCCGTAGATCACAAACACTTCCCCGCCAATCAACTCCCCGGCTCAAAATAACGTCACGAGGTAATTTACCCAACGAAACTCCAGAAAGTCATTTTCAAAGTCTCCAAAGGACACACTACGTTTTCCTCAGCTTATTCCCCAGCAGAACCCAAAATCTAATCTTCATCTTCTCTTAGGTCATAATTGACCTCGGCCTTGGATCGTCACCTTAGTTAGGTCAGAATTGACCTCGGTCCTTGGTCGTCACCTATTTTAGGTAAGAATTGACCTCGATCATGGATCGTCACCTTAGTTAATTGACCTCGATCCTCGATTGTCACCTCTTTTAGGTCAGAATTGACCTCGGTCTTGGATCGTCACCTTAGTTAGGTCAAAATTGACCTCGATCCTCGGTCATCAACTCTCTTAGGTCCAAATTGACCTCGGTCTTAGATCTTTACCTTAGTTAGGTCAGAATTGACCTCAATCCTCATTCGTCACCTTAGTTAGGTCAGAATTGACCTCGGTCCTCAGTCGTCACCACTCTTAGATGAAAATTAAGCTCGGTCTTGGATCGTCACCTTAGTTAGGGCAGAATTGACCTTGGTCCTCGGTCGTCACCTCTCTTAGGTCAGAATAGACCTCGACCTTGGATTGTCACCTTATTTAGGTCAGAATTGACCTCGATCCTCGGTCGTCACCTTATTTAGGTCAGAATTAACCTCGGTCCTTGGTCTTCACCACTCTTAGGTCACAATTGACCTAGGTCCTGGATCTTCACCTCCACTTAAGCCCCCAGAATTGGCTTCGACCCTCTGAATTGGTCATCCTACTTTAAAGCATCATGCGGTCTCTATTTGACGGCTGTTGATACCAAATTTAGCCTGCTGACATGGACCAATCACTTGAAGACACGTGTCATTATGTGGCAAATATAAATACTGTCGATGAACAACGTATTACCACTAGGCTACTCAGATGCTCCGAGCAACTTAAAGATACCGAGCAACTTAAGCAGTCCGAGCTACTTAGTGTGCAGAGCATCCAAATTAATAGAATCAAAGGATAATTACGCATTAAATGTGCATTTATTATCGTGCATATGTATATGTCTACTAGATAACAGTGCATTATCCTTTCATATGGACAACCTTAAGGCTATAAATACATTGTAACCTCCTCATAAGAAGGGGACTTTCGATCTCTTGGTAAACCTATTATCTAGATTCAAGGAAAACAGTCAGCAATATAAGACATAGGACGTAGGATATTTACATAAGGCTGAACCACTTTAAAATCCTTTGTCTTATTTATCTGTGATTGATTAATTAGATATAATATAGTTTTTTACATCAACAGATTGGCGTCGTCTGTGGGAAAACGACTATACTTAGCGTTTTTCACCAAAATAACTCATCAACTATGGTTGAGAATACGGAGTCCAGTAATCGCAATACTGGGGTCCCTCAAAACCCTTATACTCCCCCAAATTTTCAAGATCTGGCTGGCATAATGGCTAATTTGGCCCAAGGCCAAACGTCCATGCAAGAAACCATGCGTCAACTTATACAAACTATTCAAGGTGGAGTACCGGCTAAATCAGGACAACGAAGTGTTTCGAGAAATACCCATTTTCCATATTCAAGAACTAGAAGAATGTTATTCCCGGAGGTCTCTCAATCTAGACGTACTGACTCATATCGTACTGAAAGATCTAATGATCTTTCGTATCAACCAGGTCGAACTTCATCAGTACGGGCTACTGATTCCCATCGACATGTCACTCTCACTCCAGAAAGGACTAGTGCTCTAGAAATATTGAGTATAGTATCTCCTTTGATCATTTGAGCCCTAGGAGGAATAGAAGTCCCCCTAGGATTGCGTCGAGGAACTCTCCAGGACCATCTGATCTAAGGGAGGGCTCTGCCCAATCACTCCTAGAAGCCCGTAATGAAAGATCCCAAGAGGAAAACTCAACGCGATCAGTTGCTCGAACAAATAGGCCTGAGGTGGGAAATGATGCATGTAAATGATCTATTCAGTGGTTAGAGGATAGATTAGGGGAAATGGCTAAGGCCAAGAATCCTCGACAAAGAGCCTTTTTCTAAGGGACACCATTCGTACAGGTAAATGTGGATTTTCCCACACCATCAAAATTCAGATCTCCTATGGTGACGCCTAAACATGATGGAAAAACTGAACATGTCCTTCATATAGACCAATACCAAGCGGCTGTCAATATCTATAAAGTTCCAGATGAGATGA
The DNA here is from genome assembly GCA_949130495.1 of Sambucus nigra. Taxonomy (NCBI): domain Eukaryota; kingdom Viridiplantae; phylum Streptophyta; class Magnoliopsida; order Dipsacales; family Adoxaceae; genus Sambucus; species Sambucus nigra. The sequence continues at coordinate 697,279,972 of OX422208.1, forward strand.
GATGCAGAGCGTTTTCAGAAACTCTCACCGGGTCAGCCCAGATATGGTACAACAATCTTCCTTGGGGGAAGAACGCAACTTTCTTTAAACTGGCAGAGCTTTTCATAGGGAATTTCTATTTTGGAGCAAAACCCATTAAACGAGTAGAACACTTACTGAGTGTTAGACAGAAGCCAGAAAAAAGTACCGGGGACTACATTACTCATTTTAATAACGAGAAACTAGAGGTAATAGATTACGAGGAGAAAACAACAATTACTACTCTGATGAGTGGATTGTTACCAGATAAGTTGTACTATACTTTGGCTAAAGACCCACTTAGGACATGGCATAGCTAATGGCAAAGGCAACCAGGATCATGAACGCTGAGGAAGCCATGGCTACGAAGAAGAATACTAACTCCAAGGAGACTAAGGTTAAAGTTGGTAAAATAGAGAAGAAGGATCCAAAGAACAATGGTGGTAATAAGTAGTCGAAAGGTAAGCAAGCGTTAGAGCAGATAAGGAAGTATGGAAATTATACTCCCTTGAAGGTAGATATAAATCACATTCTGGAGGAGATCAAGAACAACGAGGAGTTAGCCTGGCCATGGAAAATGAAGGCAGATCCTGACAAAAGGGACAAGTCCAAATATTGTGAATTCCATAAAGACCATGGTCACACGACTAAACATTACATAGCTCTCCAGAATGAAATTGAAGCACTCATTAGGCGAGGAAAACTGACCAAGTATGTTGATCGCCAAAATGGTGGAAAGACCAGCGATCGAGAAGGCAGAGATCTAAATATCCTCATCGATCAAGAGAAGATAAGAAGAGAGAGTTCACGAAGATGATCCAGAAGATGACCCCGATATCTCCAAAAGACCAAGACATCGAGAACACGAGGTATTTTCAATCCATTTTGGGTCATTTGAATGTAATATCATTACAGGTGGAGATGAAGGAGGTGGAGATGTAACTGCAGAGAGAAAAGCTTACCTGAATGAGGCCCAAGCTTACTCGTACATACAGCGAATAAACTTCGCTGAAGATGATCGCTCGAGGAAGGTGAATAAGGACAAACTAGTCATCGGTTTCTCAAAGAATGACCTGGAAGGTGTACTATATCCTCATGATGACCCATTTCTAATCAAGATGAGAATGAAGGAAGTGGTGATTTCACGGGTACTGGTGGACAATAGTAGCTCTGCAGACATCATGTTCTACCCATGCTTTAATAGTTTGAATATGAAGTTAACCCAGTTGGAGCCCTATCATAGGCCCCTCCTCGGTTTTACTGGAGAAAGGGTTTTTCCACTTGGGACTATCAAGTTGGATATGCTTATTGGTACATGGCCTGCTTGTCGAACAGAAAGAGTACTCTTTTTTAAGTTTCATGGATGGTTACTCTGGGTATAACCAAATTAAAATGAAGCCTGAGGAGAGGGAAAGTACCTCTTTTATCACCCCAAGGGGAACTTATTTCTATAATGTTATGCCTTTCGAACTTAAAAATGCAGGTGTAACATATCAGCGGCTGATGAATAAGGTGTTCGCAAAGCAAATCAATCATAACATGGAGGTTTATGTCGACGATATGCTGACGAAGAGCAAGAAAGCTACTGATCATCTAGTCGACCTAGGTCAGACCTTTGATCAACTAGAAAAATATCAAATGAAGTTGAATCCTACCAAATGCATATTTGGGGTGCGAGAAGGCATGTTTATTGGATATATTGTTAAGCAATGAGGTATTGAGGTGAACCTCAAAAAGATCAAGGCCCTACTGGAGCTACAATCTACAACTACGAAGAAGGAAGTCCAAAGTCTCACAGGGCGAGTTGCAGCGCTTAACAGGTTTGTGTTACGAGCAACAGACAGATGTCTCCCATTATTTAAAACACTTCGAACAACTTTTGGGTGGAATGATGAATGTGAGGAAGCCTTTCAAAAGTTAAAGAAATATTTGGAACACCTCCATTGTTATCTAGACCAGTGATGAGAGAAAGACTATACTTGTATCTGGTAGTCTCAGAGAATGCAGTTAGCTCGGCATTAATAAGAGTGGAGGATTGAGTAAAAAAACCAGTCTATTACACCAACAAGGCCTTCCGAGCAGCAGATATCCGATATCCAAGACTGGAAAATTTAGCACTGGCACTAATCGAAGCGAGCAGAAGGATGAGGCCATACATCCAAGCCCATACTATAGTGGTGTATACTGATATGCCATTAAGACAAGCTCTGCATAAATCGGAGAAATCAACAAGATTGATGTACTGTGTAGTAGAGCTTGGTGAATATGACATAGTTTATGAGCCTAGGTCATCACTTAAGGGGCAGGCAGTAGAGGATTTTATTGCAGAGTTCACTCACTCCGATGCCCCCGAAGAATAAGAACTTAATACACACGAACCCATGGATATTACGGGATCATCGAATTTAACACCCGACCAAATTCCATCCGTCAGTGACCAAGAGAAGATAATCAACGAGAAGCTAGAAGAGCCAGGGAAAGACAAAAGGAAGCATCAAATATTTCATCAAGGAACGCGGTCTGATCAGGAGTTTGATAATGATGTACTTGTGTGGAATCTGTTTGTGGATGTGAAAAGTACCACTGTGTGCTAATTGATTTAAATTAAATTCGTAAATTTCCAAGTTACCCTTATTTAATTAGAGTATACTTTTAAATCAAATAAATACAGCCCTTAAACATGCATCTAAATCAACCCATCAAAAAATACAACATTCAATGCAGTAAATATGCTAAGACACAGATTTCCGGAAAAAAACCCTTTCGGGTAAAACCTTTATTTCACTATGAATATATAAATCTCAACTTACAATTACAGAGAGAAATCCGCAATGGATCAACGTGCAGCCAACTCACAAAGACACGCAGTCTTGAACTCATCAAGAGAACACACACAGCACCCTCCAAGGACTTGCATCCTAAATAACAAAGGAATAATCGCCACTCTCCTCAATGACACGCAACCATAACACATTATAGAGACTCCCTCGGCAATGACACGCAGCCCTCGGCTGCAAATATCTCCCCAAAATGATTGAATAATAGCAAAGCTTCTGTTCTAGGGTTCCGAAAGATTCACAAAAGTAATTGGGATTTTTATGTGTGAATCAAAAAGATGTTTGGCACATCAAAAAATCGAAGTCTTATTGTGTTTGAACTCTTAGAAATGTTTTCTCAAAGACTTAGAAAATACACCACCGAAATAGCTATATATATATATATATATATATATATATATATATATATATATATATAACTTTGAGATCGTGGAAAATCTCTCGGAACTGCTCAATTTTATCAAGATCGGATCAGTCCGGCTTGGAGACGGATCGGTCCGACCTCGGATCGGTTCATTTTTTAAAGAGGCTTCTTAGGTTTGCCTGTGATCTGAGGTATACTGGTTCTGATGCAAAGCGGATCGGTCTGGTATGGAGGCGGATCGGTCCAGAGGCAGATCAGTTCTTTTTTAAAATAGGCGAACCGGTCCGGTCGGGTTTACCCGAAAATAAAAAATCTTTTAAAAACCTCATTTTGCTTGAAAAAACTTACTTCTTATTTTTTATAAAAATTTCCCAATACTAAGTATGAAACTTTAAGGGACTTAAAAACAAAACTTTACCAAGTTCATTCTTGTAGAGGTTATGATGTTTAAGACGCTTTGATATTCGGATCCGTTGATGTAGATGCGATCTTGAATTTCTTCAACGGTGTAACGGTGTATGACATACATATTGACAGTGGACAAAAATGTCCTTATAGGATGGTTCTTCGTGTGCCACTAGCAGTGGAGTAGGAATTGTTTTAAACAGTCCTGATGAAATTGATATGGAGTATGTTCTACGTTTTTAGTTTAAAGCCTTCAATAATAAAGATGAATATAAGGAAATGATCGTGGGGCTAAGTTTAGCTAAAACATGAAGGCAAAGAAGGTCGTGGTGTTCAGTGATTCACAGTTAATCGTAAATTAGAGTCTCGGATTGTATACATCAAAGGGACAACTAATGGTCAAGTACCATGCAAAGGCTGTGGAGGTTATCTCAACTTTTACTGCAGCTTAGTTGATCAGAATATCTAGATTGGAAAATGCAAAAGACGATGCCCTAGCTCGGTTAGCATCAGCAACACGCAACGAGCTACGAAGAACAATCCCAATAGAAATCCTGGCTAGTCGGAGCATACATGAAGATTTGATGATGAACTTCAAAACCCTCGATTTGGGACCATCTTGGATGGATCCCATCAGGTCCTATATTGAAGAGGGGGCTTTGCCAACTAATAAACTCGCAATCAAGAAACTGAAGTTTAAAGTTGCTCGTTATGTATTGACCAACGGTATTTTGTATAGACGAGGAATTATAGCAACACTCCAGAGATGTGTTCATCCCTACGAAGTTAAGGGCTTGATTGAAGAGGTTCGTGAAGGGTCCTGTGGAGCTCATGTAGCAGGTCGGATGCTTTTACAGAGGATAACAACACAGGGGTATTACTGGCCAACGATGAGGGCTGACTACGCTGTTTACGCTAAGAGGTGCGATAAATGCCAACGTTTCTCTTCCATCCGAAGAACCCCCCATGCATTGTTAACACCCATCATGTCCCGTTGGCCATTCACCATGTGGGGGATAGACTTGGTCGGGCCACTTTTAACGACCAAAGGAAGATTCAAATACCTTGTGGTTACTGTGGATTATTTTACCAAATGGGTGGAAGCTGAACCTCTCATTGATATGACATATAACAAGGTCTATCCGTTTATTTGGAAGAGTATTATTTGCAGATATGGTCTCCCACATGCATTCATTACTGACCACGGAACCCAGTTTGACAACGAGGAATTTGCTGCATGTTGTTATCAATCCAATGTACAGAAAATCCACTCCGCGTCAGGCCATCCCCTGAGCAATGTTCAAACTGAAGTGACGAGCAGAACCCTACTAAATGGTTTGAAAAAATAGCTGAATGATGCAAAGGAAAATTGGATCAACGAGCTACACTCTGTATTGTGGGCTTATCGTACTACACCACGAACAGTAACTGGGGAGTCTCCATACATGTTGACATTTGGGAGTGAGGCCGTCATACCTGCTAAATTGGGTCAACCCACACATAGGGTGCTTAACTTCAATTTGCCTCTAAGCGATTTGATGAGACGATTACACCTGGATATGCTCAAAGAAATTAGGGAAGAAGCAGCTATCAGGAATGTTGCATATCAACAACGAATAACCTTATTCTACAAACAAAAGGGTGAATTAGTGTGATTTTAAAGAATGGGATTATGTGCTGAAGAAAGTAATTCAGAAGCATAACAAACTGGAGGCCAACTGGAACGGACCTTACAGAGTAACTGATGTTGTTCATCCGGGGACATACATAATTGAAACTTTGAGGGGAGAAGAATTAAAAAAGGCATGGAATGCAGAGCACCTGCGCAAGTACTATCAATAGTTAAAATTCCTATGTAACGCAGTTCTTTCAATATGAATAAAGTGATGTTTTGCCCATATTTCTTCCTTTGTTAAATTTTTTTCGAAATATTAGTGCTACACACTACACAAACCCAAATCCAGAGAATCAAACCACCAACTCCGGTTGGTCGGCAATACATTACCACCAACTTCATTTGGTTGGCAATTCATTACCACCAACTCCGGTTGGTCGGTGACTCATTACCACCAACTTCGGTTGGTCGGCAATTCATTTACCACCAACTTCGGTTGGTTGGTACCACATTACCACCAAATCCGGTTGGTCGGTAACTCATAACCACTAACTCCGATTGGTCCGTAACTCATAACCACCAACTCCGGTTGGTCGATAATTCATTTACCACCAACTCAGGTTGGTCAGTAATTCAATAATAATAAACTCCGGTTTGTCGATAACAAACTAGGCAAGAAGATGGATGACCTCCCAGGGCATCCACTGTCTAGGCAACCAGGTAATCCTGACGAGATTACTACAACTAAGCAGAAACATGGGATGAAAATCAATCCATTGCTTAGACCCAAAGAGTGACAAGTCACTATAATCAAATAACAAATGGGATAAGTATAGTACACACACACACACACATACACACACACACACACACACACACACATATATATATATATATATATATATATATATATATATATATATATATTCACCAACCAACAAACAAGGACATTCTACAAATTATTTTGAAGCAAATGAAATTGTTAAAGACAAAAAATTTCTTCATTAAAACCAAGTAGATTACAAATGATATGAAGTTTGATTCATTACATAAAATTGTCTTATTCTATGGGTTTCTTTCCCTTTGCTTTTGAAACAGGTTCCACCCCAGCTGGAGGATCATCTAATGCATAAGGGGAATTTATAAAGTTTAGATCTCGCAGCATTCTGACATTCATTATGGATGGTCGATCAAGCAAGTGTTCTGGATGAGATATCTCAAAATTTGAATGAAGGTTGTAATCACCGAGATACTTGGAGATCAAAATTCGAGGAACAGCACGGGCTGGAATCTAGTTAAGGTCAATTTTAAAGGGAGGCACAGGAAAATCAAGAACTCCAGTATCATAATAATCCCATAAGAAATGGCCTTGATCCAGTTTCAGAACAAATAAGGCATTCAACCACCCTTGTTGATATGCTTCGTTGATCGACTGCTGCAAACGAGCATAAAGGTGATAGAGAGCTACATTATACCCAGCCATACAAAATTCCCTGGGCTGCTTATTAAATTGATAAGTTAATCGCTCAAGTTCCTCGTGGAGCTTCTTCACCAGAATTTCTTTACTTTCTTAAGCACAACTCTGGGTGGAGAGCTGGTCAGCGAAATTCAGAATCTTCTTAGACATTTCTGCCAAGGATTTGTTCTTCACCATCAACTGAACGACCTGATTCTCTAAAGCCGACTGAGTTCTCATTTTTTCAATAGTAACCCAACCAGCCCTTGCTCATCCATGAGAATAAGATCTTGCTCTGCCACGAGCAGGTGTGCAAGATCCTGCTCGTTTCAAAGTTTCTAACTCATCCCATAAGTTGGTATTCTCTACTTCCTAAAAGGAAAAACCATCATCATTAATTAGGACCAAGGCTCCCGAAGAAGAAGAAGCAACAACAGATTTGAGTTGTTTTATTTCCTCCTACAAAGTGATGTTTCCCTACTCCAGCATCTTGGCGTTATGTCTATATTCTTCAATTTCAAGCTTTAACACACTCTCCTTTTTCTCATGAGCAGAAATGAACTTATCATATCCCTTGTCAGCACTCAATTATTGATACTTTTTCTCATAGCCTTCATGTTAAAGTGTAGTGGATTCTTTGTACTGCTGTTAAAGATCCCCGGTCGTTCCTTGAAGATCTTCAATCATCTCGTAGTAGGCCACATTGTTGGCTACAACACGATCAAGTAGGAACTTCAGGTACTGATAAGCATCAATGGCTCACTCAGAAGCATCTGATCCGAGGATATCAATGATTTAAGCCTCAGTAAAATTTGTATGACTAGCTTTGAAATAGTCATTGCATTTCTTCATCAACTATGTATCATGATCTGATAAGAGTTCCATCCTGGACACAAACTAGCAAAGGAAAAATGAAAAACAAAATCAACAATGATGCGAATAGAGCGAGTAAGAGAGAAATTCCAGACGAACAACATAAGTTCAAATTTTATTCATCATAACAAAGGAAAACATACTTCAAGGTTACATTCAAGAAAATAACATAACAAAAGACCCGAACAACTTTACACCTTCTCCTTATTTCCTACGACTTCATCAGATGGTTTGGATGAAGGGGTTGGTTGCTCGGAGGTCAAAGGGCAATTGCTCGGTAGATGTGCTAGCTTGTTGGACTTGCTCTGAGGGTTAGAAAATAGAAACAATAAGGACATGCTCTCCTCTCATCAAGGAAGACTCATCTGAAGCTGTTTCATCTTCTTCTTCTTCTCCAGGAGAGGGAGGAGGGCTATGAGTATGCTCCTGGAACAACTCAGAATTTTCAGCAACCTTTAATTCTTTTAAGGCTGATACCCATCCATCCCTAAAATATTTAACACTGGCATACTCCATTTGCGAAGAAATAACATCCAGGCCCTTGTTCCAACCTTTGTCTCAACCGGTACTAAACGATTTTTTAACAACAACTTTCCTCTTTGCTCTCTCCGAGGAAGTCTTTTCCTTAAGGAGCTCTTCGGCAGCTTTCATCTTTTCTTCTACCTCTATCTTATGTCGCTCAATATCTTGAATCTTAGCAACATTTTCCTCAGAATATTTAAGGTTGAGATCAAGATCCTTTTTACTTTGTTTAAATTCCTTTAATTTCTTCTCCAACTCTTTGGAGGCAATCACAACTTGATCTCTATTTAGTTCAACAAATTTGAATTTCTTCTCCTAAGAATCTTTATCCTCCTCGTACTTCTGATGAGATTACCTCAAAGATTGAGTTAGTCCAGCAAAAGCTTCTTCTACTCCACTCGAGGAGCTAGAAGCCTTAATGGCTTCATCATTCTTCAAAATACTATTGAAGCAAGTCACAAGCTGAAAAAGGAAGAATTTTGAGTCAATATATGAATATAGAACTATAAAATAAAGAAGTTAGGCTAACGATGCTTACTGAAGTAATGTGTTGAGCAGCCAAGGTAGTAAGTCTCTCACAAGAAAGGGTGTCTTCAAAACCTTGGGATTCGGGAACAGTCCAATATCTTATCAGTCCCATAGCAGAGCTCGGAGCAACAAGAGGTGGAACATTACCTTCAACATTTGAAGGTTCAGAGATAGGTTCAACAGGTCTCTTAGAATAACATCTTTTTAATCTCCTCAGAGGAGCATGAGCATTTTCAATTAAAGGTACTATCTCTAGTGGTGAAATGACAATAGTCTCACATGAAGGAGAGATGACAACAGTCTTACTCGGAGGCATAGGGGGATTCTTGCCAGCTTCCTTGGCAACAATGGAAGGGGGTACATCTATATTCTTTGTACCTTCATCTGGGACATCTTGTTTATTCTTCTTTTCCTCCTCAGTGGCAGAGGCAGACTTGTCAAAAAAGGCAGGAGCTTTTCTCTTCTTTATCAGATCAGTAATAGGAATGCTTAAGTCAGAAGACGATCCTTTCGGAGCTCGGTGTCTGGTCAAGATCAACCACCACAAGACGATCAATGAAAGATGAAGTGTAGCTTCTGTATAGCAACAAATAAGAAGCAGATCTAATGTGCTCCCCAGCAACTGATTGATGCAAGCCCCATATAAGTTTCAAATGATTTATATTAACCTCATTTTCCTTTGGAGGTTTCCTTTTGTTGTCAATTGTAACAAACAAAATTAAATATCAGTGATGCATTTCATCAAATACAAAGAAAACAAGATTTTAAAAATAAAAACAATCTATCCCATTGCCATAAAGCGGACACCTGGGACCTTGGTACACGTCATCTCCATTTAATGGAGGGGGCTGCAAATTTTTTATCACAACCCCATGATCAAAACAATCCCTATGGGCATCGTGAAGATTGACAACTAACGCTTTATTCGAAAACCTAGTTTTTAAATAGAATGTATTATCGCAAGTGACCTATCTATAGAAATAAATAATTTCTGAAATTCCTAAACGAGTTCCATGAAGTTGATTTAACCTATGTACTCCATTAACTACCCTCCATGTATTTGGAGCTACTCTTGTAGGTACAATATCGAAATATTGGCAAAACTCCAAACACAGGGGATTTGGCAGGAAAGAAAAACCACACTCAGCCACAAAAAGACTTGGGAACCAGTGTCCCTCCGCCAAAGAAAGTAAATCACAAGGATAAGAAAGTTCTTCCAAAATGACCCACAAAGGGATTGAAAACTCAGACCGAAATTTACCCAACGATTCAACAAGTAAAATCATAGCGAATAAAGCAAATACAAAAGAGGGAAGAAAATCTTACAGAAGAAAGAGAGACCAGTTGACAATGAATGATGGAAAAAATGAAGGCACGAGATAGAAAGAAAATGAAAAGTTCAGAGATACAGATTTGAAAAGTGAAAAATGATAGGAATTATGTCGCACTTAAATACTTTACCTCGGGAATAGATAAAAACAATGATTACAAGTGAAGACGTTTGCATTTTCGGTGGCTAAAAGAAGAAAAGGGCACGAATATCGAAGTGATCGTGAAAATTCAAATTATTTATGAAGCTTGATAGTATGCGCTCAAAAAGGGATTATGTACAATAAAAACCTTCCTAAAATTCATGAAGACCAGTAATCCAAGCAGTTTTCAAGAAAAATGATCCACACTCTCCTTCAACCTCAACTATGAAACATTGGGGGCTTCTGTTGATACCAAATTTAGTCTGTTGACATGGACCAATCACTTGAAGACATGTGTCAACATTACGTGGAAAATACAAATACTGTCGATAAAAAATGTATTACCACCAGGCTACTCAGGTGCTCCAAGCAACTTAAGGATACCGAGCAACTTAAGAGGTTCGAGCTACTTAGCGTGCAGAGCATCCAAATAAAGAGAATCAAAGGAAAATTACACATTAAATGCGCATTAATTATCGTGCAGATGTATATGTCTATTAGATAACAACGCATTATCCTTTCATATGAACAACCTCAATGCTATAAATACATTGTAACCTCGTCATAAGCAGGGGAATTTGGATCTCTTGGTAAACCTATTATCGAGATTCAAGGCAAACAGTCAACAATATAAGACAGTGGACGTAGGCCATTTACATAAGGTTGAACCACTTTAAAATCCTTTGTCTTATTTATCTGTGATTGATTAATTAGATATAATCTAATTTTTTACCTCAACAACGGCTATCATTTGTTCTAAACTCACCTGTTGAGGGGCCTAAAACTCTCCTTAGGTCCCTAGCACCTCCCTTCATCACTACTAAGCCGGGTTATACCCCAAGTACTAACTTAGAAGGCATCGGGCACTCCCAAGATCTGTTTGACCAAAAGTCAAAGTCTTCAACTCTACCGAGGCTGAATGAATCTCCTAATAGCACTGAAACTCCTTTCCAATGGTCCGTCCCATGCATGATTCGGACTTACCATGCGGACGAACGACCCATTTCCCTCGAGACTCAATCAGGAGGCCATCGAGCGCTCTCGGGCTCTATTTAACCTAAGTTTAACTCTTCAGCTCAATCAATCTGAATGAATCTTCGAAGTTAACTGAATACCCTTTCCAACGGTCTTCTCCGTGCGCGATTCCGACTTACGGTACGGATGAACGATCTGTTTGACTCTGAAAGGTCACCGAATGCTTCCAGGTCCCGGTTGACCAAAGTCAACTCCCCGAACTTTGGATTGTCGAAGTAAATCTCCTAAATTTTCCAACGGTCCGCCCCGTGCACGATTCGGTCTTACCATGCGGATGAACGATTCGTTTGCATATGACAATTCCCCGTCTAATGGACTAACGAATGCTTCCAAGCCATATTTGACCCAAAGTCAACTCCCGAACCTGTGAGTCGTCCAAAGGACTTCCGAAGGTCTTTGAATTACCTTTCTAACGGTCTACCCCATGCACGATTCTGATCAAGAATTTTCATCATGCTGTCAATTTATTAAAAAGGCCTAAAAAATACAGCCAAACGGTAGGTCTCAGACCCTACCTATCGGTAGTGTGCCTAAACGCACCTACCGAATGGCAGGAATAGGGCTATGCCAATCGAAAATGCCCTAGTGATATAAAAAGAAGGCCCTGACCTCACTTGCAAGGGATCCCAGATCAGATAGAAACCACTCTCAACAAATCCTAAAAAACTCTCTCGAAGGTTGCGTTATTTCTACACCCAAATCCCTTTCCAACCTTCACTTTTCATCATCCTTTTCATCAAACTTGATGAAGTCACTACTCTCCATCATCATCCAAGTCTAAGGGCTTCTCTCTAACATTCAAGGTCAGGCTCAAGATCTTCAAGAAGGTGCAATTTTCTCAACTCTCTCCTTAAATTCTTATAAAATTACAATAACTTGTTTTATTACTTAGTGCCTTTATTATCTCATCTCACACATCCTAATATACTTTTTATTTAGTAGTATTGCACATATCCAATTTTCATATAAATAAAAACCCAAAAAATAAGAAAAAGAGGGTTTGCTCATAAATTCCAAACGAGAATTCTCATACTTTCTTACACTTCCCTCACAACTAAAACACCTTTTCTACACACACACACACACACACAATTAAGAGAATCCCCGGTTGGATTTATGGGATAAACCCCACCCCTCGTTTTGTATGCGAACTACGTGAACTTTGAAGCCTCTATAGGCTACGTAGGCATTTCGGGGTAAAACCCGAGACTCGAGTCCTAGTCTTTACTTTTTCTCTCATTTTCTATTTTCTCTAAACTCCATTCTCTTATATTATATATATATATATATATATATATATATATATATATATATATATATATATATATATATATATATTTGTTCTTATGGGCATATCATTTCGTGTGCGTCATCGTTCCCTCATAACGATTAACATAAGGATGATCGCCTAAATCCTATTTTCTAATACTTTTATACCTTCCTACGAATGACTCGCTTTACCTCTTACATGGTAAAAGTCGACGATTCCTATCTCCACTATATATACACATGCACACACATCACGGAGAAAATAAAAGGAAAATAACAAAAATCCATGAGAGACCGAAAGGGAGGAATGGGTTCCTAACACCTTCCTATTTCGTAACTTAGCCTCCAAACCCTTCTCGAATCATTTTGGTTTTGCATGCACCAGTATGCCTTCGGATGCTGTCCTTCGGGATGGCTTCCCCTTTTCTTTTGTCCGTTTTGAGTAAAATAGACTGGCGACTCTAATCTCTCTACTTTCTCTCACTTCACCTCAAAATGACGTCAACCGAAGCGCTCCCGAGATGGGACGCGTAGGACCTAAGGATCATCTGTCGCGCGGCGAGGATCGAGGATGGCCACAAAAAGCTTTAATAAGATTAATGTCTATTAATCTAGAAATGTAAGGTTTTCGAAAATAAAATGGCTAAGGCATTGGCATGTCTATTTCTATGATATACATATGTAGATATATACATATTATCACATGCATATGGTTGTAGCGTGTGAGTATTCCTTCCTGTCATTCGATTCTATAATGTTGTATAAATCCCACCAGGCATAAGATCATGTTTCCACTTTCTTACGACAGGTGTGAGACCCCGCCCAATTAAATACGGGGTGATCAGTCCTTTTTTATATTAAAACAGAATATCTGGTTTGTTCATTCTTAGCATAACTGTTGAAAATCTAATTACTAATCACCTACATCAGTTATTTCAACTGGTGTCAATTTTAATCATTTAAATTAACACGAGATAATCTGAAACAACTAAATAAATCACATTCCCTATTCCAATTAACCAACAACATAAATAATGAAATAACTACATCAAATAAGATATGACTGAGATAAACACTCCAGCTTGAAACTCCAGTACAATAATCCATACCTAAAACTGAATCCAATGACTGAAAATAAATGAAGTACAATGTCTCTGGAAATAACTACTAGTAGTAGATGGGCGACATGCCCAATTAAGATAGAAAAATGTTGCATCGGATCTGGAAAAAAAGGAGGCGTCTACTACTGAAGTCCTTCAATCCTCCATAGCAACGGAAGTTCGTCAAATGAGAATTAATCCCTAAGTTGGGCATCTCTATTGCTGGACACCCAAAATGGTTTTAACAAAGTAGATTTGGAAAACGGGTTAGAGCCCGAGTAGCACAATTTAAAAATATTTGCAAGTATTTAAAATGCAAAATCATCAGATATTATATATAAGTTAGTTCCACGTGCTCTCACTTGAGTTCCTCAACCCTCAACTATTATGCACGCCTAATGTGTTATGCCACCCCGTCTAACTAGTTCCAATCCTTTATCTTACTACACCTACTTACTTGTAGCACCAAACTCATATCACCCATACAATTCGTTATTGATTTACCTTTTTATATCATTTAAATCAATTTAGGTTCACTAAATAGATGTTAAGTTTCCACTTCCTTTGGTTATTTTAGACATCATTATCTTTCTCATATACTAAGCACACACAATAGAATAAATATGTGGTATATATATTTATCACTCTATTTATATATTTACTAATAAATCACCCCTAAACTGAGACCTGCGGTGCATGTATAACATGCTATAAAATCCCGGTACATCATGTACTAAATAAAGGATTATAGGTTTGGAATGACTCTCGAACCACAATATACATTTCACACATAATTGGAGGGGAACATAGTTTTATTCTTTTGGGCTACACACATACCTACACACCCAAATGATTGGGCACACCCTCGTTCACATAAGCAGTGCTCATCCCTAAGTTATATATTCTGAGGTACAAGTCAAAATCCCCCAAGATGGCTCATCAAGATAAGACTGTCCCCTTCTCGAACCTCCCGTGATAGCAAGCATCGTATGTATGTCATATAAATAATAAATCACAAATTAGGTATTCACACAACCTATGTATATATATATTCAATAAAGGTAACCACATACCCTATTATATATATTCCATTCAGTGTTGACATAACTCTCGTATAGCCTACTTATTATTAATTTTTTGCCGAATGTCCTATTCATATAAGCCTGAGTGTTTCCCCTCACCTGTAAGGTTACCAATTTTCCTTTAAGCCTATTCAGTAGCTACCTCACTCATTGCCTACTTGTCTAGGTCACCGTTTCTACCAAATTCCCAGGACACGATATCGTTCTCCGAATTAGGTTCTTATTCCTCAATTAAGCCTAACAAATCTTAGCCCTTAAGTTCTTCTCATGTGACTATGTCTCAAACCCAATATTGACCTACTCGTACCTTAAAATAACTGTCTTTAAATTTAAAAATTATCTAAAAGATTAATTCAGTCATTTCCCACGAGTTCAATACAAAAAGGGTGAAAATTATCATAATATGGGCAGTCGAATCGATTTGTCCTGGACCCGAATCAATTCGCGTACCAAATCGATTCGGCCATGGAGCCGAATCGATTCGCTTCTACATGTCTCATCTTCTCCACTTAACTATTATAGGTTTACACCATTTTCACTCGACCAAAACTTCATTACATGAATCCAAACTCCCAACCAAACATTCTAAACATCATATTAACATATATAAATGATTTTTAACATCGTAGAATCTTCAAATCATCAAGAAATACCATTGAAAAAAATTAATTCAAGATTAATCTCTAATCATTATTTTTTTTTATCAAAAACTAATATAAAAACCATATTTCTTCATGATTTGATTATAAAAAATTCATCATCTTACATAAGGGATTCAAATTTTACATTAATTCCACCATAACATGATTAAATCTCACAATTTTTTCGTAAATATTCATGAAATCAAAATATTTAACATCCTACTCTAACATGGACGATATATCCTCCTTAAATAAGAACTATAAATACTTGTCTTTGTGTGTAGATCTTATTTCCATGAAATTGGTGGTATGGGTGTGTTCCTCTCCTTCTGATCTACGCAACTGCGGTGATTTTTTTTCAAGAATTGTGTTGGACAATCTCGGGACTCTTTCAGGACTCTCCTTATTCCTCCCTTGATAGCCTCTCTCGGTTTTGTTCACGTAACCCTAACTTCCCCAAGTCCTAATCTTATTTAAACTTACAAAATTCGTGGGTCTAATTTCCTCAAAATTTTAAACAACTAAAATACCCCTCCGGGGTACTAGTTGGGACTGAAAATGCCCCTCGACCCAACCTAAAGCCATGGGTACACTTTTCTGACTATCTCGACCCTTTTCGACGCATTGGCGCACTCGAAATGACCATATGGAATATGAAAGTAAACTTATATTTTATTTTCCCAAATTAAGTCCTGACACGACTAACATGCGTGCCCCAACAAAATTTACCGTAACAATCCTATTTTTCACCCACAATAATTATAATATTTACTTATCATTATTATTACTCATTCACTAAGGAATATTCAGTATAAATAAATATGAACCCTTATCTCGCTAATTAATATTTATCTTACCTATTAATTTCCTAATAAAATCTAATTAACTCCAAATTAATTCCCAAAATAAAAATCAATAAAAATTACGGGGTGTTACAAACTTCCCACCTAATAACATAATTAACCCTAAAATTCAGAAAAAATAAATACCTGGTACAAATAACTCTGGATACTTTTCGCGCATCTCATCTTCGCGCTTCAAAGTGGATTCGTCGGCATTATGATGCCCCCATTGAACCCGCACTAGTGGAACTACCTTCGACCTGTGTCACCTCTCGCTATAGTCTAATATAGCAACTGGCCTCTCCTCAGAAGAAATGTTAGGATGTAAATGGATCTCCTCCAAGGCTATGCGAGTGTGATCCAACTCATCCCGAAGGTCTCGCCTCAGCGAAGAAATATGATAGACATTGTGAATCCGATGGAGGTGCTTTGGAAAACTAAGCCTGAAAGCAACTGGTCCAATCCACTAGGTGATAGGGAATGGTCCAACGTATCTTGGTGCCAACTTTCATTTCTTCCGAAACCTCATTATCCCCTTTATAGGAGATACACGTAGAAACACCAAATTCCCCCCCCCCCCCCCCCCACTAAACTCCAGGAAGTACCTCTTAGCATTCTCAAAACTTTTTTGTCTTCCTTGGGCTATCCGTATACGACTTTGAATAACCTCAATATTAATTGACGTATCCTGAATCAACTCCAGCCTGAGAATCTTGTTATCCCCCACCTCCAACCAACAAGCGAGTGAATAACAAGTTCTACTGTACAATGCCTCGAATGGTGCCATGCCAATCGTGAACTTGTAGGAGTTATTATAAGTGAAATCCACCTGTGGAATATACTGCTCCCAACCTCCCCCTAAATTAAGGATGCACATCCAAAGCATATCTTCTGATGTGACCCAAATGAAGCACCTCGTCTCAGAAACATCAACCTCGAATAAGGACATGGCCGACGTTGGAAGGGCCTTGGATCAATGACCAGCGACCTTGGCCAGAGCAAGGTCGTCCATGGCCGAGGTTGCTACCAACCTCATCTAGAGAGGTCTTCATGACACATGGGAATAGTTATTCCTCAGGTCATTCCGGGGTTGACAACCTCGGCTAGGAGTAGGCCGAGGTTATAGAAGCTAAACTTCCATCAAGGTCAACTTCAACAGGGAATCAATCGATGTTCCTGGCATGTTCCAGCTTAACCTCGGCCCAGGCCGACCTTATGCCTTCACTTACCTTACCTCATCTTCACATAAGCCGAGACCATTATGGCCCATCTCGGATTGGATAAACTGCTAGACCTTACTAACCTCGGACTCTTCTAGGCCGAGGTTGTGACCAAGCACGGATGGCTGATCTCTTATCGACATATGTGTGGATAAGGACACGTGGACACAAATCAGTTATAATAAATCATTCCCCTCACGTGGGGGCAATATTTCATCATCATTCTCTACATGTGATAAGGATAGATGTCTTCATCATATTAGCTAGATCAACACACACATGCGCATTGCATGCATGGGGGGTACACTAGACCCCCCAGGTACTATATATACTTGTCTTCTCCTTCTTAAAGGAAATCCGAAATTAGCAACCCTAGCTGAAACCCTGTTCAAATACACAGTAGAGAGAGAAAGTTTGAGATATTGGATCCATGGCCATTAGTTCCCTCATACAGTGATACACATCATACACTTGCACAGTGGAGTAGGCCAGATTGGCTGAACCACTTATATTCCGATGTGAATCCTCTTCTCCTCACCTCACCTCCCTCTACTATATGTGTATATACTCTTATGCTGCCATTGTTAACATTGAATTGAGCTTAAAAACACCTTGAAGGTTGGTGCTACTTCTAGCATCATCATTTTGGCGCCATCTGTGGGAAGTGAAGTTGTCACTTCCTCTTCTTCTACTTAACCTCAAAGAAGACTCTGGTGCTGAACCGGGCACCACCCCTTGCATGGAGCTGCTTCACCATTGAAAGAGGTCCTTTAAGGTATTAAGCTCATCTACTACTCAAGATCTTTAGTGTTAACATATGGCACCAGAATTACCGCCACCTCTTCCGTTGCCCGGTGCGGGAGGACCTAGCTCTATCCGGGCACCGCCCCAGTCCGAAATGGCGAAGGTGGCTGCAGCCTTAAGGTCTTTGGCTACAATGCAACAAGCAATACAAGAGCAGTTTGCACAGCTGAGCCAAAATATGATAAGGCCACCTGGAGTTTCACCAGAAATGATCACTCCGATAGCTATTCTGCCTCATCCTGACGCTAGGGGACCACCCCAGGCACCTCCGAAATACCAACCTACACCCCAACGGAGGAGGGACATTACTGACCCTAGGCGCTTACGCCTGGGGAGGCAACATGTATGATGATATAGATGCACAAGATGTTCCGGAAGAATGTTAGGAACCATATGAGGTTTCGAATAATACAGTGCGTCCTCTTCAGCAGAGCCGAGGTTGTGGTGTTCGAAGAGGTGAAGAGGCCCAACCACGAGGATCAGCTTTTTATCGATTGAGAAGAGGGTCGACCTTTGAAAGTCTAGGCCTAGTAAATGACCTAAGACATAGATTATCAAGGTCAAGAAGTGCAGCCGACTCACAAAGAGAGACGGACAATGTCGACCTCATCAAGGCCGACCTTATGCAGGAAGAGGTAGAGACCAAGAAGAGGTCAACAGCCGACGTTGTGTTGTGGCTGGAGAAAACCTCAGTCCACCCCCCGGAGGTAGCTGGGGATAACCTCAGCTAGATTGATGTTGTGAGACCGTGGAATGAATCCATCTGACGTCTTGAAGACAAGATAGGAGACCTCATCAAAAGCAGGGATCCACTACAAAGGGGTTTCTCAGAAGGCTCCCCGTTCGTGGCTAAGATAGTGAGCTTCCCTACCCCAACCAAGTTCAAGCGACCCACGATGACTCCCAAGTATGACTGTAGCACCAATCATGTTCATCATATTGAGATTTATCAATCAGCGGTGGACATCTACTCGATAATCGATGAGATGAAGTGCCGGGCCTTCTTCGGGACATTAACAGGGGCAGTGCACATTTGGTTTACTTCCCTTTCAAAGAATTCAATTGAGAACTTCAAAGGCTTAGCTGAACGATTCATTCACAACTTCTGTTTTGGGCTAAGACCTCAAAAGAAAACCACTCATCTGCTGTACATCAAGCAAGTCAAGGACGAGAGCCTAAAATACTACATTTCCAGGTTCAACAAAGAAAAGCTTGAGGTCGAAGATTACGAAGAGAATATAGACATGACCGCCCTCATAAGAGGTCTTCAGAAAGGGAAGTTATTGTGGAAATTTATGGAAGACCCTCCAAAATCAATGGCGGAGCTATTGGCAACTATGGGGAAGGTCATGAACGCTGAAGAGGATATGGCCGCTAAGTATGAGGATGAGAATGGGGGTAGTAGTGGAAAGTTCCAAAGGAACAAGGATGGAAAGAAAAGGTCAGCTGATGACAAGTTTGCACGTTATACCCCTCTTACGATAAGCTGCGAACACATCCTCAATGAGATTAAAAATGACCGATCCCTGAGATGGCCAGAAAAGCTGAAGGCTCCTCCACATAAGAGAAACCAGAACTTATGGTGTGAATTCCACCAAGACCATGGCCATATAACCGACAAGTGTTTCGCCTTGAAGGATGAGATTGAGAATATGTTGAAGTCAGGGAAGTTGAGGAAATATATTGATGACAAAGTGACCAAAAGGGGAAGGGATGACCCAAAAAAGAAGAGGAACGACAGATGTCATGATGACGACCCAGTAAGAAGAGATGGCGGCTCAGACGGAGATGATGAAGACGATCCAGACCTCCCTCCGAAAGATGACAACACCCCAGTGAAGAGGGTTGGTATGATCTCTTTTGGCATCAACACCATATGCGGAGGACTTGTGGGGGGCAGCTCGGAGGTTATTGACAAGAAAACTTATGTGGCAGAGGCCAAGTCGGTGGCAAAGCTTGAAGTTGTAAATATAACTTCTTCCGATATAGCGCAGAAGAGAATGAAGGTGTAAATGGACACTCTTATAGTTGGGTTCTCTCGACTCTTTTTCAAGGGCATCTTAGCCCCACATGATGACCCTTTGGTAATAACAACAAGGGTGCATGGATGCGAGGTGCAGATAATTCTCATGGATGGGGGAAGTTCAACAGATGTGATGTTTTGGCCTTGCTTCAAGAGCCTAGGTTTTAGCAGAGCTAGGTTGGTACCCTATCATCATCCGCTAATGGGCTTCAGCGGTGAAAAGTTCCATCCGTTGGGCATGTATGAGATGGACGTGCGAATGGGCGATGAGTGGCCTAAGAGGTTAACCCGAAAGATCAATTTTTTTGCTATGGACGAAAACGTCTTCTCGGCATATAACCTCATCATAGGAAGAGTAGCCCTTAAGGAGTTTGAGGCCCTGTCGTCGACGATCCACCAAATAATAAAATTCCCGACTCCCTATGGGTAGGGGAAGTGCAGGGTGACCAGACCATAACACGATAATGCTACTTTAACTCGACTGAAGAGAGAGAGGCCCATAAGAGAGAAAATACCACTTATAAGAAAAACCGTGGAGGTATATGTAAACGATATGCTAACAAAGAGCTTAAAGGCCTGCACTCATGTGGCAGACCTTAAAAGGACCTTCGATACTATGGACATATACAGGATGAAACTCAATCCAGCGAAGTGTGTCTTCGTTGTTGGATCCGAGAAGTTCCTTGGATTCATCGTCAATCAAAGAGGAATAGAAGAAAACCCTAAGAAAATCAAGGCTTTGCTGGACATGAAGACACCAAAGAGTATCAAGGACGTACAAAGGCTCATGGGAAGAGTGGCTGCACTCGACAGATTTATTTCCAGAGCAACGGATAAGTGCCTTTCGTTCTTTAAAGTGCTCAGAAAGGCCTTTGAATGGGACGGAGAGTGTGAAGAGGCTTTTAACCAGCTCAAATCCTACATTGGGTCTACCTTGCTCTTATCTCGGCCCATAGTAGGAGAGAAATTGTATGTTTATCTAGCAGTCTCTGAATCGACAATAAGTGCAGCCATAGTACGGGAAGACGTTGGGATCCAAAGGCCTGTATACTTCAACAGTAAAGCCCTTCAAAGGTCTGAGAAAAATTATCCTCGTATGTAAAAGTTAGCTTACACCCTGATACATGCTTTAAGGAAGATGAAGCCCTACTTCCAATCCCATTCCATGGTCGTCCTCACTGATTCCCCACTAAGACAAGTCCTCCATAAGCCTGAGAAGTCAGGAAGATTGATGACTTGGGCCATCGAGTTGGGGGAGTATGACCTCACTTATCAACATAGGGTGGCCATCAAAGGGGAAGCGCTCGTAACCTTCGTTACTGAGTTCATATGGGAAGAGGTCGAGATGGAAAATGATCCAGAGACAACTGAAGGGTCAAACTATAATATCATCCGGGAACCAAAAGAGGTTGCCCTAAATGTCTTCCGGGACCGGGAAGAGGTTATATCCCAGGAAGTCAAAAATAGAATCGTCGAGAATGAAGAAGATTGATACCTCTTTAAGTAAGGAATCATGACAGAAGGGGGCTTCTCATCAGATAAAGACATCTGGAACCTCTTTATTGATGGGTCTTCTTATGACAGCGGAAGCGGTGCAGGGCCAGTACTTTCAGCTCCAGATGGTACCAACATTGAATATGCTTTGAGGTTTAACTTCAAGGCATCTAACAATGAGTCAGAATATGAGGCCATGATAGCAGGTCTCTCATTAGAAGAACTCTGGGAGTAAGACGGCTCCTACTTCATAGTGACTCAAGGTTAGTAGTTAATCAAGTATTAGGGATCTATGAGGCCAAAGATGAAAGGATGGCCAAGTACCTGAAGAGGGTGAAAATGATATTAGAATATTTCGAAGAGACAAAACTGAAGAGATTACCTCGAAAAAAAATAGCCACGCAGATGCATTGGCAAGGTTGGCTTTAGCAACGAAGACAGACATCAGAAGGACAGTTCCAGTCAAGGTCTTACCAAAGGCGACCATTAAAGAGCAAGAGGTTAGCAAGCCTTGTCTCAATTTGAACCTAGGGTACTCTTGGATGGATCCCCTTATCAAATATATTAGAGATGGAGAGATACCAGAATCAAAGCTATAGAGGAGGAAACTAAGATACAGGGCTACAAAATTCTCCATAGTAGGAGACATCCTATATAAGAAGGGGTTCCTATTGCCTCTCCTCAGATGTGTACATCCCACAGAAGTTACCCATGACTTATAGGAGTTATATGAGGGTTCCTACTCCAGTCACATAGGAGGAAGACCCTTGGCTAACAGAATTATTACACAGGGGTACTGGTGGCAAACCTTGGCCAAGGATGCTACAGCTTACGTGAAAAGGTGAGATAAATGTCAGAGATTCTCCATTGTTCCTCACCAACCTAATCAGCCTATGATGTCAATCAGTGCCCCCTGGCCATTTGCAGTCTGGGGGATTGACTTAGTAGGACCACTACTAAGAGCCGCCAATAATTATCGATTCCTGATAGTTGCCATTGACTACTTCTCAAAGTGGGTAGCGACAGAGCCGGTGATAATGATTACAGAACAGAAGACCTTCCAATTTATATAGAGGAACATCTTATGCACACACGGCCTCCCAAACACTCTCATCTCAGACAATGGAACCCAGTTAAGGAACTCTTCCTTAGAGAAATATTGTGAACGAGTTGGGATAAAGCAATTTTTCTCTTCTCCTAGCCGACCTCAGGAAAACGATCAAACCGAAGTCACAATTAGAACAATCCTCGACGGAATCAAGAAGAGGTTAGAAGAAGCTAATGGGAGATGGACTAAATAGGTTTATGTTGTGTTCTGGGCCTACAGTACTACGGCAAGAATATCGACGGGAGAAACCCCGTTCATGTTGGCACATGGCTCAGAGGCCGTCATACCAACAGAAGTAGGACTCCCTACTCATAGGGTTCAAACCTATGACCCTGAAAAGAATGGGGAAGAGAGAAGGCTAGACCTAGATTTGATATAAAAGAGAAGAGAAGACGCAGCAATTAGACAAGCAGCTTACCTGCATAGAGCATCAAAATTCTACAATCAAAGGGTGAAATCAAGACCCATTATCTTGGGAGAATTAGTACTGTAGAAGACACTGTAGAAGGCAAACAAGCTTCACCCAAATTGGCATGGTCCCTACAAAGTGATCGAAGAGGTTGCACCCGGGACCTACAGGCTAAAAAATCTAGAGGGGGAACCTTTTTCCAATCCCTGGAATGGCGATCATCTAAAGAAGTATTACATATGATATTGCTAGAGTTTTTGTCAATATATTATCTTATGAAGAGATTATTAATAAGAAGATCGATTTCCATGTTTATTCTTGGTTCATTATGCTCCAATGGTGAAATTATTCATGAGGACGACATCTTAGTTGATGACCTCAGACGTTATAACATCATGATTTGGTGGAAAGGTCTGAGGTTGGACATCATACTTAGATGACCTCAGACCCTTAACATCATTAATTTGGTGTAATTATTCATGAGGATGACATCTTAGTTGATGACCTCAGACCTTACAACATCATGATTTGGTGGAAAGGTCTGAGGTCAGACATCATACTTGGATGATCTCAGACCACTTAACATCATTAATTTGGTGAAATTATTTATGAGGATGACATTTTAGTTGATGACCTCAGACCTTATAACATCATGATTTGGTGGAAAGGTATGAGGTCAAACATCATACTTGTATGACCTCAGACCCCTAACATCATTAATTTGATTAAATTATTCATGAGGATAACATCTTAGTTGAAGACCTCAGACCCTATAACATCATGATTTGGTGGAAAGGTCTGAGGTCAGACATCATACTTGGATGACCTCAGACCACTTAACATCATTAATTTGGTGAAATTATTTATGAGGATTACATCTTAGTTGATGACCTCAGACCTTATAACTTCATGATTTGGTGGAAAGGTCTGAGGTCAGACATTATATTTGGATGACCTCGGACCCTTAACATCATTAATTTGGTGAAATTATTTATGAGGATGACATCTTAGTTGATGACCTCGGACCTTATAACATCATGATTTGGTGGAAAGGTTTGAGGTCAGACATAACACTTGGATGACCTCACACCCTTAACATCATTAATTTGGTGAAATTATTCATGAGGATAACATCTTAGTTGATGACCTTAGACCTTATAACATCATGATTTGGTGGAAAGGTCTGAAGTCACACATCATACTTAGATGACCTCAGACCCTTAACATCATTAATTTGATGAAATTATTCATGAGGATAACATCTTAGTTGATGACCACAGCCCTTATAACATCATGATTTGTGGAAAGCTCTGAAGTTAGACATCATACTTAGATGACCTCAGACCCTTAACATCATTAATTTGGTGAAATTATTCACGAGATAACATCTTAGTGATGACCTCAGACCTTAACATCATTATTTGGTGACAAGGTATGAGGTTAGACATCATACTTGGATGACCTCAGACCCTTAACATCATTAATTTGTTGAAATTATTTATTAGGATAACATCTTAGTGATGACCTCAGGCCTTAACATCATTATTTGGTGACAAGGTCTGAGGTTAGACATCATACTTGGATGACCTCAGACCCTTAACATCATTAATTTGGTGAAATTATTTATTAGGATAACATCTTAGTTGATTACCTCAGATCTTGTAACATCACGATTTGATGACAAGGTTTGAGGTCATACATCATACTTGGATGACCTCAGACCATTAACATCATTAATTTGGTGAGACCTTATTGCATGGCAAAGAAAATCACCCAACAAACAATCCAGCAAGAGAAGAAACAAAATCCCTAATCAGAGGTCGATAGATTAAGTGAAATGGAAAAAAAAGTAACATTGTTATTCATAGGTTACAGTTCGAATACATAGTGAACAAGTACAAAAGCTTCACAAAAAATAGTCTAAGGATTTGCAGGGGCAGTGCTGACATCCTCGGCCTGATTCCCTTGGCCAACATTGGTCACCTCGGCCCCATCACCTCTGGGGTTGGATCCCTCAATCTCTGTAACATCCAGTGGTGCAGTCTCTGTAGGGGAAGCGTCTTCCTCTTCAACTTCCTGAAGGGCTTGGGAAAATTGAGGGTTAGCAAAACCCAGACCTATGAAGTCAGAGGCTTTTAAGATCCCTCAATCCTTCTCCTTAGCAGCCGCCCATTTTTAGTAGCCTTAATACCTCTTTCAAGGTACTCAAAGCCGAAGATGATGAATTCATCAGAGACTTTGTAATCGGCCAGAATCCCCTCAGAAGCATCATCAAGGGATGCCTTCACTACAACGTCAACCTTCTGCTAGATAACATCGTCCTTGGCCTTCAGATCAATAGTGTGGTCCTTTTTAAGCTTTGAGATCTCTTTCTCCAACTCCTTAACCTTCTTATCAGACCCCTCAAAGGCAGACTTCAGCATTCAGAGAGCTTTGCACCTTCTCGGCCTCTTGGCCTTTTTGGATGAGGGGTAACTTCTTCAGAGTCCAATTAGCAAGATGATGCATAGCAGCGAGGCCCTGTAAATCATGTGGTTGTATATATAAGTTAAAATTCAAAATAGAGGTTACACTTCGAAGCTAAACTGAAATACGAAGTCATACCTGAATAGACCTGTGAAGGCCAAACTCAACCAGCAAAGGGGTGTCCATGGATCGGTAAAAGAGTTTGTCAGCATCGGTCATAGCAGAGCCGATGGCATCCAGCGCCTGTAAACTGTGGCCTATGATTCTATCATTAATTTTTAGTTGGTTTATACGAGCAGCCAATGCATCCTCTGATGATATAGGGATGGCACAATCCCCACCTTTTTTCTTCAACCTCTGATCCTCAGGGGGAGGATCGGCAACCTTTCTCTTCTTAGTGGCCTCAGCCCTCGAGGTTGAGGGAGGGGAGGAGGAGCATTCAGATATGCCTTTTTGATGAGCTCCGTTAAACTTGGAGATGGAATCTCCCACAATTTGTCAGATATTCCCTTCGGACGCTATGCAAAATAGAAAGGTCTGAGTTAGAGAATCAAATATACATACATTCAGAGGTATAACTTGTTGAAATGAAAAGAACTTACCAAGCTCTGTAAGAGGACTTCCCCCTAGACTAGTCTCAAAGAGGTAGTAGGGGGTCATCAGGTGCTCAAATTTGACAAGCAGACCATGATCTCCCTGATCTTGAAGGTCTTTAGCCTTCTGAAGATTTTACTGGCTTAGCCCAGGGTCGGCCCTAGCAGCCATCGTAACATTTCCCCATCTCAGGGGCATTCTCGGCTCTAATGAGGAAGAGGGGGCACATGGACCAAATTCCCATATCCCTGAGGCAAAGAAATAACGTGGCTTCCAGCTATGGTTTGAGGTTCCGGTAATCTGAAGCATCTTCTTTTCTGGCTTCCGAGCTAAAAAATGATAATATCTCGGATGATTTCTAGCAGATGAAGGGACATAGCATCCTGTAAAGACTTGGACAAGAAGGTCTGAGTGATCAACAACCCTCCATAAGACAATGGATCCAATTATCACCCTCCAAGCATTGGGTGACAACTGGGAAAGGGCCAAGTTGATATAGGCCAATATAGACCTGATGATGGAATGGATGGGCAGACGAAATCACAACTTGAACATCTGCTCGTATAGGAAAATCTCACCGTCTCGACCGTGATAAGCAATCTATTCCCTCACAGGTCTCCTGAGTTTTATAGAGGGGCTTATGGAATATAGGTATCTGAAAGATAGGAGGTCGATCTCACTGACTGAACTCTCAATTTCGATTGCCTCAGAGACGTTAACATCACTCTCAGCATCATCATCATCTAACTCAACGTTGGTCTGAGTAGACGATGGGGCACCACTTGAAAACCACTGAGCAAACTCATCCCCTGTGACAACCGACAGGGGTATGGCTTCAAGGATTGGCGAAACCGCCACACTTGGCCCAATAATTTCAACCTCAGAGGAAGAAGTTGATGTACTTGAACATTTGTGGGACGAGGCTCGATTGGAAACCTCCGCTTGATCAGGGGCCTGATTTTAACGAACTGTGAAAGCCATAGCCTCTTGAAAATAGTTCACAGGCATCGGGTCTGAGGAGGATGAATCAGACTCAGACATTGGTGAGGGTTCAGTAGGGACCTATGCTTGGTTAACTGGTTCGGATGGTTCAGGATATACGACCTTCAGAGGTGGTGGTAAGATAGGTCTGAGGGGGGATTCCTCTGACCTACGAGCTTCCTCCTACGCTCTTTTTTATTTGCTTAATTTTCTCTAAAGTCTTCTCTTTGAGAGAGAGTAACTCCTCTAAGTGTTGGTAAAGGGGTCTAAGCATATTAGGCAGACGTTAGACTTGTGACTATCTTAAGCAAATAGGATTAACAAGTGGGATTAAAGATCAAACTTGCAAACTTTGAGCAACAACTACCAAGAACAATAATAACAGTGTCGTCGAAAAACTAATAATCTAATCAGAAACCTCTTGAAGGTCCGCAGAAAATGCAAAAATAAGAAGAAGACAGGAAAAATGAAGAAGAAAGGATGGCAGAAGATACCTGAAGAAAAATGGTAAGGAAGGAGGAAGATATTGCAAGGAATGACCACCCAATGCTAATTCAAACCAGAGCTTTTCTAGAGAGAGAGAGTTATAGAAACAAGTTGAATCAGGAGAAGGAGAGAAATGAGGAAGAAAGAAAGAAAGAAAATAGGTTTTAAACCCTTAAGTATTAATGCACACTTACCAAGGCGAATCATTGCTTTGGGAGCCCCAAAAGATGACTGACGTCACATGCTTTTCAAGCACGCCTCACACTTCAGCAATTAACAAGTGTCAAATGAACATTAGCACAAGGAAGAAGGACCTCGGAGTTGTAGACCCCACAGTCACCTTCTCTCACATGTAACTAAGGGCTGGGGGGTGATTGATGTCCCCCAAATGTACCACCTCGGCTCTGAGACATCAACCTCGGCCAAGGACATGGCCGACGTTGGAAGGTCCTTGGATCAATGACCAGTGGCCTCGGCCAGAGCAAGGTTGGCCATGGCCGAGGTTGCTACCAACCTCATCTAGAGAGGTCTTCATGACACATGGGAATAGTTATTCATCAGGTCATTTCGGGGCTGACAACCTAGGCTAGGGGTAGGCCGAGGTTACAGAAGCTAAACTTCCATCAAGGCCAACTTTAGCAGGGAATCAGCCGATGGTCCTGACATGTTCCAGCTTAACCTCGACCCAGGCCGACCTTATGCCTTCACTTACCTTACCTCGGCTTCACAGAATCCGAGACCATTATGGCCCATCTCGGATTAGATAAACAACTAGACCTTACCAACCTCGGACTCTTCCAGGCCGAGGTT
Organism: Sambucus nigra; assembly: GCA_949130495.1. Lineage (NCBI taxonomy): Eukaryota > Viridiplantae > Streptophyta > Magnoliopsida > Dipsacales > Adoxaceae > Sambucus > Sambucus nigra. Next base: position 697,308,426 of record OX422208.1, read on the forward strand.
GTGACCAAGCACGGATGGCCGAGCTCTTATCGGCATATGTGTGGATAAGGACATGTGTACACAAATTAGTTAGAATAAATCATTCCCCTTACGTGGGGGGAATATTTCATAATCATTCTCTACATGTGATAGGGACATATGTCTTCATCATATTGGCTAGATCAACACACACATGCTCATTACATGCATGGGGGGTACACTACACCCCCTAGGTACTATATATACTTTTCTTCTCCTTCTTAAAGAGATCCGAAATTAGCAACCCTAGATGAAACCCTATTCAAATACACAGTAGAGAGAGAAAGTTTGAGAGATTGTACCCATGGCCATTAGATCCCTCATACAGTGATACACATCATACACTTGCACAGTGGACGTAGGCCAGATTAGCTGAACCACTTATATTCCGGTGTGAATCCTCTTCTCCTCACCTCCCTCAAATATATGAGTATATACTCTTATGCTGCCATTGTTAATATTGAATTGAGATTACAAACACCTTGAAGGGTGGTGATACTTTTAGCATCATCATCTTCCAACATCTGATTAGTCCTCTCCATCTGCCCGCTCATCTTTGGGTGATAAGTCGTACTCAACCTCAACTCAGTACCCATGGACACCTACAAAAATCTCCTAAAATCGAGACACGAAAATCTTGTCCCTATAGGACACAATATCTAAAGGCAGCCCATGAAATCTCACGATCTTGGAAATAAAAATCCGAGCATACTGTCCCGTAGTGTAATCAGTCCAAACTGGAAGGTAGTGAGCTACCTTAGTCAAACGATCCACCATCACCCATATGGAATTGAGACCTCTCTATGAAGTGGGTAACCCAGTGATAAAATCCATGGAAATTCTTTCCCATTTCCACATTGGGATCCCTAATGGTTATAGATCCCTGCCGATTTCTAATGGTCCACTTTCACCAACTAACAAGTGCTACACCTCGAAACAAACTCAGCAATATCTCGCTTCATCCCACTCCACCAGCACTACCATCTCATGTCTTGGTACATTTTATCTCCTCCAAGGTGTATTGCAAACTGTGACCCGTGTGCGTCTATCATCACCGCGTGTCGTAAATCTTCCCCCTCAGGGACAATCAATCTCCCATTGAATCGTAAACCTCCCTATGAACTAATGGAGTAGGACTCAACTCCCCCAGGTAAGAGTTGTCTGGTCTCCTCCTAAAAAAATGGATCCACTGCCTGCGCCTGCACTACCCTTGTGACAATCTGAGGGGTGACAGTCATAACCGACATAAATTATCGAGCCACTAACTCTTTGTAAGAACTGAGTAGTTTAAAACCTTAATATAACCCATGACATCGATTTTAAACCCCGTAAGGTGAGTACAATCCAATGTCTTATAAGAAGAAATGACCTATCTTTAAAATCCTACAAGTTTGCTTTGTTAACTTTCCACCCTTGAGGTTTCTATTTATTATAAAAAAGTCCCTAAAACTCTCAAAATGAAATAAAACCATGTATATTGAACCCTTAGACCTCAATCATATATCAAATCAAACCTTTGGACCTCGATTAACCCTGTAAACTTGCTAAAATTACCAAAATACCCATAAACATTACCAAAAACATACTTTTATGGACATAATTTCAATTCCATCAAATATAAAGGACCCAACTCTAAATCTTAGTGTTACCATAGCCTACACACACAACCACATCAGCCAAAGAAGGTGAAAATCACATGGTAACACATGGTAAACCTTATGAAAACATGTGCAACCCATTTAACCCAACTCAAAACTTACCTTAACCTAATTCACATCCACCTCTTTTGTACACCAATCAACTTTTCCCTCAAAGTAGTATAAATAACCTATGTTAGACATAGTAAATACTCATCCCATAGTTCATTCTCAAAGTTCGAATTTTCCCTCAATTCAGGTAATCCCGCATTTTATGCTTTAATTCAATTCTTTTAATTTTAGTAGCTTTCTGCATGGTTTATATAGGTAGAGCACTAGAAACATGCAAGCTTTTACGTGTAGAAATGCATAAAACCGAAGAAAACAATAGGAACACCATTAAATCTTGAGCTTTAATGGTGAAATCCATTACAGTAACTAAACCTTCGATTTCAAGCAACTAATAGACTCCCGAGAACCTCAGAATGTCAACCATAATGGTGAAAACCCATGACAGTTCATACAAAAGGCTAATAGATTAAAAATGTTTTTAAAACTAGAAACTTGCAAATCCAAAATTCTCAACATATACTCGATCAAAATACTTGAAACAGAAACCAAGTTACCCTCATTCATAGTAGAAACCCAACCTAATTCATAAGATACCTTGTCGTACTCTATAAATTCATGAATGTTAAGTCAAATAATCCTGAAAACGCACAATTTTGCGACTAAAAATATATTGAGATTTGAACCATGAAAATTATATATTTGAAATCCTTTTGAAAAATTAGGTTTATTTGGTTAAAAAATCATCTCAAATGGTATAACATAGAAGGAGAAAAACTCAGTCAAAGTTTTAAACCCTAAAAAGTCGAAGTCGAGAGGAAGAATATGAAGACTTTTTCCTGAAAATTTGACCTCGCGCGTGAGGGCACGTGGCCAATCAGAACCCTCTTATTTTTCCCCAATTTTTTTATTAAATTTTTCTTATCAAAATGGCATAAGATAAGACCATGTTCGGATATTCATAACTCAAGTTATGCAAAAATGAGTATTTTACTTAAAGAAATTTTACTAAAATTACAAATTCACCCCTAGTAATTTTTCCAGCTTTCGAATTTATACCCCAAACTTTGCCTCTACACACATTAAACTATTTTAAAAAACAAACTCCCATGCACCAAAGTTCAAAAATGAGGTTAAGACCCTTATTTTAAATTCCGAAAATAAATTACACATACACCGCCAAAACATTATAAAAGTCAGTTTTAAGTACACAAATAACTGATTAAACCCTAATACTCCTATACCACAAATTGTATAACAGAAAACCAAGTCTCAAATCTTCCAAATACCCCAGTATGACCGCAATTCCACAGAATACCCAATCAAGTAGGTTTTTCCTACCTTTTCAGTATTATACTTCGCGTATTTGAAATACTGCTACTGATACTTCACCATATTGACTCTAAGTATGTGCATGTTATTATAATGCCATACTATGTATTTTGTTAAACATCATCAGTACTTGAATTATCACCAGTATTTGATTTTAGAATCAATTTTAACCCTTCTCCCTTAATAACAGAGATCATGTACCATATTGATTCAGTTTACTCGTGCACTTTTGTGCTATATTTTACTATAAGCATCAGTATTAACTAGGAAGTAGACTAGCGTGTTATCCCACATAACTTTCTACTTGGCCTATTAGTATTAGATGATTAAGATCCCTGATTATTTCTACATACGTATGAGTCCCACTTTAATTGTAAGCATAGCAAGTTACTTTTACCCAAAGGTTTTGGGATGATTAATAAAGTTACACTAATGTTTAATTACCTCTATATCCCTTCATGAACTAGTAAGTATGGGATTATTAGTTTGAAGATACTTGATTTCCTTTAACCATGATTCTAATTAAACTCGTCATATGTCTTAAATTCTTACACATTAATCAGTATGGAATTATGAAATTCCCACAATCTGATGTATATAACCTGATAAATATGAAATTATCAGGTTATTATTGCCAGCCTTTTTAAACATTGAGTCTATATGCCTTCCAACTCTCATGTATATCTAAATCATTGTTATAGAACTAGTCGAACCTAGTTAGAATATTTGTGCTAATTCCTTTCTTCTCTAGATGCGCTAGGAGAAAGGAAATAGTATCTCTTCCCTACTAGAGATAGAGACCGATCACATGTTCGCATATGTGATCGTATGGGCAGAGAGTAAACCATGTGGGAGCAAGGAGTGGCGATTTTCAATTTTTTATGTTATTATGTTTACTAGAAACGTGTAATTCGCTGATCAACTTATTCATCAAGTCCATAAATACGACCAGTGCATTGGTTAGACCAAATGGCATAACCCAAAACTCATAGGACCCATATTTCATCAAGGAGGAAGTCCTAGACACACCGTACTCCCGGATGCACAACTGTTGATACCTAAATCACAAATCTATCTTTAAGAAATAGGTGGATCCTCTCAACTGATCGAATAATTCATCGATCGGGACTTTATTCAGCTCCCAGTAATCCACACACAAGCATAAAAATCCATCTCTTCTTCACAAGAAATAATGGTGCAGCCTACGGCGATGTACTACGACGTAACAAAACTTTCCCTAATAACTACTCAATCTGATATCGTATCTCCCTCATCTCAATAGAAGCCATATAATAAGTGTACGAGCTATTGGTCAAGTGCCCGATTCCAAATCAGTGATGAACTCAATCTCTTTACTGGGAGTCAGTCCCAGTTTCTCCAAAAACACGTCGGTAAACTCACATATGTGTAAGAGGGTACTTTTGATTAGATAGAGGCGTAACCCCTTTTGAGTATAGTAATGACAAGTTAATTGAGAACACTCGTGATTAATGAAAAGACACATGGTCACAACCTAGTGAAGATAAAATCAGTTTGAACTCACAAATCTCTCTTGTATAACTCAAAAGACAGTAATGGACTCAAAACTAACTCATTTGGGGGCAGAGAGAGGTGATCACCCTAGATACACCTTGGCAGGCAGCCATACACACCAAGCCTCCAAGGCCTACAGTCACATATTAAAAGGTTCGTAGTGAATGATAATTATGGGTGAGTAAGAGCTCTGGTTTTGCAATAAATTCTTTCTGATGATAATATCTCTCTATCCAATAATCTTTAGGAAGAACCCTCTCTCTTTGAAGTGGTTGGGGCCAATAAATAACCCCCACGCAACTCTTGAGATGCCTCAGTCCTTTACGACTATAAAAGACATCCCTCATACTTTATGTCACAAATATTAAATGCTTGATGGACTACTCAAATCCACGTCATGAGAATTAAATGACAAGACATTACTTTTGCCTAACCACTAAGCATCAGGGGGCTGTCATCATAGAGGTGGCTTGCCAACTGTCTGACAACCCCAAATACCACGGTGGTTTACTTAAGTATGAATTTGACATTGCTTAGCTGGCTAGTGACATCACTGAAAGTAGACGTGACATCAAGTTGAGGGTTATTTGGTTCACAACTCAATGCACGATGGAACTCAAGGTTGCTTCGCCCAAGGTTCCATGATTAAAGGCCCTTCGATGTTTTACCACGTGTATCTCAGATGGTTAGGACAAGCCACAATGTTGCCTCAGTTGTCAATCCTCCAAACCAAGTCCCTCGAAAGTTACCACGACGAGGCCATTCGATAGAGCCTGAAATCTCTGCTAGGCCCTGCCAGGCTTGGTCTCTCACGAGTACCGTTTGACCTCAGACTAAATAACATTATAATCATTACAGCTCGTAGTCAATATAAACAAAAGATACAACACGACTAAATAAGACAAAAAAACTAAAGGATGAGTTATGACGATCAGTTTTTTCGTTGGAAGATCTCCCTGGGCTAGCACGTTGAACTACCTCTTTTGAGCTGCCACGATGAACTGCCCCACTTGAGTTACCTCGTTGAGCTGCATCACTTGAGCTGCCTCACCGAGCTGCATCGCTTAAGATGCCTTGCTAAGTTGCATTGTTTCCTTAATCCATTGAGTCTGTTGTATTTGGATGGATTATCTCTAATCTCGAGATTATGTTCAAGCCCCCCTATATTTGCCCCTCCGTGTAGAGATTTATTGTGGGAATAGGAAATGTCAGCACAAAAACTTCTCGATCCGATGAACCGTCTATTTGTGAATTTTTTTTGGCATTTTTGTCTTCGTTACAACTTCTTCCATTAATACTTATTGGAAAATGTAAAATTCTCCCCGATCTACCTGAACCAAATCGTTGCAAACCTGTCGGCGATTGGCGAAGAGATATCGTAACTTTTTCCTGTCATTTAGCCTCAACTATTTCATCTCCTCTTCCGTAGACATTGAAATTTTCCAAAAACGCCTAAGGAACCTGTTAACTATCTGTTCTGACTCTTAGGAAGTGAAATTCTCCCCCGTTTGTGCTTTTTCATGACGTTTGTGCAACATAGCTGAGTCGCAGTTAAACTCCATTTGGACTTTGTGGAGAGGTAATATCATATCTTTTTAAACCGTAGTAACAACTTCTGTGTTGTGGGATATTGAAAATGTTTGATAAAAAGAAAAAATTTGGCGCCAAACCCAAAACATGTTTGGAAACAAACCCTTATATTCCCCACGCATCACTTCATTAATGACATATTGCCATTTTTTCAACTGTTAGGACACTTTCGAAGCACCACGTGTCCACTTGAAATGAATACCGAAAACTTTGCACATGCAGTGTTGGGAAACCAAAAATGCAAGCAAATAATTTTAATCGGCTATTATTCAAATGCTTAGCCATTTTTTCACTTACTTTGCCTTCGTCTTCTTCAAGTCCCAGCGCACTTAGAGAGATAAAATCCTCAAAGCACCATTATTACAAAGTTTTTCCTTATTTTTTTGCTCTTATCGTCTCTTTCACCTCCACCTGTGGCCATAATTCTCCATTTTCGTCCATATCCCTTATTCGCTAATCTTTTTTCCTTCCATTGCCAACTGCTATGGATTCTTCAAGCATTCTCGGCCTGATAAGACCAGTGCTCAACCAACCTCCACCGCTACCGCCTCTGCTACTATTCCCAGTGTGGGCGCCACCACCTTGGATGTTGCTCGCCCAGAGCAATTACATTTTTACCGTCGGTCTCCAATATTTGACAAAGATAATGACTTCTCTGATGCATGCAAGACTTTTAATTTTTTAGCCAAGTATGACCCTTTGCTATTAGGTGATGAAGACGAAGAATCATCCAAATGTGGTTTTTGTCCTCCAATGGGGACTCTATGCTTCAGATTGGATTGTGGTTACTTTCCTTTCTCCCAGATTGATTTTGAATCACTTGCGGGAACTCTAGCTCATTTTTCCTCCTAGAAGGCACTTATGCAGAGCTCCCACGCTACAACTCTTGCTAAAGTTAGTCTTCACCGAGCCAACTGGTTTGGGAAGTTCACTCTTTCTAAACACAAGTGTTGGTGTCCATATGGAACATCATAACTCACACCTTCTTTGCTTCCTGGGGGGAGGTCACCATTTTTTTGGAAGATGTCTATGAGCTACTTGGGTTTGAACCCATGGGTGAGTTTACTTATCTTGATGAGGTCTTGGACGCCGAAGAAACTGCTGTTCGGGCTAAGTTGGATAGAATTTACCATTGTTTCACTGGGTCTTCCAACAAAGATACATTTACTCCCTTAATTAGTTATTTCCTTGAAGCTCCTACTAGGAATAATGACAATTCTGTCATAGGAAAGAGTAAAGGTACACCCCTAGAATTATCAACCTACATCCTTGTTTTTATCTCCCATTTCTTCTTGACTGGTAAACCCAATGATCAGTGTAGGAGGGACATCATAAACATCTCTGTTCATTTGTCTAGAGGTTTTAATCTTCCTCTAGTCTCCATTGCTCTGGGGTCCCTCCACATTTGGTTGGATTGGAACCATATTGACATGGAAAGGTCCCTTAACCGTTACAACCTGGCTAGTTTTTCCAACGCCATTAATTTAATGGGCTTCCTGTACACCCATTTTCCTTCTATTATCGCTAAATTTGTTCTTTATCCCCTTAGCCAAGGCATCAAGCCCCCTCGCCTTCTGTGCATTCATAAAAAACAAAGTCGAAAGGAGATAATGGGCACTTTTGATCGTTTGGACTTCTTCATTATGAGTCCATACGGAGAATCAACATTTTCCCACACTTAGAATTTTTTTTCCTTCTATAGCTAGAACAGTCACTTTCATTCTGGTTATAGAAGATCCTTCGCAAGTCGTGGTGCTTCTGTTCACCCCTGGGTTCCTTCCTTCATTCATCAAGTGGGGATGTACTTCATAAACTTACAACCCCGATCGGTGCCGCATGCAGTTTGGTTTTGATCAAGGGCATCCTCGACCTGTATTTCAGTTAACGAATAAGAGAGATACTTTTACTGAGGCTTGCACTTTCTACCTCACTGCAACTGTACTTGGCATAACTTCTACTATGGATGGTCAGTTACCATCCCCAGTGCCACTAGGTAAGGGAATGTGTCCACTTCTTTTACCACCAAATTCTGGCCGATGCAACTAACCAAGATTCATGAATTTATAAAAAGTACGACTGAATATCCCCCAGTTCTCTATTTCCCTGCCTTGGAATTAGGCCTAAAGAGTAACTCTATTCTTGGGGTTGAGTTCCCTCTGAGTAAGACTCCTAAATATCCTCGCATCGAGCTACCTCCTTATTTCCCCATGATCCCTACTGCTATGCCCAAACCTAAGAATGTTGCCACCCCAAAGCAGCCTGCCCTTACTGAAGGTGTTTCTAATGAGGGTATTCCAATTGATACAACTTCTAGCAAAGGACCTTCTAAGCCACCATCCAAAAAAACTAGGAGATCCAATAGTAGGACTTCTTTAACGCCTAAGTCCTAACCTCAGCCTAAAGCTCCCTTGGATTCATTCCCCACTACCTCCGTTCTTCCTCCCATGTCTGCCAAAGTGAGTGAGGAGTTAAGAAAGAAAATTCAATATAAGGTGGAGCGGATAAATTCTGATTTTCAACGACAAACTCCCACTGTTCCTCCTGTTGCTGCTTTCCCCACCATCTTGTTAGATCCTTCTGAAGTTGGTCGAAGCGAAGGAAAATCTCAAGGGTTCCTCCCAGTCTTGGTGCTGCTGATGTAAGAAAAAAGACTTTGGGTACTAAGTATGAGAAGAGACGAGCTCCTGATATTGAGCACCACCCTACTGAGAGGTCTTCACTAGCCACTTTCCCTTCTTCCTCGCCAATGATGATATCGTCTCATTCTCCCCTTGGATTAGAGGTATGCACATTTTTTTTTCATACTTTTCTCATTTTTCTCTAGCAAGCTGCATTTGTCTAACTCTTAGCAACTTAGCACAAGTAAATGAAGAAGAGAGACACAACCCCCCTGTGAGTCCTTTCGTGGGAGGACCCTTTGGGAGTGGATTCATCGATGCAACCCCCTCGCCACCCATTCTCCCATGATTGGTCTCACTTATTCCCATCGTTTGGTATCCCTACATACATTGGAGGCTGCTAAGGAGGTTGTTGGCCCTGTTGACTCTATGGGAGTTTCTTCTTAGCCAGAGGGGGTTGACCTAGTTTCTTCAACGTCATCCCCTCATGTGGAGTTTCCTCTAGACATCATTCCAAATTTTCCAAGTTCTCCTGAGGTAACAAGAGCTAAACACTTTTAGATTCTTCTTTTCTATTCTCCTCACTTTGTTTTATCTCCTAAATATTTGTGCCTGCAGCTTTTCCCAAGTTTTATACCACAGTTATCCCTCATTATTCCAGCCAATTCTTTGTCTACCTTTATGGCTCATCTACCTGCCCTGTTGCTTCTTTTGTCCCTACAAGGAATGATGTATCTCTGGAAGACCAAACATTCACTTCAATCTCTCTCTCAACTTTAGCCCTAGTTCCTTTTGTTGAATTACGAGATCCATTAAGTGTTGAGATCCCTATGGCTGAGTTTCTTATAGCTGAGGGTTCTGCGGAGGCTCCTGAGGAGATGAACTTGCTCATTATGGTGCCCACCGTTGCATCTTCTTTCATATCTCTTATTCTTGCTCCAACAGTTGCTGAGGTATTTTTCCATTTTTTCTTCGTGTCTTGGTGTTTGACCTTTATCTTGATAATATGCAATCTCTTTGTTTAGAAGAATCTCATTTTCAAAATGTTCAAACTCCACCAATAACAGTGACCTAACAATTAAAACCTCTTGTTAAGTTTTTTCGTCAAACTCTATCAGTAACGGTGACTTAACAATGAAAACCACTTATTAAGATTTTTCATCAAAACTCCACCAGTAACGGTGACTTATCCATGAAAACCACTTGTTCAGATTTTTGGTCAAACTTCACTAGTAACAGTGACTTAACAATGAAAACCACTTGTTAATATTTTTCGTCAAACTCCACTAGTAACAGAGACTTAATAATGAAAACCACTTGTTAAAATTTTTTGTCAAACTCTACTAGTAACGGTGACTTAGCCATGAAAACCACTTGTTAAGATTTTTCTTTCATCGAACTCAATATTTCCCTTATCCGCCCTCAGGTTTCTAAGGAGCCGCTTTGCGTTCAAGACAAATATCGACCAGCTCATTCGTCCGTCGTCTCACCTCATCCAAAACCAGCTGCATCTAAGGAGTCAAGTCCTAATGACCAAGGTTCCACGATGGGTGCTCCGGCTAATAGCGAATCTGGCTGTGAGATTCCTTTGCCTACATTGGTTCCTCACGAGTTATGCCTCATGGTTCTTTGCCACTCACCTCAAATACCTGTCTACCATCGTTTGGTGATTGATAAAATTTCTACTCACCATCCCGACACTTTTATCGTTGATTGCCTTCATTTAGACACTTCAGTAATGAGCCATAGGCTTAAGGTCATGGCAACCATTATTGTTGAGCATGTCAATAACCGTACTCCAAATGTCACTAGGACCCTCCTTAATCAATTATTGGGCTATTTGAAGGAGTTGGGTGGAGATGGCTTCCAATTCAACTATCGAATCGAACAATTGAAAAATTTTAAGAGTTAGTAGTTGGAAAATCAAAGGGAGCTACTACAGAAGCCCTTGGAAACTCAACGGATTAAAGGGGCAAGAATGGCTGATTTAGTACCTCTAATAGATGCTGTAAATTGAGAGGTGGGGGATATCGAAGAAGCTCTTTGTCACGCAAAGTTGAAATGAGAGAAATTGATTATCGAGCATGCTCAATTTCAAACGACGCTGGAGGGTTCTATCAACGCCTAGCAGGCGTGCTTGACAGCTTCTTCGTGCTTACATGGGAACTTTTTCTTTACCCCAGACTTATGGTTCCTCTTAGGCCAATGACCCCCCAACACTTGTATAAATTTTAATTTCTTTCTTATCATGTAATTCTTGGGCAGTAGTTCCCAATTTTGTAATACACTTCCCAGTTTATGAACGAAAGAGAAGTTTGCCTTGTTTTCTTATCACCTTTGTGTTATAACTACTCGCAAAAAAATAAAGTTTTATAATTTTCCATCGCACTTTAATTACAAAAAACATCATATCTTCAAAATTGTCTTGTATATTCATGAAGACAAGATATATCATCTTTCTAAGGTTACTCGCTTATACATGATAGACCTTCAACCATTTGTTATTAATCTTGAACGGTTTATCTTCTTCCATCTTTGAAATTAAACAGTAACCTGAATCGTGAGCCTATTTCACAATCAAAAGTCCCTCCTAATTTGCTGCAAACTTAGGTAGAGGAAGCCCTCTCATGTGCTTCACCACTACTTTTAAAATGAGGTATCCTTCAACGAAATTGCTCAGTTTCACCAAGTTATCACATGCCCTTAAGAGCTTCCTTGTGTACGTTTGGAAGTGTTGCATCGCATTGTCTCGGTACTCATCCAATGCCTCTAACTATACGTGTCTACTCTGAGGGAGCATGTTACTTTGTAGGGCATAATGAGCGGAAGGAAATTCCAACTTTACTGGAAGGATTGCTTCAGCTCCATACATAAGGGATAACGACGTGTATCTTGTGGGTTTTCTCTTGGTCATTCGGTAGGACCACATCATTGTTGGGATCTTGTCATCCCACGATCCTGGGAAATCTTCCATCGTTTTGGTCAAAATATTCAAGGTCTTGTTAGTCGCTTCATCTTTCCCGTTTCCTTTAGGATATGCCACCATTGAAGTATGATGGATGATATCTATCAGTGAGCATTGTTACTTCTTTATTGATAAAGGGGGTTCCATTATCGAAGAGGATAAATTTCGAGAGTCCAAAATGATAAATCACTTATTCTCTAATAAAGTTATCCACCACACCCATCGTTACTCTTCTGAGAGGTATCGCTTTAGTCCACTTTGTAAAACACTTCGTTGCCACCAATATCAAGAACTTTCCTCTTGATGAAGGGTGTATCTCTCATACTTGATCGAATGCCCAAGTGTGGAATGGATAAGGAGTTGACAAAGAATGTAGACCCATTGAACAAGCATGGATCATATTCCTATACAGCTGGCACATATTGTTCTTTTGTATAAACTCGGCAGAGTCCTTTTTCATAGTTGGCTAATAATACCCTAAGGTCATTAGTTGATCATATATCTTTGCCCCTACGGTGTGAGCCAGATCGTGATCTTGTTTCTACACTTTAGCTGCCTCCTCTTTTTTTATGCATGTCAATGTCCTGTTGAAGTATCCTCATCGATAGAGCTATTCATCTTGTACATTGAACCGTGGTGCCCTCCATTTGAGTCCCATCGCAGCTATTTTTTTATAGGAAAAACTTCGTCTTCGATGAAGTCAATGTAAGGCTTCCTCTAATCTGTTTGAGCCTCAACGAAGTGACATTCATCTTCTTGAAATAAAAGATGGGACTTATCACACCTCCATTATAATTCAGCTGCGTATTGTTTCATTGTTGGCCAAAAGTATCCTTCCCTTTGGATTCTCCAGTACAAAGGAACCTCTGTTGTTTCGTAATGTTTCTCTTGCATCTTCCTCATTCTTTACTCTGCCTCTTTTGGGCCAACACACCTTGATAACCATCCTCTCATGTTCCTGAAGTATAAGTTGCCATGATTAACGAAGTACTATGCTATCTCTCTTAGGTCCATCTTGCCTTCCCCATACTCTAATTGTTTTCTGATCTCGCCTCTCCAATCTGAATATCCCTCCATATGTAGAATTGATTGTATCATTGATAGGGTTGTTCTTCATTGGATCAACGCATTAGTTGTATTGGTCTTTATAATCAGTTGTTGTGAAAAGGTGGCATAGGCATCAGCATGCCGATTCATCATTCTAGGATGTATTTTTATCTTGACCCGATGGAACTGGTTAATTAACTGTTGGATGATCGTTTTGTAGGTCCCTAGGCTGAGGTGCTTCAAACCATACTCCTCGTTCGCTTGTTAAACTACCAAGTTGGAATCACCTTTGATACACAGTTAATGGATGCCCCTTCGAAGGGCCTCTAGTAACCCAAGTACCAACGAATCATACTCTTATTTGTTGTTGGAGCAAGGGAAATGTAATTTATAGGAAAGGAAAAATTCCTCCTTTCGCTTGGAGAAATTAACTGCTTCCCATACTTTCTTTTCTATCGAAGAACCATCAAATTGCATCGTCCATTCTTCAAGGTCACCCTCCAAAACTTTTCCTACAAGTCATCCCCCGGGATGTTCTCTCAGGGTGGTTCAAATACTCTAGATGGGAAGATTGATAATTAGTCTGCATACACCTGACTTTTGATTGCACGAGGAACCACGCACTTTAAGTCATAATATGAGATAATGAGGAACCATTTAGCTAATCTTCCAATCAAGATAGTTCATGCCAACAAAAACTTAATAGGGTCACACCTTGTCATAATGTGAATTGTGAAAGATAGCATATAATGCCTAATTTTTTTGTGCTACGAACACTAAGGATAAACAGTGCCTTTCTACATTACGGTACCTTGCCTTTGTCCCATATATGATTCTATTAAGTAGTAGACTGGCCTTTCTTTCCCATCTACCTCCTATGCCAAGAGTGCTCTAATGGACATGGTGGTAGACGTAAGGTAAAGTTGCAATGGTGTTCCAGGCTTTAGAGGGATGATTATTTGTGGAGAGGTCAGCAGCTTCTTTAACATGTTCAAAGATTCCTGATGTCCTTTCTCCCACTTAAACTTCGTTCCCTTTCACAGTTGCTCTATCAACGGGTGAGTTATCTTGGACAATCCCAACACAAATCTCCTGAGGTAGTAAACTTTACCGAGGAATCTTTTGAGCTCTTTCCTTAGTTTTATGCACGACATTTCCAGGATAGCTCGCTACTTGTTTTGGTACCTGCCCATCTATAGTCCCTATCGATCTACCACTAACCCTAAGAACTTCCCACTTGTGACCCCAAAGGCACACTTTAGTCGGTTCATCTTTAGCTTATATTTTTTACAGCGAGCTAACACCCTCCTTAGGTCATCCAGATGAGACTCCTCCTTCTTCATTTTAATGACCAAATCATCCACATAGAAGTCTAGGAATTTGTGAATGAAATCGTGAAAAATGGCCATCATCGTCCTTTGATATGTAACCCCGGAATTCTTTAATCCAAACGACATTACCTTGTATATGAAGTTGCCCAATAGGGTTCTAAATGTCATTTTCTTTGCGTCAGCCCAATCCATCTTGATCTGATTGTACCCCACATACCCAGACATGAAACTATACATTTCATGATCAACCCTTGCATCAATGAGGCTATAGATGGAGGGTAGATGGAACTCATCTTTCGAGCAAGCTCTATTCAGGTCCTTAAAGTCTACACAGATCTTTATTTGATTCATATCCTTCTTTCCTACTCGAACAATGCTTGAAAGCCATAGTGGGTGTTGGATCTACTCAATAAATCCATATTCTAGTAATCCTTAGACCTCTTCCTTGATCTTTAGATCCATCTCTGGCTTGTATGTTCTTGTGGCATGCTTCACCGGTATGGATGAAGGCATAATGTTCCGTTTGTGGCAACTAACTTCTTTATCCAATCCTTCCATCTTCGTGTATTTCCATGCAAAGACATCCCAGAATTCCCGAATCACCTCGATCAAGGCTTCTCTCTTCGCTGTGCTTAGATCCATCGAAATAAAGATAGGTCTTGCATCCTTTCCATCTTTGGCCAGGTTCAACTACTCCAACTCTTGCACCTGGAATTTTGGGTGATCCATTATATAATTTGGTTCTTCGGCTACATACTCCACAAACTCTTGTGTATTTGAGTTATCGATAACTATGAACTACCCTTATTGATATATCAAGAAACACGCATATATCGGGGCAGCCTCTAAATCAGCTTCTTCGATTCCCCGCTCACACCCTTATAAAAGGTAGATCACTCTCCTATCCTCATTAATCTTTTCCTTGCACTGTCTTCTCGTCATTACATTTTCCTTTCTTTTCCTTTCTTAGGAAGCATCACCCAACCTATTCCCTAAATATTTGCTCAACACACTTTGCAGTTGGGTATCGTGATCTATCGGATCCATTTTGGGTATCATCTTGTCTCTAAGTTGCTTTGATAGATGTTTCTTCTTGCTATCAGCTAAGTGAACTTCTTCTATTACTACCTTTCCCTTCATTCCTTCATTTCTTTAGTCGTTCACAAGCCTCATCCTTTCCTTAATAGAGGGAACTTTTGCTCCTTCCATCCTTCTTATCAGCACCCTAGAATCTTCCTCCAACTTTGTGTAAAAGGCTGCATCTACCAAACCAGCTTCTTCGGTTGCAAAAGGCTTCTTTGTGGCCCGTATGATGATCTCAGTCCTTTTAATGTTTGCCTTTGTGCATTGGTCATACGTCAAAGGGACTAGACCCTAGTTGTACATCCACTCTCTCCCTATCGGTAGGGGGTAGGAAGTGGTACTTTCAATCACATGGAACTTAATATGTGACGTAAGGTTTCCTATTATGATCCCCGTATTCACGTACCCAATGGATTTGGTTGATTCATTATCGTAGCAAAAATCATCAAAGGTATTGGTATTAGTCTTTCCTCCAGAATCTTGGTTATCCGAAGGGAAAGAATAAGCATGATGTTTGTCGATGCACCTCCAACCATTAGTGCCCTCGCCAAGCTTAGCCCGTTGATGCTTGTCGTTACGTATAGGGGCTTGTTGTGTGGAAATCTTATAGCCGTGTCAGCATCACTAAACATTACTTCGGACAAGAACTTTCTCACTAGTCTGGGCATGGGACCTTTCCATTTTAATGAGCGTATTGCGTTCTTCTTTGTGATATCCAACATTTCTTGAGTTATCTCCACACGGCTCTCCTTCGATATCCTTACTTGGTCATAGAACCACGAGAACTTGGGTGGTGGTGAAATAACCTCGTACTCTAAGCTTTGGTGCACCTCCTCCCCTTTTAGGTTCTATACCTCTTCTACATCCCTTGCACTTGCCTTATCGTATGCTATGACCACGTTGGACATGCCCATTGTCCAATCTTCTAAGGCATCTTCAAAGTCCTCCCGCTGGAACTTAAGTTCCCTAGTCTCTCATTCTACCTCCTTATCATAAGCAATCACTAGGTTCGCCCCGTGCGATGGTAGGGCTTTAACATTCACATTGTTCTCTCGAGGGATCTGTAAAGTATCGGTCTTTATGTGGTTGTTAATAATCCTTGTCAATGTGAAACAGATCTCCATTGGATGACCCACTTTTCGATGGATCTGATAATACTTAGGACCCGTTCTCGTTGCTGAATCTGGATCCACGGTAGGGATGTCCTTAGGTTCATACATCGTTCCTCGTTGAACTATGGTATTGTAATAGCTTACAGCCTCTTCAACTATGCAAGGCTGTGGTGGTGGATCTTTCCTATCTCTCTTAAACTTTCTCTTATTATCCTTCTTCGATTGTTTTCCTTCTTCACCTCCATCGAATTACCCCACCTGTGGGGGCTTATGGCGTCTTGTAACTAGTAAACCTAGGTGTCCGAACACCAGTGGTACCACAATAGGGTTTAGCCTAACCACCAACGATATATTTCTTGCTTCCTTCATAAATGATACGAAATTCCATTTGTAAGTTTCATTAATCAGGTGATAGGTGTACTCTAGTAGCAAACCATCACCACAAAGTTGTAACAGTTTGGATTCTTTAGCTTCTTCCCTCACGTCAACGGACCTCTCCTTGAACCTTTGTACATAAGCCACCACATCTTCTCCTGACCGTTGCTTTTCCCTACCCAACTGTGTTAATCTAAGTTCATCTTTTGCCAGAAATAAATTTTAGACAAATAAAACATGCATATCCTCCCATGTTGAAACACTCTTTGGCACCAAGTGAGAGTACAATGAATAATCTTTATCGGTTAGTAATTTTGAGAACTCCCTCAACTAGAGTTTATTGTTATTGCATTAAGCTCCTAGATGTCCGATAAACCATTTGATGTTCTCCTTTGGGTTCCCCCCTTTCCCGGTGTATTTCTCAAAGATACGAGGGATGTATTCCTTCAGGTAAGGCTCAACGTCGTAATCTTGTGGATAAGGATATGGCGTGTGAAAATCATCACACACTGAACCTACCTCATTTGCCGCCTGCGAGGAGGCAGCTATCATCTTCAACATCTATTTTTGCATATATTTCCTCATCTCTTCTAATGCTGATGTCGGTGTCTTCTCAACTCTGGGAGGAGTAGCCAGAGGTACCACTAAAGGGACATTTGTTGCGCTTAGAGTATCCACTGTAGGTGGAACGCCCGTCACGCTAGTTACGCTCGCCACACCCATTATGACTATGGGCCCAGTCCCCGTGGGAACAGTTGGATTAGGGTTCATCGAAGATACTGGGACAACTCCATGTGTCACGAAAGCGCTAGGATGTATTCCTCCTCCTAGGACCGTGTCATCCCAGGCGTTTGTAAAAACTCAAAAACTTACCCATGAGAAGGGTCATTTGCACTGGCCCTAGGACAACACTAGTAGAGACTTAGGTGACTATTGGGACTCTAGTCATCACTGTATCTTGAGGAACTATTGTAGATAACCTAGAACATTATCTTTAGATTAGATGGATGTGTAACCCCTTTTGATTATAGTAATAACAAGTTAACCGAGAACACTCCTAATTAATTATAACACACACCATCATAACCCAGTGAAGATAAAATCAGTTTGAACTCACAAATATCTCATGTATAACTAGGAAGACAACAATGAACTCATAAGTAACTCATTTGTAAGGATAGATAGGTAGGCACCCTAGATACACCCTTGCAGGTAGTCAAACACGCCAACCCTCAAAGGTCTCCAGTCAGATATTAAAAGGTTTGTAGCAAATGATAATGGTGGGTTATTAAGAGCTTTGGTTTTGCAATAACTTCTTTCTGATGATAATATGTCTCAAACCAATAATCTCTAGGAAGAACCCTCTCTCTTAGAAGTGGTTGATTCCAATAAATAACCCCCACACCACTCCCGAGATGCCTCATCGATTTATGACTGTGAAAGACATCCCTCATACTTTATGTCACAAGCAATAAATGCTTGATGGACTAGTCAGCTCCACGTCATTAGCATTAAATGCCAAGACACGACTTTTGCCTAACCACTGTGCATCAGGGGACGGTCGTCACAGAGGTGGATCACCAACTGTCTTACAGCCCCAAATACCACGGAGGTTTACTTAAGTGTGAATTTGACATTACTTAGCTGACTCGTGACATCAGTTGAAGTATATGTGACATAAAGTAGAGGGTTATTTGTTTCATAACTCAATGCATGATGGAACTCAAGGCTTCTTTGTCCAAGGGTCCATGATCAAAGGACCTTCGGTGATTTACCATGTGTATCTAAGATGGTCAGGACAAGCCCCAATACTGCCTCACTTCTCAATCCTCCAAACCAAGTCCCTCTAAAGTTCCCATGGAAAGATCATTCGATAGAGCATGAAAGCTCTCCTAGGCCCTTCCAAGCCCGGCCTCTCACTAGTACCGTTGGACCTCACACTAAATAAAATTATACTCATTATAGCTCATAGTCAATATAAACAAAAGATAAAATAAGACTAAGTAAGACAACAAAACTAAAGGATGAGCTCTCTCAACCAGTTTCTTCACTAGAAGATCTCCCTGGGCTGCCTCGTTGAACTACCTCTTTTGAGCTACCACGCTGAGCTGCCTTGCTGAGTTGCATTACTTAAGTTACCTCGCTTGAGCTGCCTCGCTGATCTACACCACTTGAGCTACCTCGCTGAGCTACCTCACTGCCTTAATCCCTTGAGTCTGTTATATTAGTTGGAGGGATTATCTCTAATATCGATATTATCTTCAAGCCCCCTACAATATGATTGGGATCGAATCAAGGGAAAGCATCACCCTCTAAGAGGTCTCCTCCTTCATGTAGTATAAATGAGTGGATGATCCTCCCTCAGGACGAGGTATCGCCACTAAAACATCTCTTGAATAAGGAGCAGAAAAACTATGCTCCTACTATAGCAGTTAATCATGGACTGATACCCAGCTAGCCAATCCATGCCTATGTTGTTGTCGTACTTTGACATATCTAATCCAAGCACATCAGCAGGCAAAACTAATCTCCCTAATGGATAAAAAAATCAATAGTCCATTACCCAATGGCAAATCTACACATGTAATAGTAGTGTTTTTCATATCTAATAACCCTGGGGTTCTATTTTCTATGAATGAGTGTGAAGCCCCGGTGTAAAATAAAATTTTCCCAGAAATTCCATGGATAAGAAATGTACCGTCAATAGTGGGTGGAGCCGCATCCTGGTGGACGTGATACATCCACCCATACTATAATTGCCCCTGCTAAGGTTGGGTTGCAGGAATGGCTAGTGCTGCAGGTAATGCTAGTACTGGTGATGGTACTGGGAGGGTGGTGTGAAAGATAGGTCTAAGGATCCTAGTGTAAGACCCGAGTAATATAATGTGTTTTCATTAAGTTCGTTAAACCATGTGATTGAAAGACGAGTTATGATACGACAAGGGAACTAATTATTAGGTATCATTAACATAAATACTAGGAAATGAGATGTTTCAAAGTTATCCTTAAGGTTTCCAAAATTACAAAATTATCCCTTAAAGATTTAAAATGACTTTTATCTATTCAAGTATCTAGTTTGACCCCACATTTCTTTACAGATACATTCCTTACTTTCTTAAAATACAAACCAACCCAACCCCACATCCTCTAACTTCTGAAAATCTCACAAAAGCCCCTTAAAGTTGGAAAATAATAAATAAACACCTTAAAACTTAACAAAAACTTTCCAAGGACTACATTCAAAGTTTATCCCATCTTCCTTAATAGCAAAGCTGATAAGAATTGATATACAACCATCACAATAAATCAATGCCATGCTTTACACATTTGAGACTCTTTCACACCATAGGTTATCCTAAGTTTTCTATTATTAAACCACAATATAGAACGTCATATTTTGACAAATGAACTCACCACTAACCCCCTATAAAAAGCCCATGTTAGGGAGAAAAGTTTAGTACAAACAGTGACAGAATTCAAAGCTCTAAAATTCAGCAAGTTCGGGTACCTTGTAATTTTATGTTTGGTTTTAAATTATTTTACTTTAGTTGTATTTCTGCAGTACAATAGAGTTCAAAACAACAATTTCACATGCTTTCTGTAACATTGAACTCTCGAGTTCTGATTAAAAATTTGAAAATCACCATTGAAGCTCTCCAATAGTGGATTTTGAATTTTTGATTCTAAACCTGTTTTAAAGTGAGAAACCTTTTCTTTATAATCATAGTATCTTCACCACAAATTTAATTCCAGTATAGGATATTTATCAGTTCAAAATCAAAGAATTTTATTTTCAGCCACAAAAATTTCAGAAATAAAATTCTCTTTACTCGGGATGAGTGAATCCTTCAAACCAAAACCAATTTGTTCAAAAATAACCTAGAAACCAAACCTTGTCACTTTCATGGTTCAAATTATACCAAAGATCCATTATTTTCTTACTAAATTTTTTGATATTTCTCAGTCCATGGAAGTAAGCTCTATAGTTTGTCTCAATACCTAAAAGTTATATATTTGAAATCCTCGTGAAAAATAAAAGAAAATGGATTTTGAATGAACTGGAATGGTTCCCTATAGAAGGTTTAATTTGAAGTCAAAATTTTTAAAACCCTGGGTCAAACATCGCAAGGTTGTGATACGTTAAAAATTCCCAAAATTCTATGTTATTTTTCGGGTCAAAATAGTATATTGTAACAACATGTTTTTATGTACAAAACATAAAAACGACATAGACCCTAGTTTAACATTTATATTTTAAAATTAAAGGTTAGCACACAAACCCTTGAAGTTTCTGATCTCTATAATTTTACCCTAATTTTTTTATAGCTTTTAGACCTCATGTGTAATGAAAAAGTTTTCTGGCACATGTTTAAACAAGTTAACAAACTTAGTGAAATAAAATTTTAAGTTTACTTATAAATTAAACCACGAAAACTTATTTTTATTGCAAATAAAAGTTATTTCGCATTTCGACACAAGTTATACAGTACATGCTTACAACATATATAAATTGTCATTCCAAAGAGACATGCACAAAATACCTTACTAACTACTAAGAACTCAACGTCCTATTTCAAAACACTAAGTAGGTGATGTCTTATTCAATATTATTTCTCGCAGTGGCATTGAAATTATGCCTATCGTTGATATCACTTTGTGATCAAACCAATATATCTTATTCTCATTGTGGCACTCATTTGAGTAGTTCAAATTTTGTTATGTACAATTGATTCATGTATTTGAAATGATTATGAAATCATATTATTTCATATGATGCTTATGAGTCGGTTACTTATTTATAGCATGCATTACAATTTGGGAATAATATTTCTTTACACCCACGATTGTATTATTTGGCCTAAAAGACTCAGATGATTGAGGGCCTGGATATTGCTACCATATGGAATGTCATTTAATGACTTAACACGATTACTTTTATCTCCAATTATCTTAATTGATTATCTCCAATTTAATTGGATTGATTTAGTTGTATATATTTGCTATTGCCCTTAATCCTTTAAGCAGATAATTATGGGTTATTTGTTTGGAAACCATCCTCAGCTATTACCAACTATATCCCTTTGTTGTTACGAATTTCAAGGAAACAAACATTCATAACAAATTATTTGAATCTTCTTCTTATTGAAACTCTTATAGTAACTCTTTTAAATCATATTTGAACTTTATATAATAGAAATTATCTACTTGGTAAATTTGTTTATGTTTTTCAAATTCCATATGGATTCGGGTAATAGAGAAGACAATATTACTCCGCACAATAATAATGCTTCTTCTCGCATTACCTTAAGAATTATGTACACTCAAAAAATTAGCAGAATAGATGAAAATACTATTTTAATATCTTGTGTTAGTACGTATAAAAGGACGTATTATGTGTAGTCCTAAATTTATGTCGCACTTTTCTTTCCCAGTTTTACTTTTGCTCTCTTGGGAGAATATGTAATAAAGTTGTGTTGTTATTTTCTGATGTAAGAAATTTTTTAATTCCATAACATATGATATTAAGTCATGACACTATTTTAAAATATGTTTTATTTTCGTAACATATATTTATTTTTCAGTTACATTTCTAAACCCAAATCCGAACTCACTCCGGATTATTCGGGACATGACAACATGGTATCAGACCAGTTATATTTAAACCAGGTTCTTACTCCTATGGGGGACGTATATATATAGCTATTTTATAATTTGTATTTCTTCTTAATATTACATTCTATACTAATTTCATGTCTTGCAGCAATGAATGTGTAGAATAACATCTATCTAAACACTGAGGGTATCAATCAGGGCCAATTTAGTAACAATGTTCGGGAAGAGGGATTTAATAAGTTATGTAGGGCTATTAGAGAAATTTACAGAGAATTGGATATTGCTACCCCAAATACTAAACATCATTTACTGACATGTCTCTGACTCGGTGATGAACAAGCCACAAAGCAAGCTCAAAGATTTTCATAACACAATGAACTTCTTCAGACTGCAATTCATTTTGTATGGGATGTCTCTCCAATGGATGAACTTCGCAATTCTTCGCCAGTATCACCCGAAGAATATGGTCCAGATATACCAGTTCTCTACGGTACTACGTCATAAAGTTTAAGATCAAGAGATTCCGATGAGGAAGGAGGAGAATAGGAAAGACGTCTTATTGCTAACTAAAATACTTATCACTATTGCAAAATTAATAAATTTGTGTGCGCTAGAGGTTTTAAGTTGAGTGTTACGTTATGTAGAATGTTATGTTAATACTATATATCAACTAGGAACTACTTTACTTACGAGACCTGGTTAAGTATGTTGTTCTAATTTTCCTAAGAAAATAAAGTTAAGAGACCTTTTGTGCTAATATATTATGTTTTTTCTCTTCCTTATGGTGTTATTCTTTAATATTTGTCTATTTATATAGGATGGTGAATACACGCAACATTAACACTACACCTCGATCCGACAACATCAACTATTCCATCAATGGCTGTGGATACCATAGCTAGATGTCTACAAGAACTCACATGACTCACACAAACCCAACAAATTCCTACACTCAGAGCCAAGATGTTAACAGAAGTTCGACGAATGAATGCATTGAAGGATTTTTTACGACAATGACCCCTATATTTTTATGGGAAACCCAGGCCTATAGAAGCAGAATGCTGGTTTCGAAAAATTTTGAAGGTTTTGAACGGAGTATGTACTAAACCTGAACTTCGAGTATATTTGGTAACTTTATTATTTGAAGGCGAGGCAGATCATTGGTGGCAAGCGGTAAAGCGTACCCATAATGTGGAAAACTGTCCATGGTTACAATTTGAGTAAATATTCTTCAAAAAGTATTTTTCAGAAGCATTACATGACCAATTTGTAGTGGAGTTTTTTGGGCTTCAAAAGAATAGCATGACCGTAGCACAATATGAGGCTCAATTTATAGAACTTTCTCGTCACGCTCAGTAATATGTCTACAATGATATTACGAAATGCAAGCATTTTGAACAAAGGTTTAAAGCCAGTATCAACGCTTTTCTCATCCCCTCACAGATTCTTGATTTTGGGAAAATGATTGATATAGCCATCCTTATTGAGAATAACCCGACTCCTAGTGGGATAACTCATGATAGCACCTCTTTCGAAATAATATAAATTGGCATACACCAAATCTTTCGGTCCAGAATCGCCCTAATTTTAAGAATGTGGGATGATATTTTAATCAAATTCAACACTGTTCTACTATTCGATGCCATGAATGTGATGCTCCTATTCATATTATGCCTCAATGTCCAAATATTTCTAAGCCCAATCCTCGACCCCCTACCAATACTGGAAAAAATTCGAATGTATGACAAAACATAGGAAAACCTCCAACGGTATCCACTACAGCAGATCCAAGAACTCCTCCAGGGAATTTTATACAAGGATTTACATCTAACGCACCCACATAGGGCTGATCTTTTGCACTATTGACTCAAATGGACAACCACGACATGATCGATGGTACTATTCGCCTTGGTAACCTTAAGGCACATGTATTAATTGATTCAGGATCATCTCATTCTTTTGGTAGTACAACATTTATGACTTTAGTAAGTATTTCTCCTATTACTTTAGATCACCCAATTTCCATAAGTACGCCTAACGGTAATATTGCTAGAACGTGGAAGATTTGTAAAAATTATGAAATAAGACTTGTTGTTGGAAACATCATCATTGACCTAGTAGTTTTAGATGTAGTGGGGTTCGACCTAATTATCGGAATAGACTCTTTAACTACCAATAATTCCTTTATTGATTGTGTGTCATGAAAAGTTATATTTCGAAATACTATTACTGAAGACGATTAATTTCAAGGTCAATATTTCAGGACTTCCTTTTACGTATCTTCTTATGCGTTAAAAATTCTCGATAATTACCATGATGTATTTCCTGAAGATCTACCAGGAATTCCACCATCTCCACAAATTGAATTTGTAATTAATTTGTTCCCAAATACTACCTCTATTTCCATACCACCTTATCGTATGGCACCTTTGGAATTACGAGAACTTCAAATTCATCTCGATGATTTATTAGACAAAAGATTTATTAGACCTAGTTCATCTTCGTGGGGTGCTCCAATTTTGTTGGTAAAGAAGAAAGATGGATGATTTTGATTATGTATAGATTATTATAGGTTGAATCAAGTCACAATTTAAACCCAATATCCATTACCTAGAATCGGTGATTTATTTTACCAATTACGAGGAGCTAAAATATTTTCAAAATTCAATTTACATTCAGGATACCAGCAGCTAAAGGTGAGAGAGGGAGATATTCCAAAGACAACTTTTAGAACTCAATATGGACATTTTTGAATTCTTAGTAATGTAATTTGACCTTACTAATGCTCCAGTCTCTTTTATGGACTTAATGCATCGAGTATTTCGACCATTCTTGGATTAATTTGTGATAGTATTCATCGATGATATCCTAATATACTCACAAAATATAGAAGAAAACAAAAATCATTTATGAATCATCCTAGATACGTTACGATGTCATCACTTGTATGCTAAGAAAATAAAATGTGATTTTATTATGAAAGAGGTGAAGTTTTTGGGACACGTAATTACCGAATTAGGAAATCAAGTAGACCCCACAAAAATTCTCGCAGTGGTAGAATGGCACAACTTACAATAATAACCGAAGCCCACAGTTTTTGGGGATTAGTCGTATATTACCAAAGATTTGTTGAAGTATTTTCTACTCTCGTTGTACCTCTTATGATATTAACTCGAAAGGACACACGCTTCGTATGTACTCCAGAATGTACCCAAGCCTTCCATACAATAAAAGAATGTTTAACCACTACACTTGTAGTTACCATACCTTCTAGTAATGTAGGTTATGAAGTGTACATAGATGCCTCTTTACAAGGATTAAGATGTGTACTTATGCAAGATGGAAAGGTCATAGAGTACGGATCGCAACAATTGAAGATTGATGGACGAAATTATCCAACACATGATCTTGAGCTAACCGCTATTATCTTTTCTTTAAAGATTTGTCCATGCTATTTGTATGGAGTGGAATTTCAACTATTTTCTAACCATAAAAGCTTCAAGTACATCTTTACTCAAAAATATCTAAACTTACGTCAACGTAGATGGATGGAGTACTTAGAAGATTACGATTTCCAGCTACACTATCATCCAGGGAAAGGCAATAAAGTAATTAATGCTTTAAGTCGTAAAACTAGTGAAAGATCTACAGGACTCCTTGTATATCATCTCATGCTCACATTGACTGATTACGACTTGCTATACTAAGATTCCGCTACTTTTAAAAACCTCATAGCTTAGGCATCTCTTCAAGCCAGGATCATTGGGCAACAAGCAACTGATAAATTTCTTACCAGCCAACGACGGAAGATTGAATGTGGGAAAGATAGGAAAAAATTGACATACCACCCTTATAAAGGAATACGATTTAAAAATTCTATATGCGTACTAGAAGACCCCAAACTAAAGGACGAACTTTTGCGAGAAGGTCATCATTCTAAATTTATAATTCATCCATGTAACACCAAAATGTACCAAACCCTCAAAAAGCACTTTTGGTGGGTAGGAATGAAGTGAGAAATTTGAACTGTTATTGCTAAATTTCTAATGTGCCAATAAATCGAGATTGAACACCAACAACCCGGTGGACTCTTGCAACCTCTTCCTGTACCAACTTGGAAATGTGATCATATTTCTATGGACTTTGTTAGTGGATTACCCCTATATCTTAGGGCTATAGTTCAATTGGGGTAATTATAGATCGATTAACCAAGTCAACTCATTTTCTTAAAGTACAACTACTCATTCCTTATAACGACTCAACAAATTATGTCTTCAAGAGATTATTAGATTACAAGAAATTCCTTTATCTATTGCGTCTGATCGCGATCCTAGATTTGCGAGACATTTTTGGCAAGCATTATAAACCAAACTATTTCTAAGTACAATATATCATGCTCAGACTGATGGACAATCAGAAAAATTGATACAGACTCTAGAACATATGTTGAGAGCATGTACTTTAGATTTAGTAGGGAGATGGAGTGATCATTTTCCACTAGTAGAATTTTCCTATAATAACATTCAGATCGCTCCATATGAAGAACTTTATGGAAGATCTTGTCGTTCTCCCCTTTGCTAGAATGAGTTTGGGGAAAATAATATTTTTGGGCCAGAGATTATAGACGAGACTACTGAGAAAGTACTCTTAATCTGAGAGAGATTGAAAGAAGCCCAAAGTCGGAAAAAAAGTTATGCTACTAATTGCAGAAGCCCCCTTGAATTTCAAAAAGGAGATCAGGTTTTTTTAAAGCTATCACCTCGAAATGGGATTATTAGGTTTAAACGAAAGGGGAAACTGGCACCACGGTACATTGGACCTTTTGTTATTTCTAACCGTATCGGACAAGTCGCATATGAACTAATATCACCTCCTGATCTCGCTCAACTACACAACGTATTCCATGTATCTTGGTTAAGGAAGTATATTGTAGATCCAAATCACATTATTTCATGGGATGGACTATGAATCCAGACTAACCATGCCCTTAAAGAATGACCCATTAAAATCTTAGATACTCAGGATTGAGTACTTCTCACAAAGACCATTTCATTAGTAAAGGTTCTTTGGCAACACCACTATCATGAAGATTCCACGTGGGAACTCAATTACACCATACACCAACAATACACGAAATTATTTTGAAGGAAATTTAGGGGATAATTTTTTTTTTGGGTACGGAGAATTGTAAGACCCGAGTAATACAATGTGTTTTAATTCACTTCGTTAATCCATGTGAATGAAGACGACTTATGATACGACAAGAGAACTAATTATTAGGTATCATTAACATAAATACTAGGAAATGAGAAGTTTCAAAGTTATCCTTAAAGTTTCCATAATTACAAAACCACCCCTAAAGATTTAAAATTACTTTTTATCTATTCAAATATCCAATTTGACCCCACATTTCTTTACAAATACCTTCCTTACTTTCCGAATTTATAAACCAGCCCAACCCCACATCCTCAACATTCTGAAAATTTCACAAAAGCCCCTCAAAGTTGGAAAACAATGCATAAACATCTTAAAATATAACAAAAAATTTCCAATGACTAAATTCAAAATTTATCCCATCTTCCTTATCACTAAAGCTAATAAGAATTGATAAATAACTGCCAGAATAAAACAATGTCGTGCTTTACACCTTTGAGACTCTTTCGCACCATAGGTTATCCTTAGTTTTCTCTTATTAGACCAAACTATACCACCTTTATTTAGACCAATGAACTCACCACTAACCCCCTATAAAAATCCCACATTAGGGAGAAGAGTTTAGTGCAAACAGTGATAGATATCAAAGCTCCAAAATTCAGTAACTTCGGGTACCTTGTAATTGTATGTTTAGTTTTCAATTGTCTTACTTTTTTTTATTTCTACAATAAAATTAAATTCAAAACAACTCTTACATGCTTTCTGTAACATAGAACTCTCAAGTTTTCAACAAAAATCAGAGAATCACCATTGAAGCTTGAGCTCCATTGGTGGATTTTGAATTTTTGGTTCTAAACCTGTTTTAAACTGAGAACCTTTCTTTATATTCATAGTATCTTTACCACGAAGTTAATTTCAGTATAGTATCCTTATTAGTTCAAAATCAAAGATTTTCAGTTTCGGCCACATAAATTTTAGAAATAAAATTCTCTTTCCTCAGGATGAATGAACCCTTCAAACCAAAACCAATTTGTTAAAAAACAACCCAGAAACCAAACCTTATCACTGTCGTGGTTCGAATTATACCCAAAATCCATTCTTTTCTTACTATAATTTTTTTTATTTCTCAGTCCATGGAAGTATGCTCTACAGTTTGTCTCAATACCTAAAAGTTATATATTTGAAATCCTCGTGAAAAATTAAAGAAAATGCCTTTTTAATGAACCAAAATGGTTCCCTATAGAAGGATTAATTTGAAGTCAAAATTTCTGAAATCCTAGGTCAAACGTCGGAAGGTTGAAGACTCATGAAGGCCACACGTGGGATTGAGGTCAATTTCAGCGCGGAGGACCTTTGACATGGCATGTGTGAGCACGTGACTAGTTAAAAAATTCGGAAAAAAATAAGAAAAGTTTTATTTATTTTTTTTGGTCAAAATGGTATATTGTAGCATCGTGTTTTGGTGTCCAAGACTCAAAAATGACATAGACCCAAGTTTAAACTTTAAATTTTAAAATTTTCTGACCTCTATAGTTTTACCCCTAAGTTTTTTTACAGCATTTAGACCTCATTTGCAATGAAAAAGTCTTCGTCCACATGTCTAAACAAGTTAAGGAACTTAGTGAAATAAAACTTAAAGTTTATTTATAAATTAAACCCTGAAAACTTATTTTTATCGCAAATATAAGTTATTTCGCATTTTAACCCAAGTCATACACTTCATGCTTACAACATATATATATATATATATATATATATATTGTCATTCTAAACAGACTTGCATGGAATACCTTACTAACTACTGAGAACTCGACGACCTATTTCAAAACACTAAGTAGGTGATCTCTTATTCAATATTATTTCTTGCAATGCTATTGAAATTACGCATATCATCGATATCACTTTGTGATAGACCCGGTATATCTTATTCTCATTGTGCAACTCATTTGAGTAATTCGAATTGTTTACGTACAATTGATTGATATATTTGAAATGATTATGAAATCATATTGTATCATATGATGCTTGTGACTTGGTTAATTATTTATAGCTTGCATTACAATTAGGGAATAATCTTTTGTTATACCCATGACTATATTATTTGGCTTGAAGGACTTAGATGAATGAGGGCTGGTTATTTTCTACCATACGGAATGTCATTTACTGACTTAGAACGGTTACTTTTATTGCCAGTTATCTGAATTGATTATCTCCAATTTAATTGGATTGATTTAGTTGTATGTATTTTTTATTGTCCTTAACCCTCTAAGAAGATAATTATGTGTTATTTGTGTGGAAACCATCCCCATCTATTACCAGCTCTATCCCTATATTGTTATAAATTTCCAGGAAACAAGTTTTCGTCTCATATTATTTGAATCTTCTTCTTATTAAAACTCTTATACTAACTCTTTTAAATCATATTTTAACTGTATAGAATAAGAATTATCTACTTGGCAAATTTTCTTATGGTTTCCGAATTCCAGATGGATCCGGGGAATAGAGCAGACAATACTACTCCGCACAACAATAATGCTTCTTCTTGCATTACCTTAAGAAATCGGTACCCCCGAAAAATCAACCGAGGAAATGAAGATCCTATTTTAATATCTTATGCTACAACGTATAAATGGACGTATTATGTGTAGTCCTAAACTTATGTCGCCCTTTTCTTTCCCAGCTTTACTTTTTCTCTCTTGGGAGAATATGTAGTAAAGTTGTGTTTTTATTTTCTGATGTAAGAAACTTTGTAATTCCATACCATATGATATTAAGGCATGCCACTATTTTAAAATATGTTATATTTTCGCAACATATATTTATTTTCCAGTTACACTTATAAACCTAACCCCCAACTCACTCATGATTATTCGACACATGACACCTGGTGGCCTCCCTGCTACAGTTGAGCCCTGCCCTTATCGGGGAAATCATGTCATTTTTGTCTAGTTGTGCAACATATAAAATCTTATCCCGTAAAGTTACCTCCCCTCGGGCAGTGCTGGCCTTGACCCTGCTATCCATTGTCGCCCCTACCCTGGCCCTGAGGGAATCGTTGCTATCCCGATTGACCCTAATGGCCCTAGTGGCCTTGGTGACCTGCCTAAATCCACCATGTCCCTACCAAAAATCCCCAGAACAAAACCTTTTAGAAGAATCCCTTTGGTGGGGACCCTAATCACCCTATCTCTACTGGCCCTAAGTTGACTGTGCCCCACTTGCACTATTACCCCCAGTCCTTCCCTACTACATGGACTCTCCTACTCGTTTGCTCCCCTTAATAGGGCAGCGGTGGTCCTGGAAATGTAATAGATCAACATTGAGAACCTTAGTGTATGTATTCAAACGTGTATTACCCAATAGATGTTGTCGAATCATCCAAGTAAGGCCATCTGTAAATAACTGTATCATCTTCTCCTCAATAGGTAACTCTCCTGGAATGAAGTTAGATAAACTCATGAATTCTTACTCATACTCAACAATGGTCTTCCCCTTCTGGGTGAGATATAATATTTTTCTCCTTATCTCTATCTAGATGGAGAATGTAAATTATTTTCGATCAAACCGCTCCCAAAACTCCTATATCGGCTTATTGTCTCTCTGCTCAGCGGTGGTAACAGACTCCCACCATTGTAGTGCCAACCCGACTATCTTAAATGTAGCTAAAATCTGCCTCTGAACTTGTGCACTCGTACATCCTCAAATTTCTCTGGATGTCTTTCTTCCATTGGCTATCAACCACCATGTCTAAACTCCCTTGGAACTCGAGAGGGTGTGCCTTCCGTAAGGAATCTCTAACTTACTCCAAAATAGAAGGGAGTGATGGCATTTGAACTTGGTCCATGACCTGGGCCTAGGGTGGTGCCTATTGTACTGTATCCAATACTACATTAACCACTTATGCAACTATGGTACACTCGGCCTAGGGTGGTACCTACTAACTATGCATCTAAATTGGCTCGTGTGGCACGTAAAGGAAGCATATGAATAAAGAATGAACTTTCCATGAATCAAAAATTCGATATGTTTTAAAATTGTTGATGACGTAAATATGTAATAAAGAATACAACAATCCTAATAATAGGGCTATACGTCAAAGAAAACTATGCTAAAACTGTAGTAAGCCGCACAGATCCTAAAGACACTAAAAGCTAATGATCTAATACCATCTGTGATACCCCGCCCAATTAAATATTGGGCGATCAGTCATTTATTAAATTAAAATAGAATACCCAGTTGGTTCATTCTTAGCATCACTATCAAAAACCATTAATTACTAATCACCTACATCAGTTAATTAAGCTAGTGTCAAATTTTAATCTTTTAAATTAACATGCGATGATCGAAAAAAATATATAAATCACATTCACTATTCCAATTAACCGACAACATAAATAATGAAATAAGTAAATCAAATAAGATATGACTAGGATAAACACTCCATCCTAAAACCCTAGTACAATAATCCATATCTAATACTGAATCCAACAACTGAAAAAAATGAAGTACAATGTCTCTGGAAATAACTGCTAGTAGAAGATGGGCAAAATGCCCAACTGAGATGAATAAAATAATGCATCAAATCTAAAAAATATAAAGGCATCTACTACCGAACTCTTTCAATTATCTTCAGCAACCGTAGTACGTCAAGTGAGAATTAACTCCTAAGTTGGGCATCCCAGTTACTGGGCACCTAAAATGGATTTTACAAAATAGATTCGAAAAATGGGTCAAAGACCAAGTAAAAATCTTTAAAAATATTTGTAAGTATTAAACATGAAAAATCAGTAGATATTATATACATGTTAGTTCCATGTGCTCTCACTTGTGTTCGTCACCCCTCGCATATTTTGCACGCCTAACATGTTCTGATAACTCGTCCAAGTTATGCTACCCCGTCTAAGTAGTTCCAATCACTTATCTTACTACACCAACTTATTCATAGCACCTACTCGTATGACCCATACAATTCGCTATTGATTTAACTTTTTATATCATTTAAATCAAATTAGTGTTCACTAAATAGATGTTAAGTTTTCACTTCCTTAGATTATTTTAGACACCACTATCTTTCTCATCTGCTAAGCACACATAGTGGAATATATCAAAAGTATATATATTTATCACTCTATTTATATGTATACTAATACAATACCCTTAGGATGAGACCTGCGGGGCATGCATATTCTGCTATCAAGTCCCAGTACATCACGTACTAAATAAAGGACTGTAGGCTCGGAATCACTCTCTAACCAGAATATAGAATTTGCACATAATTGGAGGCCAACATAGTTCTAGGCCTTTGGGCTACGCACCCAAAATACCGGGCACACCCGCATTCACACAAGCAGTGCTCATCCATAGGTTCTATGTTTAGAGGTATAAGTCAAAAGCCCCCAAGATAGATCATTAAGATAAGACTGCCCCCTTCTCGAACCTCCTGTGATAGCAAGCAACATACGTATGTCATACAAATAATAAATCACACATTAGGTATTCACACAACTTATGTGTATATATATTCAATAAAGGTAAGAACGTACCCTATTATATATATTTCGTACGTGGTCAACATAACTGTCATATAGCCTATTTATTATTAATTTACCGCCAAACATCTTATTCGTATAAGCCTGAGTGTTTCTCCTCACTTGGAAGGTTACCAATTTTTCTTTAAGTCTATTTAGTAGCTACCTCACCGATTCCCTACATGTCTAGGTCACCGTTTCTACCAAATTCCCAGGATACGATATCGTTCTCTGAATTAGGTTCTTATTCTCCAATTAAGCTTTATAAATCTTAGACCTTAAGTTCTTCTTATGTGACTAACTCTCAAACCCAATATTGATCTACTCATATCTTAAAATAACTCTCTTTAAATTTAAAAATTATCTTAAAGAATAATTCAATCGTTTCGCACGAGTTCTAAAAAAAGGGATAAAATTATCAAAATTCGGGCAGTCGAATCGATTCGGCTAAGGAGTTGAATCAATTCGCTTCAGTAGGTCTTATCTTCTCCACTTAACTTTTATGAGTTTTCACCATTTTCACTTAACCAAAACTTCATTACATGAACCCAAACTCCCATCCAAACATTGTAAACATCATATTAGCGCACACACACACACACACACACACACACACACACATATATATGTGTGTATATATATATACATATATATGATTTCTAACGTTGTAGAATCTTCAAATCATCAAGAAACACCATTAAATGGAATTAATTCAAGAATTATCTCCAAAAACCCTAGTTCATCATTTTTCATCATGAACCACTATAAAACCCAGATTTCTTCAAGATTTGATTATCATAAATTCATCAAATTCGTCATCTTACATAAGGGATTCAAATTTTACATTAGTTTCTCCATAACATGATTAAATCCCTCAATTTTGTCATCAATATTAATGACCTTAAGATAATTAACATAATACTATAACATGGATGATATATCCTTCTGATATTAAGCAAGATAAATACTTGCCTTTTGTGTACATCTGATTTCCACGAAATTGGTGGTATGGGTGTGTGCCTCTCCTCCCAAGTTACGCAATTGCGGTGATTTTGGTTCAATAATTGTGTTGGACAGTCTTGGGAATATTTCAGGATTCTCCTTCTTCCTTCCTTGATTTCCTCTATCTATTTTGTTCACGTAACCCTAACTTCCCCAACTCCTAATCTCATTTACATTATGGGTCTAATTTCGTCAAAAATTCAAAAGACAAAAATACCCCGGGTACATTTTTCTGACTACCTCGACCCTCCCGAATGCATTGGCGCACTCGAAATGACCATATGGAATATGAAAAGTAACATTATATTTTATTTCCCTAAATTAAATTCCAACATGACTGATACGCGCATCTCGACTAAATTTACCTTAATTGTCGTATTTTTCACTCACATAAATTTTAATATTTCCTTATCATTATTATTACTCATTCACTAAGTGATATTCAATATAAATAAACGTTTACCCTTGTCTCGCTAATTAGTATTGATTTTACCAGATTAATTTCCAAACAAAATCTAATTACTTTCGAAAACAGATATCAATAAAAATTACGGGGTGTTACAGCAGGTTGGGGGCGGTGAAATATTTTAGGGTACATGTAAGTATACTTTATTCATGCTTACATTAGTGTCTCTTCTTACTTGTACTTCGAGGTTCTCCCCATGGGTCCTTCACATAGTAAATCTTGAAAATTGGAATCGTATGCTAACAAGTGAAACGTTAATTAAGATAAAGCTAGACTAGCAACATTATTTAGGTTGTTTCATTGCACTTCACACCTAATTCTCGGGTCGAATCGGGTTGACTCACGGGAAACCCATAAATTTGGGTCGGGGAGTTACAATTTATGCTTGGTGGAGACCATAAGGGTTAGTTTCCCTATAATGTCTATCCTTCGGGTAAAGAAAGGCCATGGAGAGGTCGTGAAATAGAGCTCTCAGAGAGGTAAATGTTGTCTTGGGGCATAAAGTGGGCGCTTGAGTCACTTCTTGACATACTACATGCAGTCCTTTTGCATAGTAATCTGGTAATACGACATTTGCAGTTTCTTTCTGAAGAGGGTGTGTCTACTTATGTGTAGGGCACATTCTTCATCTGTGATGCACCTTAGGCGTACCTCATCAAATCCTCTCTTATTGAGTTAGCCATCACAGATGATGAACTGACCTACCAATTACCCCAGGGTGAATCAATTGGTCATAAAATAGTTCGATGGGCAATGATTTTTGTTTCACAAGTTTCACTACAAGAAAAATGACAATTGGTGGTAATTGTTTGAAGTAAAATCAATATTTTCCATTAATTAGTACATTTAGTGGCGAAATTTTACGTTGTCACTAAAAGATAATTCTAAAGTATGTATTGGTAGGAAAAATTAAAATCTTTACTAAGATTGCCCCAAATTGTTTGGCACCCAAAATTTTCAGTTGTGCGGGAATAATTTGTAGTGAAATGGGTAGCAAAAAATAAATTATTGCAACTAAAAGTACCATTTAGTGGCAATTTATAATTTTGCTACCAAAGTTTAACAAAAAAAACTTTTTAGAACAAAATAATTTTCCACCAATCTATATTAGGGTAAAAATGTAATTTCGGTTAATGTCTTATGCTAACACGTCGAAAGTAAAAAAAATGACTATGCCTCCCTCTCTCTCCCGATCTCTCTTCCAGGTTATTTCTTCAGATCCTGTAGCCATCGTAAGAGCAGTCCACACTATAGAGCATATACATCTTAGATTTCTTTATCTCTTTACATTCATATGTAGATTGTTTTATACCCAAATAATCAATATTGTGAATCTAATTTATGAGTTTTATTTAAATTATTTTGAATATATGATGTATATTGTAACAACCCGTCCTTTTGGAAACGATTAAATTCCATAATTAAAAATAAATTGGAATTTGGGGAATTTTCTTAAATAGTAATTTTTGAGATTTTCGAGGATTAAATGAGTTTCGAAGGATGTTGTGATTATTTTTGGGACTGTATAGGTCGAAATATTTTAATTATATGTCGCCGTGGAGAAAAGCGACACGAGGTAAGATTTTTAATTAGAAAACCCGCATTTATTTATTTTGGGTTGGAATAGTGATTTACGGTCAAGTACCTCGGATGGGAATTTTGACTGCGCCATGATTCTCGGAATGGTCGAGATAGTCGGAAAAGAGTGTCCGATAGTCGAAAATGAGTTTCGGGTAATTTTAGAGGTAAAAGTAACTCGTAATTGGGTAAACGAGTCGTTTTTGGGTTTTAAGGGATTAAACCCTTTTCTTTCTATATAAAGAGAGGGAGAGGGAGAAAAAGAGAAAGAAAGAAGGGAAAAGAGAGAGAAGAGAGAGAGGAAGAAGAAAAGAGGAAGAAAAGGGGAGATTCCGACCTACCTCCGCGGGATTCGGCTCGAGGTCGTCGGATTATATCCACGAGGCAAGTGTTTACTTGCTTTATTTATCTTTTTGCATAAATATCTCATACCGTAGTTTGGTATAACCAAACCCTAATGGTTTTGGGGTGGGTTATCGTGGATAAAATGGGTTTTTGGGAGTTAAAACAATTAAACCCCAAATAATATTTCAATTTATGGAACTTAGGTTTTAACCTAAATTAATTGGTGGTTTTGGGTTCTAGTATGTTTAGAACCCTTAATATATGTGTATTTGTAGTTGGTTGAGGTTGTAGGACGTTGGGTGAGGCGACAAAAGCTTTAGAGAAGCTTTAATGGTCGAAATTGTCTCGGAGAAGATGATGAATAGTAACCTGTCACTTTAGGGGGCTTTTTGGCCAGGAAAAGAATTGATTTAGCTTCGGCCAAAACACGGAAGTTGTAGATATTTTCGATACGGTCGTGTGGGTACTGACCGCATATTTTTCTAATTTTTCTAAGATTTGATATGATTTTTACAAGATGACAGCTCCGGGTTGAAATCATCAACTCGGAAACCAAATCGGGAATTGGAAAAATTACGGCTAGAATTAATCGTGTAGATGTGTGTAATTATTTTTGGTGTAGTTTAGAAACCCCGTTAATGAATTTGGGTTATTGGATAAAAGGAATTGAGGATTTAATTTTTTGAGACCTGGTGTGACCGGTCGACCGCGCCCCTAAGGCCGGTCGACCGCATCAAGGAGAAAGGGCCTACTGCTTTGTCTCGTAGGCTTATTTGTAACCCGCGGTCGATCGAGGGTCTAGGACCGGTCGAACGGTGCCCTGTTTTCAGCCCAAGATTTTGGAGATTAGGATTATTTATCCTTTTTGAGTTTAATGTTTAAGGGCCTTCCAAATTAGAGATTATGGAGGGTTATGTCCTAAAGGACTTGAGGAATTGGGAGTATATATATGTGTATATTCACTTAGAGTGAATTAGTATAATTGGAGATATCCAAATAAATCCTCAGATGAGATTTTGATATATATTACTTATTAAAGTAAGAACATACTTTGGGTTTAGTATTATGCATATATGAATGCATGATTATGATTCTTTGAGAAAATCTTTGGGATTATTGGTCATCGATAGATGGTTTGGCAAATATGGCCATTTTTATATATTCAGGTATATGGTATATATATACTATGTGATTAAAGTATATATATGAATTAAGGGAAATGACTTTTGAAAATGTAAAAATAAATGTTTTCAAAAAGGAAAGATAAATGGTTTTCTTAATTAATAAAAATGAGGATACACACCTCTCTAAATCGCTATCATAAGGGTAGTTGCGTGTAGGGGTGGCCGTGGGCCGGGCCTGGGCAGGCCCGGTCGGGCTCGGGCCGGGCTTGAAAAATTAAGTGCTATCCCAAGCCCGCTCGGGCCCAGATCGGGCCTTATTATGTAATCCCAAGCCCGCCCAGATTTGAAAGCTCTTTACCCAGGCCCGCCCGATCGGGACTTATTATGTTAATTAAAAGATTTTTTTTTAAATTAAAATACCTATTTTTTTATTTAAAGACCAATTTTTTTAATTAAAAATCTGTTTTAAACTCCATATATTACAAAGTCCATATATAAAGTTTCTCACTCTACATGAAAAGACTTGGTATACGTTTTTATATTTATAAAAGTTCCCCCCCTCCCCATATATATATATCTATATATATATATATTATATATATTTTTCGGGCCTCGGGCCGGGCCGGGCCTCATCGGGCTTAAGAACTCATGCCCAAGCTCGCCCGAAAAAAAATCGGGCCTATAAAATTTTGCCAAGCCCGCTTTGCGGGCCTATTCACCTTACCCAAGCCCTATTTTTTTATTGGGCGGGCTGGGCGGGCTTGGCGGGCCTCGGGCCTATGGCCACCCCTAGTTGCGTGTGTATGGTGAAGCCCCTTGACAAATTAACGCAGGGTGGATATAGTCCTATAGGCCATATGAGCGTTTGTTGTATTTTTTATGCGCTGGTTAGGAGATTCCGGGTGTGGTCTTGACTATCCCGCAGGCATATGGCCGCTTCCCGACGTCATGCGATGTAGGATCCCAGGTTGTCTTGATTATAGGCCCTGGAAGATGATAGCCATTTAGGGGCGCGCACAGTGGAGAAATCCGGACGGGCGGTCTTAGAACGCGTTATATATTAAAGCAATTCATGATAATGGATTGGCTTTAATTACATTTCCTGGATATAGGAAGGGAAATGGGATAAAGGTTTGGCTTCGGTAACACTCCCGGATGGAAGAAGGATTGTGGAAGCATATGATATGATCAAAGCATTTTTATGATAATGAAAATGGCTTTGAATACATTTCCTGAGTATAAAAAGGGAAATGGGATGATATAAAACGGAAAAGCATTTTTATGATAATAAAATTGGCTTTTAAAAGTATATGATTTGTTAAAGAAATTCATGATAATGAATTGGCTTTTATATTTACATTTCCTGAGTATAAAAAGGGAAATGGAAAGTTTTGAGAAAAATGAAAGTATTGATAAATACTTTGTATATGGATTCTCATTCCGGGAGATAGATTCGGATGGTTATGGTAAAATATGTATATGTATATATGGATGAATCGAGTACCGAGGGTCTAATGGATCCCGACGATCGACCTTGCCACATAGTAGTGTATCGGGGGGGTTCCTTGTTTGGATTTCGCTTTGCGAGACACCCCACGCACGAATATGGCAATGTGTTTTGACTAGGGAGAAGTTTAATCCTTAGTGCTCTAATATTATAAATGCTTATGGTATATATTTATATATATTTTTCTGTACTGAGGGACTAGCGGATCTTGACGATCGACCGTGCCGCGTAGTAGTGTATCGGGGGGGTTCCTTGTTTGGATTTCGCTTCGCGAGACACCCCACACACGAACATGGCATAGCGTTGAGATTGGGGTGAAGTTTAGCCCTTAGTACATTGCTTGGACTATCTAGGGTAGATAGTGGTTGGGTGATAGAATAGTTTAGCAGGGTAGCTTGACTAGGATGTTTAGAGGGATGCGCTAGGAGTGCACTGTTAGTGGATAGGAGAGGGGTATCTCATGGGAGTGCGATACCAAACTTAAATATGAGATAAAACCTTTTTCAAAATAATAAGGCATTTATGCACTTGCTAAATATTTTCAAAACTCGGGATCTAACCCGTTTATCTACTTTTCCTTTCTTTTTATATTATATATATATATATAGGTGTCCAGACACAGGGACGCCTGGATGGCACTTCCTTCGAGTCAGACGTCAGCTGCAGCAGCTGTGGATGCATGCAGGATTTTCAGTAGACGCTTCCATTCTTCTAATCTAGATAGGAGGTATTGTATAAACATTCGGGCCAATGGTCCAACTGCATTTATTTATCCTTTTGGCACATCATTCGATATGGTTGTATATTTCGACCGAGTGTTCGGTTATTTTATTTCAGTTCAGTTTTATTTCCGTAAAACTGTGTTGATGTTTTATTTACAGTTGGTAAAAAGAGTAGTAAATTTAAAATTTTGACACCGGCCTAATAGGTTATTAGTAAATAAATGGATTTTCGACAGTGATGCTAAGAATGTTCCATATGAGACTCCTGTTTTAATTTGATATAGGAGTGATCGCCCGGTATTTTATTAGGCGGGGTGTCACATATATCTATTGCTTGAAATTTGTGTGTATAAATCCATATATTCATAAATTATTTTATATATGAGAACGCAGTTTGTGATTGACTTATTTGGGTCTGTACCATATAGGAGATTCAACTAGTTTGGATATGGTGAGAAAGTAAGTTATAATTTTTTGAGGAATCTTCTCCATAGGTATCAAAGCTTAAAAATATTTGATCCTATCCATGAACATCATCTATACCAAAAAGGGGAGTACAATATTTCACTGAACACACTATAGGACGCAAGTCATGCATATAGGTGTACAAGTGTGTGCACAAGTGTTCAAATATTTATGGGAATTTTTTAAACATTTTTAAACACTTCTAAAACATTTTTAAAACATTTAAAAAAAAATTCAAAACATTTCAATATTTGTTTTCAAATGTTGTGGGCTGAATTAGAAATAGTTTTATTCCTATAAAATTTCCCAGGGTAGAATCCAAAACCGACAAATTTTTTTGGGGATAAAAATTGGATTTTTGAATGTCTCAAAACACGCATTTTACAATAGCCTGAATTGTCCCACGTGTCCGTTCCTTACTGGATCGTTGTGTGTTTCTTTAATCTCTCATAACAAGCGATCATTTTGTAACCGTTAGATTAAACTTCATCGACGATCTGCATGTTATCCTTGGTAATCCTTGTGATGCTACAACGGACCAATAAGATTGTTAATTTGTGCGGTTCATTTACATCCCTTAGATTTTGAATGAAACCCGTCCAAGTAATCTCAGCTTCCCAAAGTCTTGGAGCTTCTAGATCCCTCTACTCCTAGTATAAATACAACCATAGGTTGATGCATTTGAGAACATTGGAATTTTGTCATTTTGAGAGAAAAAGGAAAAGAGACGGGAGAGTATAGAGAGACAAGAGAAAGGGTAAAGAGAGAGGGAGAAAACCAGTGTTTGAAAGTCCAAAATCTTTAGGTTTTCTTTCAAAACCAAACACATACTACATAATCCTATTTACACTAAAAAAAATCATTCATCGAGACTTAGAAATATTAGGTTTTCGTGATGGTTTTGTTATTGCTTGTTTTTGAAGAATCTCTTCAATCTAAATCTCTCTTAGGAACCTACTCTCATAGTAAATATCACTTTTCGTTGTATAAACTGTGAGAGATACTTTGAGATATATATCACGTAGTATTTTAGGTTTTCATTTTCTTTTTCTCTATTGGATCTTGGTTTATATTTGTATATTTTTTAGATTCAATCTATGTTTCAAGTTTTCTTGAAAAGAGACTTTTGAAATTACTAATATTTCAGATCTAAAGATTTTGTTTCGAAAAAATCAGGTTCACAATTTATGAAATTAGTGTGGAATAAATGAGTGTTTTGAAACCTTTGATCTATATTTCAGAAAGATTTATTTTAGATGAGAGATATTATGTTTGTTTAATGATCTTATTTTTAAAGAGAAATTAAAATCTCTGCATAT
This sequence comes from Sambucus nigra, assembly GCA_949130495.1. Taxonomy (NCBI): domain Eukaryota; kingdom Viridiplantae; phylum Streptophyta; class Magnoliopsida; order Dipsacales; family Adoxaceae; genus Sambucus; species Sambucus nigra. The sequence goes on from OX422208.1 coordinate 697,349,959, forward strand.
CTTCTAGATTCTTTGTAATTCATTAGAATTTATTTTTATCAATCTCTTGAGAGATGTGAGCAGCATATCGCATGAAGTTCACATCAGAATCACTTCACTCTCACATGAACACCTAGTTAAATTGTGTTTCATTTGAGAGATTTTGTATTGATTGAGCCACTAGGAACACGTAATAAGGACTAAAGCAAAGAAACTACTGGGAAGGCCAAAGCCTTATTAGAAATAACATTGGAGAGGAAATATCATGTAGGTATAGTTCTTTTCTTGACCTTAGGATCTTGAATGCATGTTTGGGTGCTTGTTATCTTGTATATGTTCTTTGATTATTGTGGATTTTTATTTTGTGGAGTAGAGGTTAATGTGGATGTTTTCCCTAATTTGGGATTTTACAACGTTAAAAATCTTGTGTCAAACTTTCTTGGATTGCTCTTAATTGCTTATATCTGTGGTTTCTAATTAAAGAATTAGTATTGGTTTTATTTTTATAAACCTAAGAAAATTTATCTTCCAAATTTAACATCCAAATTCAAAGCTATTATACATATCTTGTGTAGTGTTTTTTAAAAGTGTTTCATCCAACGAGTATATTTTTCAAAATTTACTTAAAGTTTAACTTTTAGTTAAAGATCTAGTATCGGAGCGAGTTTATCGAAATTGGTTTTTATCCTAAAACTACAGAAACTGTTTTTGAAATCTATTTATGAAAATTGATGAGAGATCTGAGAAGTTAGGTAACCTGTCATGTCTGCCCCTCTTTGGTAGACACATCATCCTTTACTTGAAAGTAAGGATGGTTGTACTCATCCAAGGGACATTGGGTGACGACCTATGAGATATGATTAAAAATGGTTATGTACACCCAACTAAGACTTTATCTGAAACCAAATCTATAGGAGTTAAGAAACGTATTAGCAAGTTAACTAAATAATAGAAAAAGATATATTGAGATAACAACAAGGGAAATAACTGCATTTTTATGTCCATTAGTGAGCATGAGTTTAAACGCATATCTATCTAATGTACTTCTAAGGAAGCATGGGACACACTAGTCACCTCCCATAAGGGTGATGAATGTGTTAAGGATGGAAAAACCCAAATGCTAGTTGAGCAATATAGTACACTAACTATGGATTATAGTGAATCTTTTAGTGACTTTTATATAAAGTTAACAGACATTGTCATAAAATTCCATGCTAATAGTATAGCCTATGGTAGAAAATAAATTGTACTGAAAATTCTTATGCCTTTACCTACTAAATTTGACAGTTAAAGATATGCTATAGTCAAGATGGATTAACGAAACCTGATCCCTAAATTGTTTAGCTGGAAATTCAGGACTGTAAAAATGGAGTTGGAGTGTAAAAATCAGTTGACTGCCCAAAACAAAAGACCATATAGACCTAATGTTGTTTTTCATCACAAATGACTGTCCCTAAAATGACTCCCATGGATTTTGACCTTGATATCATTGATGACTATGATTTGGATCACCTTGATAAACAAATAGCTCTTATTAGCAAACAATTTCAAAAGATTATCATGTTTAGAAATTATGTTGCTTCTAAACAAGAAACACTGGGTTACAAAAGTCATCAAATTCATAGACCTCGTGAAAGACACGATGGCAAATAGGCTAATGATAATCATACACCCAAGACTGATATTAAAAATGTGAAGTGTCATCCTTTTGGAAAAATGAGACAATTTTCCAATAAACGTAGAGCCAAACTTAATAACAACAATGTTAGGGCTAATATGCGTTAGACTTGGGATGACTGAAGTGATTCTGATGAAGATAAAACTGATTCAACCCAGGTTGATGATAATGCATGCTTACTTACTGATGATTGTAGTATGCCCATTCATATTGGTGTTATTCATGTTAGTGAAATTATTGCTCTTATTACTGATAAGAATAAATTAGATTGTTCTAGCCTACGAGTGTGTCAAAGCATGAATATTATTGATGAATTTAATTTGCCTATGAGTTTCACTGAAAAATTAAATCGATGGGGGACACTGGACATAATGCACTTAGCGAGTCCGATGAGGATCTCCCTGATATTCAGGAGTTGTACACCAAAATGCTTAGAAAGAGTGCTATACTTGATAAAAATATTCTTCCTCTAAGACAAAGTTTAATTGAATTGGAAAAATCCAAACATAAGGTTTCAAACGTTTTTAAAAAATGTTTGAATTTTGAAATTCAAGCCAAAACCTACAAAGAATAGTTGTTAGAGGTAAAATGGATTCTGAAGATAAATCTGGCTTAGGTTTTGGAGAAAAAATTATGACCAACAAAACAACTATATCCCATTAAAATGACATTTTGGTTAAAGAAGGCTAGAATTTTCAAAAATCTCATAAAGGATCATACAATGAAAATGTCTCCAAGGCCATGTAGGGGCACTGTAATCAACAACCTAAATCTAATGGTCCAGCTAAGTATGTCCCTCCTCCTATTAGATACCAACATTAAAACCTCAACATTAGTTCCATTTAGAGGAGTGTTCCTAGTACGACCAAACCTATTTTTAAATACTTTAGTGATAGTCTCAAGTCTTCCACCAACCAATATTGTTCCTACTATGATGTCTATGGGCACACCATTGCCGAATATTTTTCAAAGAGACTATACACACCTACGTTTCAAAATTTTAGTTATTCGAGAAAGAGTATAAATACATATGTTCTCCCAAAGTAGACCACACGTAACTCTAAATCTAAAAAGAAGAAGGGAGGACATAAAACTAAGAAGAGACCATTTAGAAAGACCCATCAGACCTTTTCTGAGTCAAAGGCCAATAAAAATTTAAAAACAAGGCCAATTTGGATTAAGAATGTGAATTTTTACCCCAGCTCAAGTGCAATGTTTTCACAACTACTTTAAAAAAAAATTTACTTCATCGGGTTGGTTGTTAGACTCTGGATGTTCGAAACATATGACCGAGTACAAAACCAAATTGACGAACAAGACATACATTCTTGGAGGTAGAGTCATGTTTGAAGATGGTGTTTCATCTCAGATCATAGTTAAGGGAACATTATGTGAGGAAGGGATTCTCAATTTAAATGATGTCCTATTAGTTAAAGGTCTTAAGGCTAACCTCCTAAGCATATCTCAATTTTGTGATTCCAATCATATTGCTAGCTTTTCAAAAAACGATGGCAAACTTTTGAATGAAAAGGGTACCTATATACTGACAGAAAATATAACTGAGGATAACAGTTATATAGTAATTACAAAGACTTAATTTTTCCAAGTTGCCAAATTATATGATGCTGATTGATACGGCGTAAATATTGCGTATTTCACCCGTTAACCTACGCGTTATTATCCCCCTCGGGTATCTTAATCCCTATATTTATGCTCGTTAACCAGACAACCTAGGATTTCTATGTTAACATGGTTTGCAGGGGTTAATTGAGCTTTTGTAGGTATTTGGATGCTTAGTATGAAGTTTGGATGCATTCCGGCGAAGTTCCGTACACAATCGAACGCGCAAGGGCAATTTAGTCATTTTACAATTTGGTCAACTGGCCTAATGTCTTCATGGAAGTTGAATCCCTCGAAACAATCTTCGCGTGGCCGTAAACGGTGCGCGATTCCGAGTCTGAACGAAGAAGTTACGGGCTTTTGAGCGGAAGAGAATTTCAAACCAACCAAAATCAAGGAAAAATTCAAGACCTGTAGGTCCAAATCGATTCGCCCCTTTGCGAATCGATTCAGTTGGAGACAGTATGCCAGTTCCTCTATTTTCGAATCGATTCGAATTCCAGCCGAATCGATTCGCCCACCATTCCGAATCGATTCGGATTTCACCCGAATCGATTCGCCCCTCTGGCAGTCTCGAGATATTCTCCAACCGAATCGATTCGGCCCAATGCCGAATTGATTCGGCCCTGCTGATATTTGGCAATTTTCCCTTTTATTTACAATTTTACCATGGGATTTTTTTTAGTATAAATACTCTTTCTCTTCCTTTTGAGGAGAAGATCTTACATTTCACATTAGTTTAGGGTTTGTATGGAGCTTTGCCCTACTCCACCACTTTGGGTGTTTTGCCCACTTTGATGTATGTAAGCTTATTAATATAGTTGTATTTCTTAATTTCTTGCTTTGATAATTAGTTTACATGATTTATTTATTAGTTTACTTGCTTTATTTCTTGCTTTTCTAGTTTAATTAGTTTAATTTAGTTTATTTCCATGCCGTGCCCTTAGATAAATAGGGTCGGGATTTCGTTACGCCATTTACGGGTTTGGACCTCGAAAGTTAAGGTTTCGTGTAAAATTGCATTTAATTGAAACCGCGTGTATTAAAGTTGGATTGTTATGCGTTTAACTTTATCTGTCACGCAACTTTAGTGTTTATAGCGATAATCCGATTTTAATCCGCGTGTGACCATTTTTGATTAAATATTTAATCTCGCAACTTTGGCTTAAATTCCTTATTGCGTGATGTTTATGCTTAATTGAAAATGATCGATTAAATGTTTTCGAATCGAAATTCTAATTAGTAGTTGTTTAGCCCGTGAATGTGTTTATGCGATCCCGATCCTCGCTTTACTTTTGCGTAGCGTAACTTATTCTTTTTCTTCTGTCACCATTCCCAACCATCACCTTTTCATTTATTTATTTTACACTTTTATTCCAGAAGTAATTAAACAATTAAAATCTAAAATTCAATCACTCCATGTGGATTTCTTACGATACCCGACTTACCGTTGTGCTTGCTTGTCAAGTGTAATAGTAGCTTAGGTTTTTTGTATCGCAGCGGCGAAACACACAACGATTGTGTCCTCACATGAACACACTTTTTCCGCTCGGTCACAAAATGGTGGATTTGGATAATAAGGGGAAAGGTACACTTGAGGTCCAAGAAAAATTGACTCATCTCCCAAAGATTTTTCAAATGGGATGGGAGATGGTGCACACATCTGAAAAACATCCATCGAAAACAAGTCCGGCAAGGAGTCCTCATCAGAAAAAAGTGTAGAAGTTTCAAAAGTTTCTACCGACTCATAGGAATCAACCGGTAATTCTAATGGTTCAATGATGAAAAACGTATATGGTAATGAAATAAATTCAATCTCCGTCAACATATCGTCGGAAGGAGATTGAATTTCGGGGGAGAGAGATTCACATTCGATGAGAAATTCTTCAAAAAATTTAGGTGAAACACAAGTTTCCACCGCCTTGTTGTTTTGTGCATAAGAATTCATCTCATCGCAAAGTGCTCCAAGTCTCATTCCAGCATCATTTAAGCTTTCCAAACCTTCGGAGTAAAGAAGAAAAGTTTCTTCCAAAGTAGGCTTCCTCGGCTCAAGAGCCTCGAACTCCTCATTTGGTAAAATCTCATCTTCTAAATCATCGGAATAAAAATCATCATTGGTTTCAAAATATGAATCCAACTCAAACTCCCAATAGCGATTTTCATTGCGATAAATGTTTTGAAGTCTTTCATTTTCAAGAAAATCTTGAAAATGAAAAACATGAAAACTATCCCCCAAGTATGAATCATTAGAATAACCGTAATAACTATAATAGTAGGACATGATTACCTCGTTGTTGGTAGATGGAGAATCCGAGCAAGAAAGTGAGCAACCACGAATCAAAGTTTCTTAGCGCTCAAATATGCTATCCTACAAAAAAGGTTAAAAAAAAGAATACAAATACAAAAGAAAAAATACTACGAAATAATAAAACAATTACTATCTAAAACACACTCCCCGGAAACAGCGCCATTTTGTGACTGAGCGAAAAAAGTGTGTTCGTGTGACGACACAATCGTTGTGTGTTTCGCCGCCGCGATACAAAAAACCTAAGCTACTACTACACTTGACAAGAAAGCACAACGGTAAGTCGGGTATCGTAAGAAATCCACAGGGAGTGATTGAATTTTAGATTTTAATTGTTTAATTACTTCTGTAATAAAAGTGTAAAATAAATAAATGAAAAGGTGATGGTTGGGAATGGTGACAAAAGAAAAAGAATAAGTTACGCTACGCAAAAGTAAAGCGAGGATCGGGATCGCATACACACATTCACGGGCTAAACAACTACTAATTAGAATTTCGATTCGAAAACATTTAATCGATCATTTTCAATTAAGCATAAACATCACGCAATAAGGAATTTAAGCCAAAGTTGCGAGATTAAACATTTAATCAAAAATGGTCACACGCGGATTAAAATCGCATTATCGCTATAAACACTAAAGTTGCGTGACAAATAAAGTTAAACACATAACGATCCAACTTTAATACACGCGGTTTCAATTAAATGCAATTTTACACGAAACCCTAACTTTCGAGGTCCAAACCCGTAAATGGCGTAACGAAATCCCGACCCTATTTATCTAAGGGAACGACATGGAAATAAACTAAATTAAACTAATTAAACTAGGAAAGCAAGAAATAAAGCAAGTAAACTAATTAATAAAGCATGTAAACTAATTATCAAAGCAAGAAATTAAGAAATAAAACTATATTAATAAGCTTACATACATCAAAGTGGGCAAAACACCCAAAGTGGTGAAGTAGGGCAAAGCTCCATACAAACCCTAAACTAATGTGAAATGTAAGATCTTCTCCTCAAAAGGAAGAAAAGGAGTATTTATACTAAAAAAAATCCCATGGCAAAATTGTAAATAAAAGGGAAAATTGCCAAATATCAGCAGGGCTGAATCGATTCGGCATTGGGCCGAATCGATTCGGTTGGAGAATATCTCGAGACTGCCAGAGGGGGGAATCGATTCGGGTGAAATCCGAATCGATTCGGAATGGTGGGCGAATCGATTCGGCTGGAATCCGAATCGATTCGCAAACGGAGGAACTGGCATACTGTTTCCAACCGAATCGATTCGCAAAGGGGCGAATCGATTTGGACCTACAGGTCTTGAATTTTTCCTTGATTTTGGTTGGTTTGAAATTCTCTTCCACTCAAAAGCTCGTAACTTCTTCGTTCGGACTCGGAATCGTGCACCGTTTGCGGCCACGCGAAACTTGTTCAGAGGGCTTCAAATTTTGTGAAGACATTGGGCCAGTTGCCCAAATTGTAAAATGACTAAATTTCCCTTGCGCGTGCGATTGTGTATGGATCTCCGCCGGAATGCATCCAAACATCATACTAAGCATCCAAATACCTACAAAAGATCAATTAACCCCTGCAAAACATGTTAACATAGAAATCCGAGGTTGTCTGGTTAACGAGCATAAATATAGGGATTAAGATACCCGAGGGGGTAATAACGCGTAGGTTAACGGGTGAATTACGCAATATTTATGCCGTGTCACACCCCCTAACTTACACATTGCTAGTCCCTAGCAATGAAATAAGAAATAACAAGAACTACAAGAAAACAAAAAGCAGGATACAAGTGCCAAATGGGATGAAAAAGTAATAAAAAGATAAGGCCACTTTCGCGGGCGAATGATTGCATTTAGCATATGCAATAAGCCGTTAAACCCCTAGGTTACCCTAGTGGACGAGTGTCGTCTCGTGAGGGTTTTCAGGGATGATACCCACAAACATCACATAGTTTCCTCAAAATATGCCCAACCCAACATGCGGCAAACTCAACAACAACGAAAAAGATTTCAAACATGTTATTAGCATATTGAACGAATTCAAGCTAAAGTCCGTTGTTATTAACAAGTTGAATGCACCTCATAGAATTGAAACTTTAAAAGTGGGAGGGGGGAGATCAAATTCAAAATATGATTTTGCAAAAAACTTATATAAATCGGATACTAATCAAAGAAAGCATACATTCAATTCTCACGGGCATTACGCTCAACAAATGAAATCACTCGGAATGGGAGGTAATACACGGGACATGTGGTTATAAAAAGTAAATGTAAATGGAAACTAGACCGCACACATGTCACAAATGAAGAACGCAATATATAAACTGAAAAATTGTAATCTCAATGAAAGATACCACTCATCAAAAGAGGCGAAATGCATTTTCACAGATTATCAAAACTATTATGACTTTTAAATTAAATGCACCCTAAGATCACATAGGACTTTATAGGGTTGTAATGTAGGTTTGGGGATAAGGTACGAAATGAAAGGTATATGTACGGATTCAAAGTGTTCGGAGATGAAAACTTGAAATAATGGGAAGGATGCGGGCAATATCAAAAATGGAAAGTAACTTCCAAACAAGCATTAGATATAACAACTGGAGAGTAATCAAAGCTTATTGAACTATATACACAACATATACAACTTTCTCTTTTCTTTTTCATTTCTTTTCTTTTTCTCATGTTTTCTTTTGCTTTTTGCTTTCTCTTTTTCTTCACTTTTTTCACATCTCTTTTCTTTGCTTATCAAACTGTCATATGCCTAAATTGCAACCGACATCATAACAACATCATTCAATCCCAAGTAACATTCCAAATAAAGGTATGGAAAGTGTATGTATGGGCTAAAAATCCAATTTGGAGTTGGTTATGGAATTTTGGGTAATGAAATGAAAGGCTAATATTTAGTCTCAAAAGGGTTGACTATGGAAACATATAAGGTGAGGTCAAGGTTAATATGGGTGGTATAACAAAGATGGCCTATGATCATTTCATAAAGTTTACGCAATTCTCAAGTCAAAACAATATATGAAAATCATGCTCAAGTAATGCATTTCAAGTATGAACTCAATTAATGAATGGTCAAATGAAAGAATAGTGAGATTACCAACGAATTCAACGTTTTCAATGAGAAAGAAAAGTGTATAACACTCACAAACGACGAAAGGTACAAAGATTACTCGGTGTAAGTATATACAATGCAACAAAATATTCTCGAGTTATAAAAATCTTAAACCAAATCAATATGAAAAGGAAAGTGCATATGCTCATGGGATAAAGTTTAATTCATGAAGTTATTCACAATATCAATGATTTGAGGACTAAAGTCTAATAACTTCTAAAATCGAGAACATGCATCATTGTGTTGTCTATTGGATCGGGCAATTATTGAAATTTATCATCGAAAACAAGGCAAAATGCCCAACAAAGGAGAAAAAAGAAAGAAAATATTTTTGAAAATTTTCAAAATTTTCACAAAAAGGCATACTTAGTAACTAAAAGTAATCAAATCAATGGACTACACATAAAATGGATAGAATATCCTACACCCCCTAACTTAAATGTTGCATTGTCCTCAATACGCATTAAGAACACAACACAAAGAGAGGAAAAGAACGATATTACCCCAAATTGGAGCGATCTCCATAAGCACGAGTCCAATGAAATCTACAAAACAAGTTAGTACCGATCATAGCAAAAACAAATAACAAAAAGTTAACTAATTACACTAGACTAAATTAAAAGGAAAGAAAAATAGGAAAGAAAGAAAATTAAAAAGCTAACTATTTACAACCTACTATTTAGGCTTCACACTAACTATACACAAGAAGTCTAAATAGTTGAGGGTCCACCATAAGAACGATTTGACTTTGGAGGATAATCGGTGTACCCTCGCATACAAGCATGCCTTCCGAAAAATATGAATTCCGTTTGAACAACGGAAGGCATGTGTAAGGCGAAAGAAATGAACCATCGTCAATTAAAAGTTTTGGAGGGACGATGGGGGATTTGGATACTACGGGGGACAAGACTAAATTAGTCTCAGAAAAATCAGAATCACATCCCCAAGATTCTTCAATTGGAAGGGGAGGTGGGGCAAGTGCAAGTGAAAATCCCATGAGATGAAGCATCTCAAAATAACATTCTTGTTCAAGAATCGGGTCAAAGTCCTCAAGACTTTCAACCGATTCTTGTGATAAATTTAATGGTTCGAGAATAGTAGGGAGTAAAGGAAAGGAAGGACCACCAACCTCAATACAATCGGAAGAATTAATAAGAGGTTGAAAATCGAAAGTGCTAAAGCTTAGCTCACTCTCAATTATTTCTTCAACAAAAAGGGGTGGAGATGAATCGCAAGTTTCAACCTCAACCCGATTTTATGAAGAAATAATCTCATCGAGAATGGCATCGGTTTCTAGAAACCAAGCTTGAGAACTTTCGAATCGGTCATTAATTTCCTTTATCATTAACTCATAATCAAACGAACAAGAAAACATTTCATCATCTTGTGCGGGTTGCTCATAGCTAACGGATCCCCCGCATTCCAAATTACTCTCACAAGGCAATGAGGGATCACTTACATACGCTTGAATTTCACGCTCAATGCGCTCATCTTCAAGAATTTGTAAGCATTCTCTCATTGTTTTGGGAGTATAACTTGGAAAATAATTCTCATAACAATTAAGGTTATCTAAAGCGTAATAGCGAGACATTTCAAAATGATCTGTTCAACAAAAGCGACAAGCACCGAGATTTCAATTTCTCGAAACAATCCAGCACAAGTCAAAAAGAAAGGGGAAAATAAAGAATACAAATATGAATGAAAGAAATACTACGAAACAATAAAACAATTACTATCTAAAACACACTCCCCGGCAACGGCGCCATTTTGTGACCGAGCGAAAAAAGTGTGTTCATGTGAGGACACAATCGTTGTGTGTTTCGCCGCCGCGATACAAAAAACCTAAGCTACTACTACACTTGACAAGCAAGCACAGCGGTAAGTCGGGTATCGTAAGAAATCCACAGGGAGTGATTGAATTTTAGATTTTAATTGTTTAATTACTTCTGGAATAAAAGTGTAAAATAAATAAATGAAAAGGTGATGGTTGGGAATGGTGACAAAAGAAAAAGAATAAGTTACGGTACGCAAAAGTAAAGCGAGGATCGGGATCGCATACACACATTCACGAGCTAAACAACTACTAATTAGAATTTTGATTCAAAAACATTTAATCGATCATTTTCAATTAAGCATAAACATTACGCAATAAGGAATTTAAGCCAAAGTTGCGAGTTTAAATATTTAATCAAAAACGGTCACACGCGGATTAAATTCGGATTATCGCTATAAACACTAAAGTTGCGTGACAAATAAAGTTAAACGCATAAAAATACAACTTTAATACACGCGGTTTCAATTAAATAAAAGTTTACACGAAGCCTTAACTTTCAAGGTCCAAACCCGTAAATGGCGTAATGAAATCCCGACCCTATTTATCTAAGGGCACGACATGGAAATAAACTAAATTAAACTAATTAAACTAGGAAAGTAAGAAATAAAGCAAGTAAACTAATTAATAAAGCATGTAAACTAATTATCAAAGCAAGAAATTAAGAAATACAACTATATTAATAAGCTTACATACATCAAAGTGGGCAAAACACCCAAAGTGGTGGAGTAGGGCAAAGCTCCATACAAACCCTAAACTAATGTGAAATGTAAGATCATCTCCTCAAAAGGAAGAGAAAGAGTATTTATACCAAAAATCCCATGGCAAAATTGTAAATAAAAGGGAAAATTGCCAAATATCAGCAGGGCCGAATCGATTAGGCATTGGGCCGAATCGATTCGGTTGGAGAATATCTCGAGACTGCCAGAGGGGCGAATCGATTCGGGTGAAATCCGAATCGATTCGGATTGGTGGGCGAATCGATTCGGATGGAATCTGAATCGATTCGGAAACAGAGGAACTGGCATACTGTCTCCAACCGAATCGATTCGCAAAGGGGCGAATCGATTCGGACCTACAGGTCTTGAATTTTTCCTTGATTTTGGTTGGTTTGAAATTCTCTTCCGCTCAAAAGCCCGTAACTTCTTCGTTCGGACTCGGAATCGCGCACCGTTTGCGGCCATGCGAAGCTTGTTCAGAGGGCTTCAACTTCCGTGAAGACATTGGGCCAGTTGCCCAAATTGTAAAATGACTAAATTGCCCTTGCGCGTGCGATTGTGTATGGAACTTCGCCGGAATGCATTCAAACTTCATACTAAGCATCCAAATACCTACAAAATCTCAATTAACCCCTCCAAAACATGTTAACATAGAAATCCGAGGTTGTCTGGTTAACGAGCATAAATATAGGGATTAAGATACCCGAGGGGGCTAATAACGCGTAGGTTAACGGGTGAAATACGCAATATTTACGCCGTATCACACCCCCTAACTTATAGATTGCTAGTCCCTAGCAATGAAATAGGAAACAACAAGAACTACAAGAAAACCAAAAGCAGGATACAAGTACAAAATGGGATGAAAAAGTAATAAAAAGATAAGGCCACTTTCGCGGGCGAACGATTGCATTTAGCATATGCAATAAGCCGTTAAACCCCTAGGTTACCCTAGTGGACGAGTGTCGTCTCGTGAGGGTTTTCAGGGATGAAACCCACAAACATCATATGGTTTCCTCAAAATATGCCCAACACAACATGCGACAAACTCAACAACAACGAAAAAGATTTCAAACGCGTTATTAGCATATTGAATGAATTCAAGATAAAGTCCGTTGTTATTAACGTGTTGAATGCACCTCATAGAATTGAAACTTTAAAAGTGGGAGGGGGAGAGCAAATGAAAAATATGATTTGGTAAAAACTTAAATAAATCGGACACATAAAGCAAGCATATATTCAATCCTCACGGGCATTACGCTCAACAAATGAATTCACTATGAAAAGGGAGGTAATACACGGAACATGCGGGCATAAAGAGTAAATGTAAATGGAAACTAGGCCTCGCACATGTCACAGATGAAGAACGCTATATAAGAAATGAAAAAATTGTAATCTCAGTGAAAGATACCACTCACTAAAAGAGGCGAAATGAATTTTCACGGATTATCAAAACTATTATGACTTTTAAATTAAATGCACCGTAAGATCACATAGGACTTTATAGGGTTGTAATGTAGGTTTGGGGTTAAGGTACGAAATGAAAGGTATATTTACGGATTCAAAGTGTTCGGAGATGAAAACTTGGAATAATGGGAAGGATGTGGGCAATGTCAAAAATGGAAAGTAACTTCCAAACAAGCATTAGATATAACAACTGGAGAGTAATCAAAGCTTATTGAACTATACACAACATATACAACTTTCTCTTTCTTTTCTTTTCTTCTTTTCCTCAATGCGCATTAAATGTTTAATCTCGCAACATTAATGTTTAATCTCGCAACATTAAATGTTTATGCTTAATTGTTTAATCTCGCAACATTAAATGTTTATACACAACATTAAATGTTTAATCTCGCAACTTTGGCTTAAATTCATTATTGCGTGATGTTTATGCTTAATTTAAAATGATCGATTAAATGTTTTCGAATCGAAATTCTAATTAGTAGTTGTTTAGCCCGTGAATGTGTGTATGCGATCCCGATCCTCGCTTTACTTTTGCGTAACGTAACTTATTCTTTTTCTTTTGTCACCATTCCCAACCATCACCTTTTCATTTACTTATTTTACACTTTTATTCTAGAAGAAATTAAACAATTAAAATCTAAAATTCAATCACTCCTTGTGGATTTCTTACGATACCCGACTTATCGTTGTGCTTGCTTATCAAGTGTAGTAGTAGCTTAGGTTTTTTGTATCGCGGCGGCGAAACACACAACGATTGTGTCCTCACACGAACACACTTTTTCTACTCGATCACTGATTTATGGCACAACCAATTGGGACATGCAATTTTGATAATATTTGTAGGCTAAGTTCCTAAGAAATAGTCAGAGTTTTACCTAAAATAAAAATTTCTTTTAACGCTCTCTCTGGTCCCTGCCAATAGGGTAGGATGAGTAAATCTTCTCATAAGAAAGTTAAATATATCTTAACTTCAAAACCTGTGGAACTAATCCACATGGACCTTATGGTTCCCTCTAGAACTGTCAACTTGTATGGTAACAATTATATTTTAGTTATTGTGGATAACTACACATGATATACCTGGGTTGCTTTCATGAAAAATAAATTTGACACCTTTCTTGAGTTCTTAAAATTCTTTTATAAATAGACAAAGATAAGGATACCCAAGTATGTCGCATTAGAAGTGACAGAGGTAGAGAGTTCAAAGACTCAGGTGTTTTAGAACATTATTTTAATAATGGATACAAACACGAGTTTGGTGCTCCTAAGACACCTCAACATAATGTAATTGCTGAACTTAAGAATAGAAACATATAGGAGATGGCTAGGGTGATGTAAAATGCAAGAAGTGTGCCAAAATATTTTTGGGTTGAGGCTATACAAACTGCGTGTCATATCATTAATCATGTATACCTCTGGAAAAATACCAAAGAAACTTCTTATGAACTTCGGTACCACAAAAGTCCTAATTTGAAATAGTTTATAACATTTGATAGTGTGTGTTTTGTCCGTAAGGACAAATCAAACCATTCAAAGTTTGACACCCGAAGAGAAAAAGGAATCTTTCTTGGTTTTTCTCAAATAAGTATGGCTTACCATGTTTTTAATCTACGTACCAAGGTCATAATGGAATCTTTTAAAGTAAATGTGAATGATACTAGAACAAAGAGTAGTGCCAGTTAAACAATGGTCCTGGATGAGTCTAAAACCAATTTTACTATTGACTCTCTAGAGATAACTGATTCACTTCCACATGAGTGGTTGGTAACCCTTCTGAGACATCCCAACTTTAAAAACTAGATAAATTTGCATGGTTTGTTTCTCTTGTGGAATCGAAAAATGTAAACGATGCCCTTTGTTACTCATTTGGGTCAATTGTATGCAATAAGTGATAATCTAGTTTTAGAGTCATGACGTTTGGTATCTCATTCCACAACCTAAAGATAAGAAGATTGTCGGCACACGATGGATCTTTAAAAACAAAAATAATGAGAATGGGGAGGTACTTAGAAAAAAAAGGCTAGGTTTGTAGTGCAGGGTTACTCTCGAATATAGGGAATTGACGTTGACAAAACTTTTGCTCCTGTTACTCATCTTAAGTCAGTTCATCTCCTCTTTTGGATATCATGTCATTTTCAATTCAAATTTTATCAAATGGATATTGAGTCCGCATTTTTAAATGGTATTTTAAATGAGGAGGTATACTTAAATCAACCCAAGGGATTTATAGATCCTTCACACCCTAATCACGAACTTAGGCTTAATAAAGCTTTATATGGGTCAAATTAAGCTCCTAGAGCTTGGTATGAATGCATGTCTACCTTTTTGGTCACGAATGAATTTGTTCATAGGGGAATGATTAGACCTTGTTTGTTAGGAAAAAGGGCAACCATATCTTGATTTCCCAAGTGTACATTGACGATATCATATTTGTATCAACCTCTTTTAATCACGTAAAAGACTTTTTTGATCTTATGCATGCTGAATTTCAGATGTCCCTAATGGGGGAATTATAGTATTTCTTGGGACTACAAGTGAAACAGTGATGGACTATTTATCACACAATCAAAATACACTATTGATCTGATTACAAAATTTGGGCTAGAGAATTCAAAACTAGCACGTACGCCCATGAACACGTTCGTGAAATTATCTAAGGAAAAAAATGGGAATATCTTCAACCCGACATTGTATAGAAGTATAATAGGGAGTCTGTTATATCTTAATGCCTTTGAACCATACATTTCCTTTGATTTGTGCATCTATGCAAGATACCAACATACTCCTAAAGAAGCCCATATGTTATAAAATATGTTAAGGGCACATTAAATATCGATATTTGGTACACTAAGGACACCACTAGTTACAATATCGGTTACACCGATGTCGATTGGGAAGGCTATATAGACGACAGTAAAAGAATGTATGGAGCATGTTACTATGTAGGAAACAACTTAGTAAGTTGGTGTAGTTAAAAATATAATTGTATATCCCTTTCCACAGTCGAGTTTGAATACATAGCTATAGGTTGTTGTTGTGCCGAACTTTTATGGATCAAGAAGATGCTTAGTGACTATGGTATCATTGAAGATAAATTGACTATGCATTAATATAACTCCCGTGTAATAAATATATCAAAAAATTCCCATCCAACACTCACGCACTAAGCACATAAAGATTAGGCATCATTTAATTCATGAGCTTCTAAAATCCAAAGAGCTTAATATTGAGTATTTAAATACTGAAAAATAGTTAGTAGATCTATTCACGAAACCATTGGACCACATTAGATTTGAGTTCCTTAGAACAACGATAAGGATGATAACTATCACATAATAACTTCTCTACAACTGTCATAACCTCGGTTGTTTTGCACAAATAACTGGTTTCTGAGGATTTAGGGCACAAAAGTTTCACAAATGACAAAATACATCGCCTTAATTTATTTAATGTAGGAGAACCTTGAATCTACCCTTGTTTATGACTTTATTTGTGTAAGAATAAATTCTTTATATATACCTGCTTTTGTATATCTTTTACCCCATTGTATATTTGAGAACAATTGGGGAGAAGAACTTGAGTAATTGGCTTTAAATTTTCATATTTTATCTGGACTAAACTCAACTAATATTCCCATTGAGTGTTTATCTTTCAGCCATTTTCAGACCTGGATTTATAGCACTTCATATTTTTTAGGGTAGTGGTCTGTATGATAGTTGTTTTATATATTTTATCTCTCGTATTTTCGGTTCTAGGAAATTTAGGAAATTTAGGATTTTATTCTTTTATCCATGAGTACAGGTTACTCAAGGGAATTTTGTCCCCAATATCCAAAGGGAGATATTGAGAAAACACTATTTAGTTGACTTACTTGAGTCTGTAGTATATAGGAGTTCCAACTAGTTTGGATATGGTGACCAAAAAGGTTAGAATGTTATGATCAATCTTATCCAAGGGTATCAAAGCTTCATCATCATTTGATCCAGTCCAAGAACATCATCTTTAACAGAAACGGAAGTACAATATTGCACCGAACACACTATAGGACACAAATCATGCATATAGGTGTATAAGTCTGTGCACAAGTGTTCAAATATTTTGAGAATTTTTTTCAACATTTAAAAACACTTCTAAAACATTTTAAATGATTTTTTTAAACATTTAAACTGATTTTTTAAAACATTTAAGTATTGGTTTTAAAATGTTGTGGGATAGATTAGAAATATTTTTATTCCTATAAAATTTCCCACGCTAGAATCCAAAATCGGCACAGACTTTTGGGGATAAAAATTGAATTTTCAAAACTCTAAAAAGACGCATTTTACAATGGCCATAATTGTCCCACGTGTCTATTCCTTACTTCATCGTAGTGTGTTTCTTTACTTTCTCATAACAGGCGATCATTTTATAACCATTAGATTTAACTTCATCGACAATCTACATGTTATCCTTAGTAATCCTTGTGATGCTAGAATGGACCCATAAGAAAGTTAGTTTGTAAGGTTCATTTATATACCTTGGATTTAGAATGCAAACCATGCAAGTAATCTCAACTGTCCAAAGTATTTGAACTTCCTGATCCTTGAACTCCTAGTATAAATACAACCTTAGGCTGAGGCATTTGAGAACTTTGGAAGTTCGTCATTTTGATAGGAAAAAAAAAAGAGAAGGGGGAGTAGAGAGAGAAAATAGAAAGGGTAATGAAAGAAAGAGAAAACAAGTGTTCGAAAGTCAGAAATATTTAGGTTTTCTTTCAAAACCAAACACATACTACATCATACTATTTACACCAAAAAAAAACCTCCATTCATCGAGATCTATATATATTTGGTTTTCGTGAGGGTTTTATTTTTTGATGTGTTTGAAGAATCTCTTCAATCTAATTCTCTCTTTAGAACCTACTCTCACAGTAAATCTCACTTTTCTTTGTAAAAATTATAAGAGATACTCATAGATATATATAACGTAATATTTTAGGGCTTTCTTTTCTTGTTCTATTTAGATCTTGGTCAATTTTGGCATATTTTTTAGACCCACTTTCTGTTTGAAGTTTTCTTGAAAAAGGGAATTTTTAAATCAATAATATTTCATAATTTCATATCTAAAGATTTTGTTTCGAGAAATTTAGTTTCACGGTTTTTGAAATTAGTGTGTGCATAAATAAGTGTTTTGAAACATTTGATCTATTTTACAAAAAAAATATATTTTAGATCTGAGATATTCCGTTTGTTTAATAAGTGTGATTTTCAAAGAGAAATTTAAATCTATGCATATTATATAAATTCTTTGTAATTCATTAGGATTTATTTGTATAAATCTCTTAATAGGCATGAGTAGCATATTGCATGTAGTTCACATTGCAATCACTACACTCATACATGAACACTATGTTAAAGTGCGTTTCATTTCAGAGATTTTTTATTGATTGAGCCACTGGAAACATGGAGCAAGGACTAAAGCAAGGAAACTGCTGGGACGGTCAAAGATAGATCATAAATACCATTGGAGTAGAAAGTTCATGTAGGTATATTTCTTTTCTTTTAGCATTAGATCTTGAATGCATGTTTGGGAGCTTGTAATCCTGTATTTGTTGTTTCATTATAGTGGATTTTTATTTTGTGGCGTAGAGGTCACCGTGGATGTTTTTCCTAAGTTAGGATTTTACCACATTAAAAAACCTTGTTTCAAACTTTATTGGATGGTTCTTAATTTCTTATATGTGTGGTTTCTTATTAAAGAATTAGTATAGGTTTTATTTTTTAAAACCTAAGGAAATGTATCTACAACTCTAACATCCAAATTGAATTTTTTTTTACGCATCTTGTGTAGTGTTTCTGAAAAGAGTTTCATCCAACGAGTTTATTTTTCGGAGTTTACTTAAAGTTTAACTTTGAGTTAAAGATGTAGTAAATAGTTGTTTCATTATAGGGTTACTATTATAAATTATGGAATGTTACTTTTTTGAACTTTTGAAAGGGGTATCATGAATATACTATTTATTAAGTGAGTATTTTATTTCTTCTTTCTAAACCTCATATTTTGTTGATATATTTGAATGTTCTCTGATATGGCAGGGTCTTTTAAGTGCATAAGAGTTTGATGCATCATCCAAACAGAATTAGTAGAGCATATCGAGATGGTGTTAAATAATTTCTTGATTTTTCATTTTCTAATGTTGAGAAAGACAGTAAGATTAAGTTCCCTTATAAGAAGTGTAATAACTTTTATTAAAAAAATCGTCAATATGTTCAAAGTCATTTGGTTCTACACGACATAGTGAAAAGTTATACAAGGTGGATACATCATTGTGAACCAATTGAATCACATATCCATAATGCTAATAATCTAGTAAGTATAAGTTTGATGTTAGAGATCATGATATTATAGCGGAAGAAGAACAAATTAGACATGAGTTTGAGCATGATAATATGGAGGGAATGTTTCATGATATGTTTAACTAACCTTGAAATGATGATGTTGTAAGGGGTGGATTTAATAGCCACAATATTCAAGTGCTAAAGGGAGATGGGGAAAAGTTTACTAGATTAATAAAGGGATACACAACAACAACTACATTTAGGTTATCAGAAGTTATTTAAGTTATCTTTTATTATTGAGCCAATGCACCTAAAATCAATGAACAATTGGAGTGGAAAATCCTTTGACTTTCTTCTTTAACTTTTTAAGAAAGAACTTCCAGACGATGCCTAAATCCCAAAGTAATTTGATGACGCTGAGAAAGTAGATCGTGACTTGCGTCTAGACTATGTGAAGATTAATGTTTGCATAGATGATTGCATTCTCTTTTGGGGACCAAATGGGGTAAAAACTAAGTTTCTACCATGCGGAGAGTCGAGTGGAAAATTAAAAAAGCCATTGGTGTGAAAATTACTCATAAAGTCTTGAATTATTTTCCACTTAAACAAAGGTTACAACATCTATATATAAATAAGGACATAGATTCAGATATGAGATGGCATAAAGTTAAGCATGTTGAGAGGACTAATACGTTGAGGCATTCGACTGATCAGGAAATATGGAAATAATTTGATAAAATGAATGAATAATTCGCTAGAGATCCCTCAATGTTAGGATTGGGCTCTCTAGTGATGGATTCAATCCATTTTCAAAAATGACTAACAAGCATAGCACATGACCGGATGTTCTTGTGCCATATAACATACCTCCTTAAAAATGTATGAACCAACCCTTATTAATAGTATCAATGATTATACTAGGTCATATGGCTCCTGGAAACAAGAATAAATTGATCATTCAACCCTTGATCAAAGAGTTACGAATTTGTATGAAGTTGGTGTTCAAACATATGACACATTCATAGGGAGTACCATCCAGTTATATGCAACCTTAATTTCCATTATTACAGATTTTCCTACGTATACTAGCTTGTGTGGTTGGATCATAAAGTAAATATTATCTTTTCCCGTATGTAATGAGGAGACATATTAAATGCACCTGAAGAGTTGGATAAGACATGCTACATGGTACATCGTCACTTATTATCAGTGAATCATAAATGGCCATAAAATATTTTCCTTTAATGGTAAGAAGGAACACCGCGGATGAACAAAATAGTTTAGTAATGATGACATACTTTCTCAATTAGAGAGAGTTTGACCTTGTGACACCCCGACTAATTAAATACCGGGTAGCTACTCCTTTATTAAATTAATTCAAAATGCCAAGTTGGTTCAGTTAATAGAATCACTGTCGAAAACATTTTAATAATTACTAACCACCTAGTATTTAAAAGTAAGTGCCAAATTTTAAGTTAAATCTGATTAACATGCAGTAAAAGAATAATGAAAAAAATAATAACCATTCACTATAATCAAGTAATGAATAACCAACAACATAAATATAAACCGGAGGAAAAACTCCTCACAACAATCCCACAACTGAAAAATAATACAACAAGTCTGGATCCTGAATAATTACATGCCAAAGGTCTGAATAACTGAAATAAATGAAATATCTCTAAAAGAAATGGGCGACATGCCCTACCACTGATAACTGATGAATATCGAGTCAAGATAGATGAAGCGTCTACAAGCAAAGTCCTGTAACTTCCACAGTCAGCTACAGCTCGTCACCTGAATGAGAATCCTATGCATGGTGTCCTTGTGGCTGGGCACCTAAAATGGTTTTTACAAAAATAGATTTGAAAGCAAATGGGTCAGAGCCCGAAAGTGTAAAACATTTTGAAAACAGAAAGTGTTTTAATAACATTAAAACATTATATGCAAAATACATGTTAGAACGTGCACTCACATGAAATTCTCACCTCTCGACTACATGTGCACTCCTAACGTACCGTACCCATCTATAAGACATCCATATCTAACCGACCCGTAAGAATTTCTACCCCTTACTACTCGATTCCCACAATACATTCTAGCGTTATCAAATAAATAGAGGGCTTTACTTAAATTCAGATTCTCAATATGTAATACATTTCACTATCGGTTAACCCGTTATGTTTTCTCAAAACAATACCATAATTTTATTCACAATATTAACATGAATGTTCCCATTAATTAAGTGTATATTATTCACATCATAAATATACAATACAAGCACCCCGAGAACTAGTTGTGGTGCACACATACTCTGCTATCCATCCCGGTACATCACGTACATAAGGATCACATATTCCGAATCTCTCAGGAATAGTTCTCAGATAACAACATCACAAATAATGGAGGCGAACACAGTCACATCACATGGGTCACGCACATACCTGCGCTCCCACGATCAGCAGACTTATTGACATCCCAATAAGTCCTTCTCTGACCTATGTTCATCGAGGTAACCAGTCTAAATCCGAGAACACAAGGATTAGAGGGCCCTAAGCGAACGCGAACCTCCCGTGATAGCAAGTATGGTAGGTATGTCATACACATAAAATCAATACATATACTAAGTATTCACACATCTTAGTAATCACCATAATATTGGTGGTACACTTCTCATTCTCGTACCGACATATAATACTACACACTTTATGTCCCCGGTTAATATAATAAATTAGGCCGTCAATAGCTCACATCGTAATAGACACTCACGTCCTACTTCATATTTTCCCTTAGGTTCAAACTACACTACTAGGTTTGACTCCTCATTATATCCCAAACATCCCAAATATATCAATTTATCATCAAGGGAAAGCTATCTCTACCTATACACAAGGTTATGGGGCACTCGGGATCAAAACAGGCTAAAAAGCCTAAACTGTCAACTCGTTCGAAGTCTCGTTCGAACGAGGCTGTTCGAACGAGAGTTCGTTCGAACGAACTGGCCTATCTAACGAGGTCTCGTTCGAACGAAGTTATCGAACGAACTTCACCCTCGTTAGAAGTCAATGGTCAACTCGTTAGAAGCTCGTTCGAACGAGTTCGTTCGAACGACCTGGGCAGGTCTTCTAACGAGCGATCAGATTCGAGCCCAGATTTCTTATTTTCGTTTTTCCCATCTTTCTACACCTCAAATCTCATCCAAACATTACTCCAACGATTGTTTAAGGTTCCTAATCGTCCCTAAACATCCTTAGGTCACATACTAACATGTTTGGGGGTGTTAATTCATCCTAACATCATTCAAATATCAAATCTCTACATATTTTTCCCCAATTTCAAACACATGAACCCTAGAATTTATAAATCATCTAGAAGTCTAATTAAATCCGTTTTTGGTTTCATACTAATTGTAATATCATCATAATAATCATCAACTACAAATCTACATGCAATTTCATCATCAAGAATGTAATTTCTATTTCCAATTTAATGGGTTTTTCATTAACTCCCAAGAACAAATCAGATTTTTATCAATTCCTACACATGGAAGAAACATTCTCTATAAAAACGAAATTAAATCACTTGCCTTATTTGAATCTCTGATTTTGATGATGAATTGATGGATGGTTCTCTCTCTCTCTGCAGATTTCTCCTCTCCTCTCTCTCTACAAGCTTTCTTCTCCAAAGTTAATGGTGGCTAGGGTTTGTGCTTTAGAAATTCTTTTGGAACAAGTTTCAATAACTTTCGTAGCATATTTGGGTATTAGTGGGCTTAGTGGGTTAATGCCAAATCAGATATTAATTCCCAATTTTCGTAGGTTTTATTTTCCCAAAATTCAAAATTACCAAACTACCCTTATACGTTGCCGGTATGGCCTGAAAATACCCCGGGACCCAAACCAAACCCCCGGCTAGTGTTTTCTGACTATTTCGACCCTTCCGGACGCGTTGGCGCACTCAAAACGACCATACGGATAATAGAAATAAAATTCACCTTTTTAATTATCATAATTATATACCATGACGCGACTGTCACACGCGTCTCAACAAAATTTCCAAATTGCCGTTTTCAATCTCACGACAAATTTCATAATTCAAAATTCATATATAGTCATATATGAACATATAATCAAATACCAACTCGCATCTTGCTAGTATTTTTAATCCGGATTAATTTCCAATTACTACGCATTTAATTCAATTAATCCCATAAAATAAATATCACAAAAATACGGGGTATTACAGACCTTTAGTTTACGGTAAAGCAAGTGGAAGAGAATTCGTGAGAAGCATGAGTAGCATTGGAACAAGATTAGTATATTCTATTATTTGCCTTATTGGAAAGGTGTTAAACTACATCATAACTTGGATGTTATGCATATTCAGAAAAATAAATATGTGAAAGCATTTTAGGAATGTTGCTAAAAATTGATGGGAAAATAAATACATTGTCAAATCTTAATTGGATTTGAAAAAAAAAAGGGATATGTAAAGAATTGCATTCGTGTAAAAAGAGAAATAAATGGGTGATCCCTACAGCCAACTACACTTTGTTTAATATAGAGAAGAGGATTTTATGTGGATTTTGGGAATCATTGAAGTTGCATGATGGGTATGCATCAAAGATATCTCGATGTATGAGTGTAGATGAAGGAAAGATTTCGAGAATGAAAAGTCATGATTATCATATTTTTCTACAACGCTTACTGCTACTTGAAATTTGTGGTCATCTTTGTAAGGAAGTGTACAAACCATTAATTGAGATTGGGTTATTATTTAAGGAATTGTTTTAAAAGAATTTAAGAGTGAATGTGCAGGAGAGGCTTTAAGGAAAACCTAATATATCTATTTGTAAGTTTGAAAGGATTATTCTACTGACATTGTTTGATGTTATGGTTCACTTTACAATTGATCTTGCATGAGAGGCCATTCTTGGTGGACCCATGACATATCAATGGATGTATCCATTTGAACGTAAATAAATTACGTAACTTCTTGTATACGTAAATATTTAATGCTTTTATTGTGCCTATTTCATTTTTATACACAAATATATGCATACTTTAAAACATGTTGTGGGAAATAAAGCACGTTTGGAAGGCTAAATAACCGGGGCTTACATTCTTATTGAATGCCTAACATTTTTCTCAATGTTCTACGTTGTGTCGGGACCTCCATTTTCAGTATAATGGTCTTTTTCTTGGAAAAACAGATTATCAATGCCTTGCGTGGAGTGAATAAAAAAAAGGCTCGTTTATATGTGTTGGATAATTGTGACGAGATATGCAAATTTATAAAGTATGTTAAGATACACTGCCAATACATCTAAAATATACTTTTAATTTTATTTCATCATCATCATCATCCTTTCTCTTTCCCATCATACGGGGTCGGCCACACGAATTCTCCTTTTCCATTCTAATATATTATAAGCAGTATTATCATTCATGTTTAAAGTGTCAAGATATGTCCTTTAATTTTATTAATTAAATTCATTTATATATATTTGGTGAGCATAAGGATATGTTTAAGGCATAAAACAACACATATATTGAAAAGACACGTAGAGAGACTTACCAAGGTTTGAAGATCGTATAAGTGGTTGAATTTATTGTTTTAATCTCAATCAATGAGGTTATTAATTCTTACTACCTATTTTCTTTCAAAAATGTAATAGGTGAGAATATTGGAGTGTGAGTGTCCCTATCGTGTTAGTAATCAACTTCGCTCTTTATCTTGGGGGCCTGACCGACGAGTGAAACACTATAAAGGTTTTTTAATCAACAGTTATGGGTTTCACGCCAAAGATAATCACAGGTACAAAAACACTCAAAATAGTGGAATTTTGGTAGTTGCAAACATGAAGAAATATACATTGACTTTTATGTCGAGTTGATTGATATTATTGAGTTAGAATACACTAAAAATAATCGGGTTGTTTTCTTCAAGTGTGATTGGTGGGACCTTGGAAAAAATAAGCGTGTGTGTGTGGAATACGTAAAGATGAGTACAGTTTCATTACTTTTAACATATCTAATACATGGTACAAAGACCAACCATTTGGACTAGATTATAAAGTATAATAAGTTTTCTATGTGCCAGACATCAAGTTAGTAAATAATTGGAAAGTTATAGTTAAGAATACTTCATGCAATCAGTATGATATTCTCAACATTATAACCGAGGAGGATGGGGTGAAGGATAACCATACCAAAAACATGAGGAAAATATAATAGATAGTGTAACAATGTGAATTGATGATAAAGGCCTTTGATTCCGAAGGGATGATATCTTAGAAATGGAAGTTAATATGACTAATGTGGAATAGGTAAACCTCGTACATTATAGAGATGATTACTTTTTAGATGATGACATCTTATCAACCGAGGATGATGACATCTTACTGATCGAGGATAATGATTTTAGTGATAATGATGGAGATGAAGATGATGATGACTTTTGATGTTTTTTGTTTATATATTTTCTTCTTTATTCATATTGTTAAATGTTTTAATTGATTTCACGTATGACACTTGTTTCATAAGAGTGTGTTATTTTATTTCACTTAAAAAATTTCACTTTATTTAATTGCATGTTAATGTAATTCTTTAATAGTTTTACAATGAAAATGACAAATTATGAGAAAGATAGGATGAATAGGAATCAAGATAACCTAGCAACAACAAAGGAGGTGGGGTTGCATAGAGGGAATACATTTTATATAGGTTCTCTCAATAGGGGTAACTTGAGTGAGATGAAGGTTAAAAGGAAAGAGTTTCACAAAGATGAAGAGTATATCCCATCAGAAAGAGATGAGAAATGGATATGATTAAAATGAATAATTAAATAAGAACAATATTATTGAAATGCATACGATTTCATTGGCATTATAATTATAATTACTGTTATGTTTTTACATAAGTTTTTGTTAGAATTATGTTGTAATGTTAAAACTATATCCATGTTATACTTAATTCATGGATACATAATCGTCTTAGTTAATTTTTTTCTTTTTTTTAGTTATGCATGGTTGTCATCATGCATATGCCCCAAGGTCTTCTCTGCGTCTAGGATTTATAAGGAAATCCACGCATCATCCTTCTTAGTCTAGCAATTCGTAATGTCATCATCTTTGACAATATTATTTTATCTGGTTTTAACAATGAAGGTATCAATGTTTTTTTATGTAGGAAATATATTAGTGTTAGTTATGTTTAGTTTAATTAGTGTTATGTTAACCCATTTAATGCTAATTATAGGTCAAAGAGCAATATCAATGAAACTATTTGTGATGGATTATATCCATCCTTCTTACCCATATAGTCATTAAAATATAGCTGACTTCGCGGACACCATTTCATGGGGTGTTAACACCAATGCATGATGCCTACAACTTGATAGCACACGAGTGATGCAGCCATGATGTCTCAGCTCTGGGGATGTGTTTATACGTATATAGCAAGTGATATATATGTATGTGTACGAGATGATATGTTTACCTATTTATATCATGAGTGTAGTTGTGTTAGTATATATTATGATATATGGTTTTAGCAAGAGTGTAACTATGCTATATTTATTTCATGAATATTTATCTATAGCAAGTGTGTCACTACAATATTGTTATGAACATATAACAAGTGAAATTGGGTATATTTAACAAATAGAGAGTATTTTAATTGGGAGACTGAAATTGGGCTTAGATAAAGGTTTCATGTCTAGGTTAGACTTGGTAGTTTAATTAGGAGAATGAAATGAAGATGTTAGGTATGCACTATAGTTGAGATATGAGGTGTCATGTCATGTGAGTGCGACTGGTTAATTATGAAACTAATACACTACAATTTTAATCGATTTAAAAAAATTATCTACTTGAAAAACATTTTCTAATTTTCGAGCCTTGACCCGCGGGAAATTATTTTTCGTTGTTTTCATTTTTTATACCCCAGGTGTGTAGTAGTCGCAGCAACTAGGACTGCATATATAGATCCATTCTTGTCGTGCAGGAGCTGTGGACTGTAGCTTTTTCTTTAGACGCATCAGCTCATTCTATCTGGATAGGATAATTTCATTTCAGCTTTAGTTTTGGGCGTGTTGTCCATAGATGGGTATGCTTATATATTTCTGTCAAAGATTATCTTTCAGCACTTAGTTTTTTATTCAGTTATATGTAGTGGATGTTATTATTTGGTGATCTAGTTTATTCGAGCCACACTTATTATTTAACCCACACTTGTCGATTATTTTATTCATAGTGTTTTACGGTTTATTCGTATTATGTATTTATATTGTGTTGCGATAATGATGCTGAGAATGGACCATAATGAGATTCTTGTTTTATTTTAGTAGAAGATTGGACACCTGGTATTATATAGTGCCAATAATATTATGATCGTACATTTACCTTTGCGTAGAGGAACTATCATTCATTCCATCCTTAAGGGGGTAGGTGGGGGCAATTAGAGGTTATGTTTTTAGCGAATCTGGTCGTTTTATTGATGTACGAGTATAAAGTTATCCTTGGTATGGACTGGTGAGCGATGTTGAACTATTATAGTGGGACAATCATGGTTTCTATTCAAGGGAAGGATTGGTGTTTTGTTTCGATGCCTTGCCCAGAGAAAGAGTCGAGCACCCATATATATCATATCGAGGATGCGATTTTAGAGAGTATAATTGACTTGTTAGATTTGATCCATGTGTTTAGGGACATTACTAATGTGATTTAGGAGATACTGAGGTTACCTATGAGTTGGGAGATTAAGCTTATGTTTGACTTACCATCAGGGACTAGGAGATAGTGGAAGCACCATTTGGTATAACTCCTTTAGAGATTCAGGAGTCGAGGCTTTAGACTTAGCAGCTGTTGAGGAAGAGTTTTGTTCGTTGGAGTACGTCACCTCAGGTGCCCCACTAGTGTGTCTTAGGACAACGAATATTAATAGTCGATAGAGCGAGGCGATAGTGTATCATGGGGGGATCCTTGTTTTGATTTCTCTTGCGAGATGTCCCACGCATGAAGCTCATAAAGTATTGAGGGTTGAGAGAGATTGGGCTCTAGGACGTTTGTTTAATGCGTTAGGAAGTACATGTGTAAATATGTAACACATCGATGAGTGAGCTATTATATGATTTAAGGGTGGTGGGGCCAAAGAGTGCAATGGCGAGAGAACTCAACGATGTTTTCGCCACTTTTTAATTAAGTGGGGTAATATCAAGAAGAGTTGAGTCATGATTCATAGGGTAATTGGGTATAACTTTACTGCATGGTCATACATGGTATGTATGGTTGGCATTCCAATCTATGCGTGTGTGCACATGGTATAGAGTGTATGTGCTATCAAGTCAGTTTGATATTCAGTATCTTTTGAGATAGGCTAATGTGGGAGCCAATCCATTGATCCATGAACCTACCGATTAGTTATCGATAGTTTAGAAGGTGATGTGGGTTGAACTTCAACGTGAGGAGGTAGTCCAGGCCTATATGGAAGTGATGACCATCACACTCAAAATCATTCTAAGGGTTATGATGTCATGGGAAGGGGATGCCCCATGATAAGAGGTGATATAAATAATTATTGTTGATGGATCAGAATCTTACTTTCAGTGTTGAGGATGGCTTACACTTCAATGGGAGGTTGATTCTCTAAGAAGACTAGAACCTGCGACGAGTAGTTATGGAAGTGGCGCATGGGTCATAGTTTTTGGTGAATCCCGAAGGGGATGAGATATAACAATTTATGAGTAACCAATATTGGCTTCCCAATGTTAAGCAAGACAGAACAAAGTTTGTCTCCAGGTGAACCACTTGTTAGATGGTGAAGGTTGATCATTGGAGGCCTGGGAGGGTTTCGCAGCCATTGAAGATATAGGTGTTATAAAGGGAGTATATATAGATGGATTTTATTTTGGAGTTATCGACGTAATAGAGGGGTTATGGTTCCATATGGGTTATAATGATCGGTTCACCAAGGTTGAGAAATTATCACGAGTTCGGGTGCATTACATGGCATGGTAATATGCCCAACCTCTTACTGTGGAGATAGTGAAATTTCATGGGGTACTTCTAATATTGTTTTAGATCGGGATAAGATGTTTATGTCCCACCTATGGCTGAATTTTTAGGAAGTGATAGGGATAGAGTAGAATTTGATCATGATGTATCACCCGTGGATCGATAAGAAGATGGGAAGGGTGAATAAGATATTGTAAGATATTCTTAAGAGGTGCATTCTAGATGTTAAAGGGTGTATAGGAGAAGTATTTATCGATGGTAAAGGGATTGCAATAACTCGTACCAGTTTTCCATTAGTATGGCACTTTTTAAGGTGTTGTACTTTTTAGTTAAAGGTGGAGGATAACAAGCTTCTAAGGATGGACATGATTCAAGATACGTCGATAAGGATTGAGTTGATTAGGAGTCATGTTAGGGTAGTTCAGGATTATAAGAAGAGTTACACCAATGTGATCGAAGACACCGAGAGTTTGACGTGGTGATCAATTGTTTCGGTGAGCATCTCCCGTGAAGGGAGTGATGAGGTTTAGGAAGAAGGGGAAATTATGGCCTAGGCATGTGGGGCATTTTCCCATTATAGAACGTATGGGTCTAGTTGCGTATATGCTCACCTTACCAGAGGAATTATAGTGGATTCATAATGCGTTTCATATGTCTTCATCGAAGATGTGTCTGAGGGATGATGTGATTAATATACATATAACATTCAAGGATATTGACCTATAATCGAATATTTCATATAAGGGGAGACCTATTGCTATGTTGGGTTGTAGCAAGTGGAAGCTTCAAACACATAGACACCGTCAGATTATGATACACAAAGGAATGTAGTAACTTTCTTAAATTTCAAATTATGCGTAGTTAATTACTTTCATAATTAGAGATAGAAAATTAAAATTTAAGGTATTAATGTAAAGACCCCGCTTTTATATGTTCATATATAGTTTTATATGTTTTCTTATTTCATATGTGATATGGATAATGTTAATGTATTATTTTTAGTCTAATCCACCCTTCATAAATAATGAAATGTCGAATTAGTTACAAACATAAAATTTTAAAGTTTTCAGTAGGAATGTTCATATTGGAGACAAGTTTTGACCATTATAATATAATAATTGACTTGAGTTAAAAACTAAAAAGTTATATATATATATATATATATATATGAATTAAGTTTTTAACACAACAAACAGTGTGTTAAATGGAGGTCTGAGCAAGAAGTTATACCGAAATTACGAAATACGGGAAAATCTGTCCATCATTTAAGTTGTATTTTATCTTATTACCACACCATGTATTATATTTTCATTGGATGGAAGGGGAGACTAGTTTGGCCAACTTAACTACTTAGAAATAAACTCCTTCTTCATCAAAATAGATTAAATCAATGTCTTATATCATATCCTAAGCTAAATGATAAGTTTCAGGATAAAAAATATAATTTTATGAAACTTTAGGGACTTGATTTTAAATAAGGAAAATGCTATGTGTCCCAAACAACTCCCCCAAATTGTCCCCGAAATAGCTTTAAGTGTTATACCTTGTGGTATGGGTCCCGCCAGGGCACAACTCATTAATGCTATTTGGGGGAGATTTGGGGGAGTTGTTTGGTACCCATAGCACCACTCTTTAAATAAAGAAAGTTTCAGGGAATAAAATGAGAATATAAAAAGGAAAATTTTGTAAATAAAATATTTTCAAGGACCTCTAGTAAATATTGAAAATATATGGTGTAAAATTACTAAAATGCCCTTCATGTGTAAATGACCCTTATACCCTTAATAATTTTACACCTCATGCTTGGTTTTTACATCTCCACCGCACACGTGCTGCCTTTAAAGGAAAAGGACAAAACATTTTTCATTCGATTAGAGAAATCCAATACTTGTATCGTTGTTCATTGAATTAAGAGTGCATGACAACTCCATTACGCGATTCACTAACGCCGACTCACCGAAATGAACGCTTAGTCATCAGGACACATGCCAACACCCTAATAACTTTGGGAAACTATTAATAAGGCCTTTAGGATCAGTTATTACAAGAAATTCATTCGAAAGATAAGATAGAAATAATGAGAGAAAGTGGGGGAAAGTTTAAGAAGAAGTTTCGTCTTAAGATTAACGAGTAATCCAAGACTTAACTTTTGTAACTTCATACTTCTATTTTAGGTAATTACTCTATGAAATTGTTTATGTATTTTGATTACATGATATTATGCAAACACCATATATTTTGTGAAATGATTTTATTCTCAAATTAGTCTGATACCAATGATTCTGTCGTTTGTTATATGTTTATATCTCTCGATATAAGCATCTGACTTTGAATTCTGAAATTATTGATTCGGCCTATGGAAATTCTCTTGCGATGTTGGCCCTTACTACAGGGTGGAAACATTTGGGTGGTACCTTCCCAGCTGGTTTATCGCTGGTGTGCCCTAAATAAAGCGTTGTTCCAGAAATCATGATTTTCTGTCTGTGTTGTTGTCGGGTGGAAACATTTGGTAATACTATCTGTTAATCTGGGTATTAGAGCGTACATGGCCATCAACATAAAATTGAATAATTGACATATTTTTCAATTGTTTTATCTATTATGTTTTGAACTATTTATTCTGAAAATATTTACTGCCAATTACATTATATATATATATATATATATATATATATATATATATATATATATATATATATATATATATATATATATTAGCGCAAATTCTTGTCTCTATCTACATGCCTTCTATTCAAAATTGAATAGGTATTAATATTCTGAAAACCCTTGGAATGTATGGATATTGAAACTCATTCGGATTTTAGCTGATGTTGCATAAATACCCATTTTTTAGGAAATAAGTAGGCTCACGGAGGGAACGTATTAGGACTATGTTGAAGATTCAGCTTCTAGAGCTCTTTTTGTTATTTAAATAAAATGTTTGTTTTATCATATAGAGCATGTTTGGATCTCTTGTAATAAGTTTTAAACTTTGTCTTCAGTTGTAACTCATTATTACTTTTAATATAAATGAAGTTTCCTATAGAAAGCTCTGATGACCTAATTCCTTCATTTTTAGCATCTTACGATTCATAACCCCGTGATTGTATTTCCGCCACATTTTTTAAGGAAACAATTTAAGTAAAAACAACATGTCAAGACACTCGTTCTCAACTATTATTTTGGGACGGGGTCATGGCAATTGAAGATTGAAACTTTAATGGATTAATTTAAAGATTTAGATGATGAAGAATTTTTGAATTAAATTGATAACGATTTAGGATTAATCACTTTAAAATTTTGAAATTAATCCTAGGATTTAAATGATGATTATGTAGAACTTTGTTAGAAAGGATGAATTTTTAAAGAAGCAAATTACGAAAAATTCTGAGTTAAATTAATTTCATGTTTGATTTGTTATTTAGGTTTTAAAATGATGTTGGAATGTTAGTATATTGCTATATGCGGTAAATTTCATGTTTTGAGAGCCTGGGGACCTCTATTGGAGGGTTCTAAAGGGGAAGCCTCGAGGAAAAAAATGCCTAACAACCCAATAAAATGAACTGGTTTGGTTTGCTTGTTTGTCCGATTTTTGTTCGTGTGTTGTTTTAACTCATTAGAGCTTGATAAATGATCTTAGGGGCTTCCCCGTTACTATGTGATTATTAGGGAATGCTTTCCAGGGTTTGGTATGTGTAATAGTCCAACTATTACATGGGTTCAAGTGAGGAGAACTGGGAATTCAAGTGAGTGACTACTTAAATAATTAATCGATAAGTGGTTCAAACTTTGCGAACCGTTCGTTGTGGGATATGCGTACGAGTTCGGTACTTTATATATATACGTACGTACAAAGAGTAATGTGTATATACATGTTTGTATGCCACTTGTTTTTATTAAACATACCTACTCGGTAGTTCTATCGTAGGAGATTGCGCGTAGTAGATAGTCCACCCTTGCATTGCCCACAAGGTGTCAGATGAATTCCTCGGGTCATGTCACTATTTCATGGCCACTATCTATCTTTGAGGATAAATATTATTTACAGACCAATCAGGTGCGATGTGGTATGATTTACATACGTATGTTTATCAACGAATCCATTATTTGTGCTTATCTTTGGGATCGGTGGTGAGATTCCTACCCAGTGGCTTAGAATGATATGTCATGCCTGGAACTTGATAACACATGAAGGATGCATTCGTGCGGTCCCATCTCTGGGGATATGGTTATACGTATATAATGAGTGATATATATGTATGTGTATGAGATGATACGTGCATCTATTTATAGCATGGGTGTAGCTATGTTAGTATATGGTGTGAATATCAGGTTTTAACAAAAGTGAAACATTGTTATATTTATTACATGAAGATTTATCTATATCAAGTGTGTCGATACAATATATTTATGAACATATACCTAATGAAGATGGGTATACTTAGCTAATAAAGAGCATTGGCGGGTTTGGGGCTATATAGAGGTTATATGTCCTAATTACACTAGGTAGTTTAATTAGGATAATGAAATTAACACATTAGGTGCATAATGTAGTTAAGAGGTCAGGTGTTATCTCATGTGAGTGTGACCGCTTAATTATGATAGTTTTACACTACTATTTTAATTGTTTTAAAATAATTATCTACTTGCAAAAGATTTCTAATTTTTGAGATTTAATCTGCAGATGCTTCTTTTTATTTATTTCCTTTTTCATACCCCAGGTGTGAAGCAGCAGCAGATGGTACCGCAATAATAGATCCATTTTTTTCGTACAGTAGTTGTGGATGTTACCACTTTTTAGTTTGAGTTTTGGGCATGTTTCCCGTTGATGGATGGGCTTATATATTTCTTTCACGGGTTATATTTTAGCACTTAGTTTATTTATTCAATTCTATATAGGGGATGTTATTATTTGGTGACCGATGATTTATTCGATTCACACATTTATCCATGCTTAAGGATTATTTTATTCATAGCGTTGTACGTTTTATTCGTTGTATCTATTTATATTGTGTTGAGAATGGACCAGAGTGAGATTCCTATTTTATTTTAGTAAAGGATAGACCACCCAACATTAGAATTGGCAAGTTGTCAGAATAATTAGTATCATTCCAGGTTAATTGTTTGTTATGTGATAGTACTTAACTGTCTAGAGATAGAGACTTCTAGCATCGATTACGCCTTGGATTTGGACGTGCGTGTAGTACTTGCACCTAGATGAGAGGTGAAGTACTCATGGCATGTGTCGAAGGGTTGAATGTTTATTGTAGATTTATATTAATGCATTTTACATATTCATGAAATTTTACGGCACTATTCGAAAATTATAAATGTCCCATGGGAATTATTATTGTATATATAGATCAATGTGGATGAGGGGTACGACTTGTAATTTTAGTAATCCAGCTTCGTATCCGTAGAGTTAGAGCCAACAATTCATTACAATTCTTCATATGTATTCATGAATTTTATTGAGAGGGGGTTTCAGTTGTACTCTATTTTATTCAGTTGACCATTTGTATTAAGAGATATGATACATTGGATTCATTAATTGCGGTCCATTTATTTTAGTTCAGTTAACCTTCTTATTATCCTTTGTTGAGTTTTTCTTATGTTTGGTTTTTATTTATTATAGTTTGTTATTAATCGTGATGTTGGGAATGATATAAATTATTTTATCGCTATAGGCGTTTTGGTCAGGTCTGATCAACCGGACTTAGAAAATTTAAGGTGTCACATCTGTGACACCCCGCCTAATTAAATACCGGGCGATCACTCCTTTATTAAATTAAAATCAAGGTGAACAGTTGGTTCATTCTTAGCATCACTGTCGTAAAAATAACTTTTCCAAATTTAACACTCTATTTAATTAAGCTAAGTGTCAAAACCAATTTTAAACATTTCTTTCCAAATTTTATTTTGAAAATAAAGCTTTAATTATCTACAACAATTTAATATTTAAAGAATCACACCACAATAATCCTGGAACATATAATCCAATTAATTTAAACATTCAACAACTAAATCCCAGCATTTAAAACTTAAAGTAAAACATGCATGCTGAATAAATCCCAAAGTAACAGTACTAGAAATAACTAAAATACAATTGTCCCAATAAAACAGCTTAATAGTGGAAAGGGCGACACATGCCCCAATAACTAAGAATGATAGAAGTGGAATCAAGTAAATGAAATCGTCTAATCAAGTGGTCTGCAACTCCCACCTAAGCTACAGCACGTTCCTTCCAAGGGATCCTAAGCAAGACGCCCCTGTGGCTGGGCACCTGTAATATATACATATATATACAAGAGAGAAAGAGGAATAGAAATGAGTCAGAGCCCGATAGTGTATATGATTTAAAAATTCGTTTAGCAAGTATTTAAATTGATACAGGCCAATGCAACAACATATTAGTGCGACACTCTCTTGAGAAATTCTCGCCTCTCTTCTAATGTGCACTCCTATCGCACTAACCTTCCCAATGGTTTATCTCATCATATATCACACTATCCTTCCCCAAGGATTTAACTTATCTTAGGTGACTCTCAAAATTTAAGATTTAACAACATCATGGTTTAAAAAGGATAATTTCATTTAGTACAAAACGCTCATTTTAACTTTATTGATTCATAAAGTTTTTCAATATCATATTATACTTTTCAAAACAAGTATTTCCAATTTGAGTCATTATACATGTCTTACTTACCATAACACAATAGGCAGTTTCCCATATTTCAGAATTTCATATATATATTAAATACTCGTATAATATATATATTCTAACAGCACCCCACATAAAATTTTATGGTGCGGGCATACTCTGCTATCCAATCCCCGTATTAATCGTACTAAAGGGAATACAAGTTCGGAATCACTCTCGAACTGTATAAATACATACACAAACAATATTGAGGCGAAGCATAGTTTCCAAGTCCAAGAGGCCAGTACATACCCTCACGTCTCTTAGGGCCGTGACTACCGATTCGATAGCCTGTACCTAGGATTTCTATCTTCTAGGGTACGAGTCAATATCCCCCATAAGGCACACGAGATAAGATCGTCCCAGCGCGGGAAACCTCAGGGATAGCAAGTAGCGCGGGCATGATTTTCACAAGTATATAATATATGCATACACAATCATATAAATATACCACTTTTATTATATCAATTTAGGTTTATCCCATAACCCACATTCACAACATTTATCCTTATTTTCCCATTATTATATATCAAGTATAATGGTTCGTTTCTAACTTTAATTCGAAGGGTTTTTCCAACTTACTACGTGATTGGACATAAATATTGTATATTTATTCCCCTAATTTCAGTGCATTTGTGAACCCGATTGATGTAACCTATGTGGATTTGATGCACATTTATGCTACTAATCTTCGTTGACAAGTATTTCGTGTTTCGTGCGCCTCATATTGGTTTTACAGGTTAATTATGCAAGGAGCGTAAAAGAGAAAGCGAGACAATGAAAGAAAAGCTAAGAAGGCCAGTTCAAGGGAATTTTGGTAATTCTGCAGCCAGATCCCAAAGGAGGAGTCAACTGGAAAGTTAAAGAGCTCAAAACAATGAGAACACTGGAAGAAACGGCACCCAAATCCGAGCTACGGTTGATGAGTTATGACCCGTTGAAGTTGAAGAAAAATCCAAGGAAGAAAGGAAAGAAAAATAAAAAATTCTAAGTGTTGAATGGAAGAAAAAGCACCCCAGACCAGCAAACATTCGCGAACCCAGGGGCGAACCAGTTTGGGGGGCGAACCGGTTCGGGGTACATGCGAACCGGTTCGAGGGGCCTGATGCGCGAATTTGCCTCCTTTATTCTGATTGGCTCTAAGGTTTCCTTCTTATACAACATCAAAATTTCATGGTTTAATCCTCTACATCACAAAAGGTTTTCAAAATATTATTCAAGTCATCACTACATGCAATTTCCTATCTCAAATTGGGTTTTTCTTCCATACAATTCATCCTAATCATTCCTAAACCAATATGAAAGATGCATCAATGAAATAAGCAAGATAAACACTTGCCTGGGATTTTTAGAAATCTGGTTTGGTGTTGAATTTGGTGTGGTTGCGTTCCCCGTCTCGCGATCTACGCGTTGGCGGTGGCGGCGGTGCAAAACGGTTGAGTTTTGAGCCTTGGAATACCTTGAGAGCTCTCTCCTCTCCTCTCCAATGGTTGTTCTAGTGTTTTGAGTTATCTAACCCTAGGAGATAACCTAAACATCTGATATAACCCCTTTAATTTTAGTGGGTTTAATTACCCAAAAATACAAAATGACTAAAATGCCCTCCCGGGGTACTAATTAGGCCTAAAAATGCCCCGAGACCCAAATCAAAGTCCCGGGTTTACTTTTCTGACTATCTCGACCCTTCCGGACGCGTTGGCGCACTCAAAATGACCATACAAACAACTTATAAAATATTTACTTTTATTTATCAATATTTAGTCTCGACGCGACACGGGCGCGTCCCGACTCAAATTTCTAAAATTGTCATTTTATTCACTCGTGACATTTAATATGGCCACTATTATATATTACTTTGCTCATTAGTAATATTCAACAAATTTTCCCATAATTACTAACTCTCATCACGTTAATAATTATAACATAATTAATTTCCGAATTTTTATTAAATAATTAATTCGCATTAATATTAATAAATCCCCAAATTAATATAGCATAAAAATAGGGGGTATTACATACTTCCCCCCTAATAACGGAATTTCATCCCGAAATTCGGAAAATAAGGCATACCTGGTAAGAACAAATCTGGATATCTCTTGCGCATATCGGCCTCGCGCTCCCAAGTGGATTCCTCCACGTTATGATGCTCCCACTGGACCCGTACAAGTGGAACTATCTTCGACCTCAATCTCCTCTCACTATAGTCTAGGATAGCCACCGGTCTCTCCTCGTAAGAGTTGTCAGGCTGTAAGTCTATCTCATCTATCGCGATGTGAGTATGGGCCATATCATCCCAAAGATACCGTCTCAACGACGAGATGTGGAATACATTGTGAATGCGATGTAAATGCTCTGGTAGTCCCAATCTGTATGCTACCGGCCCAATCCTCTCGATAATGGGAAATGGTCCTACGTACCTCGGGGCCAATTTCTCTTTCTTCCCAAACCTCATCACTCCTTTCATAGGAGATACACGCAGTAACACTTGGTCCCCCACATTAAACTCCCGGAAGAACCGTTTCGCATCGGCGTAGCTCTTCGGCATGTCCTGGGCTACTCGAATGCGACTCCTAATCATCTCAATCCTCGCGAAGGTTTCCTGAATTACCTCTGGTCCTAGCAACTTGTTATCCCCCACCTCGAGCCAATAAGTTGGAGAACGACAAGGCCGGCCATACAAAGCCTCAAATGGAGTCATACCAATCGTAAACTGATAAGAGTTATTATAAGCAAACTCTACCAGTGGAAGATGTGGTTCCCAACCTCCTCCAAAATCGAGAACACACATGCGTAGCATATCCTCTAACATCTAATTAGTACGCTCTGTCTGTCCATATGTCTATGGGTGATAAGATGAACTCAACCTCAACTCAGTACCCATAGCCTCCTGAAAGCTTTCCTAGAAACGTGACACAAAAATCTTGTCTCTATCTGACACAATATTCAGGGGCACCCCATATAATCTGACAATCTCATAAATGAACAACTGAGCATACTGACCCATGGTATAATTTGTCTGCACCGGCTGAAAATGAGCCACCTTGGTCAAACGGTCTACAATCACCCAGATAGAGTCGTGGCCCCGCTGTGATGTAGGCAACCCTGTAATAAAATCCATGGAAATACTCTCCCACTTCCACGCGGGTACTTCCAATGGCTGAAGCAATCCTGACGGTTTCTGATGGTCCACCTTCACCAGCTAGCAGGTAGAACACTTGGACACGAACTCAGCAATGTCCTTCTTCATCCCACTCCACCAGTATTGCCTCCTAATATCCTGGTACATCTTATCTCCTCCAGGATGTACCACAAATCGAGACCCGTGAGATTGGGTCATCACTGCATGACGCAATTCTGCTCCTTCTGGAACCACTAACCTCCCATTCAACCTCAAACCCCCATCAGAACTAACAAAATAGGACTCAGCACCCTCGGCTAAAAGTCGTACAAT
Source organism: Sambucus nigra (assembly GCA_949130495.1). Lineage (NCBI taxonomy): Eukaryota > Viridiplantae > Streptophyta > Magnoliopsida > Dipsacales > Adoxaceae > Sambucus > Sambucus nigra. The sequence continues at coordinate 697,389,171 of OX422208.1, forward strand.
CTGCTCCTGGCAAAACGGGTCTGTGGTTTGGGCCTGTATTACCCTCGTAACAATCTCGGGTGTGACTGTCATAACAGATATGAAGGAACGGGCTACAGCGTCCTGGTGACCCAACTCCTTCCACTTCGCTTCCCATACGTCCGCTACCTTATTTACCGGTCTACGATTCAACGCATCAGCAACTACGTTGTCTTTTCTCGGATGATACTGTATGTCGAACTGATAGTCCTTCACAAACTCTAACCATCTGCGCTGACGCATATTCAGCTCTTGCTGAGTGAACAGGTACTGCAGTGATTTATAGTCTGTGAACAAACGGAACTTCTCCCCCAATAAATAGTGTCTCCATATCCCCAGTGCAAAAACGACCGTTGCTAACTCCAGGTCGTGGGTGGGGTAATTCTTCTCATGCGGCTTAAGCTTGCGGGAGGCAAAAGCTATAGCCTTCTCTTCCTGCTGAAGTACTCCCCTAAGTCCCCGTAAAGAGGCATCGGTGTAAACTAGGTACTCCACACCCGGCTTCGGTAAAGCAAGGACTGGTGCTGAAGTAAGCTTGTCTTTCAGCTCGTTGAAAGCCAATTTACAAGCATCATCCCAAACATATGGTACCCCTTTGCGAGTCAGGTTCGTCAATGGACCCGCTATTTTGGAGAATCCCCGAATGAATCTCCTGTAGTATCCGGCTAACCCCAAGAAACTATGCACTTCTATTGGTGTCGTGGGCTGTCCCCACTCCCTCACCGCTGGCACTTTACTCGGGTCAACTGCTATCCCCCGTTCAGAAACAACATTCCCCAAGAACTGTACCTCTCGCAACCAGAATCCACACTTCTCGCACTTAGCATACAACTGATGCTCTCGTAAAGTCTGAAGAACCTGTCTCAAGTGCTCGGCATGCTCCTCCCCGGAGTGTGAATATATCAAAATGTCATCTATGAAGACGATGACAAACTGATCCAAGAACTCTCTGAATACTCGGTTCATTAAGTCCATGAACACGGCTGGAGCATTTGTGAGACAAAATGGCATCACTCTGAAGTCGTAAGACCCATATCTCGTCAAGAACGCAGTCTTTGAAACATCCTGCTCTCTAATACGTAGCTGATGGTACCCCGACCTCAGATCTATCTTCGAAAAGAAAGTTGCTCCCCTCAGCTGGTCGAACAGATCATCGATTCGAGGAAACGGATATTTATTCCGTATCATGACCTTGTTCAACTCCCGGTAGTCCACACATAACCTCAGTGAACCATCTCTCTTCTTCACAAACAAGACTGGAGCGCCCCAAGGTGAGGTACTCCTGTGAATGAAGCCTTGACCTAACAGTTTCTCTATCTGATCTCGTAACTCTCGCATCTCCGCCGAAGCTATACGGTATGGAGCGCGTGCTACAGGTCTCGTATCTGGCAATAAATCTATGACAATGTCTATCTCTCGACTGGGGGTAGGCCTAGTATCTCCTGGAATACATCGGAATACTCACGAACGACTGGGATCGAGTCTAAAGGAATCACAACCTCCTTAGAGTCCTCCTCCTCTATATAATACAAATGAGCGGTCGAACCTCCCTCTGGGCGAGGCATCGCCACTACAAACATCTCTTGCCCCGGAATGGAAAAAACAATGCTCCCACCGAAGTAATCAATCATGGATCTATAAGCTGCGAGCCAATCCATACCGATAATAACATCATGCTCATGCATATCTAAGACTAACATGTCTGTAGGTAATACCAAACTACCAATCTCTACCCCCACTCCCCGTCATATAAAGAAGATAAGCGACCCACTCCCTAGTGGTGAGTCTACACACATCACTGTGCTCTCTGCTATGGATAACAACCCTAAGGTCTTCGCAAAATGCGTAGATATAAAACAATGCGTCGCCCCAGTATCAAACAAAACCCAACCCATAGTACCATGGATAGGAAACATACCCTCAATCGCGGGTGGTGCCTGTAGAGCTGCTGCCTGGTGGACGTTATAGACACGTCCGTGCTGTAATTGCCCCTGCTGCACTGGAGCTGCTGGAATGGCTAGTAGGGCTGGCACCTGGGCTGGAGCTGGGAGGGCAGGTGGAAAAAGTGGTCTCTGAGGCTCATTACGGGCACCCTGCTGCTGTGGGGCCTTATTACCCTCTGGGCAATCCTGGAGCTTATGACCATGCTTGCCGCATACAAAACACCGGCCTCTGAAGTTACCTCCCCTCTGACCCTGCTGACCACGGCCCTGTTGGTCGTTACCTCCATGCCACTGGCCCTGTTGGCCCTGATTAGCATGCTATTGGCCCTGTTGGCCCTGTTGATTAGGCTGGCCCTGCTGGCCCTGCCTATAACCCCCAAATCCCTGTCTAGAATCACCTGAACGGAATCGCTTAGCAGGGTCCCCCTGATGGGAACTCTGCTCATGCTGACGAGTCTGTCCATGAGATGGGGGCCCACTAGCACTACTACCCCCGGTCCTGCCCCGCTGGATGGACTCTCCTGCTCTCTTGCTTCCTTGTAGATGGAAGCGGTGATCCTGGCAATGTAGTAACGCAGCATTGAGTACATCAGTGAAAGTACTCAGAGATAGATTCCGTATAAGATGCTGACGGATCCTCCAAGCTAACCCGTCCACAAACAACATAATTTTCTTACTCTCAGTAGGTGCCTCATCTGGCACTATGGTGAGAAGTCTTGTGAACTCCTCCTCATACTCAGCAACGGTAGAGTTCTCCTATTTCAAATTCAGTAATTTCTGCCTCATCTCAGTCTGCACGGCGGGTGGAAAGTACTTGCGATCAAACCGCTCCCAAAATGACTGAATAGGGATCGTGTCCCTCTCCTCCAAGGTGGTAGTGGACTCCCACCACTGCAAAGCGGCCCCCACCATCTCAAACAAAGCCAATAACTATATTTTCACATCGGTGCACTCATACATACGAAGATGCCGCTGGATGTCTTTCTTCCATTGGATGACTGTGACGATATCTGAGCTACCAGAGAACTCAGGGGGATGCGCCTTCTGAAAAGCATCCCTAACCCTCTCCCATGTAGATAGAAGCTGTGCTGGTACTGGCGCCACTGCCTGAATCTGGGTGGAGCCTGCTGAACCACCGCTAGCGCGGCATTCACCGCCAGAGCAACAATGGCGGCTACTTCATTAGCATTCATAGTGCCTTGTGCCGGAGCTGCTGGATGCTCGGCCTGGGCACGCCTATCCTTCGGTGCACGTCTCGAAGGCATTTGAAATGTGAAGTAGTTTATTAGTCTACAGTCATTATCAAATCTCAAATAGCTGAAGACGTAAGGTAAAAGCAGAAATACAACAATCCTAAAAATAGGGCTCTATAGCAAAAACGTTAAGCTGAAAGCGAAAATAAGCCGTACAGATCCTATGGACACTAGAACCTGGCTCTGATACCACCTGTGACACCCCGCCTAATTAAATATCGGGTGATCACTCCTTTATTAAATTAAAATCAAGGTGAACAGTTGGTTCATTCTTAGCATCACTGTCGTAAAGATAACTTTTCCAAATTTAACACCCTATTTAATTAAGCTAAGTGTCAAAACCAATTTTAAACATGTCTTTCCAAATTTTATTTTGAAAATAAATATTTAATTATCTACAACAATTTAATATTTAAAGAATCACACCACAATAATCCTGGAACATATAATCCAATTAATTTAAACATTCAACAACTAAATCCCAGCATTTAAAACTTAAAGTAAAACATGCATGCTGAATAAATCCCAAAGTAACAGTACTAGAAATAACTAAAATACAATTGTCCCAATAAAACAGCTAAATAGTGGAAAGGGCGACACATGCCCTAATAACTAAGAATGATAGAAGTGGAATCAAGTAAATGAAATCGTCTAATCAAGTGGTCTGCAACTCCCACCTAAGCTACAGCACGTTCCTTCCAAGGGATCCTAAGCAAGACGCCCCTGTGGCTGGGCACCTGTAATATATACATATATATACAAGAGAGAAAGAGGAATAGAAATGAGTCAGAGCCCGATAGTGTATATGATTTAAAAATTCGTTTAGCAAGTATTTAAATTGATACAGGCCAATGCAACAACATATTAGTGCGACACTCTCTTGAGAAATTCTCGCCTCTCTTCTAATGTGCACTCCTATCGCACTAACCTTCCCAATGGTTTATCTCATCATATATCACACTATCCTTCCCCAAGGATTTAACTTATCTTAGGTGACTCTCAAAATTTAAGATTTAACAACATCATGGTTTAAAAAGGATAATTTCATTTAGTACAAAACGCTCATTTTAACTTTATTGATTCATAAAGTTTTTCAATATCATATTATACTTTTCAAAACAAGTATTTCCAATTTGAGTCATTATACATGTCTTACTTACCATAACACAATAGGCAGTTTCCCATATTTCAGAATTTCATATATATATTAAATACTCGTATAATATATATATTCTAACAGCACCCCACATAAAATTTTATGGTGCGGGCATACTCTGCTATCCAATCCCCGTATTAATCGTACTAAAGGGAATACAAGTTCGGAATCACTCTCGAACTGTATAAATACATACACAAACAATATTGAGGCGAAGCATAGTTTCCAAGTCCAAGAGGCCAGTACATACCCTCACGTCTCTTAGGGCCGTGACTACCGATTCGATAGCCTGTACCTAGGATTTCTATCTTCTAGGGTACGAGTCAATATCCCCCATAAGGCACACGAGATAAGATCGTCCCAGCGCGGGAAACCTCAGGGATAGCAAGTAGCGCGGGCATGATTTTCACAAGTATATAATATATGCATACACAATCATATAAATATACCACTTTTATTATATCAATTTAGGTTTATCCCATAACCCACATTCACAACATTTATCCTTATTTTCCCATTATTATATATCAAGTATAATGGTTCGTTTCTAACTTTAATTCGAAGGGTTTTTCCAACTTACTACGTGATTGGACATAAATATTGTATATTTATTCCCCTAATTTCAGTGCATTTGTGAACCCGATTGATGTAACCTATGTGGATTTGATGCACATTTATGCTACTAATCTTCGTTGACAAGTATTTCGTGTTTCGTGCATCTCATATTGGTTTTACAGGTTAATTATGCAAGGAGCGTAAAAGAGAAAGCGAGACAATGAAAGAAAAGCTAAGAAGGCCAGTTCAAGGGCATTTTGGTAATTCTGCAGCCAGATCCCGAAGGAGGAGTCAACTAGAAAGTTAAAGATCTCGGATCAACGAGAACACTGGAAGAAACGTCACCCAAATCCGAGCTACGGTTGATGAGTTATGACCCGTTGAAGTTGAAGAAAAATCCAAGGAAGAAAGGAAAGAAAAATAAAAAATTCTAAGTGTTGAATGGAAGAAAAAGCACCCCAGACCAGCAAACATTCGCGAACCCAGGGGCGAACCGGTTTGGGGGACGAACCGGTTCGGGGTACATGCGAACCGGTTCGAGGGGCCTGATGCGCGAATTTGCCTCCTTTATTCTGATTGGCTCTAAGGTTTCCTTCTCATACAACATCAAAATTTCGTGGTTTAATCCTCTACATCACAAAAGGTTTCCAGAATATCATTTAAGTCATCACATGGAATTTCCTATCTCAAGTTGGGTTTTTCTTCCATACAATTCATCCTAATCATTCCTAAACCAATATGAAAGATGCATCAACGAAATAAGCAAGATAAACACTTGCCTGGGATTTTCAGAAATCTGGTTTGGTGTTGAATTTGGTGTGGTTGCGTTCCCCGTCTCGCGATCTACACGTTGGCGGTGGCGGCGGTGCAAACGGTTGAGTTTTGAGCCTTGGAATGCCTTGAGAGCTCTCTCCTATCCTCTCCAATGGCCGTTCTAGTGTTTTGAGTTATCTAACCCTAGGAGATAACCTAAACATCTGATATAACCCCTTTAATTTTCGTGGGTTTAATTACCCAAAAATACAAAATGACTAAAATGCCCTCCCGGGGTACTAATTAGGCCTAAAAACGCCCCGAGACCCAAATCAAACTACCGAGTATAATTTTCTGACTATCTCGACCCTTCCAGACGCGTTGGCGCACTCAAAACGACCATACGAACAACTTATAAAATATTTACTTTTATTTATTAATATTTAGTCCCGACGCGACACGGGCGCGTACCGACTCAAATTTATAAAATTGTCATTTTATTCACTCGTGACATTTAATATGGTCACTATTATATATTACTTTGCTCATTAGTAATATTCAACAAATTTTCCCATAATTACTAACTCTCATCACGTTAATAATTATAACATAATTAATTTCCGAATTTTTATTAAATAATTAATTCACATTAATATTAATAAATCCCCAAATTAATATAGCATAAAAATACGGGGTATTACAACATCTATCTTTTCTTTAACTTTTAAAGTTTTATTTTCGATCAACTTGTTTACCTTAGTGACTATTTCCCTTTCGTACATAAGCATGATTATGGCATTGTCATCATCTTGGGTCTGGGATGAACTACTAACATATTTCTTGGAAAATTGGGCTCTAGGCATGTTACATTTTGAGTTGGGTTCGGGTTAACCCGAGAGCATTCCCATGTGTCTCTCACATAAAATTTGGTATAATTGGCTCACTTGAACCTCAAGTTTGGTTATGGATTGAGTATTCATGCACAAGCTCTATTGGGTGGATTGGAGGGTACTTTGAGTCGACTGCTGGAATTGGAGGATATTTTGATTAAGAAAATTTAGCATATCCTCCAAATATTGGATATAATATAATGGAGTATATGATGGTGCCAATGGGGTGTTTTTCGATATTCATGGGTGGGTTACTTGAATATTTACCTCCTTGGTACTCTCCCTAGTACCATGGAAGATAAAGGTGATATTTCCACCCAAAGTTATATGAGCAAGAACATGGGTCGTATCTTTGTTTATTTTCATATAGGGCATTCGCTTACTTGGAAAAATCCTTGTTAACCGGGACTATAGGGAAATTTTAAACCAAATAATCAAACATATCACAATCTAGACACTTGAGGGTGTTCACGTGTTGGATGGTCACTGATGCAACATGTGATCCCACTTTACTCATTTAAATTGCTTCAAAATAGTGATCCAAGCTATACATTTTGTTGCTCACATCAAATTTAGGTCAACTTGGTGCATAGTACCAACGTTTGTCGATCTTGGCCTAAATTCTCGATGGTGTTCCCAACGTTGGGACTTTTTGTCATGACTTTTAGAAATTTTCAGGCACAAGTTTCACTCCTTTTTCGTAAAATCTCCATTGTACATATATTCCAACTTACCTTGGGTATTAAAGTTAAATAATTCATAAAGTGTTTGGAGTTTTCACCCTAACTCAATCCCATGATGTGGAAATTGCTGTAGATAGTCCTTGAACCATTATAAGTACATAAACAATGATTCTTTCTCCCGTTGCCTATATGTGTTTAAGGCGTGACATATTGACACCGTCTTTTGGTTAGGGAAGAATTTTTAAAGAATCCTTATAATCATTTGGTTCCAACTACTGATGGATTAGGGTTTTAGTAATCGAACCATCTCTATGCACTCTCTTTTAAAGAGAATGGGAATAATTAAATCAAACAACATCATTAGAGAGTTATTGGTATTTCATTGTCCCGCGAATCCTGTAAAATTCACGTATGTGCAAATAGGAGTCCTTTTTCTCTGTACCCCTAGACATATTAGCTTTTGGAAAGTTCCCAAGTCAAATTTGAAATTATCAACATCATGTGGGGGAAGAACGATATATGATGGTTGACTAAACCTATCAATGTATAGTTAGTCCTTAAGTGATTGGGGTGAAATTTCATCTCCCATTTTAGAAAAAAATCAGGACTCTTTAAATATAGGTGGTTGGAAAATCGATGGATTCCTCACTTGTTAATCATTGGTATTGTCTTGAAACCAGTTACGCATACATGAGGTGCCTCACTCAATTTTTTTAACTTTTTAATTTCTTTTAAAAATAACTTTTTATAAAAATAAATACGAAATAATTTGACTCAAGCCCACATAGTTCCTAACATAAAGCAATTTTATTTATCTAACTTAGGTGAGGGAAATTTTAATTTTTAAATCTAGTTTTCTTTATATTAATCGATGACGACATAGATCTCCAAATTAATCTCCCTAATTAGAAATCTCATACTCTTTGAATAAGGAGAATATAAAATATGACCAACTACAATTATTACCTCAAAATCCCAATTTTACTTACAAGTAGGTGGTCGGTACGAAGACACATTAAAAACCACTATTCCTAGACAAGGTTAAATGGAACTTATTTGATAAGTCCTCATTGGAGTAGTTATGAATTATAGACTTTTAAGAGTTTTCACACGAGCCATGTGAACACACTAGGGCTAATGTCTAATTGATTTTGAATTAAAAGTGATGACTGAGGTTATGCAAATGATTGAGTAATTTAGTGATTTACGGGCCACAGAAGGGTAATTAAATCCTTATCTAATCTTGTAAATGGGTCAAAGATATGCAAAACAAATCCATGTAAGGAGCACAAAAGGCGTATCTCCAGCATGGACTTTTTATAAGCACTTATTTACGCCATGTCCAAGAGTACCTTGTGCGCGTGGTAAGATTATAAAAATATCTTTAACACTATCACACCATTGCTTGCTTCTTTTTTCGGGAATTTCTCTCTTTTTCATCTTTTTCTTTTTTCCTCCTTTTGTATTTTTTAATGATTGTGCCACTAAAAAATAACATAAAAAACAACTACAGAAATCGTAAAGTGTGACATAAACAATATCAAATAAAAGAACCATGATACATGCACTAACATAGTAGTTTAACGCTAAAAAAGAAGGAAAAAAAACACGCAATGAGATTTTTTTTAATATTCCAGAAATAAAAAGATATGATAATAATTTCTTTTTAATTTTGGGATTTGTTTAACATTTTTCTAAGCGATTACCTATAGAAAAGATGGAAAAACTATCAATTTTTTAATGTATTTTTATGTTTTTATATTAAAAGTAGTGAAAAAACTACAACTTACTAAAAAAACTTAAATCTTTTATTCAACTAATTACAAAAAATAAATTATGAAAAAGTGTGAAAAGTATTTTTTTTTATATCGGGAGTTGTAATTTTTATGTTTTTTTTACAGATTTTATTGTACATAAAGTAAAATTAGTCTGAAAGTCAAAAACTTTTATAATCGTCACAAATCCCCGAAATCGGTGCCAAAAACTTCTTGTCAAATTATAAATTACCGCAAGTTCATGGGCTATCATAACATAGATAGTGTAAGTACAAATCGATCCTGTGAAGATTTTGTCAATTTGTAATAATTGTCGACTTTCGAACAAGAGAATATTGGTGTAGAAATAAGTCGTGGTGATAAAATAAAATAAATAATAATAATAATAAATGTGTTATACAAAGTATGTAACAAATATGATAAGATTACTACAATTTCCAATCCGTTTACCATTTTTAATAGCTTAAGATTAATTAGTCAAACTCCCAATTCCCTTTTTATAACTTAAAATTTATCGACTCTCATCACGTAAATTTCGGCAGATGAAAATGTGAAAGTTTAAATAAAATATTTTTATATCTCTTTTTAGATGCCAAAATTCATTTTCCCTTAAGATTGTCACTTATAATCATTAAATGTCAACCATAATCATGGACAATCAAATAATTTACATAAGCATTGTTCATCAAATGTAAGTACAAATATTTATAGGTTATGAATTAAATTTATCACATCAAATCATTTTATGTCATACATAAGCATGGACTATCATATATTTAAAAATAAGCATAATCCATCAAACGCAAGGACATAAAATCAAAGAATGTAAATAAAACACTTAAGCTAGCATCATAATTGAAACAAATATCCGTCTTGTGACTATTTTAATGAATAATGAATTTTTAAAATGATTTTAGAATAAGTCTTAAATTTAGCAAATTAAATTAATTAAAATATGCACTAAGTAATCATTGAAAAATTTCACCTAATCCTAGAAAGAAAATTAATCTAACATCATAATTGAAACAATAAATTTGCGAGGTAAATTTAAGTTCTCATTAATAATAATTAACTTACAAAATGGAGTCCAAAATTTTGAATACAATTACAGAAAGTTCTTTCCAAATAATAAACACAAAATGCCTCACCAACACTTAAAAATAAAAATACAAGTATTTGATATTTATGTGCTCCAAAAATAAACTCACAATTTTTATCGCACGTTATAGACATTGTGTTCAAACTTCTTTTCTCCCAAATTATCTCCCAGTGGTCCTTTTATAGAATGTATGAGGAATATTTGTGAATATGGGAGATAAAATACAAAAAATAAGAGATGACAGAAAGAACAAAATAAAAATGATGGGATAAATAATAAAATAGAATTTATGGGAGAAATAATAAAAAATAAGAATGATAAGAGAAAGAATAAAAAATAAGAATAAAGAGAACACGAATAAAATAAAATAAAATAAAGGAAGACTTGTGGGTGGGGGAATGGGAGAATGCATGTAGGAGAATGAGGCATGAGGAGTGATGATTTCAATGCTTGGGAACATGTATTTACATGCAACCAGTGGTATTCTGCCATGTGGAAGCCTCGTCTGCTAAATCTTTTACGCACAACTTAAATGCAAATATGTAGAATTGAACCTGTAACACCTCGCATTTTGGGGACTTTTATTACTTAGTTAATTCGTTAAATTTTAAATTACTTGTGTGTCGTACTTTAGTTGGACTAATTATTTTTTAATAGTATTTAAATATTAATACGTGAGTACACGATTGATATTTAAGATATTTAATGTTACTTGCGAATAGTAATAAGTTGATAAGTTGATATGTGAATAGTACCCCACCCACCACCTTGAGTTGGCATCGGTCTTTTTTTTTCTTTGAGAATATGGAGGAACTACCTTATGGGAGAGAGGTTCACATTATTAACGGGTCACAAGTCACTTCAGCATCTCCTCACAGAAAAGGACCTGAACACGAGGCAGAAACGGTGGATAGAATCCATGAAATATTACCAGGTTGACATCCAGTATCATCCTGGTAAGCCTAACGTGGTGGCAGATGCATTGAGCCGGTGACCCATGCAGGACTTGGCAGAGGTCTGTAAAGAAAAGTGGAGCGAACTTCGACACGACGATGAGGTTTCCAGGGCATGTATGGCAGTCCTAACGATCACGCTCGAGATTTTCATGTGGGTGGTGAGAGCTCAGGCAGAGGATCCATATTGCTAAGATAGGGTGAGACAGTTACTAGTAGAGGATGCAGAGTCCTACTTCATCAGCTCTGAGGGAGGGCTACCCTTTAACGGGAGGTTGGTCATGCCCGAGGACGAGGATTTGAGACATGTCATTATGACTGAGTCCCATAGATCTAGGTTTGCGGTACATCCCGGTGAGGATAAGATATTCCAAGATATAATGAAGCAATACTGGTGGATGGGTCTGAAGCGAGACATCACATACTTTTTCTCAATGTGTGCCACCTGTCAGCTTGTGAGGGTGGACCACTAGAGGACTTTAGGCATGTTGAAACCGCTTGATATTCTAGTATGGAAGTGGGAAAGTGTGACACCCCGACTAATTAAATACCGGCTAGGTACTCTTTTATTAAATTAATACAAAATGCCAAGTTGGTCCAGTTAATAGCATCACTGTCGAAAACATTTTAATGATTACTAACCACCTAGTATTTAAAAAGTAAGTTGCCAAATTTTAAATTAAGTCTGATTAACATGCAATAAAAGAATAATGGAATAACAACATAATCTATTCACCATAACGAAGTAATGAACTAACCAACAAATAATAATGAGTCCGGAGGAAAACTCCTCACAACAATCCCACAACTGAAAATAATAAGACGAGTCTGAATTCTAAATTAATTACATGCCAGAAGTCTGAATAACTGAAATAAATGAAATGTCTCTAAAACAAATGGGCGACATGCCCTACAACTGATAAATGCTGAATATATAGTCAAAATAGATGAAGCGTCTACAAGCAAAGTCCTGTAACTCCCACAAACGGCTACAGCTCGTCACCTGAATGAGGATCCTAAGCATGGTGTCCTTCTGGCTGGGCACCTAAAATGGTTTTTACAAAAATAGATTTGAAAGCAAATGGGTCAGAGCCCGAAAGTGGAAATCATTTTAAAAACAGCAAGTGTTTTAATAACATTAAAACATTAAATGCAAAATACATGTTAGGACTTGCACTCACATGAAATTCTCACCTCTCGACTACATGTGCACTCCTAACGTACCGTACCCATCTAAATGACATACATATCTAACCAAACCGTAATAAGTTCTACCCCTTACTACTCGATTCCCATATTACATTCTAGCGTTATCAAATAAATAGAGGGCTTTACTTAAACTCATATTCTCAATTAGTAATACAATTCACTATCGGTTAACCCGTTATGTTTTCTCAAAACATTACCATATTTATATACACAATACCAACATGAAAGTTCTCATTAATTAAGTGTATATTATTCACGTCATAAATATACAATACAAGCACCCCGAGACTAAGCTGCGGTGCACACATACTCTGCTATCCATCCCGATACATCACGTACATAAGGATCACGCATTCCGAATCTCTCAGGAATCGTTCTCAGATAACAACATCACAAATAATGGAGGCGAACACAGTCACATCACATGGGTCACGCACATACTTGCGCTCCCACGATCAGTAGACTTATTAACATCCCAATAAGTCCTTCTCTGACCTATGTTCATCGAGGTACCAGCCTAAATCCGGGCAACACAAGGATAAGAAGGCCATAAGCGAACGTAAACCTCCCGTGATAGCAAGTATGGTAGGTATGTCATACACATAAAATCATATACATATACTAAGTATGCACACATCTTAGTAATCATCATAATTTATTTGAGGTACACTTCTCATTCTCGTACCGACATATAATACTACACAATTTATATGTTCCCGGTTAACATAAATATTTAGGCCGTCAAGTTCTCGCATCGAAATAGACACTCACGTCCCACCTCATAATTTCCCTTAGGTTCAAACTACACTTCTAGGTTTTACTCCTCATTATATCCCAAATATCCCAAATGCATCAATTAATCCACAAGGAAGTGTTATCTCTACATATAAACAAGGTTACGGGACACTCGGGATCACAACAGGCTAAAAAGCCTAAATTGTCAGCTCGTTAGAAGTCTCGTTCGAACGAGGCTGTTCGAACGAGAGTTCGTTCGAACGAAGTGGGATTTCTAACGAGATCTCGTTCGAACGAACATCCCTCTCGTTAGAAGTCAAACTGTCAACTCGTTAGAAGCTTATTCGAAAGAGCTCGTTCGAACGACCTGGGCAGGTCTTCTAACGAGTGGCCAGATTCGAGCCCAGATTTTCCCTAACTCGTTTTTCCAACTTTTCTTCACCTCTAATCTCCTCTAAACATCAAACCAACAATATACATGGGTTCTAATCAATCCTAAATATACTTAGGTCATATATTAACGTATTTTGTGGAATTAATTCATCCTAAATCTCATCCAAATATTAAATCTCCACATCTTCTTCCCCAATCTCAAGAACATGAACCCTAGAAATTAAATTCATCCATAGGCATAAATAAGTCCGATTTTATGGTATAAAATATGTATCTTTCACTGACTAATCATCCTAACATTGTTCTACATGCAATCTCCTCATAAAATTATAAATCTCTACATCAAATTCAATGGGTTTTGTCATTTTCCAAGAATAATGAAATTCTGTCAATTTCCTACGCATGGAAGAAACATTCTTTATAATAAACGAAATTAAACCACTTGCCTTATGTGTATCTCTGATTTTGATGTCGATCCGATGAATGGTTCTCTCTCTCTCTGCAGAATTCTCCTCTCTTCTCTCTCTACAAGCCTTCTTCTCCAAAGTGACAATGGTGGCTAGGGTTTGCCTTAGGAAATTTTGGAACAATTCTAATAACCCCTCTAGCCCATTAAGTCCTAAGATGTGGTTAGTGGGTTTAGTGGGTAATTACCAAGTCAGCTTTTTAATTCCCAATTTTCGTAGGTTTTAATTCCCAAAAATTCAAAATTACCAAACTACCCTTATATGTTGCCGGCATGGCCTAAAAATGCCCCGGGATCCAAACTAAACCCCCCGCTAGTGTTTCCTGACTATTTCGACCCTTTTGGATGCGTTGGCGCACTCAAAATGACCATACGGTTTATAGAAATAAAATTCACTTTTTAATTATCATAATTATATTCCATGACGCGACTGTCACACGCGTCTCAACAAGATTTCCAAATTGTCGTATTTCATCTCACGACAAATTTCATAATTCAATATTCATATATAATCATATATGCACATTGTAATCAAATACCAACTCACATCTCGCTAGTATCTTAATCCGGATTAATTTCCAATTAATACACATTTAATTCAATTAATCCCATAAATAAATATCACAAAAATACGGGGTATTACATACTTCCCCCCTAATAACTGAATTTCTTCCCGAAATTCGGAACTAGAAAGTACCTGGTAAGAACAACTCTGGATAACGTTCGCGCATCTCATCCTCACACTCCCATGTGGACTCCTCGACATTATGATGTCGCCACTGAACGCGCACTAACGGAACTATCTTTGACTGCAGTTTCCACTCGCTTTGGTCCAAAATAGCAATCGGCCCCTCCTTGTAGGAGCTATCAGGCTGGAGATCGATGTCCTCCAGTGCAATATGAGAATGAGCCAAATCGTCTCTAAGATATTTCCTTAGCGAGGAAATGTGAAACACATCATGAATCCGATGCAAATGCTCCGGTAACCCAAGCCTATACGCAACCGGTCCAATCTGCTCAATAATAGGAAATGGTCCCACATATCTCGGTGCCAACTTCCCTTTCTTCCCGAAATGCATAATCCCCTTCATAGGAGATACTCTGAGCAAAACCTGGTCCCCCACTTGAAACTCCCTGCAGAACCTCTTCACATCAGCATAGCTCTTCTGCCGATCTTGAGCTACCCGAATGCGACTCCGAATCAATTCTATCCTCACCGAAGTATCTTGAATCACTTCCGGCCCAAGTAGTTTGTTGTCCCCCACCTCCAACCAACATGCTGGGGAACGATAAGGTCTACCGTACAACGCCTCAAATGGAGCCATGCCAATGGTGAACTGGTAGGAGTTGTTGTAAGAAAACTCCGCCAGTGGAAGATACTGCTCCCATCCACCCTCGAAATCAATGATGCACATACGCAACATGTCCTCCAACATCTGGTTTGTACGCTCGGTTTGCCCATCGGTCTGCGGGTGATATGCCATACTCAACCGCAATTCCATGCCATGGCCTCCTGAAAAATCTCCTAAAACCGTGAAACAAATATCTTGTCTCGGTCAGACACGATATTTAGGGGCACACCATGAAGTCTCACTATCTCTGCAATAAAGAGCTAGGCATACTGTCCCGTAGTGTAGTCTGTCCTTACGGGTAGAAAATGAGCGACTTTGGTCAACCTGTCCACAATTACCCAAATGGAGTTGTGACCTCTCTGTGACGTAGGTAACCCCGTGATAAAGTCCATGGAGATGCTCTCCCACATCCACATCGGGACCTCCAACGGCTGTAGTAATCATGCCGGTCTCTGATGATCCACTTTTACTAGCTGATAAGTGGCGCATTTTGAAACAAACACGGTAATATCTCTCTTCATCCCGCTCCACCAATATTGTCGCCTCATGTCTTGGTACATTTTGTCCCCACCGGGATGTACCACGAACTGTGAGCCGTGCGACTCTGCCATCACCTCGTGCCGTAATTCCTCCCCTTCCGGAACTACTAATCTCCCATTGAAGCGTAATCCCCCGTCTGAGCTAACGATATAGGACTCGGCTCCCTCTGCTAGTAATCGAACTATCTTCTCTTGACAGAACGAGTCATTTTCCTGTGCCCTTACTACCTTCGTGACAATCTGCGGTGTAACGGTCATCACAGACATGAATGATCGAGCCACTGCATCCTGGTGTCCCAACTCCTTCCACTTGGCCTTCCACACCCCTGCCACCTCATCTACAGGTCTGCAGCTCAACGCGTCTGCTACCACGTTAGCCTTCCCTGGGTGATACTGGATATCAAACTGATAGTGCTTCACAAACTCAAGCCACCTTCGCTGCCGCAGATTCAACTCCTTCTCCGTGAATAGGTACTGTAGGGACTTGTGGTCCGTGAACAATCGAAACTTTTCCCCCAAAAGGTAATGTCTCCAAATACGAAGGGCAAATTCAACTGCCGCCAACTCTAAGTCATGAGTGGGGTAATTCTTCTCGTGAGGCTTTAGCTTACGGGAAGCATAAGCTATGGCCTGACTCTCCTACTGCAAGACACCTCCAAGTCCTTGTAAGGACGCATCGGTGTAGACTAGATACTCAACTCCCGATCTCGACAATGCTAACACAGGTGCTGAGGTCAACTTATCCTTCAACTCGTCAAATGCCAACTGACAGGCATCACTCCAGATGAATGGTACACCCTTACGAGTCAGATGTGTCAAAGGACCCGCTATATTCGAAAATCCCCGAATGAACCTCCTGTAGTATCCTGCTAGACCCAAGAAACTAAGGATCTCAGTCAGTGTCGTGGGCTGTCCCCACTCCCTTATCGCGGATACCTTCCCCGGATCAACAGATATCCCCCGGTTGGAAATAATGTGTCCCAAAAACTGGACCTCCTTCAGCCAAAATCCGCACTTCTCATACTTTGCATACAGCTCGTTCTGACGCAGCATCTGCAAAACTTGCCTCAAATGCTCGGCGTGCTCCTCCTCTGTCTGGGAGTAAACCAGAATATCATCAATGAAGACAATGACAAACTGGTCTAGTAAATCTCTGAACACCCTATTCATCAAGTCCATAAACACGGCTGGAGCATTGGTCAAACCAAATGGCATAACCCGAAACTCGTAAGAACCATATCTCGATAAGAACGCAGTCTTCGAGACATCCTCCTCCCTGATACGCAACTGATGGTATCCCGATCACAAATCAATCTTCGAGATGAAACAAGCTCCTCTCAACTGGTCGAATAGGTCATCGATTCGAGGCAACGGATACTTGTTCTGTATCGTGACCTTGTTCAACTCTCGGTAGTCCACACACAATCTCAGTGAACCATCTCTCTTCTTCACGAACAACACAGGGGAATCCCACGGCGAAGTACTCCTCCGAATAAACCCCTGACCCAACAACTGCTCAATCTGATCCCGTAACTCCCTCATCTCAGCTGGAGCCATACGGTACGGTGCGCGTGCTATAGGTCTCATATCTGGTAATAAGTCTATGACAAAGCCTATCTCTCGACTGGGGGGTAGGCCTGGTATCTCCTGAAACACATCGGAATACTCACTGACAACTGGGATCGAATCTAAAGGAATCACAACCTCCTTAGAGGTATCCTCCTCTAGGTAATACAAATGAGAGGTCGAGCCTCCCTCTGGGCGAGGCATCGCCACTACAAACATCTCTTGCCCCGAAATGGAAAAAACAATGCTCCCACCAAAGCAATCAATCATGGCTCTATAATCTGCGAGCCAATCCATACCGATAATCACATCGTGCACATGCTTATCTAACACCAACATGTCTGCAGGTAATACCAAACTACCAATCTCTACCCCCACTCCCCGGCATATAAAGAAAATAAGTGACCCACTCCCCAATGGTGAGTCCACACACGTCACTGTGCTCTCTGCTGTGGCTAACAACCCTAAGGCTTTCGCAAAATGTGTAGCTATAAAATAGTGCGTTGCCCCCGTATCAAACAAAACCCAACCCATAGTACCATGGATAGGAAACATACCCTCAATAGCGGGTGGTGCCTGTGGAGATGCTGCCTGGTGGACGTTATAGACACGTCCATACTGTAACTGCCCCTGCTGCACAGGAACTGCTGGAATGGCTGGTAGTGCTGGCACCTGGGCTGGAGCTGGGAGGGCAGGTGGAAAAAGTGGCCTCTGTGGCTCATGTCGAGCACCCTACTGCTGCTACGGGGCCCTGCCCCTATCAGGACAGTCCTGGCATTTATGTCCAGTCTTTCCATAAATGAAACACTTCCCCGGGAAGTTCCCCCCTCTCTGTCCCTGCTGCCCCCGGCCCTGGTGGCCGTTACCATTCCTCCACTGGCCCTGCTGAAACTGCTGCTGTTGACCATTATGACCCTGCTGGTTCTGATGGCCGTTCGGACCCTAATGGCCCTGCCAAAAACCTCCCTGTCCATACCTGAAATTTCCCGATCTGAACCTCTTGTGATCTCCCTGCTGGGAGCCCTGGTCACCCTGTCTCTGCCCCTGAACCGATTGTGCCCCACTGGCACCATGTCCTCCAGTCCTGCCCTGATGGCTGGACTCTCCCGATCTCTTGCCCTCAGCCATGTGAAAGCGGTGATCCTGACAATGGAGCAATGCAGCGTTAACCACATCAGAATAAGTGGCCAACGATAGGTTCCCCAATTAATGCTGACGGATCCTCCAAGTCAACCCGTCTGTAAATTTCTGTTTCTTCTTCTCCTCTGTCGGTATCTCATCTAGGACA
Organism: Sambucus nigra; assembly: GCA_949130495.1. Classification (NCBI taxonomy): domain Eukaryota; kingdom Viridiplantae; phylum Streptophyta; class Magnoliopsida; order Dipsacales; family Adoxaceae; genus Sambucus; species Sambucus nigra. The sequence goes on from OX422208.1 coordinate 697,407,797, forward strand.
ATGTTCAGAAGATTAGTGAATTCGGCCTCATACTCGGCCACAGTCTTACCCTCCTGTCGAAGGCTCATCAACTTCCTCATCATTTCCGTATGAACAGCTGACGGAAAGTACTTGCGGTCGAACCGCACCCAAAACTCCTGAATAGTGAGAGTGTCTCTCTCCTCCACAGTGGTAATAGACTCCCACCATTGCAGTGCAGACCCCACTAGCTTGAAGGTAGATAGTATCTGCTTCTGAACCTCAGTGCACTCGTACATCCTCAGGTGCCTCTGAATATCCTTCCTCCACTAACTCGAAACTACAACATCGGAGCTACCTGTAAACTCCGGTGGGTGTGCTTTCTGGAAAGCATCTGGAACACGTTCCCAAGCAGACGGGAATGCATGTGCCTGAACCGGCGCGGCTACTGGCGCCTGAGGTGGTGCCTGCTGAACTACGGCTAGTGCGACATTTACCGCCTGGGCCACAATGGCTGCAACCTCGGCGGCATTCATCGTGCCCTGAACTGGTGCGGGCTGTGGTTCTGGCGTTGCATCCCTGGGAACCCTTTGTGCACGTCGTGGAGGCATTCTGAAATAAGAATAAAGTTTATAAGTTCGCAGTTATAAACTCAAAATAGCTGAAGAACGTAGCATATACAAAACAATACAACAGTCCTAAAATATAGGGCTCTACATCAAAGAAAGCTCAGCGGAAACATAATAAGCCGTACAGATCCTAACGGACACTAGAACATGATGCTCTGATACCACCTATGACACCCCGACTAATTAAATATAGGGTAGCTACTCCTTTATTAAATTAATATAAAATGCCAAGTTGGTCCAGTTAATAGCATCATTGTCGAAAACATTTTAATGATTACTAACCACCTAGTATTTAAAAAGTAAGTTGCCAAATTTTAAATTAAGTCTGATTAACATGCAATAAAAGAATAATGGAATAACAACATAATCTATTCACCATAACGAAGTAATGAACTAACCAACAAATAATAATGAGTCCGGAGGAAAACTCCTCACAACAATCCCACAACTGAAAATAATAAGACGAGTCTGAATTCTAAATTAATTACATGCCAGAAGTCTAAATAACTGAAATAAATGAAATGTCTCTAAAAGAAATGGGCGACATGCCCTACAACTGATAAATGTTGAATATAGAGTCAAAATAGATGAAGCGTCTACAAGCAAAGTCCTGTAACTCCCACAAACGGCTACAGCTCGTCACCTGAATGAGGATCCTAAGCATGGTGTCCTTGTGGCTGGGCACCTAAAATGGTTTTTACAAAAATAGATTTGAAAGCAAATGGGTCAGAGACCGAAAGTGGAAATCATTTTAAAAACAGCAAGTGTTTTAATAACATTAAAACATTAAATGAAAAATACATGTTAGGACGTGCACTCACATGAAATTCTCACCTCTCGACTACATGTGCACTCCTAACGTACCGTACCCATCTAAATGACATACATATCTAACCAAACCGTAATAAGTTCTACCCCTTACTACTTGATTCCCATATTACATTCTAGAGTTATCAAATAAATAGAGGGCTTTACTTAAACTCAGATTCTCAATTAGTAATACAATTCACTATCGGTTAACCCGTTATGTTTTCTCAAAACATTACCATATTTATATACACAATACCATACTGAAAGTTATCATTAATTAAGTGTATATTATTCACATCATAAATATACAATACAAGCACCCTGAGACTAAGCTGCGGTGCACACATACTCTGCTATCCATCCCGGTACATCACGTACATAAGGATCACGAATTCCGAATCTCTCAGGAATCGTTCTCATATAACAACATCACAAATAATGGAGGCTAACACAGTCACATCACATGGGTCACGCACATACCTGCGCTCCCACGATCAGCAGACTTATTAACATCCCAATAAGTCCTTCTCTGACCTATGTTCATCGAGGTACCAGCCTAAATCCGGGCAACACAAGGATAAGAAGGCACTAAGCGAACGTAAACCTCCCGTGATAGCAAGTATGGTAGGTATGTCATACACATAAAATCATATACATATACTAAGTATGCACACATCTTAGTAATCATCATAATTTATTTGAGGTACACTTCTCATTCTCGTACTGACATATAATACTACACAATTTATATGTTCCCGGTTAACATAAATATTTAGGCCGTCAAGTTCTCGCATCGAAATAGACACTCACGTCCCACCTCATAATTTCCCTTAGGTTCAAACTACACTTCTAGGTTTTACTCCTCATTATATCCCAAATATCCCAAATGCATCAATTAATCCACAAGGAAGTGTTATCTCTACATATAAACAAGGTTACGAGACACTCGGGATCAAAACAGGCTAAAAAGCCTAAACTGTCAGCTCGTTAGAAGTCTCGTTCGAACGAGTTGTTCGAACCAGAGTTCATTCGAACGAAGTGGGCTTTCTAACGAGATCTCGTTCGAACGAAAGTCACCGAATGAACATCCCTCTCGTTAGAAGTCAAACTGTAAACTCGTTAGAAGCTCGTTCGAACGAGCTCGTTCGAACGACCTGGGCAGGTCTTCTAACGAGTGGCCAGATTCGAGCCCAGATTTTCCCTAACTCGTTTTTCCGACTTTTCTTCACCTCTAATCTCCTCTAAACATCAAACCAACAATATACATGGGTTCTAATCAATCCTAAATATACTTAGGTCAAATATTAACGTATTTTGTGGAATTAATTCATCCTAAATCTCATCCAAATATTAAATCTCCACAGCTTCTTCCCCAATCTCAAGAACATGAACCCTAGAAATTAAATTCATCCATAGGCATAAATAAGTCCGATTTTATGGTATAAAAGATGTATCTTTCACTGACTAATCATCCTAACATTGTTCTACATGAAATCTCCTCATAAAATTATAAATCTCTACATCAAATTCAATGGGTTTTATCATTTTCCAAGAACAATGAAATTCTGTCAATTTCCTACGCATGGAAGAAACATTCTTTGTAATAAATGAAATTAAACCACTTGCCTTATGTGTATCTCTGATTTCGATGTCAATCCGATGAATGGTTGTCTCTCTCTCTGCAGAATTCTCCTCTCTTCTCTCTCTACAAGCCTTCTTCTCCAAAGTGACAATGGTGGCTAGGGTTTGCCTTAGAAAATTTTGGAACAATTCTAATAACCCCCGTAGCCCATTAAGTCCTAGGATGTGGTTAGTGGGTTTAGTGGGTAATTACCAAGTCAGCTTTTTAATTCCCAATTTTCGTAGGTTTTAATTCCCAAAAATTCAAAATTACCAAATTACCCTTATACGTTGCCGGCATGGCCTAAAAATGCCCCGGGACCCAAACTAAACCCCCGGCTAGTGTTTCCTGACTATTTCGACCCTTCCGGACGCGTTGGCGCACTCAAAATGACCATACGGTTTATAGAAATAAAATTCACTTTTTAATTATCATAATTATATTCCATGACGCGACTGTCACACGCGTCTCAACAAGATTTCCAAATTGCCGTATTTCATCTCACGACAAATTTCATAATTCAATATTCATATATAATCATATATGCACATTATAATCAAATACCAACTCGCATCTCGCTAGTATCTTAATCCGGGTTAATTTCCAATTAATACACATTTAATTCAATTAATACCATAAATAAATATCAGAAAAATACGGGGTATTTCAGAAAGCATCTCTACGGACTTCAATATGGGGTTTCCAATATCACAGAGGGGTCACGATTACATATGGCTAATAGTGGACTGGTTGACCAAGGTAGCCCATTTCTTGCGAGTTCATACAGACTTTGAGATGATGCAGTATGCGCAGTTATTCATAGCAGAGATGTTCAAGTTGCATGGAGTGTTGGTCAATATAGTGTATGATAGAGACAAGATATTTGTATCGCACTTTTGGAAGAATTTTTAGGAGGCTATGGGCACAGAGTTGAGGTTGAGTACCGCTTATCACCCAGAGACGGACGGGAAGACGGAGAGGGTAAATCAGATGCTCGAGGATATGATGAGGATGTGTATTCTAGATTTTGGGTGAGGTTGAGAGAAATACCTTCAATTGGTAGAGTTTGCGTATAAAAACTCATACTAATTCACCATTGGCATGGCCCCATTTGAGGCACTTTATTAGAGACCTTTTCATTCAACCACTTATTGGTTAGAGGTGGGAGCAACAAGATATTGGAACCGAAGATGGTCCAGGACACGTCCTCTAAGATTGAGTGATTCAGGGACGTATTCGAATAACCTAAGACCAGAAAAAGAGCTATGTGAATCCAAACAGGAGGCATGTAGAGTTAGAGGTCGAAGATTATCTATTGGTGCAGGTGTCCTCATGAAGGGGGTGATGAGGTTCAGAAAAAAGGGGAAATTAACACCAAGGTATGTGGGCCCCTTCCCTATCATTGAGAGAGTATGACCGGTAGCTTATCGATTGGGTTTATCTAATCACTTGCAGCGGATAACGACATTTTTCATGTGGCATCACTGAAGAAATATCGGAGGAGTCTGAGGGTCTTCTCGCACTTCTCACTTGAGGAAATTAACATGGAGCCCTATATCTCATATGAGGAGAGACCAGTAGCTATCTTAGATCGCAGTGAGTGCAAGTTACAGTATAATATGGGATAACTAGTTAGAGTTCAGTGGGGATATTACATTGACGATGAATCAATGTGGGAGCGGGAGGATGGCATGCGAGAGCAGTACCCAGAGTTATTCACCACAAGTACGACGTAATTTCGGGGACAAAATTTCTTTGTAATGGGGGGAGTATGTAACACCTCGCATTTTTGTGACTTTTATTAATTAATTAATTCATTAAATTTTAAATTACTTATGCGTCTTAATTTAATTGGATTAATTATTTTAAATTTTATTTAAATATTAATCCGGTGAGTAGACGATTAATATTTATGAGATTTAATATTACTTGCGAATAGTAATAAGTTGATATGTGAATATTAAATTTTAGTAAAATAATTCGGATGGCAATTCTAGGTGTACGGTTGAGTCTGAATGGGTTGAAATAGTTGGAAAAGAGTGCCCAGGGGCAGCAAATGGGTATCGAAACATTTTTAGGCATATTTGAGCCCACATAAGAGTGTTTGGGATCTTTTATTTAAGCCCATAAGCCTAAAAATAGTATTAACTCATTAAACCCTAAAACTTAGAGGGTGTGAGAGACATAACTCATCTTACAAATCATAATCAAATAGAGACAAAAGAGGGAACAATTACAGAAGATCTTAGGAGCCTAAATCAAGGACTAGTGTGGACAATCTTCATCAAACCCGTCATCTTCAACAAAGATTCAGACCCTACAACCCCTAAAAGGCAAGTGGTTTAAATTGCCTCTAAATTAATTTTATTTTCCCATTCATATCATAGTGGGTATGGATTGAATGAAATGTTAGGGTTAGTTCTATAATTGTATTTGGGGTTTCTATGATTTCGATTAAAAATACTATAGAGAATATAAAAATGTGATTTATAAACACCCAATCTGTATAGATGTTGTGTTTATATTGAGGGTCTTGAATTGGTGGTTTTAGTGTATATCTTGGAGGGTTTTAATGGGGAAAATCTGAACAGTTAAGGGTGTTTGAATTTAGCAATGGTGGATGGGTTTTGGGGAAGATGATGGAGGAGAGAGAAAATAAGGGTCGTTCGAACGACGTGGCTTCTGGTTCGAGCGACAACAAAATTCTTTCGAACGACAGGCCCAATTGTTCGAACGATGTCACTTTTTTTTATAACTCTTCCCCTCCCTTGTTTCTTCTCTCGGTGCTAAAATTTTGGTGAGGGATTCATAGTTTGAACGAATTTGGTTTACGGGCTACAATTGTGGGTTTAAAGTGGGGAATTATAAGTGGATTATTAGGGTGAGAATCCAAAAGGAATTTAAGTTTTAATTTGAGTGGGTTAAGAACCTTATATTAAATGTGCCAACCTATTAGAAACAAGTTGAATAATAAATGTGGGAATGTTGATTTGCGGACAAGCAAGCAAGTCTGGGTATATTTGGTTGAGAGACACAAAGGTAATAAAAATTAATTAACGTGTAATTAACTAAATTTTGGGTCGAAATATGGACTTGGACATGTTAGGCTAGTGTTATGATAAATGTACACGAGTAGCCTGGATATATATATATATATATATATATATATATATATATAAAATAAAGCAGGAGGGTCTTTTTGCCACATCATACAACTATTGCCACATCATATAGCCACATCATATAAAGGAGCTTGGAGTTTTGCCACATCATATAACTTTGAAGATAAAACCTATATAAACAGGTTTGTGTATCTAATGCACCCACGCATGGGTCCCACCCATGCTGTCTTGATCTGTGACCCGCCATTTAACAATCTGACATTGCACACTTTAATTTGAATATCAAAGCAACATCTTGAGAAAACAACATCTTGAAAAAACCCAAATCCACGTTCAGTTTACTCCTCTACCACAAACAACATCTCTCTCTAAAATCCGAAACTTCCCATGTGAGTATTTGCTCTATACATATCACGTCATGCACAAAGTTATAATTCTTAGTATCAATCTTTGATTTATATCTTTTTTTTAAATCGGATTTGTAGATCAGGGTTTCAACCTTGATCATTCTATCACCTTTATCTCGGATCACTCTAATTTTCAGGTATGATCTACACCATCATTCTAATTTTAAGGTATGCTATATTTTAAGGCAAAACGGAGTTCAAACAAAACCCGTTTAAAATTGGTGGCTTCCTCTTTGTACACAGCTTCAACAGATGACTGGTGGGGTCCTCGTGGTCACGTTAGATCGTTGATGGAGAAGGAGAGAACAGAAGGGAGGGGAGGAGCGAGAGAATAGTGGAGAGAGAGCAGATGACTGACTGGTAACTTAGATGACTGGAAACTTATAAGTCCTACCTATGTTGATCTCGGCGAGGAGAGGAGTTTGATCTCGGCGATGACTGGAAACTTACAAGTCCAGAGATTAGTCCGACGATCTCAGAGGTCGACTGATGTTGATGATTGATCGGCTTGGATTTAATGAAATTGGTGATTGGATCGCAACTGGTATTGTCTGACATCTCTTGCTAATTTTGGTTATTGTTATTTATGTGATAACGAGTATATTACCGAGTTATATTTATATTTAGTGATATTCTCTATATGAACATAACGAACTCCTAGCCGATCATAACAATATTCTCACAAATTTTCTGACATAAATATATTCCTGACGACTCCCTGCTCATGGAAGATCAAGAGCTAAGGGGTGATTGGTTTCAACCAAAAAATTGAATGATTTATCACAAAAGATATCTGATTTGTGTTCAGTTGACTTTGGGTATTTGGCTTTGGGGTTTGCTGATTCTTTTGCAGATTTTTTAATGGGTTTGAGATTTGGTTATGGGTGCCTATCTTTTCTGATTTGTTGGTTGGCTTGAGAATGTGGGTGGCAATTTGTTCGTGGCTTGATATTTGTTTGCCAATTTTTTTAGATTTGATTGGTTTTAGATTTATTAAATATACATATTTTTTGCGATTTTCAAAAATATTTTTTCTTATTTTTTCATTTAAAAAAATATTAATTCAGTTTACAAGATTTAAAAAAATACTTATTAAGTTTTTCTCATTTGTTCTTTTATGTCCCAAAATTGGTTATTATATTAATTAAGTTTTTCCTTTTTTTGTCCCAAAAATTTAAAAATGTTTATTCAATTTTTTAGATATTTTTATTAATTTTTAATTTTCATGTTTGAGGGATTTTTTGGTATTTGATGTTTTTTTTATTTACTTTTATTAGAATAAGCGCATACACAGGCTTCAGCATTCCTCGATTTTCTCTTTCATTTCGTTTATTTTGTTTGGTTATATGTCATCTACTCAAAGATATGTTCACGGGCATCTACTCACGCAGTTGATACTTTTTTTTTGTTTTTTTATTATCTGCAGATGGCAGGTCTCTACTGTGTTCAAAATTTGTGCACATGGCTCAAGGCTGGAAGGTGCAGACGTGACTAATGCGCAATAGTCAGTGATGGGCATCTTCTAAATATCATAATTCAAAACCAAATTATTATTAAGCACTGGATGTCTTTTTTTTTTTTTTGGGGGGGGGGGGGGGGGATAAAGTCTTTTTGTTTTTATCCATAAAAGTCCAATGTTTGTGACAAGTTTGAGTTCATGATATGTTGGTTGTTATTGATGCAGAACAGCTGTCATTTAACTCTTTATTGTTTCTATGTCACTTCACTATCACTGTTAATGCATATTTGCACCAACATAATATAATGTTGAGGTTATGTTGCACCAAAATAATTTCATGCTTTATTCAATTTTGTTTTCAAGCTTTTAAATTTTAATAGTTTCATGCTTTTATTTTCATCCACCGTTTTATTTTTTATTGTGTTATCGGCACGAGCAATTTTAATGTGTCATGTTAATCTGTTATTATCGATTAAGGTAATGAATTATTTTGAATCTTATTTCGGTTGACATATTAGCTCATTTATACTTATGATTAGGTTGTAAAAAGATTAGGCGCTCCAATAATTTTTCTTATTTTACTAAAATTAATGGGTTCTAATGGTTATTAACGATTGAAGCGGGTTAACGCAATCCGAATCCGTTAACGATCTGAAGTGTCGTGCTTTTTTTTTTCAATCTAATCATTATAACGAAATCTCAAAACGCTTTTTTCAACCGTGCTTGGATGTAATCAATGTGAGTAAATATTTGGATCGTTTTTACAACCGTGCCATCGGCACGGGTACCCCCTAGTATATATATATATATATATATATATATATATATATATATATATATATATATATATATATATATATATATATATATATATATATATATGCAGTGATGTGTAGTGTATACATAGTTGTGTAAATTACAAATATTTGTGTGAATAATATTTATAGGAAAGCATAACCACCTAGTGCTATCACAGGAGGTTACGCGATGTATCCCCTGGCTTGAGGAGTAGGGCGAGTATATTACCCGGTCATAGCGTCCGTATTGTTAGGGGTGACACGTCTTGGGTATCAATCGGTCTCATTTCCGGGGGGAACTATGGAAACTTCCACTGCGTTTATTTTATTTTTTGATTTGGGGAACTAACTGTGTCAGGGGTCCAGGCGGATGAGTATACCTGGAAATGATAGCATTTTAGAGAACATCCGGTGAGTGCCTACTCGGAGGATGGTTATATATATATTTATTACATGCGCATGAATTTTTTAAATTGTTGATACATATATATATATATATATATATATATATATATATATATATATATATAGTGAGAACAAATATATATGGGTAAAATACATGTTGTGAATTGTATTGATGTTATATAACTGGTGAGCATGTTATATGGTTTAAATGGAATAAGTAAATGTGATTAACAACTTATATATCATTCTGATGTTTAATTGGTGCAAGTTTAATAGTCCTCAAAGATAATTGCATTCCTAGATCACTTAGGTATGAATGCGCATAATTAATGGTGCTCAGAATTGTTTTATAAAAGATAAGGATGTAATTTTTATAAAGAAAAAATGTTTTTAAAATGTTTTAAAGTATTTTAAAGTGTTTACACTACTTTTTTATTATGATAAGTTCGGATAGGAGTTTGACTTATTTGGATCTCTCTTGGAAGAGACGTTTTGAACAAAAAGTCAAAAAGTCAACTCTGTCACTCGAATGACGTCAGGTCTCATTCGAACGAGATGCTGATGTCGCATGAACAACTAGCATTGTCGTTCGAACGACACGGAAATTGAGGCAGCATTTTTAATCCTATTTAAACAGTGTTTTCTTCAGAATTTCGTAAGTGTGCATTCCGAAAAACTGTTTACGAACCAGAAACTTGTTTTCACATACTTAGAAGTTTGTTCTATACATGGAACATCCTTGGAAGTTTGCAAAGATTCGAGTTATCATTCTTATATGTTTAAGTGATCTTGCGGCACCAAAGAAGTTTGTTCTATACATTCAACATCAAAGGTTTTTGCGGTGAAGAAAAGAGAAGTACATCTTGTTCGACATCGTAGACGAATCAAAGCCATTCGGTGGACACCGAGAAATACATGGACGTGTGTGTTATGGACAAGTATCATGGAAGACAGAATTTCTATGTGGTCACTATTGAAGAATGGTAGAAGATCATAAGGAATGTCAAGACGGGTGGGGATCAATTCTTAGTGTAAGGCTAATCTGTCTTTGTAAAACCATTGTTCATAATGATTGTCTGGTTTGTGCCGTCCGAGGTTGTTTTCTCGTTTTGGTTTTTTTCCTCTTACATCCGGCGTTGCGAGTATTCTTTACTTTTTCTTACTTGTTTTAATCACTAGATGCATGTGTAGGATTAATCAAGATAAAATTGGTTTAAAGTAAGAATTAGGTTTTCAGAACTTGGTTTGGTGCATAACTAAAAGTTGGATAATTTTTGGTGAAAATTTTGGTTCTGTTTGAAACACACGTATTGGGCACTCTTCAAATTGGTATCAGATCTAGAAAAATGTATTTTATTTATTTTGTGATCCCGTGTGTTTTTTACCTCTCATGTGACTGTTTTCTCTCGATGGATTCTCTAAGCTTTGACGATTTACATCATTTGAATTTAAAGTTTACAAAACGTATTTAAGTTTTGGAAAAAGAAAATTCCGGTTTTAAAAATAAGATTAAATATTTGCAAACGTTTCAAATTCAAAGAGATATTTGTCCTGAGCATTTTAGTTCCTTGTTTAAAGATTTTAATATCATAAAATTGGGCAAAAAGGAGAGTGATGATAGAGTCCTTGTTTTTGAAAAAGAGTTAGAGGATTTAAAAAATTCTAAAGTCTGTGTCGTTGAGGAAAATAATTCGATTAATGATTTTGTGGCACGAGAAAAGGCTCTTAGGGATAAGTTTGCTCATATTGAGGGGGAGAGAGATAACCTTCTAGGGGTAATTGAAAATTTAAAGTAGGAGTCCCAAAAGTTTAAGGAGTCTAATCGTTTGCTTGAGTCGAAAGTTTTGAAGTTAACAAATTGGTAGTGGCTTATTTTGCTCTAGTGGGTTGAATGTAAAATTTAAAACCATAGTTTATTTTAGAGCGTCAACCACATCCGAGGGTATTATAAAAGGTCAACCTAAAGGTCTCGCTCCTCGTCGTGTTTTCACATGTTCACATTTTGGTAGGAAAGGTCACCTTAGGAGTTTTTGTTTTGATCTTAGAAAAGACCCTAGGAAGACTAAACGCAGTGTTCCATTGGTTCCCAAAACCTGTTTTGTTAGGTATACACCTTTTTGGGTTAGCAAATCCATTTTGGAGATGCTAAATGCTTCATTGGCTGATTCTCACATGCATGCACATGATTTATCTCTTGTTATTTCTTATGATTAGTAGCTTTCATGTTTGTCATATGCTAGTTTTCTTCATGATATATTCATTTCTAGTATTATGACATGTGTATCATTTTGTATTATAAGTTTTCATTTGTTTGAGTCTTATTGAAAAATACAAAAAGATTTTACTTTTTTTAGAAAATTGTTGAAAAAACAAAAAGATTTTTCTTTTATTTGAGTCAAAATATGAAAAGGCAAAAAGATTTTTGTTTTTTTTAGTTTACATGTTTGATGTGGCATATTGGTGTGCTTGGACCCCCCCCCCCCCCCTCGGTTTCATTATCCATGTGGTTAGCACATTTCGTCATTATTATTGATCCTTATAATGATCTTAACCATTGTTTATATGGGGTTGTTTCGAAGTTGATATGCATTTTGATTCGACTTTGTATATATGCCAACATTGCACTCATGTACGAGTTTATATGGATGTTTGACTTCTCTTGCATATTTGAATTTGGTGAGGCATTCTTATCTCAATCTTGTCATCTATGCGTAAGTTGACTTAAGGGGAAGTGTGCAGGTAAGAACCGTTTACCGTGAGGATTTGAATTGAAAAATGATGAGTGATTCATGGGAAAGGGTTGCGAGAGTTCAAAATTAACTCGCGTGAAAGCCACCGTTTAAAAGAGCCCAAAAAAAATGCAATATGCTATGAAAAGGGACAAATTTGTTTAGTTCATTCCAAAGAAAATATGATAATATTGAGGGAGTTTGGATGGATTGAAAATTTAAACGGGTTTGCACAACTAATCCTAATATTGAAACATTATAATTTGACAGTATTGTTTGTAGAATCGTCAAAATTTTGGATTTGTGTGCATGTAGTATGTTTAGTTCATTAACCTCACACTTTTATTGTCATATGGCTATGATAAAGTTTGATGATTTATCGTTATCAATTAGATCTTCTTGATCGTTCCGATGTGTTGGAATTATGACTCATTTGTTGTAGTTTCACGCCTATACATTCCATATCCATATTTGAGCACATCGGTACTATGTTTGCATGTTACTCGCATTATTAGTTTCCATGAGTTTTTGCATTTCGTGTTAAAAGCCTACTGTTTTAACATTATTTTGCTTCTGTCAGGCCCTTCCTGGAATTTTTTTGTGGAAATTTTTCATTGGGCAAAAATATAACATATTTCTGGGAAAATGTGAAAATTTGGTAGGTCGCGAGAAGTGTTCAAACAACATCCCAGGTCGCGCGAATGACCTCAGTACCTCATTCGAGCGACTTCGCATCTCATTTGAGCAAAGTCCTGTCTCATTCGAAAGGCAGGCTGAATTGTGTCTTCTGATTGCTTTGCAGTCCACTGGGTTAAATTGTTATTTTTTGGCATTGCTGGAAGGATTTTTTTTTGACTAACTGGTTTATATGCAGGTTCTTTTATCTCAAATTGGTAGTTTGCATATAAGTTCGTTTATCACACATGATTAGATTGCTATTCTATTTGTGTGATTCTTGGTTTACTAGCTACTGATTTGTCATTACTTGTTCATATTTAGCTGGTTGTTTCATGATTATCTAGCGAATTTCCATTTATTCAAATTGTTTCATGCTAGATATTTCAAATTAGTTTATCTTTTCACCAGGTTGTCTATTCAAGACAAAATGGGGGAGAGATGTATGTGATGTAGGGGGATATTTGAGCATGTTTTGATTTCATATTTTACAAATTGGTATCTCTGATTGATATTGGTAGTTCACATTGGTATCATTTTTGCATTCATCAAATTGGTATCATTTTTTTGCTCAAGTTGTTTAACAAATGAGTGTTTCCAGAGATTATTCATATTGGTATCTATTATTGTTTGGTATCATTTGGATAAATATATTGGTTTTATTTGTTCCTCCATACTTCACTGGGTATTTGTTTTTCTGTTTCATGTGTAGGTATGCTTCAGCAATTCGAGATTACAAGTCTACATTACATTCAGACAGTTCATGCTTGCTGGTGCTACATATACTAGTACGTGTCTTGTATTTTTAATCTTGGGTTTATGGGATGGGATTTAGGCATCATACGGCTTGACGGCCCGGTTATGCATTTCACTAGTTTAGTTTTGTCCTGGAATAGTCAAAGGGGGAGATTTGTAAGGACATAAATTTCCAATTGAGTCTCTCTATTATTTTGACTTAATTCTGTGAACAAAACCGTGTTTGTAATATGTCATAGGGAGAATTTTATTTTGGCACGATCCCACTTAGTCTATGACGTATTGAAGAAAATTCAAGATGTTGCGGCAAATCTTCAAAGAAATAATCATGCCGATGTTTAATTGGTTCAAGTTTAATAGTCATCAAAGGTAATTGCATTACGAAATCACTCAGGTATGAATGCGTATAATTAATGGTGCTCCGAATTGTTTTATAAAAGATAAGGATGTAATTTTTATAAACAAAAAAATGTTTTTAAAATGTTTTAATGTGTTTTAAAGTGTTTACACTACTTTTTTATATGATAAGTTCGAATAGGAGTTTGACTTATTTGAATTTCTCTTGGAAGAGACGTTTTGAACAAAAAGTCAAAAAGTAAACTCTGTCGCTCAAACGACATTAGGTCTCGTTCGAACGAGATGCTGATGTTGCACGAACGACTTGCATTGTCGTTTGGACGACACAAAAATTGTGGAAGCATTTTTAATCCTATTTAAACAGTGTTTTCTTCAGAATTTCGTAAGTGTGCATTCCGAAAAACTGTTTACGAACCAGAAACTTATTGGCACATGTTTTCTAAGGTTTAAAAGCATAAACACATCCTTAGAAGTTTGCAAAGATCCTAGTTATAATTCTTATATGTTTAAGTGATCTTGTGGCACCAAAGAAGTTTGTTCTATACATTCAACATCAAAGGGTTTTGCAGTGAAGAAAAGATAAGGACATCTTGTTCGACATTATAGATGAATCAAAGTTATTCGGTGGACACCGAGACATACGTGGATGCATGTGTTGTGGATAAGTATCGTGGAAGACGGAATTTATGTGTGGGCACTATTGAATAATGGTAGAAGATTAGAAGGAGCCTAAAGACCCATGGGGATCGAGTCTTAGTGTAAGTCTAATCTGTCTTTGTAAAACCATTGTTCATAGTGATGGTCTAGTTTGGGCCGTCCGAGGTTATTTTCTCATTTTGGGTTTTTTCCTCATACATTCGGCGTTGTGAGTATTCTTGACTTTATTTTACCTTCTTTAATCACTAGATGCATGTTTAGGATTAATCAAGATAAAATTGGTTTAAAGTAAGAATTGGGTTTTCACAACTTGGTTTGGTGCATAATTAAAAGTTGGATAATTTTTTGTGAATTTTTTTTTGTTTGAAACACACATATTGGGCACTCTTCATCCTCTTAAGTTATTATTCCACCTTACATTTAGACTTGATCGGAGTAGAAGTGTGCCAGTCTCCTCTTTAACCCTTGGGTCCATGTATACCCAATTACAAAAACTTATGTTGATATGGCAAGATTACACAACTGATATAATATCTTCAACTCTGTCAACTCCATTATTCTAATGGGATTTTTATACTATAAGCTCCCAAATTGGTCCTAGAGCCATGCTCACTTTAGGGTAGTACGACTCGAATTGCGAGATGGAATAGGAAAAATCCTAAGAACTCATGTAGCCCATTTTTATATTATAGTAATGAATTCTCCTTCCACTTTACTTGGGGAGATTAGGAGGCATATATTCTTCAAGTTTCTTTCCTATTAGACATCAAGTTTTAGTCCTCATACGAGCACTGAGTGGCTGCCCACATATTCTTGCCATGTAATTCATTTTGCTTTACCTACTTCCATCTTTAACTGAGCTGGGCCAGGGAGCAGAATTTTATCATTTTGATTGGGTGTGATGATAGTATGAATATGATCATGGTACTTTTTATCTAGAATTACCTTCCAACCTTTTGAATGAGTAGTTATATTGAGAGTCTTATACAAATTTTATTCCTGAGGGCATGGTTCACATGAATTACCACATTAGGAATTTCCATATAACTGCTCGCGACTACTTACCATCCTTAAGTTTCTCGTGGTTCATTCTTTGGCAACGCCAGATTTTACTCATCAAGTTTTGCATCCTAGATATACATCATGAGTTAAGAGTTGAGATCATTCTTACTTTTGATAAATACTTGACCAAGCATACTCGTAAAGCGGCATGGTATTACAGTCAGGTTGCAAGGGCTTCCCATGATACAATTACTCTTGTCTTTGTTAAACCTATTTTCTTGGAGTCTATATATTCACAGCACCCTGGAATGGAAGCTCGGTAAATAATGTCAAGGGGGATAACCAAGGTTGCTTCAAAATGAAAACATCATGATAGAGATGTTTCCAGCTGTATTCCAACTGCAATTAGTGGGTCTTCATTTCCTATGTCTTATATTAAAACTCGAGAGGCAAAAAAAAGACTCAAGTAACTAAGCCTTTGGGTTCCAGTGTTGTAGTGGATCAAGGCTTTGATACAAATACCTTTACTATTAATGAGACTTTTCGACGATCCACGTGTAGTGATATGAGGTTATTAGATCCACTTTCCCTTATTCATCCATTCCACTCACTTATTCACTAGTGGAATTAAACTTTGTTATTTCTTACTTACTTTGTAAAAATAAAGGTAATAGAGATGTGATTTCTCTCTAAACACCATTCTCATTTAAGAAGAACTTGTTGACTATGGAATCACGCCTTCGTATGACTATCACAATTCATCTTTAAATGTCATTGCGTTACTCGCAATTAGTAAAAATTACTCGATTGATACTTCATATTTTTCATCATCTTTGTGCAATATGATACCAGAGTTAGAGCAATCCATGAGTTATCACGAAGATTCGATGATCTCTTCTCCCTATTGAACCAGCCCCATATTTGGACTATTTCCTTATGGGTATATACCACATTCCGAGTATGTAAGTTTTATCACACTTCTCATTTAATTATTACTTCATTAGTCTTAATTTTATTACTAACATTATTTATGTCTTCTTCGACCAGGTTCTGTCAGTGAGGGTGAGTGAGTCATCGAGGGTGATCATAGTATCTTCATCTGCTCATTCACATTTTCTTCCTCCTCGTGCCCATTTCCAAAAGATGAGGAACTTTATTTTGGTGTCCTCATTGAGATTAGCATGATAGGTATGTTTGTAACTTTTCTCTTATGCATTTTTTATAGAACAACATTAGTATGAGTGTTCATAATGAAATATACAAATCATTTTTAAGCTTTTTATAATATTCTCCTCGAGAGTTGAGATTTATTTCATGATTACTCACAACATTAGTCGCCTAAGTAACACTTCATCACATGTATGAATACAAGGAAATCTCATATTTTTTGTTGTTGATATTTCTTTGAGAACTTGTACTTATTTGTCTTGGATTGGAGGTGTTTATTCCAACTTCTATATCGTATCATGGGCTCGTTTCTCCTCAAGGATGAGTAGTTCATATATCCAATACCCTTTCTTTTGGGGGCATTCTCTTGCCCACTAGGGTAACTATCCCTAAGTTGCCATTTTGTGGTAGGATATATGACTATGTATAACACGCCTCATCATCAAGCCTTATCAACCTAGTTTATATTTAACATGGCATTGAGTGGACCTATATTAATTCTTACTATTTTAGATAATATAACTTAGTATGTATAGTTTATTGTGGGATAAGTATTGAAAATGGTCTTCATAGTAATCATTTACTCGAATTGGCTTTTAACATATTTTACTCTTATCTTTCATTATGAAGTTTTCATAAGTGATCTTTCTCATCCTGCAACTCAATCTGTTGAGTCTCAGGCACACGCTATGATTGACTTGATCACTTCCCCCCTATGGGGACTCGAGTACACATTTTTTTCTATTTGGCCATTCTTTTTAAAACTTGTGTGTTATTCCTCATTAGTTGGTTTTCTATTTTCGCACTAAGACTACAACCCTCCTTTTATGAGGGAGTTCAGGTACTTGTCATTATTTTATCACCCCTTTGTTTCGTAATAAGTAAATATTTCCTTATGTGTTAACCAATTTCTTTATTGTATATGTTACACATATGCTAGACTCGAGTGCTCCTATATTGGTGGAGGCTCAGGTATTTCGACTCTCATACTTTTGTACTTGTTATTGTAGATTATGCAAATGATCTGTAAGGACATTATTTTATAAGTCCGTTATCAATTTAGTATGTCGTATACCTCTACACCGTTGAAGAGCATTCAAGCATCAAGACGGATCCGAAATAATCAAGTTCTTCATCAAAAAGACTCCGCGAAGTTTACTTTGGTAAGGTTTTGTTTTTAATACCTTAATTTTACACTTAGAGCTTTTGGGATATTTTTACAAAAATATTTTCTAAGTGTTGGAGCATACTATTTCGTTAAAATTTGAGAATGAGTATTTTTTCTAAGTATTGGAGCGGACATTAAAATAATATTTTTTTTGGCGCAACAGTCGTTCAAACGACATAGCACTGTCGTTCGAACGAGATAACCATGTCCCGCAATCTCGTTCGAGCGAGCAACATGCTTATCTCGTTCGAACGAGATGTAATACCGAGGCAGTGAGTTTTTGTATAAATACTCATTAAATGGTTTCATTTTCATTAAGAAGTCCCAGTGTTTTGAATGATAGAAAACTGCGAAAGTGCAGAATTCTTTTGACTTCTTCTTTTAGGATTTAACCCTTTTTTTTAAATTCACAAAAATCCCATATGATTTGGTGAATTGCTTTGGTGTTCAAGAACACACTTTGTTGTGGTTTATTCTTTGTGGGGTGAACATTACAACCAGAGAGCTACGTTATATTTTGGAAGGAGTACTTATAAAGTTCACACTTGTGGAGAAGCCGTTTTCTTCTTCATTACTGACCATCTGGAGTTCTTGCGGGAGATTACAGCCAATGACTTTTCTAAGCAACAGGTTTGACCAAGAGACCGTACGTTACACTTGTGGTCGAAGGTTGTATATAAGTCAATGGTCTTGTGAATTCTTCAAAGTTCTAGAAATAAAAGGTTTTTCCCTTCGGCGATTTTTCCTTAAATTTGTGTCACGTTCTTTATCTATTTGTGATTTGACACACGCACACACGTTTTTGCATGTTTAGTGACTGAATTGATTTGGTTTATATAGACTCTAATTAAATAAGTGTGCCAAAATAGAACCTTGTGAATTAATTTAAATCGGTATCACACACCATTGGCCATCCCCGATCCTTGCGGCGAGCGAGAGAGTGAGGATCCTAGGTCCTGCGCGTCCCTCTCGGGAGCGCTTCGGCCGGCGTCATTGATGAGGTAAAAAATGTAGAGAGATGAAGTCTCCAGTCTATTTTACTCAAAGCAGACAAAAGAGAGGGATCCATCCCGAAGCACAACATCCAAAGTCATACTGATGCATGCGAAACCAAAATTATTCGAAAAGGGTTCGGAAGCTAAGTTACGAAATGAGAACGTGTTAGGCACCCATTTCGCCCTTATGGTCTCATGGTTTTTTTACAATTTTCTTTTATTTTCCCCGTGATATGTGTGCATGTGTATATATAGTGGATATAGGAATCCTCGACTTGTATCATGGAAGAGATAAAGCGAGTCATCCGTAGGAAGGTTCATAAAAATAATATTAGAAAAAAGGATTTACGCGATTATCCATGCCTTGATCATTATAATGGAATGGTAACGTATGTGGAATAATTCGCCACTAAGAAAAAAATATATGCATATATAAATATATATAATCTAAGAGAGTTGAGTTTAGAGAAAATAGAAAATGAGAGAAAAAGAGACAATAGGACTCAAGTCTCCGGTTTTTCCCCGAGATGCCTACGTAGCCTATAGAGGCATCAAAGTCCATGTAGTACACAGGAAAAATGAGGGGGTGGTGTTTATTCCATAAATACAACCGGGAAATTCTCTTATTTGTGTGTGTGTGTGTGTGTGTGTAAAAAATTGTTTTAATTGTGCGAGAAGTGAAAGAAAAGTGTGAGAAGTCCCATTTGGAATTTATGGGAAAACCCTATTTTTCTTATTTTTTTGGGGTTTTTATTTGTATGAAAATAAGAGATGTGAAATAATACTAAATAAAAAGTATATTAGGACATGTGAGATGAGAGAATAAAAGTTCTATGTAAAAAAAACAAGTTAATGAGAATTTATGAGAATTTAAGGAAGGAATTGAGAAAATTGGACCTTCTTGAAGATCTTGAGATTGATCTTGAATGTTGGAGATCAACCCTTACACTTGGACGATGATGGAGGGTAGTAAATTCACCAAGTTTGATGAAAAGTATGATGAAAAGTGAAGGTTGGAAAGGGATTTGGATGTGGAAATGACGCTGACTTCGAGAGAGGTTTTCTTGATTTGCTGAGAGTGATGTCTTTCCAGATCTGGGCCCCCTTTCAATGAGGTCAGGCCCTCCTTTTTATAGTCCTAGGTCATTGTCGATCGTCATAGCCCTGGTCCTGCCAATTGGCATGTGTGTTTAGGCACACTGCCGATAGGCAGGGTCTGGGACATGCCGTTTGGCAGTGTCCTTCAGGAATTTTTTAGAAAATTGGCCACAGAGTGCAAACCGTTGATCATAATTGCACATGGGGAAAACCTTTGGAAAGGTAATTCAGAGACCTTTGAAAGTCTTTGGGACTGCTCCCAGGTTCGGGAGTTGACTTTGGGTCAAATGTGGCTCGAAAGTGCTCGTCGGTCCTTTGGACGGGAAAACTTCAGGCGCAAACGGATCACTCGTCTCCATGGTAAGTCCGAATCGCGCACGGGGAGAATAATTGGAAAGGTTGGGAGATTTACTTCGACATTCCAAAGAGTTTGAATCGGTTTGGGAAGTTGAATTTGGTCAACCGGGCCCGGGAAGCATTTGGTGACCTCTCTAAGTAAAACGGATCGTTCGTCCGTACTGTAAGTCCAAATCGTGCACGGGATGGACCGTTGGAAAGGGGTTTTAGTGCCCTTTGAAGATTTATTTAGCCGAGGTTGAGTTGAAGGGTTGACTTTGGTCAAATGGATCCCGTGAGTGCCCGATGTCCTCCTAATCGAGTTTTGGGGGAAAATGGGTCGTTCGTCCGCATGGTAAGTCAGAATCGCGTAAGGGACGAACCATTGGAAAGGGGATTCAGTGCCCTTCAAAGATTCATTTAGTCTCAATTGAGATTAAAAGTTTGAATTTTTGGCCAAACGAAGCTCGTGAGCATTCGATGGCCTCTGGGTCGGTACTCGGGGTATGACCCAGTTTTGCAATGATGAAGGGAGGTTCTAGGAATGTAAAGAGAGTTTAGGGGGTAATAGAATGGGGTGTCTATAGAGCCCCTCGATAGGTGAGTTTGGAATAAATGATAGCCGTCGAATAGACACCGCATGATGCCTTTGGAATAGGATGACCAATTCAGAGGGTCGAGGTTGATTATGAGGATTTAAGAAAACAAGTATGACCAATTCTGCGGGCTTGGGGAGTGCTGGGGAAGATCTTAAAGGAAGTGATGACCAAAGCAACGATGGGGGTGACCAATTCTGCTGGCTGAAGCCAATTTTGAGGGTTTCAGTTGTGAGGACTGATTCTTCGGGCTTAGGATGAGATGACCAATTTTGCAGGTGGAAGCCAATTCTACGGGATTAGGTTGAGATGACAAATTTTGGGGTCAAAGCCAATTCTGAGGGATTGAAGATGAGATGACCAATTCTGTGGGTCGAAGCCAATTCTGTGAGCTTGAGATGAAATGACCAATTCTGCGGGTCGAATCTAATTTTGCGGTCTTACGTTGAGATGATCGATTATGTGGGTCGAAGCTAATTCTGCGAGCTTAAGGTGAGATGACCAGTTGTGTGGTTCGAAGCCAATTTTGTGGGCTTAAAGGTGAGATGACCAATTCTGCGGGTCGAAGCCAATTCTGAGGACTTGAATATGAGATGACCAATTCTGTAGGTCGAAGCCAATTGTGCGGGCGTAGGTTAAGATGAGCAATTCTGCGGTTCGAAACCAATTCTACGGGCTTTAGGTGAGATATTCTCGGGGAACTCTGCCAGGGAAAATTTCCTTGTGATCTTGATTTGAGATGGGGAGCCGACGAATGAGAAAATCCTTATGATTTTGGATATTTTGTGGATGAAAGGAAAATTTGATGCTATAAACTCCACTGGGGAAGTGATTAGGTGGTCCAGGTATTGGACGTAATGCTCGGGGAGGTTTGAAACCTTTGGGGTATAGTAGTTGATCCCTAGAGATTCTCCGGGGACATTTTCGGGAGGGGATAACTTGGCTCTTGAGAGTTCCATTGGAACAATAGGGGTTTCTCTTAACGGAGTGTGAAATTTCCTTTGTAAAAATGTATTAAATTCATCCTGGGATTTTTAAGAATTTTTTTAGGATTTTTCAGGGCTCTCTGGTACTTTCTGGGGCCTTTTTGTATGAAATTTTAAGGGGGTGCTGGTCGACATTATGCAGAGGGTGCCATTTGGCAGTGGCACAGTCTTTTAGGGATCGAAAGGGGAAGTGCCGATCGGTAGACCCTTGGCATCATATATAAAAGGGGCAAATTCACTTCATTTTCACAGCTTCTTGCTTGCTTTCTTTCTGTAATTTTCTTCTGCGAAGCATTCTAGAATTTCGATCCCTAAAAACTGGTTGCTTTTGTGAGAACTTCAGCACATAGGGAATGGTTGACTATTGATGACTGGGTGAACGTGGAATGTAGGGCCAGGGCACCTCTTGCTTTGGGAGAAAAATTCTTTTAATGCATTTGAGACGGTTGTGGATGAGAGGACCTTACTGAGGGAGCCATCACGTCATCTCTCTTTGAGGGTGGTTCAACAGATTGGTGAGGAGGAGGTTTTGGTGCCACTTGCACATCCTCCTATGTCCATGAGGCAGGAGCGACTGCTGTCGGAGGATGCGAGGATAACGACGATGATCGTTGAGTCCTACTTATTTTACACTGATACGACTGCACCGTATGATTACATGGACTTTGTGATGAGATGGATGATGGTGCCCAACATATATGATGTCTTGCCTTTCCCTCCTGCGGGTTCGAGTCAACCGGTGGGATCCTCCCACAGCGGCGGCGGTCCATCGATGTCTGCGGCGAAGGCGACTTCGAAGGTTCCATTTATACGATTGCATACCCCTTTGTACAACATTCGGTGGGCTGATGGAGGGATGGTGCCTATGTTGCACCGTCCTCATGCGATGGATCCAGAGGAGCTAGATTTGACAGAGGAGGTTCTTCAACCTGAGGTATATATTTTCCTGTTGCTCTCGTTCTTTCTTTTTGATTTCTTTTCTGTTTCGATAATGTTTCTGGCTTTTACTTGCCGTAAGCCCGGGTGTCGACCACTTGGCTGAGGGACATCAGAGACTGGATATCTTCAGCGACTACCCATATTCGGGACGCAGTTTGTGTTTTTTCCTGCTTGGTGTCACCTGCTTCGTCCGGGGAGGAGTCTGGCTTGGGTAGCGATGGTGCATCATCTCGTCGCAGGGGAAAGAGAGCGCGTAGCAGGGGTGGAATCTCTTAGAAGAGAGGACAAGTGAGAGAAAGAGTCAGAGATTGTGGGTTCGGGTTGTGTACCATTATTTTTGTTTTTCTTTACTTCGTGCAAAATTGATGTAACAGAGAAGAGATATCAATTCAATTCAAATGGAGTTTTCTATTATCTTTTGTTAATGGTGAATGAATGCATGCACATGCGCTTTTTACTTTGCTGATGAGACCGTAAAAAGATATATTTTTGGGATTTTGAAGGAAAGTTTTAAAAATGAGAAATTATACAAGGGTGGAAGGGGATTTTTGAAATTCTCTTGAGAATATCGATTTATTTTTTATTAAGTTTTTGATTTTGACAAAAGAGGAAAAAGGGATGTTTTTGAAAATAGGGGGTTGCCGATCGGCAAGCCTCTTATCCTGCCTATCGACAGTCAAGTCGAGTCCCATTAATTTAAAGCTTTGATTAGTGCCTTCTTCAGCCTTTGGTACCTTATGGGGAAGTATTTCTTCCGATTTTTGCAGGGGTTATGTCTTTTGTGAGAGGTTTTCCAAGTATAAAAAAGGGATGTGGATGGGTCTTTCTTCCACACACTTTCACTTTCTTCTCTTCCCTCATTATCTCTTGCTTACTATTTTTTAATCTTGTAATATGTCTCTCCCTGGTAGCATTGAGTTTGCTAACTACCTCGAAGCCCTTGAAGCAATGTTCTCTTATAATGTCGACTACGAGGCTTTCAACATTCGTCGAGTCTCTTTGTGGCACAATCGTCCCATAGAATAGAACATGTTTCATACCCCGAAGACCATGTATTCCTCTTTGGCTTGGAGGAAGTCTGTCCTACCTACGAGGGATTTCCTTTTATGTTGGGGATAAATCCCAGTGTTGCTACAGCTCTTCCTAAGTTTTCTCATTCTCCCAGGGATTTATTGGTCGATCTTCTTTGCATTTCGCCTTTGGCGTCCAGACCACTGGTTTCTGGAGGAATGATCTCCCTTTCGACGGTGTTACAATCCATTTATTTGTAGGAGGTTGGCAATGTTGGATAAGCTGGAGCCGCTGTTCTGGGCTTAGTGTCAAATTTCCTGCTAGTGACTAGGGAACTGCTGGTGAATCCACAACTTGCACCTATTATTTTATAGATGTCATACCGTCACAATCCTACGGTAGTGATACTGGCGGAGACTTTAAATGGCCTGGATGCCTGGCGAGAAGTTCGTTCTGAGTTTCTGAGGGCTAGCCCCGTGATGCTGTTCATGTGGGTTTCTGAAAGACTCCGCCTGGTGACTCCTCCAGAATACCCTTTCTCAGTTGTACCCAACTTCTTCTCATGCCATTTCATCAACGTTGGTTTGGATATTGAGAACTGGGAGAACTAGCTCATGGAGCATGAGGCTCTAAATCTGTATTAGTCAGTGCCTTGATGGGGACAGTTGCTGCCTATTCTTGAGCTGGGATAATACCTGTATGTTCGGCTGGTTAGCCTCAAACGGACCTCTTTATATTCCCTTTAGTGGCTTCTGCATCAATTTGGCTGGGAGCAGTTCGTGCCACCTCGGACACTAGATTTCTTTCCAGTAGAAGAATTGACTGAGGGTATACGCATGTCGTTTGGATCCGTCGACCCATCCCTCTCATTCTGTTGGGAGAGTTTGTCAAATCCCTGGGGATTATATGAAGTGGTTATGGAGGAGAGTAGTCAACAAGATGTTGGAAGTGGAGATTGGACAAAGGTTGCTTGTCTTATTTAACACCATGGAAGGAGGTGTTGTGGTTTTTTTGAAGCTGGTTCGAGCATATCGGTCCATGGAGCATCTGTGACACTCCATTAAGGCAGGGGAAGTTTGGGGACCCCAGGATGCAGATGATGATGACGGAGAGTGATCCTTTGGTTGCTGTGGATAGGACTCTTGGAGAGTTTATTTTGAAGAACAAGTTTGGGAATTTTATTTGGCTTTTTAAGGAAAGTAGGGGGAAGGTTATCCGTTCCTTTTCTTATGTAATTGGTACTGTAATTTCTTATTAGTGAAATAAACAAGTTTTTTATCATCCAACTGTGCCTTTTGATGAGTTTTATATTTTTGAATTATCTATACCGATCGCTAAGGCATACATAATCCTTTTGTTCAAGTATATGTTAGAATGAACTGTCGTTCTCAGAAATAAGAAAAGAATAGTTTTTTTGTGAAAAAAAAGGGTCGTGCTCATGTAAAATGTATGAGCTGCCTACCTACCTCTCGGGTTTTGAATTTTTTTAATTTATATGAGAAAGATTTTTGCAGAGGATCAGGACCATGTAGTTTTTGGTAGAGGGAAGTGAATATTTTTTTTTAAGAATAGAAGGGAGATGAGAAGAGTCGTAGCGCGTCGAGATTTCGAACTACGGGTAAAATTTCTTGAGATGGTCCAGGTTCATTGGATGAGCCATATCCTTCCCATCTAAGTTAGTGAGCATGGTGGAACAATCAGACAAGATCTTATTTATAATGTATGGGCCGCTCCAATTGGGTTTGAATTTCCCTCTAGGGTCCTAGATGGGTTCTATAATCTCTTCGAGGACTAGGTACCCTTCTCCGACACCGTGGTCCTTGACTCTCTTGTTGAATGAACGCGCTATTCGGTGATGGTACCCTTGGATGTGATACAGCGCTTATAGTCTCCTTTCGTCTAGGAGGGTCATCTCCTCAATGCAGCTTTGGAACCAATATTCTTTACTGACCTAGCTTTCAAGCATGACGCGCAGCGAGGGTATTTCTAGCTCCACAGGTAAGACTGCTTCCATACCGTAGACTCGAGGTTAAGGGGTATCCCCAGTAGAGGTTCATATTGAGGTCATGTAGACCCAGAGGGAATAAGGGATTCGGTCGGCCTAATATCAATAGCTTTCAGTCATCTTACTGATGATGGCTTTGAGGCTCTTGTTGGTGGCTTCGACTGCACCATTGGTCTAAGGTCGGTAGGGAGAAGATTTTTGTCTCTAAATCCCGTACTCGTCGACCACTTTTGTAATTTCTACCTCCAAGTTCAAGCCGTTATCTTATACTAGCTCGTGCGGGACCCCATACTAGCAGATGATATTTCTCTTGATGAATTTGTCCACTTTCTTGGCATTCAGTACTGCGTATGACTCAGCTTTTACCCTTTTGGTGAAGTAATCAATGGCAACTAGGATGAACTCATGCCTGTTAGAAGCCTTCGGTGTAACCTTCCCTGTGATGTCGATGCCCCAGGTGGAGAACGGCCAGGGAGAGGTCATGTTCTATAATTCTCGCGGAGGCAGATCCTAAAGGTTAGAAAACTGTTGGCATTTGAGGCATCTCTGATCATAGGCGTTGTAATCCTGGGTCGTGGTAGTCTAGTAGTAACCTTGTCGGATGATCTTCTTAGCACGCATGTGACCGTTCATATGGGGCACACATTCCTCGCTGTGGATTTTTTGCATTATCTTTTCAATGTCAGCCCTTGCGATACAGTGCAGATGAGTTCCATCGAAGTTCCTTTTGAGTAGTGCTTTATGACAAATGATGTACTGGGTGGACAGTCTTTGGAGGGTTGCTCAATCTTTCTTATTGTAACCCTCAGGATACCTTCCATGATTAAGGAGGTGCCAGATATCATAGTACCAGCAATTGGCTAGCTCAGAATCTTCTATGGTGACGAGCTCAATGTGGTAGAAGTGGGTTGGTTTGTCCTGTTTTTGAACCAGGAAGGGGGTCATTGTTATTCCTTTGGGCATGTCGACCATGGAGGCTAAGGTAGCAAGAGCATCGGCTAGGTTATTCTTCATTCGAGGTAGGTAATGGAAGGTGATATCTTGGAATTGGGAGGCTAGTTCTTCTAACTCGGCATGGAAGGGTTGGAGTTTCTCTTCCCTGACTCTCCACTTTCTGAGCACTTGATCGATGATTAGGGAGGAATCCTCGTAGACATCTAGGTGTTGAATACCTTTCTTAAGAGAAACTTAGAGGCCTACCGTGCATGCCTCGTATTCAGTTACGTTGTTGGTACAAGGGAAATCTAGCTTGATGGCGATGGGAGTGTGGTAATCATCTGGGGCAATCAGAAGTATCTCAATGCCATATCCCTTTTTGTTGGCAGCGCCGTCAAAGAACAGTTTCCACCGGAGATTTTCCTGGGTAGTGCAGAGGATGTTTTCATTTGGGAATTCGGAGATCCAGACATTGGCTTCATCCATGGGGTAATCAGCGAGGTGGCTAGAGATGGCTCTTCCTTTCATGGGTTTCTGCGTGACATACACGATATCGAACTCGGCTAGGAGCATCAACCATTGGGCCATTCGGTTGGATAAGGAAGATTTTTCAAGCTGGTATTTGATGGGGACCATTCGGGATACAAGTTTGATGGGGAAGGAGATCATGTAGTGCCGTAACTTTTGGGTGACCCAGAAAAGTGCGACACATGCCTTTTCCAAAGCAGTGTAGTTAACTTCGTATCCGACCAATTTGTGACTGGCGTAATATATGGCTCTTTCTTTACGCGAATCTTCAAGGTATTAGGCTAACAAAACCCCAATTGCAGTGTTGGTTATGGTTAGGTATAGGAGCAAAGGGAGACCAGGTTGTGGTGGCGTGAGTACCGGGGGTTAGGTCAGATATTGCTTGATTAGGTCAAAAGCTTCTTGGTAGGCCTCGTTCCAAACCTTGGTTGAATGCTTTCGGAGTAGATTGAAAATAGGTTTGCAAATGGAAGTTAACTAACTAATGAATCGGCTGGTGTATTATAATTTCCTAAGGAAACCTTGGACTTATTTCTTTATTTGGGGAGGTGGCATCTCAAGTATGGCTTTCACCTTGGCAGGATCTGCTTTTATCCCTTTCTCACTGACCATAAATCCCAAGATTTTTTCCATTTGTAGTGCCGAAGATTCATTTTTATGGATTGAGTCTCATCTGATACTGTTTCAGTCGTTCGAAGAACTTTCGGAGAGAGGGAACATGACCTTCTCTAGTTTTGGATTTGATAATCATATCATCTACATAGACCTCAACTTCTTTGTGAATCAGATCGTGCATGATGGTTGTGGCAACCCTCTGGTAGGTAGCCTAAGCATTCTTGAGACCAAATCTCTTAACAGTGTAGCAAAAGGTTCCCCATGGGGTGATGAACGCATTTTTTTACTAGTGATCTGGGTGCATTTTAATTTGATCGTATCTAGCAAACCCGTCGACGAATGACTTAAGAGCATGATTGGCTGTGTTGTCCATGATCATGTCGATATTGGGTAGCGGATAATCATCCTTTGGAGAGGCTTTGTTCAAGTCCCAGTAGTCTACACACATTCGAAAATTCCATCTTGATTTTGGCAGAGGAACTATGTTGGATAGATATGTGGGATATTCGATCACACGAATGAAGCCCGCGTTCAGCTATTTGACCACCTCCTCTTTGACTCTGAGCGACCATTCGGTGAGGAGCTTTCTTAGTTTTTGTTTACTTGGCTTGTAATCTGGAAGAGTGCGGATCTCATGTTTAGCAATTTTAGTATCAATGCTGGGCATATCGTTATAGGACCATGCGAAGACATCCACGAATTCCTTTAATAATTCTTTAAGTTTTGCACGCTCATGCTCGTCAAGGGTAGCCCCTATCCTAATCTCGCACTGTTGGCTATTAGAACCGAGGTTAATAATAATAGTCTCTTCTTCATTAACTTTAATGCGGTTTTGTTATTTATTATTAACCTTATTTCGACCAGTTAAGAATTGTTCATTTGCAAAATCATCATCATGAAAAGTTTGATTAGAATCTAAATAGTTAATGTAAGGCACAACAATATCCTCAATATCTTCGTTTATTTCATTGATAGGAAAAACAGCATTAAGAACTCATCAAAGGAGGACTCGATTACATTTGAGAAAGGATAGAAAATAGAAGAAGAAACGGGGTAAACATTGGGATTAGGGGGATTTCAACAAGTAGAACTGGTACAGCATGCTAGTTGAGGAGAGGTGTATCAACAACTTTGATCAGATGGGATGGATCCAGTGATGTAGTGCCTGAATAAACCATGCAGAGTGTCAGCCCTGTGTCTATAAATTGGATTGAGTCCTCGAAACCCCTTTCCTCATAATCTTTGGTACTTTTGATGAGTGGTTGTACACGGTGTTAGGAACTTTCGAACCATGGGTAGCTGTCTTGGAAAAAGATCTCCATTCCAGGCTTCATCTTTTTTTTTATGGTCATACCATGGTTTCGGAAAGTCGCAAAAGGGGAAGTCTTCATACTCTTTGATGAATCGTCCATTCAAGGAGTCACTTGGGATTATCTGGATGAAATATAGTCTCCTCTTTTGTCGAGACTGTCGAATCATTTTGAGCTCTTGTTCTGATGGTTGATACCCCAAACCACAAGGAGGGAAAGCTTTCTTTAGTTTAATAGGCTCAAGTATCCCTTGCTGTCTTTGTCCTAGCCCCAGTACGGGCATGATGTGCATGTTTCTGAAAATCTGAAAATCACATTGACAATACCATGAGGGTTGTATTCTGGACAAAACCTTTCGTTGATGTCGTCCCCTGCCGGGAGTAGAAGTTATTCAACTCGAAATCCTGATAGGACCATATCATTTGACCCATGTTATATCTCAAGGTTCGGACTTCTGGTACTTGCACCCTCAGTCTTATCATCATCGCCCAAATGGTGATGACCCGTCCATTGGCTAAGAACTTCAATTTCTGATGGAGTGAGGAAGACACACCCTAGATACTGTAGAGCCAAGGTCGTCCTAGAAACAGGTTGAAATAAGATGGGATGTCAATAACTTGGGATTTAATGATAGGGTTTATAGGACCAACCCCTATTACAAGCTTTATGGATCCCATCACCTCCCTAGGGGTATTATCTTAGGCACGTACAACAGCGGAGGTTGGAGCGAGGTCACTTTCTTTCAGGCCTAAACATTTGAAGGTTCTTAGTGGGCAAACATTCAAGGCGGATTCATTATCGACAAGAGAGAGTGGTACGATTTTTTTCATAACTTTGACGGAGATGTTGAGTGCATGATTGTGGTTTGGCCCAATTCTAGGGATCTCTCTTTCAGAAAATGATAGCATTCGGGTAGAGGTTAAGGATCCGACCAAATTTAACGCTTCTTCTGGTGTGGTAGAGGGAGGAACTGTGGGTCCAGTGAGCAACTTGATCAGAGTGTTTCTGTGCAGCTGAAAAGACATGAAAAGCCCCTATAGAGTGATGTTAGCTTGAGTTTTCTTTAGTTGATCGAGCATCTTTCTCTCCTAGAGGGTCATCTCTGGCATAGGGAGGCTTTCAACGCCCTTCCCTTTGTCATTTGTTGGTATTGAGCTTGGGATATGGTAATGCCTCCCTGATCTGGTCATGTGATTTACTGAAGAAGGGAAGAACATGAATCCCATTTCCTCATCAATCTCGGGTTATTCTGCCACCTTATATATTTCTATGAGGAGTTCTTCAAATGACATCATCCCACACATGTCGGCTACCAGGCCAGTTTTATCGGGAGCTTGCTCTTCGTTTGAATCTCTAAATTCCCCCCCCCCCCCCCCCCCCCCCATCTGGTGGAAATAATTATGTCTTTCCATGTAAAGTCGATGCATTCCAAAACTTCAACAGCTTCTTCTTGCAGGTCATCCCATTATGTGGGGATGTGCAAGGGTGAATGGACCAGGCATCCTTGTAGCTTCAAAGTATCAAGTAGCTCGGTCATACTGTAAATGTTGTTAGTTTTCCTGAATAATTCTACCATGATCTAGACAAAATCATCCAAGCTAACTTCATCGGTCGGTACCATCCAAATGTCTGACTCTCGAGCCCATTTATATGCTTCCATTTTCAGAACGGGTACGAGCAGCGATGCATGCTCTAGTAAGGAGTGACAGTGCCTGATCAGCTAGGCTACTAGGGTGTAGGAGGAAATGTAGGTAGGTTTGCAGATATTTAGGAGAGTATATGGGTGTGATTTGAGTTAAGGGATCAGATTCTGGGCTTTTTTTATGAAAGATAGCATTGGCATGATTTGGAAGTGGGTCATGAGTAGTGTTTGGCATAAGATTAGCTGGTGGGGCCATGGTACCCCGATCAATTAGAACTTGGATTATGTTTCGGAGGTGAAAGCATTGGTCAGTGGTATGGCCAGCAGTTTGGTGAATGGTGCAATGGGCATCTGCCTTGAAGTTTCTTGGGACTGGATTTGGCAATGAACGGGGATCCAAGGGTTTGATAAGGTTTTAGCTTAACGGGGCTTGATAAATATTAAAGAGGGGATCATGGATCTTGGTGCATTCTTTTCGAACTGGGACAGGGCGGCTCACTGGTGCCCATGAAGTGGTTGGTTGAGATATGTTGTTGATGGTTGAGACTGCGTCACTGGTAGGTTTGTCATATTTTCTTGGGGTGAACTGTTCGGACACATTCTTTGGTTTAGCCTCTGTTTTACCAAGACCTTCCTCTATTTCTACTCCTGCTTCTCTGAGATCCCGAAAGTGGGGATAGTATTGTTCTCCCATGGTTGCTCGGACATGGGGAAAGAAGTTCTTCTTCACTATTCTGACTTGTTCTTTCTCGGAAGGTTGATTGGTTATAGTGGCTGCCTTTTCCCTCCATCGAGTTATGAAGTTACTAACTGATTCCCCAGAGTTCTGTTTGAGTAGCTCTAAATTGCGGTGAGTGACCTCAAGATCTTTATTGTATTTGTACTGTGACATGAATTCTCGGGCCACATCCTCCCAGCTACGGATTCTGAACTCTTCGAGAGATAAAAACCATCGGAGGGCGCTATTCTTCAGAGTTTACTGAAAAATTGGGACATTACTTCTTCAGAATCCCCTAGTAGAGTCATGGAATGGTGGTAACTACGGAGATGAACAATCTGGGGTCCACTTACTCTGAATTTCTCGATATTTGGCATCTTGAACTTCTTGGGTAACCTCGCCTTAGGATAAGGAGACATGTGGGTGTAGTCCATGTAATTCCCAGAGATTCTGACTTGGTCAAACTTCTTAGTGAGCATCTTTAGGTCTTCTTTGACTTTGTTCAACTCTTCAAATGAGTTAGAGGAGGCATTTGAAGATCTTAAGAATTCCTCACTTGAATCCCAACAAGCATTGGCGAATTAGCAGAAGCAATGTGAAAGAAAAATAAAGATTGCATATAATGATGTTGTAGTTTATCGGGGATAAGTTGTCGAGCTACAAAAAAATCTGATTGCTAAAAAAGTCGGGAGATTAAAGGCCAAGGAGTCTGGTTTCAACAGAGGATGGAATAAGGCTATCAGCGCTGCATCTTCTTAGATTGAATTTATGAATAAAAAATACTTCAAGGATGGTTGTTCGGAAGAACTCATAGAGGTTGGCACACCTCAGGACTCTGAGATGTTCCTTAGGCATGATCCTAGTTCTCCTCCTAACTTGGATGAGGATATTGAGGATAATGGAGGCTCAGAGGATTCAAATATTACCTTGGAGTCCGTCGATCAACAATAAGTAGCAACCGCTGGATCTTCACTTCCCTCATATTTTGAGCAAGTCACTCCACCTATTTCTTCCCCTTCCCAAACTGGGGCCACTTCTGACAGAAAGAAGGTGTAGACTTGCTTGGCGATCATTTTTTTCCTTTTTCCCTTTATTTATTCCTTGTAATTTTATTTCTATCAATGAAAATGAATATTTCTTCACACATGTCTTGCTTTGTCTCAACTTCTATATTTTTTTATTGATTGGAGATTTTTCTTACTCTTTATAGTTCATGGATAAACTGGATCAGTTCTCCTCCATTGACTCCGAGCTACTCAGAAGATGTAATGATCTTTTCAAGGCTGATCATATGACTTTATCTGAGGAAGAACTATCCAACTTGCTCAGGGTTGATGTCTCAAATCAGGCTAAAGAAGCTTATATACTTAAAGTGTCTTCTTGATCGGGAAGTGGTCAATAATTTCCATACTTTAAAATAATAGAAGACGTTCAAGAAGTTTACAAGGAGACAATATCTCTTGTTCATGCCGATTATGAACAGAAGTACAAAGCTCTTAGTGAAGGTTGGGGTTTTGAGCAAAAGTTAGAAAAGCATGCATCTTTCTTCAGGAAGTAGGAATTTATGCTTAATTATGAAGTAGAAGAGGCTAGAGCCATCACCAAATTATTGGAAGAAGAGAATAAAATCTTGAGGGATGAATTGAACCCATTTAAGGCTTGTTCTACTACTACTGTTGTTGTTAATGATGGGGTTTCCTTCTTGGAGATTGAAAAGTCTAAACTAAAGGAAGAATTGGTAGAACTGGAGAAAACTAAGCCTGATTTTTCCGTCCGAGCAAAAGTTAAACATGGTCGAGCTACTATAGATGAGTATAGGACCTAACAAACACTTTCTAACTAGGCTACACAATTGAAAATAAATAATTTGGCCATTGGTGATATGTCCAACAAACTCCAGACCCAATCCGAGTAACTTTCTACCTAGTCTTCCCAATTACAAGTTAAAGATAGAGTATTGAAGAAATTGCATCACCAGGTTGAGAGGCTAACTTTCTAATTTCATAAGTAGCCTAGGGAGATCTAGATGGATGAATAAAATGAATCCCTTGGTCGTTTTGATGAGCGATTCAAGCAAGATCAAAATGAAGGCTACAAATGGGGTTGGACTAATTGATTGACATTACGAAGGTAGATTAAAACAACACTCTTTGGAACTAGTATGATCCTGGATTATTGAACTATGAAGATTCTCCTTTCAAATTGGATGTTAAGTGGATTCCTATCAACACAATTCCTCACTGCCCGATTTCAAAATATTTAGGGGATTATGGTCTTTATGATGAGATAGAGATTGTTCATCCTCCTCATCTGCATAATTCATCGAGAAATAGTAATACGAGAATGCTTCGAGACTTTCATTTTATCAACTCCCCTTATCATTAGATGATCCTCCAGCAGACATGGAACCACCATCCAACTCTTATAAGGCTGAAGGGAAGTATCCCTTAGAATAAATTTTATTCCTATAATTCAATTATGACCAATATCATGTAATGATCAATTAAGCGAATGAAATATTTGATTAACTTATTTTGTCAATCTTTGGATGTGAATGGACTCTTCGCTTCATCGATTCTGTTGATATACTTAGGCTTTTAACCAAGTTTAATACCAATTACTAATGATTAACTTCATAGGTTCTACCAGTATACTTAGATTAAAATCCAAGCTTGATACTAGTTACCCTTTTATTTCCATGGGTTCTACTAATACTCCTAAATGTTTAGGTTTTGCATTAGTTACTAGTGGTGACCAAGAGTATGTGGAATATGTGTCTACATTCCTTTTTTAGAATCTTCAAAATGTTCTTCCTTCATTTTGCCCAGTTGGATAAAATCTATTATTTTATCCTTAACTGCATTGACCAAGTTTCTTGAGGACTTGAGATCCTGTCTTACTTGGGTTTTTGTTTGCTGCCGATCAACTTTTGTTTCTTCTGACCAACCATTGAAGAATACCAATCAATCAATCAACTATGTGGTTGTTGTTACTAAGGACCTTTTCTGAGCTCCGAACAACGTTTGAAGTTCTTTCGACCATTTATAACTTTAAACTTTTATCGACTAAGTATATAGGGGTGCAAGGGACTAGTACTCCAAAAAAAATCAAAAATATGGAGGAAATCATTATTTTATTAATACAGAAACAACATAAGTACAATTTTTTTAATTACATCACTGGTAGTACTTCTTAAGGTGCTCGACATGCCATAAATTCTTGAAATCTTCTCCCTCTAATGTCTCGATTCTATAGGTTCCCGGTTGGACAATTGCTAAAATATGATATGGACCATGTCAATTGGTTTCAAGTTTGTTGTTCTTATAGATTACCTTCTTAAGCACATAGTCTTATTAGTTATATTTGGACGAATTCATCCTTTTAATGCAGAAACACGTTGTTCTCTAGTGGTAAGCTGCATTCCTCAAAGTAACGTCTTCACATACTTCCTCTAGCATATTCAAATCCAATCTTCGCATCAAGTCACTTATAGGAGAGCTGAAGTTCAATACTCTATAGGATAGGAGGCCTAATTCGGATAGTATCACTGCTTCAGTCCCAAATGACAGCATGTATTGAGATTCTCCAATCGCAGTCCTTTGAGTTGTTCGGTATAATGTAACTCATTAATCCAATTTCCCTTAGTATCATCAAGTGTTTTCTTCAGCCCATTTGTAATAACCCGCGTAATTTTTGGGGTATTTTCGAAATTAAGAGGAAAAAAAAGTTGAGAGAAAATTATTTTTATTACTCAAATATGTTGCTTATTATTTTTAAGGGCGAGAATTTCAAACGGTTTCAAAATCGGAATTAAAATGGAGTTTTAATTGAAATTTTATTATTTAGAAGAGTCCTCAAAACATAAAACTCTCTAAGAGTCCTCGGAACATAAAACTCTCTAGTAAAAATAATATTTTTAGAAATCTGACCCTTCGATCAAGCTGAATTTTTGTCAGAAGTCCTGTCTCGCCGTTCGCTACAACATACTAAAATTTCAAGCGTTTCCAACGGTCCGATCGTCCGGAATAAATTTTTTAGTGTTTGTATCTCATTAGAACTCTTTTCTTAATCAAACACTTAATCCTTTATATGTAAACAAATTCGTGGCTTGGCTTTTCAAATCACTTTTTCTCAAGCTTTTTAACAAAAAGACCTCTCCAAAATTACTCCCTTTCATATACAAACCATAGCCCCAAACCTATTCAAGATTTCAACCTTAGATTAGAAAGCTTATTTGGTGTTTTCTCGAGTTTGGGCTAAAACGAGATTTGATTATTTTCGCGAGAGGAACGTGATGGTGTGATTAGATTTTGAGGCTGAATTATTTGATGATTCATATCATGATGTTGAGGTATGGAGTTTTACACAATATGGTCCTGAAATCTCACGAGTGTTTATTCCGTTGAATTCTTCTTAATTGAACTCATATTTTGAATTGTTAAATTCTTGAAAATCTGGAAAAATAATTGTTGGAATTATTTTCATTCATGAGGTATTATTCATGTTGTTTTGAGCACGTTGTCATGAGATTTTAATATGGCACTGATGTTGGGCACCCGCCAAGACTCCTTTTCCGGGTACTTGATAAAGTATGGCGCGGTATGGTGAGGCCTGGTGACTCAGGTTAATGTGTTGTTGAGAAATTTATTGATAAAATGCTATTGAGATTTGCATTATTTGATTTGAGTATTCGTAGTCGTATTGTTGCGCTTTGTTCATCGCTAACATCTTTGTTGAGCATGTTCCTGTCGTATTGTGTACTTCCTCATCTTTTTCTTAATTGGCAGGTGAGCACGGATTTGAGTGCTATGGATCGATTGGGATAATTTTAGCGCGGATTATTTGGGAAGAATTTTTAATAAAAGAGATGAGAAGATTGTATTATTTTGATGTATAGAGCATTGGAGATTTATTTTATTTTCGAGTTAGTTAGATTGTTGTAATTATTTCGAGAGATTTGTTGTATTAATTTGAAGATGAGAATAGTGGTTTCTTGTTTTATTGTGAGATTTAGATGCTCTATACCTTGTTATTTGTGGATTAGTTTAGTTTTATCGATGTGTAGCGCTCCGCTCGCTCTCCCCGGGCGGGCGGGGTGTTACAGAATGGTACCAGAGCTTAGGTATACGACCACCCTCGGGTCTTGGATTTTGGGTCTGTTGTGTTTTTGTGGCGCGTGTTTTTGTAGAAAGAAATTTTTAGAGAATCGTTTTGCGTTAGGCGTCTAGATTAGATGTGAGGAATTTATTTTTGGTGACGAGTTTATTTTTGGAGATTGTTGGCCTGATTTTTTGAGAGTTAGGCATTCGACGAATTTCGAGGGCGAAATTCCATTGTTAGTGGGGAAGTGTAACAACCCGCGTAATTTTTGGGGTATTTTCGAAATTAAGAGGAAAAAAAAATTTGAGAGAAAATTATTTTTATTACTCAAATATGTTGGTTATTATTTTTAAGGGCGAGAATTTCTAACGGTTTCGAAATCAGATTTAAAATGGAGTTTTAATTGAATTTTTATTATTTAGAAGAGTCCTCAAAACATAAAACTCTCTAAGAGTCCTCGGAACATAAAACTCTCTAGTAAAAATAATAGTTTTAGAAATCCGACCGTTCGATCAAGCTAAATTTTTGTCAGAAGTCCTGTCTCGCCGTTCGCTACCACATACTAAAATTACAAGCAATTTCGACGGTCCGATCGTCCGGAATAAAATTTTTAGTGTTTGTATCTCATTATAACTCTTTTCTTAATCAAACACTTAATCCTTTATATATCAACAAATTCGTGGCTTGGCTTTTCAAATCACTTTTTCTCAAGCTTTTTAACAAAAAGACCTCTCCAAAATTACTCCCTTTCATATACAAACCATAGCCCCGAACCTATTCAAGATTTCAACCTTAGATTATAAAGCTTATTTGGTGTTTTCTCGAGTTTGGGCTAGAACGAGATTTGTTTATTTTCGCGAGAGGAACGTGATGGTGTGATTAGATTTTGAGGCTGAATTATTTGATGATCCATATCATGATGTTGAGGTATGGGGTTTTACACAATATGCTCCTGAAATCTCGCGAGTGTTTATTCCGTTGAATTCTTCTTAATTGAACTCATATTTTGAATTGTTAAATTCTTGGAAATCTAGAAAAATAATTGTTGGAATTATTTTCATTCATGAGGGATTATTCATGTTGTTTTGAGCACGTTGTCATGAGATTTTAATATGGCACTGATGTTAGGCACCCGTCAAGACTCCTTTTCCGGCTACCTGATAAAGTATGGCGCGGTATGGTGAGGCCTGGTGACTCAGGTTAATGTGTTGTTGAGAAATTTATTGATAAAATGCTATTGAGATTTGCATTATTTGATTTGAGTATTCGTAGTCGTATTGTTGCGCTTTGTTCATCGCTAACATCTTTGTTGAGCATATTCTTGTCGTATTGTGTACTTCCCCATCTTTTTCTTAGTTGGCAGGTGAACACGGATTTGAGTGCTATGGACCAATTGGGATGATTTTAGCGAGGATTATTTGGGAAGAATTTTTAATACAAGAGATGAGAAGATTGTATTATTTTGATGTATAGAGCATTGGAGATTTATTTTATTTTCGAGTTAGTTAGATTGTTGTAATTATTTCGAGAGATTTGTTGTATTAATTAGAAGATGAGAATAGTGGTTTCTAGTTTTATTGTGGGATTTAGACGCTCTATACCTTGTTATTTGTGCATTAGTTTAGTTTTATCGATGTGTAGTGCTCCGCTCGCTCTCCCCGGGCGGGCGGGGTTTTATAGAATGGTATCAGAGCTTAGGTATACGACCACCCTCGGGTCTTGGGTTTTGGGTCTGTTGCGTTTTTGTGGCGCGTGTTTTTGGAGATAGAAATTTTTAGAGAATCGTTTTGCGTTAGGCATCTAGATTAGATGTGAGGAATTTATTTTTGGTGACGAGTTTATTTTTGGAGATTATTGGCCCGATTTTTTTTGAGTTAGGCATTCGACGAATTTCGAGGGCGAAATTCCATTGTTAGTGGGGAAATGTAACAACCCGCGTAATTTTTAGGGTATTTTCGAAATTAAGAGGAAAAAAAAAATTTGAGAGAAAATTATTTTTATTACTCAAATATGTTGGTTATTATTTTTAAGGGCGAGAATTTCAAACGGTTTCGAAATCGGAATTAAAATGGAGTTTTAATTGAATTTTTATTATTTAGAAGAGTCCTCAAAATATAAAACTCTCTAAGAGTCCTCGGAACATAAAATTCTCTAGTAAAAATAATATTTTTAGAAATCTGACCGTTCGATCAAGCTAAATTTTTGTCAGAAGTCCGGTCTCGCCCTTCGCTACAACATAATAAAATTACAAGCGATTCCGACGGTCCGATCGTTCGGAATAAAATTTTAGTGTTTGTATCTCATTATAACTCTTTTCAAAATCAAACACTTAATCCTTTATATATCAACAAATTCGTGGCTTGGCTTTTCAAATTACTTTTTCTCAAGCTTTTTAACAAAAAGACCTCTCCAAAATTACTCCCTTTCATATACAAACCATAGCCCCAAACCTATTCAAGATTTCAACCTTAGATTAGAAAGCTTATTTGGTGTTTTCTCAAGTTTGGGCTAGAACGAGATTTGATTATTTTCGCGAGAGGAACGTGATGGTGTGATTAGATTTTGAGGCTGAATTATTTGATGATTCATATTGTGATGTTGAGGTATGGGGTTTTACACAATATGCTCCTGAAATCTCGCGAGTGTTTATTCCGTTGAATTCTTCTTAATTGAACTCAGATTTTGAATTGTTAAATTCTTGAAAATCTGGAAAAATAATTGTTGGAATTATTTTCATTCATGAGGTATTATTCATGTTGTTTTGAGCACGTTGTCATGAGATCTTAATATGGCACTGATGTTGGGCACCCGCCAAGACTCCTTTTCCGGGTACTTGATAAAGTATGGCGCGGTATGGTGAGGCCTGGTGACTCAGGTTAATGTGTTGTTGAGAAATTTATTGATAAAATGCTATTGAGATTTGCATTATTTGATTTGAGTATTCGTAGTCGTATTGTTGCGCTTTGTTCATCGCTAACATCTTTGTTGAGCATATTCCTGTCGTATTGGGTACTTCCCCATCTTTTTCTTAGTTGGCAGGTGAGCACGGATTTGAGTGCTATGGATCGATTGGGATAATTTTAGCGAGCATTATTTGGGAAGAATTTTTAATACAAGAGATGAGAAGATTGTATTATTTTGATGTATAGAGCATTGGAGATTTATTTTATTTTCGAGTTAATTAGATTGTTGTAATTATTTCGAGAGATTTGTTGTATTAATTTGAAGATGAGAATAGTGGTTTCTTGTTTTATTGTGGGATTTAGATGCTCTATACCTTGTTATTTGTGGATTAGTTTAGTTTTATCGATGTGTAGCGCTCCGCTCGCTCTCCCCGGGCGGGCGGGGTGTTACAGAATGGTATCAGAGTTTAGGTATACAACCACCCTCGGGTCATGGGTTTTGGGTCTGTTGCGTTTTTGTGGCGCGTGTTTTTGGAGATAGAAATTTTTAGAGAATCGATTTGCGTTAGGCATCTAGATTAGATGTGAGGAATTATTTTTGGTGACGAGTTTATTTTTGGAGATTGTTGGCCTGATTTTTTGAGAGTTAGGCATTCGACGAATTTCGAGGGCGAAATTCCATTGTTAGTGGGGAAGTGTAACAACCCGCGTAATTTTTGGGGTATTTTCGAAATTAAGAGGAAAAAAAAATTTCAGAGAAAATTATTTTTATTACTCAAATATGTTGGTTATTATTTTTAAGGTCGAGAATTTCAAACGGTTTCGAAATCAGAATTAAAATGGAGTTTTAATTGAATTTTTATTATTTAGAAGAGTCCTCAAAACATAAAACTCTCTAAGAGTCCTCGGAACATAAAACTCTCTAGTAAAAATAATAGTTTTAGAAATCCTACCGTTCGATCAAGCTAAATTTTTGTCAGAAGTCCTGTCTCGCCGTTCGCTACCACATACTAAAATTACAAGCAATTCCGACGGTCCGATCGTCCGGAATAAAATTTTTAGTGTTTGTATCTCATTATAAATCTTTTCTTAATCAAACACTTAATCCTTTATATATCAACAAATTCGTGGCTTGGCTTTTCAAATCACTTTTTCTCAAGCTTTTTAACAAAAAGACCTCTCCAAAATTACTCCCTTTCATATACAAACCATAGCCCCGAACCTATTCAAGATTTCAACCTTAGATTAGAAAGCTTATTTGGTGTTTTCTCGAGTTTGGGCTAGAACGAGATTTGATTATTTTCGCGAGAGGAACGTGATGGTGTGATTAGATTTTGAGGCTGAATTATTTGATGATTCATATCATGATGTTGAGGTATGGGGTTTTACACAATATGCTCCTGAAATCTCGCGAGTGTTTATTCCATTGAATTCTTCTTAATTGAACTCATATTTTGAATTGTTAAATTCTTGGAAATCTGGAAAAATAATTGTTGGAATTATTTTCATTCATGAGGTATTATTCATGTTGTTTTGAGCACGTTGTCATGAGATTTTAATATGGCACTGATGTTGGGCACCCGTCAAGACTCCTTTTCCGGCTACCTGATAAAGTATGGCGCGGTATGGTGAGGCCTGGTGACTCAGGTTAATGTGTTGTTGAGAAATTTATTGATAAAATGCTATTGAGATTTGCATTATTTGATTTGAGTATTCGTAATCGTATTGTTGCGCTTTGTTCATCGCTAACATCTTTGTTGAGCATATTCTTGTCGTATTGTGTACTTCCCCATTTTTTCTTAGTTGGCAGGTGAACACGGATTTGAGTGCTATGGACCAATTGGGATGATTTTAGCGAGGATTATTTGGGAAGAATTTTTAATACAAGAGATGAGAAGATTGTATTATTTTGATGTATAGAGCATTGGAGATTTATTTTATTTTCGAGTTAGTTAGATTGTTGTAATTATTTCGAGAGATTTGTTG
The DNA here is from genome assembly GCA_949130495.1 of Sambucus nigra. Taxonomy (NCBI): domain Eukaryota; kingdom Viridiplantae; phylum Streptophyta; class Magnoliopsida; order Dipsacales; family Adoxaceae; genus Sambucus; species Sambucus nigra. The sequence goes on from OX422208.1 coordinate 697,449,220, forward strand.
TATTAATTTGAAGATGAGAATAGTGGTTTCTTGTTTTATTGTGGGATTTAGACGCTCTATATCTTGTTATTTGTGCATTAGTTTAGTTTTATCGATGTGTAGTGCTCCGCTCGCTCTCCCCGGGCGGGCGGGGTTTTACAGAATGGTATCAGAGCTTAGGTATACGACCACCCTCGGGTCTTGGGTTTTGGGTCTGTTGCGTTTTTGTGGCGCGTGTTTTTGGAGATAGAAATTTTTAGAGAATCGTTTTGCGTTAGGCATCTAGATTAGATGTGAGGAATTTATTTTTGGTGACGAGTTTATTTTTGGAGATTGTTGGCCTGATTTTTTTAGAGTTAGGCATTTGACGAATTTCGAGGGCGAAATTCCATTGTTAGTGGGAAAATGTAACAACCCGCGTAATTTTGGGGGTATTTTCGAAATTAAGAGGAAAAAAAAAATTTGAGAGAAAATTATTTTTATTACTCAAATATGTTGGTTATTATTTTTAAGGGCGAGAATTTCCAACGGTTTCGAAATCGGAATTAAAATGGAGTTTTAATTGAATTTTTATTATTTAGAAGAGTCCTCAAAATATAAAACTCTCTAAGAGTCCTCGGAACATAAAACTCTCTAGTAAAAATAATATTTTTAGAAATCCGACCGTTCGATCAAGCTAAATTTTTGTCAAAAGTCCTGTCTCGCCCTTCGCTACAACATACTAAAATTACAAGCGATTCCGACGGTCCGATCGTTCGGAATAAAATTTTTAGTGTTTGTATCTCATTATAACTCTTTTCTAAATCAAACACTTAATCCTTTATATATCAACAAATTCGTGGCTTGGCTTTTCAAATCACTTTTTCTCAAACTTTTTAACAAAAAGACCTCTCCAAAATTACTCCCTTTCATATACAAACCATAGCCCCAAACCTATTCAAGATTTCAACCTTAGATTAGAAAGCTTATTTGGTGTTTTCTCGAGTTTGGGCTAGAACGAGATTTGATTATTTTCGCGAGAGGAACGTGATGGTGTGATTAGATTTTGAGGCTGAATTATTTGATGATTCATATCGTGATGTTGAGGTATGGGGTTTTACACAATATGCTCCTGAAATCTCGCGAGTGTTTATTCCGTTGAAATCTTCTTAATTGAACTCATATTTTGAATTGTTAAATTCTTGGAAATCTGGAAAAATGATTGTTGGAATTATTTTCATTCATGAGGTATTATTCATGTTGTTTTGAGCACGTTGTCATGAGATTTTAATATGGCACTGATGTTGGGCACCCGTCAAGACTCCTTTTCCGGCTACCTGATAAAGTATGGCGCGGTATGGTGAGGCCTGGTGACTCAGGTTAATGTGTTGTTGAGAAATTTATTGATAAAATGCTATTGAGATTTGCATTATTTGATTTGAGTATTCGTAGTCGTATTGTTGCGCTTTGTTCATCGCTAACATCTTTGTTGAGCATATTCTTGTCGTACTGTGTACTTTCCCATCTTTTTCTTAGTTGGCAGGTGAGCACGGATTTGAGTGCTATGGACCAATTGGGATGATTTTAGCGAGGATTATTTGGGAAGAATTTTTAATACAAGAGATGAGAAGATTGTATTATTTTGATGTATAGAGCATTGGAGATTTATTTTATTTTCGAGTTAGTTAGATTGTTGTAATTATTTCGAGAGATTTGTTGTATTAATTTGAAGATGAGAATAGTGGTTTCTTATTTTATTGTGGGATTTAGACGCTCTATACCTTGTTATTTGTGCATTAGTTTAGTTTTATCGATGTGTAGTGCTCCGCTCGCTCTCCCCGGGCGGGCGGGGTTTTACAGAATGGTATCAGAGCTTAGGTATACGACCACCCTCGGGTCTTGGGTTTTGGGTCTGTTGCGTTTTTGTGGCGCGTGTTTTTGGAGATAGAAATTTTTAGAGAATCGTTTTGCGTTAGGCATCTAGATTAGATGTGAGGAATTTATTTTTGGTGACGAGTTTATTTTTGGAGATTGTTGGCCTGATTTTTTTAGAGTTAGGCATTTGACGAATTTCGAGGGCGAAATTCCATTGTTAGTGGGGAAATGTAACAACCCGCGTAATTTTTGGGGTATTTTCGAAATTAAGAGGAAAAAAAAAATTTGAGAGAAAATTATTTTTATTACTCAAATATGTTGGTTATTATTTTTAAGGGCGAGAATTTCCAACGGTTTCGAAATCGGAATTAAAATGGAGTTTTAATTGAATTTTTATTATTTAGAAGAGTCCTCAAAATATAAAACTCTCTAAGAGTCCTCGGAACATAAAACTCTCTAGTAAAAATAATATTTTTAGAAATCCGACCGTTCGATCAAGCTAAATTTTTGTCAAAAGTCCTGTCTCGCCCTTCGCTACAACATACTAAAATTACAAGCGATTCCGACGGTCCGATCGTTCGGAATAAAATTTTTAGTGTTTGTATCTCATTATAACTCTTTTCTAAATCAAACACTTAATCCTTTATATATCAACAAATTCGTGGCTTGGCTTTTCAAATCACTTTTTCTCAAGCTTTTTAACAAAAAGACCTCTCCAAAATTACTCCCTTTCATATACAAACCATAGCCCCGAACCTATTCAAGATTTCAACCTTAGATTAGAAAGCTTATTTGGTGTTTTCTCGAGTTTGGGCTAGAACGAGATTTGATTATTTTCGCGAGAGGAACGTGATGGTGTGATTAGATTTTGAGGCTGAATTATTTGATGATTCATATCGTGATGTTGAGGTATGGGGTTTTACACAATATGCTCCTGAAATCTCGCGAGTGTTTATTCCGTTGAATTCTTCTTAATTGAACTCATATTTTGAATTGTTAAATTCTTGGAAATCTGGAAAAATGATTGTTGGAATTATTTTCATTCATGAGGTATTATTCATGTTGTTTTGAGCACGTTGTCATGAGATTTTAATATGGCACTGATGTTGGGCACCCGTCAAGACTCCTTTTCCGGCTACCTGATAAAGTATGGCGCGGTATGGTGAGGCCTGGTGACTCAGGTTAATGTGTTGTTGAGAAATTTATTGATAAAATGCTATTGAGATTTTCATTATTTGATTTGAGTATTCGTAGTCGTATTGTTGCGCTTTGTTCATCGCTAACATCTTTGTTGAGCATATTCCTGTCCTATTGGGTACTTCCCCATCTTTTTCTTTGTTGGCAGGTGAGCACGGATTTGAGTGCTATGGATCGATTGGGATAATTTTAGCGAGCATTATTTGGGAAGAATTTTTAATCCAAGAGATGAGAAGATTGTATTATTTTGATGTATAGAGCATTGGAGATTTATTTTATTTTCGAGTTAATTAGATTGTTGTAATTATTTCGAGAGATTTGTTGTATTAATTTGAAGATGAGAATAGTGGTTTCTTGTTTTATTGTGGGATTTAGATGCTCTATACCTTGTTATTTGTGGATTAGTTTAGTTTTATCGATGTGTAGCGCTCCGCTCGCTCTCCCCGGGCGGGCGGGGTGTTACAGAATGGTATCAGAGTTTAGGTATACAACCACCCTCGGGTCATGGGTTTTGGGTCTGTTGCGTTTTTGTGGCGCGTGTTTTTGGAGATAGAAATTTTTAGAGAATCGATTTGCGTTAGGCATCTAGATTAGATGTGAGGAATTTATTTTTGGTGACGAGTTTATTTTTGGAGATTGTTGGCCTGATTTTTTGAGAGTTAGGCATTCGACGAATTTCGAGGGCGAAATTCCATTGTTAGTGGGGAAGTGTAACAACCCGCGTAATTTTTGGGGTATTTTCGAAATTAAGAGGAAAAAAAAATTTCAGAGAAAATTATTTTTATTACTCAAATATGTTGGTTATTATTTTTAAGGTCGAGAATTTCAAACGGTTTCGAAATCAGAATTAAAATGGAGTTTTAATTGAATTTTTATTATTTAGAAGAGTCCTCAAAACATAAAACTCTCTAAGAGTCCTCGGAACATAAAACTCTCTAGTAAAAATAATAGTTTTAGAAATCCTACCGTTCGATCAAGCTAAATTTTTGTCAGAAGTCCTGTCTCGCCGTTCGCTACCACATACTAAAATTGCAAGCAATTCCGACGGTCCGATCGTCCGGAATAAAATTTTTAGTGTTTGTATCTCATTATAAATCTTTTCTTAATCAAACACTTAATCCTTTATATATCAACAAATTCGTGGCTTGGCTTTTCAAATCACTTTTTCTCAAGCTTTTTAACAAAAAGACCTCTCCAAAATTACTCCCTTTCATATACAAACCATAGCCCCGAACCTATTCAAGATTTCAACCTTAGATTAGAAAGCTTATTTGGTGTTTTCTCGAGTTTGGGCTAGAACGAGATTTGATTATTTTCGCGAGAGGAACGTGATGGTGTGATTAGATTTTGAGGCTGAATTATTTGATGATTCATATCATGATGTTGAGGTATGGGGTTTTACACAATATGCTCCTGAAATCTCGCGAGTGTTTATTCCATTGAATTCTTCTTAATTGAACTCATATTTTGAATTGTTAAATTCTTGGAAATCTGGAAAAATAATTGTTGGAATTATTTTCATTCATGAGGTATTATTCATGTTGTTTTGAGCACGTTGTCATGAGATTTTAATATGGCACTGATGTTGGGCACCCGTCAAGACTCCTTTTCCGGCTACCTGATAAAGTATGGCGCGGTATGGTGAGGCCTGGTGACTCAGGTTAATGTGTTGTTGAGAAATTTATTGATAAAATGCTATTGAGATTTGCATTATTTGATTTGAGTATTCGTAATCGTATTGTTGCGCTTTGTTCATCGCTAACATCTTTGTTGAGCATATTCTTGTCGTATTGTGTACTTCCCCATCTTTTTCTTAGTTGGCAGGTGAGCACGGATTTGAGTGCTATGGATCGATTGGGATAATTTTAGCGCGGATTATTTGGGAAGAATTTTTAATACAAGAGATGAGAAGATTGTATTATTTTGATGTATAGAGCATTGGAGATTTATTTTATTTTCGAGTTAGTTAGATTGTTGTAATTATTTCGAGAGATTTGTTGTATTAATTTGAAGATGAGAATAGTGGTTTCTTGTTTTATTGTGGGATTTAGACGCTCTATATCTTGTTATTTGTGCATTAGTTTAGTTTTATCGATGTGTAGTGCTCCGCTCGCTCTCCCCGGGCGGGCGGGGTTTTACAGAATGGTATCAGAGCTTAGGTATACGACCACCCTCGGGTCTTGGGTTTTGGGTCTGTTGCGTTTTTGTGGCGCGTGTTTTTGGAGATAGAAATTTTTAGAGAATCGTTTTGCGTTAGGCATCTAGATTAGATGTGAGGAATTTATTTTTGGTGACGAGTTTATTTTTGGAGATTGTTGGCCTGATTTTTTTAGAGTTAGGCATTCGACGAATTTCGAGGGCGAAATTCCATTGTTAGTGGGGAAATGTAACAACCCGCGTAATTTTTGATGTATTTTCGAAATTAAGAGGAAAAAAAATTTGAGAGAAAATTATTTTTATTACTCAAATATGTTGGTTATTATTTTTAAGGGCGAGAATTTCAAACGGTTTCGAAATCGGAATTAAAATGGAGTTTTAATTGAATTTTTATTATTTAGAAGAGTCCTCAAAATATAAAACTCTCTAAGAGTCCTCGGAACATAAAACTCTCTTGTAAAAATAATATTTTTAGAAATCCGACCGTTCGATCAAGCTAAATTTTTGTCAAAAGTCATGTCTCGCCCTTCGCTATAACATACTAAAATTACAAGCGATTCCGACGATCCGATCGTTCGGAATAAAATTTTTAGTGTTTGTATCTCATTATAACTCTTTTCTAAATCAAACACTTAATCCTTTATATATCAACAAATTCGTGGCTTGGCTTTTCAAATAACTTTTTCTCAAGCTTTTTAACAAAAAGACCTCTCCAAAATTACTCCCTTTCATATACAAACCATAGCCCCAAACCTATTCAAGATTTCAACCTTAGATTAGAAAGCTTATTTGGTGTTTTCTCGAGTTTGGGCTAGAACGAGATTTGATTATTTTCGCGAGAGGAACGTGATGGTGTGATTAGATTTTGAGGCTGAATTATTTGATGATTCATATCGTGATGTTGAGGTATGGGGTTTTACACAATATGCTCCTGAATTCTCGCGAGTGTTTATTCCATTGAATTCTTCTTAATTGAACTCATATTTTGAATTGTTAAATTCTTGGAAATCTGGAAAAATAATTGTTGGAATTATTTTCATTCATGAGGTATTATTCATGTTGTTTTGAGCACGTTGTCATGAGATTTTAATATGGCACTAATGTTGGGCACCCGTCAAGACTCCTTTTCCGGCTACCTGATAAAGTATGGCGCGGTATGGTGAGGCCTGGTGACTCAGGTTAATGTGTTGTTGAGAAATTTATTGATAAAATTCTATTGAGATTTGCATTATTTGATTTGAGTATTCGTAGTCGTATTGTTGCGCTTTGTTCATCGCTAACATCTTTGTTGAGCATATTCTTGTCGTATTGTGTACTTCCCCATCTTTTTCTTAGTTGGCAGGTGAGCACAGATTTGAGTGCTATGGACCAATTGGGATGATTTTAGCGAGGATTATTTAGGAAGAATTTTTAATACAAGAGATGAGAAGATTGTATTATTTTGATGTATAGAGCATTGGAGATTTATTTTATTTTCGAGTTAGTTAGATTGTTGTAATTATTTCGAGAGATTTGTTGTATTAATTTGAAGATGAGAATAGTGGTTTCTAGTTTTATTGTGGGATTTAGACGCTCTATACCTTGTTATTTGTGGATTAGTTTAGTTTTATCGATGTGTAGTGCTCCGCTCGCTCTCCCCGGGCGGGCGGGGTTTTATAGAATGGTATCAGAGCTTAGGTATACGACCACCCTCGGGTCTTGGGTTTTGGGTCTGTTGCGTTTTTGTGGCGCGTGTTTTTGGAGATAGAAATTTTTAGAGAATCGTTTTGCGTTAGGCATCTAGATTAGATGTGAGGAATTTATTTTTGGTGACGAGTTTATTTTTGGAGATTATTGGCCCGATTTTTTTTGAGTTAGGCATTCGACGAATTTCGAGGGCGAAATTCCATTGTTAGTGGGGAAATGTAACAACCCGCGTAATTTTTAGGGTATTTTCGAAATTAAGAGGAAAAAAAAAATTTGAGAGAAAATTATTTTTATTACTCAAATATGTTGGTTATTATTTTTAAGGGCGAGAATTTCAAACGGTTTCGAAATCGGAATTAAAATGGAGTTTTAATTGAATTTTTATTATTTAGAAGAGTCCTCAAAATATAAAACTCTCTAAGAGTCCTCGGAACATAAAATTCTCTAGTAAAAATAATATTTTTAGAAATCTGACCGTTCGATCAAGCTAAATTTTTGTCAGAAGTCCGGTCTCGCCCTTCGCTACAACATAATAAAATTACAAGCGATTCCGACGGTCCGATCGTTCGGAATAAAATTTTAGTGTTTGTATCTCATTATAACTCTTTTCAAAATCAAACACTTAATCCTTTATATATCAACAAATTCGTGGCTTGGCTTTTCAAATTACTTTTTCTCAAGCTTTTTAACAAAAAGACCTCTCCAAAATTACTCCCTTTCATATACAAACCATAGCCCCAAACCTATTCAAGATTTCAACCTTAGATTAGAAAGCTTATTTGGTGTTTTCTCAAGTTTGGGCTAGAACGAGATTTGATTATTTTCGCGAGAGGAACGTGATGGTGTGATTAGATTTTGAGGCTGAATTATTTGATGATTCATATTGTGATGTTGAGGTATGGGGTTTTACACAATATGCTCCTGAAATCTCGCGAGTGTTTATTCCGTTGAATTCTTCTTAATTGAACTCAGATTTTGAATTGTTAAATTCTTGAAAATCTGGAAAAATAATTGTTGGAATTATTTTCATTCATGAGGTATTATTCATGTTGTTTTGAGCACGTTGTCATGAGATCTTAATATGGCACTGATGTTGGGCACCCGCCAAGACTCCTTTTCCGGGTACTTGATAAAGTATGGCGCGGTATGGTGAGGCCTGGTGACTCAGGTTAATGTGTTGTTGAGAAATTTATTGATAAAATGCTATTGAGATTTGCATTATTTGATTTGAGTATTCGTAGTCGTATTGTTGCGCTTTGTTCATCGCTAACATCTTTGTTGAGCATATTCCTGTCGTATTGGGTACTTCCCCATCTTTTTCTTAGTTGGCAGGTGAGCACGGATTTGAGTGCTATGGATCGATTGGGATAATTTTAGCGAGCATTATTTGGGAAGAATTTTTAATACAAGAGATGAGAAGATTGTATTATTTTGATGTATAGAGCATTGGAGATTTATTTTATTTTCGAGTTAATTAGATTGTTGTAATTATTTCGAGAGATTTGTTGTATTAATTTGAAGATGAGAATAGTGGTTTCTTGTTTTATTGTGGGATTTAGATGCTCTATACCTTGTTATTTGTGGATTAGTTTAGTTTTATCGATGTGTAGCGCTCCGCTCGCTCTCCCCGGGCGGGCGGGGTGTTACAGAATGGTATCAGAGTTTAGGTATACAACCACCCTCGGGTCATGGGTTTTGGGTCTGTTGCGTTTTTGTGGCGCGTGTTTTTGGAGATAGAAATTTTTAGAGAATCGATTTGCGTTAGGCATCTAGATTAGATGTGAGGAATTATTTTTGGTGACGAGTTTATTTTTGGAGATTGTTGGCCTGATTTTTTGAGAGTTAGGCATTCGACGAATTTCGAGGGCGAAATTCCATTGTTAGTGGGGAAGTGTAACAACCCGCGTAATTTTTGGGGTATTTTCGAAATTAAGAGGAAAAAAAAATTCAGAGAAAATTATTTTTATTACTCAAATATGTTGGTTATTATTTTTAAGGTCGAGAATTTCAAACGGTTTCGAAATCAGAATTAAAATGGAGTTTTAATTGAATTTTTATTATTTAGAAGAGTCCTCAAAACATAAAACTCTCTAAGAGTCCTCGGAACATAAAACTCTCTAGTAAAAATAATAGTTTTAGAAATCCTACCGTTCGATCAAGCTAAATTTTTGTCAGAAGTCCTGTCTCGCCGTTCGCTACCACATACTAAAATTACAAGCAATTCCGACGGTCCGATCGTCCGGAATAAAATTTTTAGTGTTTGTATCTCATTATAAATCTTTTCTTAATCAAACACTTAATCCTTTATATATCAACAAATTCGTGGCTTGGCTTTTCAAATCACTTTTTCTCAAGCTTTTTAACAAAAAGACCTCTCCAAAATTACTCCCTTTCATATACAAACCATAGCCCCGAACCTATTCAAGATTTCAACCTTAGATTAGAAAGCTTATTTGGTGTTTTCTCGAGTTTGGGCTAGAACGAGATTTGATTATTTTCGCGAGAGGAACGTGATGGTGTGATTAGATTTTGAGGCTGAATTATTTGATGATTCATATCATGATGTTGAGGTATGGGGTTTTACACAATATGCTCCTGAAATCTCGCGAGTGTTTATTCCATTGAATTCTTCTTAATTGAACTCATATTTTGAATTGTTAAATTCTTGGAAATCTGGAAAAATAATTGTTGGAATTATTTTCATTCATGAGGTATTATTCATGTTGTTTTGAGCACGTTGTCATGAGATTTTAATATGGCACTGATGTTGGGCACCCGTCAAGACTCCTTTTCCGGCTACCTGATAAAGTATGGCGCGGTATGGTGAGGCCTGGTGACTCAGGTTAATGTGTTGTTGAGAAATTTATTGATAAAATGCTATTGAGATTTGCATTATTTGATTTGAGTATTCGTAATCGTATTGTTGCGCTTTGTTCATCGCTAACATCTTTGTTGAGCATATTCTTGTCGTATTGTGTACTTCCCCATTTTTTCTTAGTTGGCAGGTGAACACGGATTTGAGTGCTATGGACCAATTGGGATGATTTTAGCGAGGATTATTTGGGAAGAATTTTTAATACAAGAGATGAGAAGATTGTATTATTTTGATGTATAGAGCATTGGAGATTTATTTTATTTTCGAGTTAGTTAGATTGTTGTAATTATTTCGAGAGATTTGTTGTATTAATTTGAAGATGAGAATAGTGGTTTCTTGTTTTATTGTGGGATTTAGACGCTCTATATCTTGTTATTTGTGCATTAGTTTAGTTTTATCGATGTGTAGTGCTCCGCTCGCTCTCCCCGGGCGGGCGGGGTTTTACAGAATGGTATCAGAGCTTAGGTATACGACCACCCTCGGGTCTTGGGTTTTGGGTCTGTTGCGTTTTTGTGGCGCGTGTTTTTGGAGATAGAAATTTTTAGAGAATCGTTTTGCGTTAGGCATCTAGATTAGATGTGAGGAATTTATTTTTGGTGACGAGTTTATTTTTGGAGATTGTTGGCCTGATTTTTTTAGAGTTAGGCATTTGACGAATTTCGAGGGCGAAATTCCATTGTTAGTGGGAAAATGTAACAACCCGCGTAATTTTGGGGGTATTTTCGAAATTAAGAGGAAAAAAAAAAATTGAGAGAAAATTATTTTTATTACTCAAATATGTTGGTTATTATTTTTAAGGGCAAGAATTTCCAACGGTTTCGAAATCGGAATTAAAATGGAGTTTTAATTGAATTTTTATTATTTAGAAGAGTCCTCAAAATATAAAACTCTCTAAGAGTCCTCGGAACATAAAACTCTCTAGTAAAAATAATATTTTTAGAAATCCGACCGTTCGATCAAGCTAAATTTTTGTCAAAAGTCCTGTCTCGCCCTTCGCTACAACATACTAAAATTACAAGCGATTCCGACGGTCCGATCGTTCGGAATAAAATTTTTAGTGTTTGTATCTCATTATAACTCTTTTCTAAATCAAACACTTAATCCTTTATATATCAACAAATTCGTGGCTTGGCTTTTCAAATCACTTTTTCTCAAACTTTTTAACAAAAAGACCTCTCCAAAATTACTCCCTTTCATATACAAACCATAGCCCCAAACCTATTCAAGATTTCAACCTTAGATTAGAAAGCTTATTTGGTGTTTTCTCGAGTTTGGGCTAGAACGAGATTTGATTATTTTCGCGAGAGGAACGTGATGGTGTGATTAGATTTTGAGGCTGAATTATTTGATGATTCATATCGTGATGTTGAGGTATGGGGTTTTACACAATATGCTCCTGAAATCTCGCGAGTGTTTATTCCGTTGAAATCTTCTTAATTGAACTCATATTTTGAATTGTTAAATTCTTGGAAATCTGGAAAAATGATTGTTGGAATTATTTTCATTCATGAGGTATTATTCATGTTGTTTTGAGCACGTTGTCATGAGATTTTAATATGGCACTGATGTTGGGCACCCGTCAAGACTCCTTTTCCGGCTACCTGATAAAGTATGGCGCGGTATGGTGAGGCTCAGGTTAATGTGTTGTTGAGAAATTTATTGATAAAATGCTATTGAGATTTGCATTATTTGATTTGAGTATTCGTAGTCGTATTGTTGCGCTTTGTTCATCGCTAACATCTTTGTTGAGCATATTCTTGTCGTACTGTGTACTTTCCCATCTTTTTCTTAGTTGGCAGGTGAGCACGGATTTGAGTGCTATGGACCAATTGGGATGATTTTAGCGAGGATTATTTGGGAAGAATTTTTAATACAAGAGATGAGAAGATTGTATTATTTTGATGTATAGAGCATTGGAGATTTATTTTATTTTCGAGTTAGTTAGATTGTTGTAATTATTTCGAGAGATTTGTTGTATTAATTTGAAGATGAGAATAGTGGTTTCTTATTTTATTGTGGGATTTAGACGCTCTATACCTTGTTATTTGTGCATTAGTTTAGTTTTATCGATGTGTAGTGCTCCGCTCGCTCTCCCCGGGCGGGCGGGGTTTTACAGAATGGTATCAGAGCTTAGGTATACGACCACCCTCGGGTCTTGGGTTTTGGGTCTGTTGCGTTTTTGTGGCGCGTGTTTTTGGAGATAGAAATTTTTAGAGAATCGTTTTGCGTTAGGCATCTAGATTAGATGTGAGGAATTTATTTTTGGTGACGAGTTTATTTTTGGAGATTGTTGGCCTGATTTTTTTAGAGTTAGGCATTTGACGAATTTCGAGGGCGAAATTCCATTGTTAGTGGGGAAATGTAACAACCCGCGTAATTTTTGGGGTATTTTCGAAATTAAGAGGAAAAAAAAAATTTGAGAGAAAATTATTTTTATTACTCAAATATGTTGGTTATTATTTTTAAGGGCGAGAATTTCCAACGGTTTCGAAATCGGAATTAAAATGGAGTTTTAATTGAATTTTTATTATTTAGAAGAGTCCTCAAAATATAAAACTCTCTAAGAGTCCTCGGAACATAAAACTCTCTAGTAAAAAAATTATTTTTAGAAATCCGACCGTTCGATCAAGCTAAATTTTTGTCAAAAGTCCTGTCTCGCCCTTCGCTACAACATACTAAAATTACAAGCGATTCCGTCGGTCCGATCGTTCGGAATAAAATTTTTAGTGTTTGTATCTCATTATAACTCTTTTCTAAATCAAACACTTAATCCTTTATATATCAACAAATTCGTGGCTTGGCTTTTCAAATCACTTTTTCTCAAGCTTTTTAACAAAAAGACCTCTCCAAAATTACTCCCTTTCATATACAAACCATAGCCCCGAACCTATTCAAGATTTCAACCTTAGATTAGAAAGCTTATTTGGTGTTTTCTCGAGTTTGGGCTAGAACGAGATTTGATTATTTTCGCGAGAGGAACGTGATGGTGTGATTAGATTTTGAGGCTGAATTATTTGATGATTCATATCGTGATGTTGAGGTATGGGGTTTTACACAATATGCTCCTGAAATCTCGCGAGTGTTTATTCCGTTGAATTCTTCTTAATTGAACTCATATTTTGAATTGTTAAATTCTTGGAAATCTGGAAAAATGATTGTTGGAATTATTTTCATTCATGAGGTATTATTCATGTTGTTTTGAGCACGTTGTCATGAGATTTTAATATGGCACTGATGTTGGGCACCCGTCAAGACTCCTTTTCCGGCTACCTGATAAAGTATGGCGCGGTATGGTGAGGCCTGGTGACTCAGGTTAATGTGTTGTTGAGAAATTTATTGATAAAATGCTATTGAGATTTGCATTATTTGATTTGAGTATTCGTAGTCGTATTGTTGCGCTTTGTTCATCGCAAACATCTTTGTTGAGCATATTCCTGTCGTATTGGGTACTTCCCCATCTTTTTCTTTGTTGGCAGGTGAGCACGGATTTGAGTGCTATGGATCGATTGGGATAATTTTAGCGAGCATTATTTGGGAAGAATTTTTAATACAAGAGATGAGAAGATTGTATTATTTTGATGTATAGAGCATTGGAGATTTATTTTATTTTCGAGTTAATTAGATTTTTGTAATTATTTCGAGAGATTTGTTGTATTAATTTGAAGATGAGAATAGTGGTTTCTTGTTTTATTGTGGGATTTAGATGCTCTATACCTTGTTATTTGTGGATTAGTTTAGTTTTATCGATGTGTAGCGCTCCGCTCGCTCTCCCCGGGCGGGCGGGGTGTTACAGAATGGTATCAGAGTTTAGGTATACAACCACCCTCGGGTCATGGGTTTTGGGTCTGTTGCGTTTTTGTGGCGCGTGTTTTTGGAGATAGAAATTTTTAGAGAATCGATTTGCGTTAGGCATCTAGATTAGATGTGAGGAATTTATTTTTGGTGACGAGTTTATTTTTGGAGATTGTTGGCCTGATTTTTTGAGAGTTAGGCATTCGACGAATTTCGAGGGCGAAATTCCATTGTTAGTGGGGAAGTGTAACAACCCGCGTAATTTTTGGGGTATTTTCGAAATTAAGAGGAAAAAAAAATTTCAGAGAAAATTATTTTTATTACTCAAATATGTTGGTTATTATTTTTAAGGTCGAGAATTTCAAACGGTTTCGAAATCAGAATTAAAATGGAGTTTTAATTGAATTTTTATTATTTAGAAGAGTCCTCAAAACATAAAACTCTCTAAGAGTCCTCGGAACATAAAACTCTCTAGTAAAAATAATAGTTTTAGAAATCCTACCGTTCGATCAAGCTAAATTTTTGTCAGAAGTCCTGTCTCGCCGTTCGCTACCATATACTAAAATTGCAAGCAATTCCGACGGTCCGATCGTCCGGAATAAAATTTTTAGTGTTTGTATCTCATTATAAATCTTTTCTTAATCAAACACTTAATCCTTTATATATCAACAAATTCGTGGCTTGGCTTTTCAAATCACTTTTTCTCAAGCTTTTTAACAAAAAGACCTCTCCAAAATTACTCCCTTTCATATACAAACCATAGCCCCGAACCTATTCAAGATTTCAACCTTAGATTAGAAAGCTTATTTGGTGTTTTCTCGAGTTTGGGCTAGAACGAGATTTGATTATTTTCGCGAGAGGAACGTGATGGTGTGATTAGATTTTGAGGCTGAATTATTTGATGATTCATATCATGATGTTGAGGTATGGGGTTTTACACAATATGCTCCTGAAATCTCGCGAGTGTTTATTCCATTGAATTCTTCTTAATTGAACTCATATTTTGAATTGTTAAATTCTTGGAAATCTGGAAAAATAATTGTTGGAATTATTTTCATTCATGAGGTATTATTCATGTTGTTTTGAGCACGTTGTCATGAGATTTTAATATGGCACTGATGTTGGGCACCCGTCAAGACTCCTTTTCCGGCTACCTGATAAAGTATGGCGCGGTATGATGAGGCCTGGTGACTCAGGTTAATGTGTTGTTGAGAAATTTATTGATAAAATGCTATTGAGATTTGCATTATTTGATTTGAGTATTCGTAATCGTATTGTTGCGCTTTGTTCATCGCTAACATCTTTGTTGAGCATATTCTTGTCGTATTGTGTACTTCCCCATCTTTTTCTTAGTTGGCAGGTGAGCACGGATTTGAGTGCTATGGATCGATTGGGATAATTTTAGCGCGGATTATTTGGGAAGAATTTTTAATACAAGAGATGAGAAGATTGTATTATTTTGATGTATAGAGCATTGGAGATTTATTTTATTTTCGAGTTAGTTAGATTGTTGTAATTATTTCGAGAGATTTGTTGTATTAATTTGAAGATGAGAATAGTGGTTTCTTGTTTTATTGTGGGATTTAGACGCTCTATATCTTGTTATTTGTGCATTAGTTTAGTTTTATCGATGTGTAGTGCTCCGCTCGCTCTCCCCGGGCGGGCGGGGTTTTACAGAATGGTATCAGAGCTTAGGTATACGACCACCCTCGGGTCTTGGGTTTTGGGTCTGTTGCGTTTTTGTGGCGCGTGTTTTTGGAGATAGAAATTTTTAGAGAATCGTTTTGCGTTAGGCATCTAGATTAGATGTGAGGAATTTATTTTTGGTGACGAGTTTATTTTTGGAGATTGTTGGCCTGATTTTTTTAGAGTTAGGCATTTGACGAATTTCGAGGGCGAAATTCCATTGTTAGTGGGAAAATGTAACAACCCGCGTAATTTTGGGGGTATTTTCGAAATTAAGAGGAAAAAAAAAATTTGAGAGAAAATTATTTTTATTACTCAAATATGTTGGTTATTATTTTTAAGGGCGAGAATTTCCAACGGTTTCGAAATCGGAATTAAAATGGAGTTTTAATTGAATTTTTATTATTTAGAAGAGTCCTCAAAATATAAAACTCTCTAAGAGTCCTCGGAACATAAAACTCTCTAGTAAAAATAATATTTTTAGAAATCCGACCGTTCGATCAAGCTAAATTTTTGTCAAAAGTCCTGTCTCGCCCTTCGCTACAACATACTAAAATTACAAGCGATTCCGACGGTCCGATCGTTCGGAATAAAATTTTTAGTGTTTGTATCTCATTATAACTCTTTTCTAAATCAAACACTTAATCCTTTATATATCAACAAATTCGTGGCTTGGCTTTTCAAATCACTTTTTCTCAAACTTTTTAATAAAAAGACCTCTCCAAAATTACTCCCTTTCATATACAAACCATAGCCCCAAACCTATTCAAGATTTCAACCTTAGATTAGAAAGCTTATTTGGTGTTTTCTCGAGTTTGGGCTAGAACGAGATTTGATTATTTTCGCGAGAGGAACGTGATGGTGTGATTAGATTTTGAGGATGAATTATTTGATGATTCATATCGTGATGTTGAGGTATGGGGTTTTACACAATATGCTCCTGAAATCTCGCGAGTGTTTATTCCGTTGAAATCTTCTTAATTGAACTCATATTTTGAATTGTTAAATTCTTGGAAATCTGGAAAAATGATTGTTGGAATTATTTTCATTCATGAGGTATTATTCATGTTGTTTTGAGCACGTTGTCATGAGATTTTAATATGGCACTGATGTTGGGCACCCGTCAAGACTCCTTTTCCGGCTACCTGATAAAGTATGGCGCGGTATGGTGAGGCTCAGGTTAATGTGTTGTTGAGAAATTTATTGATAAAATGCTATTGAGATTTGCATTATTTGATTTGAGTATTCGTAGTCGTATTGTTGCGCTTTGTTCATCGCTAACATCTTTGTTGAGCATATTCTTGTCGTACTGTGTACTTTCCCATCTTTTTCTTAGTTGGCAGGTGAGCACGGATTTGAGTGCTATGGACCAATTGGGATGATTTTAGCGAGGATTATTTGGGAAGAATTTTTAATACAAGAGATGAGAAGATTGTATTATTTTGATGTATAGAGCATTGGAGATTTATTTTATTTTCGAGTTAGTTAGATTGTTGTAATTATTTCGAGAGATTTGTTGTATTAATTTGAAGATGAGAATAGTGGTTTCTTATTTTATTGTGGGATTTAGACGCTCTATACCTTGTTATTTGTGCATTAGTTTAGTTTTATCGATGTGTAGTGCTCCGCTCGCTCTCCCCGGGCGGGCGGGGTTTTACAGAATGGTATCAGAGCTTAGGTATACGACCACCCTCGGGTCTTGGGTTTTGGGTCTGTTGCGTTTTTGTGGCGCGTGTTTTTGGAGATAGAAATTTTTAGAGAATCGTTTTGCGTTAGGCATCTAGATTAGATGTGAGGAATTTATTTTTGGTGACGAGTTTATTTTTGGAGATTGTTGGCCTGATTTTTTTAGAGTTAGGCATTTGACGAATTTCGAGGGCGAAATTCCATTGTTAGTGGGGAAATGTAACAACCCGCGTAATTTTTGGGGTATTTTCGAAATTAAGAGGAAAAAAAAAATTTGAGAGAAAATTATTTTTATTACTCAAATATGTTGGTTATTATTTTTAAGGGCGAGAATTTCCAACGGTTTCGAAATCGGAATTAAAATGGAGTTTTAATTGAATTTTTATTATTTAGAAGAGTCCTCAAAATATAAAACTCTCTAAGAGTCCTCGGAACATAAAACTCTCTAGTAAAAATAATATTTTTAGAAAACCGACCGTTCGATCAAGCTAAATTTTTGTCAAAAGTCCTGTCTCGCCCTTCGCTACAACATACTAAAATTACAAGCGATTCCGACGGTCCGATCGTTCGGAATAAAATTTTTAGTGTTTGTATCTCATTATAACTCTTTTCTAAATCAAACACTTAATCCTTTATATATCAACAAATTCGTGGCTTGGCTTTTCAAATCACTTTTTCTCAAGCTTTTTAACAAAAAGACCTCTCCAAAATTACTCCCTTTCATATACAAACCATAGCCCCGAACCTATTCAAGATTTCAACCTTAGATTAGAAAGCTTATTTGGTATTTTCTCGAGTTTGGGCTAGAACGAGATTTGATTATTTTCGCGAGAGGAACGTGATGGTGTGATTAGATTTTGAGGCTGAATTATTTGATGATTCATATCGTGATGTTGAGGTATGGGGTTTTACACAATATGCTCCTGAAATCTCGCGAGTGTTTATTCCGTTGAATTCTTCTTAATTGAACTCATATTTTGAATTGTTAAATTCTTGGAAATCTGGAAAAATGATTGTTGGAATTATTTTCATTCATGAGGTATTATTCATGTTGTTTTGAGCACGTTGTCATGAGATTTTAATATGGCACTGATGTTGGGCACCCGTCAAGACTCCTTTTCCGGCTACCTGATAAAGTATGGCGCGGTATGGTGAGGCCTGGTGACTCAGGTTAATGTGTTGTTGAGAAATTTATTGATAAAATGCTATTGAGATTTGCATTATTTGATTTGAGTATTCGTAGTCGTATTGTTGCGCTTTGTTCATCGCTAACATCTTTGTTGAGCATATTCTTGTCGTACTGTGTACTTCCCCATCTTTTTCTTATTTGGCAGGTGAGCACGGATTTGAGTGCTATGGACCAATTGGGATGATTTTAGCGAGGATTATTTGGGAAGAATTTTTAATACAAGAGATGAGAAGATTGTATTATTTTGATGTATAGAGCATTGGAGATTTATTTTATTTTCGAGTTAGTTAGATTTATGTAATTATTTCGAGAGATTTGTTGTATTAATTTGAAGATGAGAATAGTGGTTTCTTGTTTTATTGTGGGATTTAGACGCTCTATACCTTGTTATTTGTGGATTAGTTTAGTTTTATCGATGTGTAGTGCTCCGCTCGCTCTCCCCGGGCGGGCGGGGTTTTACAGAATGGTATTAGAGCTTAGGTATACGACCACCCTCGGGTCTTGGGTTTTGGGTCTGTTGCGTTTTTGTGGCGCGTGTTTTTGGAGATAGAAATTTTTAGAGAATCGTTTTGCGTTAGGCATCTAGATTAGATGTGAGGAATTTATTTTTGGTGACGAGTTTATTTTTGGAGATTGTTGGCCTGATTTTTTTAGAGTTAGGCATTCGACGAATTTCGAGGGCGAAATTCCATTGTTAGTGGGGAAATGTAACAACCCGCGTAATTTTTGGGGTATTTTCGAAATTAAGAGGAAAAAAAAATTTGAGAGAAAATTATTTTTATTACTCAAATATGTTGGTTATTATTTTTAAGGGCGAGAATTTCAAACGGTTTCGAAATCGGAATTAAAATGGAGTTTTAATTGAATTTTTATTATTTAGAAGAGTCCTCAAAATATAAAACTCTCTAAGAGTCCTCGGAACATAAAACTCTATAGTAAAAATAATATTTTTAGAAATCCGACCGTTCGATGAAGCTAATTTTTTTTCAGAAGTCCTGTCTCGCCGTTCGCTACAACTTACAAAAATTGCAAGCAATTCCGACGGTCCGATCGTCCGGGATAAAATTTTTAGTGTTTGTATCTCATTATAACTCTTTTCTTAATCAAACACTTAATCCTTTATATATCAACAAATTCGTGGCTTGGCTTTTCAAATCACTTTTTCTCAAGCTTTTTAACAAAAAGACCTCTCCAAAATTACTCCCTTTCATATACAAACCATAGCCCCGAACCTATTCAAGATTTCAACCTTAGATTAGCAAGCTTATTTGGTGTTTTCTCGAGTTTGGGCTAGAACGAGATTTGATTATTTTCGCGAGAGGAACGTGATGGTGTGATTAGATTTTGAGGCTGAATTATTTGATGATTCATATCGTGATGTTGAGGTATGAGGTTTTACACAATATGCTCCTGAAATCTCGCGAGTGTTTATTCCGTTGAATTCTTCTTAATTGAACTCATATTTTGAATTGTTAAATTCTTGAAAATCTGGAAAAATAATTGTTGGAATTATTTTCATTCATGAGGTATTATTCATGTTGTTTTGAGCACGTTGTCATGAGATTTTAATATGGCACTGATGTTGGGCACCTGCCAAGACTCCTTTTCTGGGTACTTGATAAAGTATGGCGCGGTATGGTGAGGCCTGGTGACTCAGGTTAATGTGTTGTTGAGAAATTTATTGATAAAAGGCTATTGAGATTTGCATTATTTGATTTCAGTATTCGTAGTCGTATTGTTGCGCTTTGTTCATCGCTAACATCTTTGTTGAGCATATTCCTGTCGTATTGTGTACTTCCCCATCTTTTTCTTAGTAGGCAGGTGAGCACGGATTTGAGTGCTATGGATCGATTGGGATAATTTTAGCGAGGATTATTTGGGAAAAATTTTTAATACAAGAGATGAGAAGATTGTATTATTTTGATGTATAGAGCATTGGAGATTTATTTTATATTCGAGTTAGTTAGATTGTTGTAATTATTTCGAGAGATTTGTTGTATTAATTTGAAGATGAGAATAGTGGTTTCTTGTTTTATTGTGGGATTTAGATGCTCTATACCTTGTTATTTGTGGATTAGTTTAGTTTTATCGATGTGTAGCGCTCCGCTCGCTCTCCCCGGGCGGGCGGGGTGTTACAGAATGGTATCAGAGCTTAGGTATACGACCACCCTCGGGTCTTGGGTTTGGGTCTGTTGCGTTTTTGTGGCGCGTGTTTTTGGAGATAGAAATTTTTAGAGAATCGTTTTGCGTTAGGCATCTAGATTAGATGTGAGGAATTTATTTTTGGTGACGAGTTTATTTTTGGAGATTCTTGGCGTGATTTTTTGAGAGTTAGGCATTCGGCGAATTTCGAGGGCGAAATTCCATTGTTAGTGGGGAAGTGTAACAACGCGCGTAATTTTTGGGGTATTTTCGAAATTAAGAGGAAAAAAAAATTTGAGAGAAAATTATTTTTATTACTCAAATATGTTGGTTATTATTTTTAAGGGCTAGAATTTCAAACGGTTTCGAAATCGGAATTAAAATGGAGTTTTAATTGAATTTTTATTATTTAGAAGAGTCCTCAAAACATAAAACTCTCTAAGAGTCCTCGGAACATAAAACTCTCTAGTAAAAATAATATATTTAGAAATCCGACCGTCCATTCAAGCTAAATTTTTGTCACAAGTCCTGTTTCGCCGTTCGCTACAACTTACAAAAATTGCAAGCAATTCCGACGGTCCGATCGTCCGGAATAAAATTTTTAGTGTTTGTATCTCATTATAACTCTTTTCTTAATCAAACACTTAATCCTTTATATATCAACAAATTCGTGGCTTGGCTTTTCAAATCACTTTTTCTCAAGCTTTTTAACAAAAAGACCTCTCCAAAATTACTCCCTTTCATATACAAACGATAGCCCCGAACCTATTCAAGATTTCAACCTTAGATTAGCAAGCTTATTTGGTGTTTTCTCGAGTTTGGGCTAGAACGAGATTTGATTATTTTCGCGAGAGGAACGTGATGGTGTGATTAGATTTTGAGGCTGAATTATTTGATGATTCATATCGTGATGTTGAGGTATGAGGTTTTACACAATATGCTCCTGAAATCTCGCGAGTGTTTATTCCGTCGAATTCTTCTTAATTGAACTCATATTTTGAATTGTTAAATTCTTAAAAATCTGTAAAAATAATTGTTGGAATTATTTTCATTCATGAGGTATTATTCATGTTGTTTTGAGCACGTTGTCATGAGATTTTAATATGGCACTGATGTTGGGAACCCGCCAAGACTCCTTTTTCGGGTAGTTGATAAAGTATGGCGCGGTATGGTGAGGCCTGGTGACTCAGGTTAATGTGTTGTTGAGAAATTTATTGATAAAATTCTATTGAGATTTGCATTATTTGATTTGAGTATTCGTAGTCGTATTGTTGTGCTTTGTTCATCGCTAACATCTTTGTTGAGCATATTCCCGTCGTATTGTGTACTTCCCCATATTTTTCTTAGTTGGGAGGTGAGCACGAATTTGAGTGCTATGGATCGATTGGGATAATTTTAGCGAGGATTATTTGGAAAGAATTTTTAATACAAGAGATGAGAAGATTGTATTATTTTGATGTATAGAGCATTGGAGATTTATTTTATTTTCGAGTTAGTTAGATTGTTGTAATTATTTCGAGAGATTTGTTGTATTAATTTGAAGATGAGAATAATGGTTTCTTGTTTTATTGTGGGATTTAGATGCTCTATACCTTGTTATTTGTGGATTAGTTTAGTTTTATCGATGTGTAGCGCTCCTCTCGCTCTCCCCGGGTGGGCGGGGTGTTACAGAATGGTATCAGAGCTTAGGTATACGACCACCCTCGGGTCTTGGGTTTTGGGTCTGTTGCGTTTTTGTGGCGCATGTTTTTGGTGATAGAAATTTTTAGAGAATCGTTTTGCGTTAGGCATCTATATTAGATGTGAGGAATTTATTTTTGGTCACGAGTTTATTTTTGGAGATTGTTGGCCTGATTTTTTGAGAGTTAGGCATTCGGCGAATTTCGAGGGCGAAATTCCATTGTTAGTGGGGAAGTGTAACAACCCGCGTAATTTTTGGGGTATTTTCGAAATTAAGAGAGAAAAAAAAATTGAGAGAAAATTATTTTTATTACTCAAATATGTTGGTTATTATTTTTAAGGGCGAGAATTTCAAACGGTTTCGAAATCGGAATTAAAATGGAGTTTTAATTGAATTTTTATTATTTAGAAGAGTCCTCAAAACATAAAACTCTCTAAGAGTCCTCGAAACATAAAACTCTCTAGTAAAAATAATATTTTTTGAAATCCGACCGTTCGATCATGCTAAATTTTTGTCAGAAGTCCTGTCTCGCCGTTCGCTACAACATACTAAAACTTCAAGCGATTCCGACGGTCCGATCGTCCGGAATAAAATTTTTAGTGTTTGTATCTCATTATAACTCTTTTCTTAATCAAACACTTAATCCTTTATATATCAACAAATTCGTGGCTTGGACTTTCAAATCACTTTTTCTCAAGCTTTTTAACAAAAAGACCTCTCCAAAATTACTCCCTTTCATATACAAACCATAGCGCCGAACCTATTCAAGATTTCAACCTTGGATTAGAAAGCTTATTTGGTGTTTTCTCGAGTTTGGGCTAGAACGAGATTTGATTATTTTCGCGAGAGGAACGTGATGGTGTGATTAGATTTTGAGGCTGAATTATTTGATGATTCATATCGTGATGTTGAGGTATGGGGTTTTACACAATATGCTCCTGAAATCTCGCGAGTGTTTATTCCGTTGAATTCTTCGTAATTGAACTCATATTTTGATTTGTTAAATTCTTGAAAATCTGGAAAAATAATTGTTGGAATTATTTTCATTCATGAGGTATTATGCATGTTGTTTTGAGCACGTTGTCATGAGATTTTAATATGGCACTGATGTTGGGCAGCCGTCAAGACTCCTTTTCCGGCTACCTGATAAAGTATGGCGCGGTATGGTGAGGCCTGGTGACTCAGGTTAATGTGTTGTTGAGAAATTTATTGATAAAATGCTATTGAGATTTGCATTATTAGATTTGAGTATTCGTAGTCGTATTGTTGCGCTTTGTTCATCGCTGACATCTTTATTGAGCATATTCCTGTCGTATTGTGTACTTCCCCATCTTTTTCTTAGTTGGCAGGTGAGCACGGATTTGAGTGCTATGGACCAATTGGGATGATTTTAGCGAGGATTATTTGGGAAGAATTTTTAATACAAGAGATGAGAAGATTGTATTATTTTGATGTATAGAGCATTGGAGATTTATTTTATTTTCGAGTTAATTAGATTGTTGTAATTATTTCGAGAGATTTGTTCTATTAATTTGAAGATGAGAATAGTGGTTTCTTGTTTTATTGTGGGATTTAGATGCTCTATACCTTGTTATTTGTGGATTAGTTTAGTTTTATCGATGTGTAGCGCTCCGCTCGCTCTCCCCGGGCGGGCGGGGTGTTACAGAATGGTATCAGAGCTTAGGTATACGACCACTCTCGGGTCTTGGGTTTTGGGTCTGTTGCGTTTTTGTGGCGCGTGTTTTTGGAGATATAAATTTTTAGAGAATCCTTTTGCGTTAGGCATCTAGATTAGATGTGAGGAATTTATTTTTGGTGATGAGTTTATTTTTGGAGATTGTTGGCCTGATTTTTTTAGAGTTACGCATTCGGCGAATTTCGAGGGCGAAATTCCATTGTTAGTGGGGAAGTGTAACAACCCGCGTTATTTTTGGGGTATTTTCGAAATTAAGAGGAAAAAAAATTTGAGAGAAAATTATTTTTATTACTCAAATATGTTGGTTATTATTTTTAAGGGCGAGAATTTCAAACGGTTTCGAAATCGGAATTAAAATGAAGTTTTAATTGAATTTTTATTATTTAGAAGAGTCCTCAAAACATAAAACTCTCTAAGAGACCTCGAAACATAAAACTCTCTAGTAAAAATAATATTTTTTGAAATCCGACCGTTCGATCATGCTAAATTTTTGTCAGAAGTCCTGTCTCGCCGTTCGCTACAACATACCAAAACTTCAAGCGATTCCGACGGTCCGATCGTCCGGAATAAAATTTTTAGTGTTTGTATCTCATTATAACTCTTTTCTTAATCAAACACTTAATCCTTTATATATCAACAAATTCGTGGCTTGGACTTTCAAATCACTTTTTCTCAAGCTTTTTAACAAAAAGGCCTCTCCAAAATTACTCCCTTTCATATACAAACCATAGCCCCAAACCTATTCAAGATTTCAACCTTAGTTTAGAAAGCTTATTTGGTGTTTTCTCCAGTTTGGGCTAGAACGAGATTTGATTATTTTCGCGAGAGGAACGTGATGGTGTGATTAGATTTTGAGGCAGAATTATTTGATGATTCATATCATGATGTTGAGGTATGGAGTTTTACACAATATGCTCCTGAAATCTCGCGAGTGTTTATTCCGTTAAATTCTTCTTAATTGAACTCATATTTTGAATTGTTAAATTCTTGAAAATCTGGAAAAATAATTGTTGGAATTATTTTCATTCATGAGGTATTATTCATGTTGTTTTGAGCACGTTGTCATGAGATTTTAATATGGCACTGATGTTGGGCACCCGCCAAGACTGCTTTTCCGGGTACTTGATAAAGTAAGGCGCGCTATGGTGAGGCCTGGTGACTCAGGTTAATGTGTTGTTGAGAAATTTATTGATAAAATGCTATTGAGATTTGCATTATTTGAATTGAGTATTCGTAGTCGTATTGTTGCGCTTTGTTCATCGCTAACATCTTTGTTGAGCATATTCCTGTCGTATTGTGTACTTCCCCATCTTTTTCTTAGTAGGCAGGTGAGCACGGATTTGAGTGCTATGGATCAATTGGAATGATTTTAGCGAGGATTATTTGGGAAGAATTTTCAATACAAGAGATGAGAAGATTGTATTATTTTGAGGTATAGAGCATTGGAGATTTATTTTATTTTCGAGTTAGTTAGATTGTTGTAATTATTTCGAGAGATTTGTTGTATTAATTTGAAGATGAGAATAGTGGTTTCTTGTTTTATTGTGGGATATAGATGCTCTATACCTTGTTATTTGTGGATTAGTTTAGTTTCATCGATGTGCAGCGCTCCGCTCGCTCTCCCCGGGCGGGTGGGGTGTTAGAGAATGGTATCAGAGCTTAGGTATACGACCACCCTCGGGTCTTGGGTTTTGGGTCTGTTGCGTTTTTGTGGCGCGTGTTTTTGGAGATAGAAATTTTTAGAGAATCGTTTTGCGTTAGGCATCTAGATTAGATGTGAGGAATTTATTTTTGGTGACGAGTTTATTTTTGGAGATTGTTGGCCTGATTTTTTGAGAGTTAGGCATTCGACGAATTTGTAGGGCGAAATTCCATTGTTAGTGGGGAAGTGTAACAACCCGCGTAATTTTTGGGGTATTTTCGAAATTAAGACGAAAAAAAAAATTTGAGAGAAAATTATTTTTATTTCTCAAATATGTTGGTTATTATTTTTAAGGGCGAGAATTTCAAACGGTTTCGAAATCGGAATTAAAATGGAGTTTTAATTGAATTTTTATTATTTAGAAGAGTCCTCAAAACATAAAACTCTCTAAGGGTCCTCGGAACATAAAACTCTCTAGTAAAAATAATATTTTTTGAAATCCGACCGTTCGATCATGCTAAATTTTTGTCAGAAGTCCTGTCTCGCCGTTCGCTACAGCATACTAAAATTTCAAGCAATTCTGATGGTCTGATCGTCCGGAATAAAAATTTTAGTGTTTGTATCTCATTATAACTCTTTTCTTAATCAAACAACTTAATCCTTTATATATCAACAAATTCGTTGCTTGGCTTTTCAAATCACTTTTTCTCAAGCTTTTTAACAAAAAGGCCTCTAAAAAATTACTCCCTTTCATATACAAACCATAGCCCCAAACCTATTCAAGATTTCAACCTTAGATTAGAAAGCTTATTTGGTGTTTTCTCGAGTTTGGGCTAGAACGAGATTTGATTATTTTCGCGAGAGGAACGTGATGGTGTGATTAGATTTTGAGGCTGAATTATTTGCTGATTCATATCGTGATGTTGAGGTATGGGGTTTTACACAATATGCTCCTGAAATCTCGCGAGTGTTTATTCCGTGGAATTCTTCTTAATTGAACTCATATTTTGAATTGTTAAATTCTTGAAAATCTGGAAAAATAATTGTTGGAATTATTTTCATTCATGAGGTATTATTCATGTTGTTTTGAGCACGTTGTCATGAGATTTTAATATGGCACTGATGTTGGGCACCCGTCAAGACTCCTTTTTCGGGTAGTTGATAAAGTATGGGGCGGTATGGTGAGGCCTGGTGACTCAGATTAATGTGTTGTTGAGAAATTTATTGATAAAATTCTATTGAGATTTGCATTATATGATTTGAGTATTCGTAGTCGTATTGTTGCGCTTTGTTCATCGCTAACATCTTTGTTGAGCATATTCCTGTCGTATTGTGTACTTCCCCATATTTTTCTTAGTTGGCAGGTGAGCACGAATTTGAGTGCTATGGATCGATTGGGATAATTTTAGCGAGGATTATTTGGGAAGAATTTTTAATACAAGAGATGAGAAGATTGTATTATTTTGATGTATAGAGCATTGGAGATTTATTTTATTTTCGAGTTAGTTAGATTGTTGTAATTATTTCGAGAGATTTGTAGTACTAATTTGAAGATGAGAATAATGGTTTCTTGTTTTATTGTGGGATTTAGATGCTCTATACCTTGTTATTTGTGGATTAGTTTAGTTTTATCGATGTGTAGCGCTCCGCTCGCTCTCCCCGGGTGGGCGGGGTGTTACAGAATGGTATCAGAGCTTAGGTATACGACCACCCTCGGATCTTGGGTTTTGGGTCTGTTGCGTTTTTGTGGCGCGTGTTTTTGGAGATAGAAATTTTTAGAGAATCGTTTTGCGTTAGGCATCTAGATTAGATGTGAGGAATTTATTTTTGGTGACGAGTTTATTTTTGGAGATTGTTGGCCTGATTTTTTGAGAGTTAGGCATTCGGCGAATTTCGAGGGCGAAATTCCATTGTTAGTGGGGAAGTGTAACAACCCGCGTAATTTTTGGGGTATTTTCGAAATTAAGAGGAAAAAAAAAATTGAGAGAAAATTATTTTTATTACTCAAATATGTTGGTTATTATTTTTAAGGGCGAGAATTTCAAACGGTTTCGAAATCGGAATTAAAATGGAGTTTTAATTGAATTTTTATTATTTAGAAGAGTCCTCAAAAAATAAAACTCTTCTAAGAGTCCTCGGAACATAAAACTCTCTAGTAAAAATAATATTTTTAAAAATCCGACCATTCAATCAAGCTAAATTTTTGTCAGAAGTCCTGTCTCGCCGTTCGCTACAACATACTAAAATTGCAAGCAATTCCGACGGTCCGATCGTCCGGAATAAATTTTTTAGTGTTTGTATCTCATTATAACTCTTTTCTTAATCAAACACTTAATCCTTTATATATAAACAAATTCGTGGCTTGGCTTTTCAAATCACTTTTTCTCAAGCTTTTTAACAAAAAGACCTCTCCAAAATTACTCCCTTTCATATACAAACCATAGCCCCGAACCTATTCAAGATTTCAACCTTAGATTAGCAAGCTTATTTGGTGTTTTCTCGAGTTTGGGCTAGAACGAGATTTGATTATTTTCGCGAGAGGAACGTGATGGTGTGATTAGATTTTGAGGCTGAATTATTTGATGATTCATATCGTGATGTTGAGGTATGAGGTTTTACACAATATGCTCCTGAAATCTCGCGAGTGTTTATTCCGTTGAATTCTTCTTAATTGAACTCATATTTTGAATTGTTAAATTCTTGAAAATCTGGAAAAATAATTGTTGGAATTATTTTCATTCATGAGGTATTATTCATGTTGTTTTGAGCACGTTGTCATGAGATTTTAATATGGCACTGATGTTGGGCACCCGCCAAGACTCCTTTTTCGGGTAGTTGATAAAGTATGGCGCGGTATGGTGAGGCCTGGTGACTCAGGTTAATTTGTTGTTGAGAAATTTATTGATAAAATTCTATTGAGATTTGCATTATTTGATTTGAGTATTCGTAGTCGTATTGTTGCGCTTTGTTCATCGCTAAAATCTTTGTTGAGCATATTCCTGTCGTATTGTGTACTTCCCCATATTTTTCTTAGTTGGCAGGTGAGCACGAATTTGAGTGCTATGGATCGATTGGGATAATTTTAGCGAGGATTATTTGGGAAGAATTTTTAATACAAGAGATGAGAAGATTGTATTATTTTGATGTATAGAGCATTGGAGATTTATTTTATTTTCGAGTTAGTTAGATTGTTGTAATTATTTCGAGAGATTTGTTGTATTAATTTGAAGATGAGAATAATGGTTTCTTGTTTTATTGTGGGATTTAGATGCTCTATACCTTGTTATTTGTGGATTATTTTAGTTTTATCGATGTGTAGCGCTCCGCTCGCTCTCCCCGGGTGGGCGGGGTGTTACAGAATGGTATCAGAGCTTAGGTATACGACCACCCTCGGGTCTTGGGTTTTGGGTCTGTTGCGTTTTTGTGGCGCGTGTTTTTGGAGATAGAAATTTTTAGAGAATCGTTTTGCGTTAGGCATCTAGATTAGATGTGAGGAATTTATTTTTGGTGACGAGTTTATTTTTGGAGATTGTTGGCCTGATTTTTTGAGAGTTAGGCATTCGGCGAATTTCGAGGGCGAAATTCCATTGTTAGTGGGGAAGTGTAACAACCCGCGTAATTTTTGGGGTATTTTCGAAATTAAGAGGAAAAAAAAATTGAGAGAAAATTATTTTTATTACTCAAATATGTTGGTTATTATTTTTAAGGGCGAGAATTTCAAACGGTTTCGAAATCGGAATTAAAATGGAGTTTTAATTGAATTTTTATTATTTAGAAGAGTCCTCAAAAAATAAAACTCTCTAAGAGTCCTCGGAACATAAAACTCTCTAGTAAAAATAATATTTTTAGAAATCCGACCATTCAATCAAGCTAAATTTTTGTCAGAAGTCCTGTCTCGCCGTTCGCTACAACATACTAAAATTGCAAGCAATTCCGACGGTCCGATCGTCCGGAATAAATTTTTTACTGTTTGTATCTCATTATAACTCTTTTCTTAATCAAACACTTAATCCTTTATATATAAACAAATTCGTGGCTTGGCTTTTCAAATCACTTTTTCTCAAGCTTTTTAACAAAAAGACCTCTCCAAAATTACTCCCTTTCATATACAAACCATAGCCCCGAACCTATTCAAGATTTCAACCTTAGATTAGCAAGCTTATTTGGTGTTTTCTCGAGTTTGGGCTAGAACGAGATTTGATTATTTTCGCGAGAGGAATGTGATGGTGTGATTAGATTTTGAGGCTGAATTATTTGATGATTCATATCGTGATGTTGAGGTATGAGGTTTTACACAATATGCTCCTGAAATCTCGCGAGTGTTTATTCCGTTGAATTCTTCTTAATTGAACTCATATTTTGAATTGTTAAATTCTTGAAAATCTGGAAAAATAATTGTTGGAATTATTTTCATTCATGAGGTATTATTCATGTTGTTTTGAGCACGTTGTCATGAGATTTTAATATGGCACTGATGTTGGGCACCCGCCAAGACTCCTTTTTCGGGTAGTTGATAAAGTATGGCGCGGTATGGTGAGGCCTGGTGACTCAGGTTAATTTGTTGTTGAGAAATTTATTGATAAAATTCTATTGAGATTTGCATTATTTGATTTGAGTATTCGTAGTCGTATTGTTGCGCTTTGTTCATCGCTAACATCTTTGTTGAGCATATTCCTGTCGTATTGTGTACTTCCCCATATTTTTCTTAGTTGGCAGGTGAGCACGAATTTGAGTGCTATGGATCGATTGGGATAATTTTAGCGAGGATTATTTGGGAAGAATTTTTAATACAAGAGATGAGAAGATTGTATTATTTTGATGTATAGAGCATTGGAGATTTATTTTATTTTCGAGTTAGTTAGATTGTTGTAATTATTTCGAGAGATTTGTTGTATTAATTTGAAGATGAGAATAATGGTTTCTTGTTTTATTGTGGGATTTAGATGCTCTATACCTTGTTATTTGTGGATTAGTTTAGTTTTATCGATGTGTAGCGCTCCGCTCGCTCTCCCCGGGTGGGCGGGGTGTTACACAATGGTATCAGAGCTTAGGTATACGACCACCCTCGGGTCTTGGGTTTTGGGTCTGTTGCGTTTTTGTGGCGCGTGTTTTTGGAGATAGAAATTTTTAGAGAATCGTTTTGCGTTAGGCATCTAGATTAGATGTGAGGAATTTATTTTTGGTGACGAGTTTATTTTTGGAGATTGTTGGCCTGATTTTTTGAGAGTTAGGCATTCGGCGAATTTCGAGGACGAAATTCCATTGTTAGTGGGGAAGTGTAACAACCCGCGTAATTTTTGGGGTATTTTCGAAATTAAGAGGAAAAAAAATTGAGAGAAAATTATTTTTATTACTCAAATATGTTGGTTATTATTTTTAAGGGCGGGAATTTCAAACGGTTTCGAAATCGGAATTAAAATGGAGTTTTAATTGAATTTTTATTATTTAGAAGAGTCCTCAAAAAATAAAACTCTCTAAGACTCCTCGGAACATAAAACTCTCTAGTAAAAATAATATTTTTAGAAATCCGACCGTTCAATCAAGCTAAATTTTTGTCAGAAGTCCTGTCTCGCCGTTCGCTACAACATACTAAAATTGCAAGAAATTCCGACGGTCCGATCGTCCGGAATAAATTTTTTAGTGTTTGTATCTCATTATAACTCTTTTCTTAATCAAACACTTAATCCTTTATATATAAACAAATTCGTGGCTTGGCTTTTCAAATCACTTTTTCTCAAGCTTTTTAACAAAAAGACCTCTCCAAAATTACTCCCTTTCATATACAAACCATAGCCCCGAACCTATTCAAGATTTCAACCTTAGATTAGCAAGCTTATTTGGTGTTTTCTCGAGTTTGGGCTAGAACGAGATTTGATTATTTTCGCGAGAGGAACGTGATGGTGTGATTAGATTTTGAGGCTGAATTATTTGATGATTCATATCGTGATGTTGAGGTATGAGGTTTTACACAATATGCTCCTGAAATCTCGCGAGTGTTTATTCCGTTGAATTTTTCTTAATTGAACTCATATTTTGAATTGTTAAATTCTTGAAAATCTGGAAAAATAATTGTTGGAATTATTTTCATTCATGAGGTATTATTCATGTTGTTTTGAGCACGTTGTCATGAGATTTTAATATGGCACTGATGTTGGGCACCCGCCAAGACTCCTTTTTCCGGTAGTTGATAAAGTATGGCGCGGTATGGTGAGGCCTGGTGACTCAGGTTAATGTGTTGTTGAGAAATTTATTGATAAAATTCTATTGAGATTTGCATTATTTGATTTGAGTATTTGTAGTCGTATTGTTGCGCATTGTTCATCGCTAACATCTTTGTTGAGCATATTCCTGTCGTATTGTGTACTTCCCCATATTTTTCTTAGTTGGCAGGTGAGCACGAATTTGAGTGCTATGGATCGATTGGGATAATTTTAGCGAGGATTATTTGGGAAGAATTTTTAATACAAGAGATGAGAAGATTGTATTATTTTGATGTATAGAGCATTGGAGATTTATTTTATTTTCGAGTTAGTTAGATTGTTGTAATTATTTCGAGAGATTTGTTGTATTAATTTGAAGAGGAGAATAATGGTTTCTTGTTTTATTGTGGGATTTAGATGCTCTATACCTTGTTATTTGTGGATTAGTTTAATTTTATCGATGTGTAGCGCTCCGCTCGCTCTCCCCGGGTGGGCGGGGTGTTACAGAATGGTATCAGAGCTTAGGTATACGACCACCCTCGGGTCTTGGGTTTTGGGTCTGTTGCGTTTTTGTGGCGCGTGTTTTTGGAGATAGAAATTTTTAGAGAATCGTTTTGCGTTAGGCATCTAGATTAGATGTGAGGAATTTATTTTTGGTGACGAGTTTATTTTTGGAGATTGTTGGCCTGATTTTTTGAGAGTTAGGCATTCGGCGAATTTCGAGGGCGAAATTCCATTGTTAGTGGGGAAGTGTAACAACCCGCGTAATTTTTGGGGTATTTTCGAAATTAAGAGGAAAAAAAAATTGAGAGAAAATTATTTTTATTACTCAAATATGTTGGTTATTATTTTTAAGGGCTGGAATTTCAAACGGTTTCGAAATCGGAATTAAAATGGAGTTTTAATTGAATTTTTATTATTTAAAAGAGTCCTCAAAAAATAAAACTCTCTAAGAGTCCTCGGAACATAAAACTCTCTAGTAAAAATAATATTTTTAGAAATCCGACCGTTCAATCAAGCTAAATTTTTGTCAGAAGTCCTGTCTCGCCGTTCGCTACAACGTACTAAAATTGCAAGCAATTCCGATGGTCCGATCGTCCGGAATAAATTTTTTAGTGTTTGTATCTCATTATAACTCTTTTCTTAATCAAACACTTAATCCTTTATATATAAACAAATTCGTGGCTTGGCTTTTCAAATCACTTTTTCTCAAGCTTTTTAACAAAAAGACCTCTCCAAAATTACTCCCTTTCATATACAAACATTAGCGCCGAACCTATTCAAGATTTCAACCTTGGATTAGAAAGCTTATTTGGTGTTTTCTCGAGTTTGGGCTAGAACGAGATTTGATTATTTTTGCGAGAGGAACGTGATGGTGTGATTAGATTTTGAGGCTGAATTATTTGATGATTCATATCGTGATGTTGAGGTATGGGGTTTTACACAATATGCTCCTGAAATCTCGCGAGTGTTTATTCCGTTGAATTCTTCGTAATTGAACTCATATTTTGATTTGTTAAATTCTTGAAAATCTGGAAAAATAATTGTTGGAATTATTTTCATTCATGAGGTATTATGCATGTTGTTTTGAGCACGTTGTCATGAGATTTTAATATGGCACTGATGTTGGGCACCCTTCAAGACTCCTTTTCCGGCTACCTGATAAAGTATGGCGCGGTATGGTGAGGCCTGGTGACTCAGGTTAATGTATTGTTGAGAAATTTATTGATAAAATGCTATTGAGATTTGCATTATTTGATTTGAGTATTCGTAGTCGTATTGTTACGCTTTGTTCATCGCTGACATCTTTATTGAGCATATTCCTGTCGTATTGTGTACTTCCCCATCTTTTTCTTAGTTGGCAGGTGAGCACGGATTTGAGTGCTATGGACCAATTGGGATGATTTTAGCGAGGATTATTTGGGAAGAATTTTTAATACAAGGGATGAGAAGATTGTATTATTTTGATGTATAGAGCATTGGAGATTTATTTTATTTTCGAGTTAATTAGATTGTTGTAATTATTTCGAGAGATTTGTTCTATTAATTTGAAGATGAGAATAGTGGTTTCTTGTTTTATTGTGGGATTTAGATGCTCTATACCTTGTTATTTGTGGATTAGTTTAGTTTTATCGATGTGTAGCGCTCCGCTCGCTCTCCCCGGGTGGGCGGGGTGTTACACAATGGTATCAGAGCTTAGGTATACGACCACCCTCGGGTCTTGGGTTTTGGGTCTGTTGCGTTTTTGTGGCGCGTGTTTTTGGAGATATAAATTTTTAGAGAATCCTTTTGCGTTAGGCATCTAGATTAGATGTGAGGAATTTATTTTTGGTGATGAGTTTATTTTTGGAGATTGTTGGCCTGATTTTTTTAGAGTTACGCATTCGGCGAATTTCGAGGGCAAAATTCCATTGTTAGTGGGGAAGTGTAACAATCCGCGTTATTTTTGGGGTATTTTCGAAATTAAGAGGAAAAAAAATTTGAGAGAAAATTATTTTTATTACTCAAATATGTTCGTTATTATTTTTAAGGGCGAGAATTTCAAACGGTTTCGAAATCGGAATTAAAATGAAGTTTTAATTGAATTTTTATTATTTAGAAGAGGCCTCAAAACATAAAACTCTCTAAGAGTCCTCGGAACATAAAACTCTCTAGTAAAAATAATATTTTTTGAAATCCGACCGTTCGATCATGCTAAATTTTTGTCAGAAGTCCTGTCTCGCCGTTCGCTACAACATACTAATATTTCAAGCGATTCCGATGGTCCGATCGTCCGGAATAAAAGTTTTAGTGTTTGTATCTCATTATAACTCTTTTCTTAATCAAACACTTAATCCTTTATATATCAACAAATTCGTGGCTTGGCTTTTCAAATCACTTTTTCTCAAGCTTTTTAACAAAAAGGCCTCTAAAAAATTACTCCCTTTCATATACAAACCATAGCCCCAAACCTATTCAAGATTTCAACCTTAGATTAGAAAGCTTATTTGGTGTTTTCTCGAGTTTGGGCTAGAACGAGATTTGATTATTTTCGCGAGAGGAACGTGATGGTGTGATTAGATTTTGAGGCTGAATTATTTGCTGATTCATATCGTGATGTTGAGGTATGGGGTTTTACACAATATGCTCCTGAAATCTCGCGAGTGTTTATTCCGTGGAATTCTTCTTAATTGAACTCATATTTTGAATTGTTAAATTCTTGAAAATCTGGAAAAATAATTGTTGGAATTATTTTCATTCATGAGGTATTATTCATGTTGTTTTGAGCACGTTGTCATGAGATTTTAATATGGCACTGATGTTGGGCACCCGCCAAGACTCCTTTTCCGGCTACTTGATAAAGTATGGCGCGGTATGGTGAGGCCTGGTGACTCAGGTTAATGTGTTGTTGAGAAATTTATTGATAAAATTCTATTGAGATTTGCATTATTTGATTTGAGTATTCGTAGTCGTATTGTTGCGCTTTGTTCATCGCCAACATCTTTGTTGAGCATATTCCTGTCGTATTGTGTACTTCCCCATATTTTTCTTAGTTGGCAGGTGAGCACGAATTTGAGTGCTATGGATCGATTGGGATAATTTTAGCGAGGATTATTTGGGAAGAATTTTTAATACAAGAGATGAGAAGATTGTATTATTTTGATGTATAGAGCATTGGAGATTTATTTTATTTTCGAGTTAGTTAAATTGTTGTAATTATTTCGAGAGATTTGTTGTATTAATTTGAAGATGAGAATAATGGTTTCTTGTTTTATTGTGGGATTTAGATGCTCTATACCTTGTTATTTGTGGATTAGTTTAATTTTATCGATGTGTAGCGCTCCGCTCGCTCTCCCCGGGTGGGCGGGGTGTTACAGAATGGTATCAGAGCTTAGGTATACGACCACCCTCGGGTCTTGGGTTTTGGGTCTGTTGCGTTTTTGTGGCGCGTGTTTTTGGAGATAGAAATTTTTAGAGAATCGTTTTGCGTTAGGCATCTAGATTAGATGTGAGGAATTTATTTTTGGTGACGAGTTTATTTTCGGAGATTGTTGGCCTGATTTTTTTAGAGTTAGGCATTCGGCGAATTTCGAGGGCGAAATTCCATTGTTAGTGGGGAAGTGTAACAACCCGCGTAATTTTTGGGGTATTTTCGAAATTAAGAGGAAAAAAAAAATTGAGAGAAAATTATTTTTATTACTCAAATATGTTGGTTATTATTTTTAAGGGCGAGAATTTCAAACGGTTTCGAAATCGGAATTAAAATGGAGTTTTAATTGAATTTTTATTATTTAGAAGAGTCCTCAAAAAATAAAACTCTCTAAGAGTCCTCGGAACATAAAACTGTCTAGTAAAAATAATATTTTTGGAAATCCGACCGTTCAATCAAGCTAAATTTTTGTCAGAAGTCCTGTCTCGCCGTTCGCTACAACATACTAAAATTGCAAGCAATTCCAACGGTCCGATCGTCCGGAATAAATTTTTTAGTGTTTGTATCTTATTATAACTCTTTTCTTAATCAAACACTTAATCCTTTATATATAAACAAATTCGTGGCTTGGATTTTCAAATCACTTTTTCTCAAGCTTTTTAACAAAAAGACCTCTCCGAAATTACTCCCTTTCATATACAAACCATAGCCCCGAACCTATTCAAGATTTCAACCTTAGATTAGCAAGCTTATTTGGTGTTTTCTCGAGTTTGGGCTAGAACGAGATTTGATTATTTTCGCGAGAGGAACGTGATGGTGTGATTAGATTTTGAGGCTGAATTATTTGATGATTCATATCGTGATGTTGAGGTATGAGGTTTTACACAATATGCTCCTGAAATCTCGCGAGTGTTTATTCCGTTGAATTCTTCTTAATTGAACTCATATTTTGAATTGTTAAATTCTTGAAAATCTGGAAAAATAATTGTTGGAATTATTTTCATTCATGAGGTATTATTCATGTTGTTTTGAGCACGTTGTCATGAGATTTTAATATGGCACTGATGTTGGGCACCCGCCAAGACTCCTTTTTCGGGTAGTTGATAAAGTACGGCGCGGTATGGTGAGGCCTGGTGACTCAGGTTAATGTGTTGTTGAGAAATTTATTGATAAAATTCTATTGAGATTTGCATTATTTGATTTGAGTATTCGTAGTCGTCCTGTTGCGCTTTGTTCATCGCTAACATCTTTGTTGAGCATATTCCTGTCGTATTGTGTACTTCCCCATATTTTTCTTAGTTGGCAGGTGAGCACGAATTTGAGTGCTATGGATCGATTGGGATAATTTTAGCGAGGATTATTTGGGAACAATTTTTAATACAAGAGATGAGAAGATTGTATTATTTTGATGTATAGAGCATTGGAGATTTATTTTATTTTCGAGTTAGTTAGATTGTTGTAATTATTTTGAGAGATTTGTTGTATTAATTTGAAGATGAGAATAATGGTTTCTTGTTTTATTGTGGGATTTAGATGCTCTATACCTTGTTATTTGTGGATTAGTTTAGTTTTATCGATGTGTAGCGCTCCGCTCGCTCTCCCCGGGTGGGCGGGGTGTTACAGAATGGTATCAGAGCTTAGGTATACGACCACCCTCGGGTCTTGGGTTTTGGGTCTGTTGCGTTTTTGTGGCGCGTGTTTTTGGAGATAGAAATTTTTAGAGAATCGTTTTGCGTTAGGCATCTAGATTAGATGTGAGGAATTTATTTTTGGTGACGAGTTTATTTTTGGAGTTTATTGGCCTGATTTTTTGAGAGTTAGGCATTCGGCGAATTTCGAGGGCGAAATTCCATTGTTAGTGGGGAAGTGTAACAACCCGCGTAATTTTTGGGGTATTTTCGAAATTAAGAGGAAAAAAAAAATTGAGAGAAAATTATTTTTATTACTCAAATATGTTGGTTATTATTTTTAAGGGCGAGAATTTCAAACGGTTTCGAAATCGGAATTAAAATGGAGTTTTAATTGAATTTTTATTATTTAGAAGAGTCCTCAAAAAATAAAACTCTCTAAGAGTCCTCGGAACATAAAACTCTCTAGTAAAAATAATATTTTTAGAAATCCGACCGTTCAATCAAGCTAAATTTTTGTCAGAAGTCCTGTCTCGCCGTTCGCTACAACATACTAAGATTGCAAGCAATTCCGACGGTCCGATCGTCCGGAATAAATTTTTTAGTGTTTGTATCTCATTATAACTCTTTTCTTAATCAAACACTTAATCCTTTATATATAAACAAATTCGTGGCTTGGCTTTTCAAATCACTTTTTCTCAAGCTTTTTAACAAAAAGACCTCTCCAAAATTACTCCCTTTCATATACAAACCATAGCGCCGAACCTATTCAAGATTTCAACCTTGGATTAGAAAGCTTATTTGGTGTTTTCTCGAGTTTGGGCTAGAACGAGATTTGATTATTTTCGCGAGAGGAACGTGATGGTGTGATTAGATTTTGAGGCTGAATTATTTGATGATTCATATCGTGATGTTGAGGTATGGGGTTTTACACAATATGCACCTGAAATCTCGCGAGTGTTTATTCCGTTGAATTCTTCGTAATTGAACTCATATTTTGATTTGTTAAATTCTTGAAAATCTGGAAAAATAATTGTTGGAATTATTTTCATTCATGAGGTATTATGCATGTTGTTTTGAGCACGTTGTCATGAGATTTTAATATGGCACTGATGTTGGGCACCCGTCAAGACTCCTTTTCCGGCTACCTGATAAAGTATGGCGCGGTATGGTGAGGCCTGGTGACTCAGGTTAATGTGTTGTTGAGAAATTTATTGATAAAATGCTATTGAGATTTGCATTATTTGATTTGAGTATTCGTAGTCGTATTGTTGCGCTTTGTTCATCGCTGACATCTTTATTGAGCATATTCCTGTCGTATTGTGTACTTCCCCATCTTTTTCTTTGTTGGCAGGTGAGCACGGATTTGAGTGCTATGGACCAATTGGGATGATTTTAGCGAGAATTATTTGGGAAGAATTTTTAATACAAGAGATGAGAAGATTGTATTATTTTGATGTATAGAGCATTGGAGATTTATTTTATTTTCGAGTTAATTAGATTGTTGTAATTATTTCGAGAGATTTGTTGTATTAATTTGAAGATGAGAATAGTGGTTTCTTGTTTTATTGTGGGATTTAGATGCTCTATACCTTGTTATTTGTGGATTAGTTTAGTTTTATCGATGTGTAGCGCTCCGCTCGCTCTCCCTGGGCGGGCGGGGTGTTACAGAATGGTATCAGAGCTTAGGTATACGACCACTCTCGGGTCTTGGGTTTTGGGTCTGTTGCGTTTTTGTGGCGCGTGTTTTTGGAGATATAAATTTTTAGAGAATCCTTTTGCGTTAGGCATCTAGATTAGATGTGAGGAATTTATTTTTGGTGATGAGTTTATTTTTGGAGATTGTTGGCCTGATTTTTTTAGAGTTACGCATTCGGCGAATTTCGAGGGCTAAATTCCATTGTTAGTGGGGAAGTGTAACAACCCGCGTTATTTTTGGGGTATTTTCGAAATTAAGAGGAAAAAAAATTTGAGAGAAAATTATTTTTATTACTCAAATATGTTGGTTATTATTTTTAAGGGCGAGAATTTCAAACGGTTTCGAAATCGGAATTAAAATGTAGTTTTAATTGAATTTTTATTATTTAGAAGAGTCCTCAAAACATAAAACTCTCTAAGAGTCCTCGGAACATAAAACTCTCTAGTAAAAATAATATTTTTTGAAATCCGACCGTTCGATCATGCTAAATTTTTGTCCGAAGTCCTGTCTCGCCGTTCGCTACAACATACTAAAATTTCAAGCGATTCCGACGGTCCGATCGTCCGGAATAAAATTTTTAGTGTTTGTATCTCATTATAACTCTTTTCTTAATCAAACACTTAATCCTTTATATATCAACAAATTCGTGGCTTGGCCTTTCAAATCACTTTTTCTCAAGCTTTTTACCAAAAAGGCCTCTCCAAAATTACTCCCTTTCATATACAAACCATATCCCCAAACCTATTCAAGATTTCAACCTTAGATTAGAAAGCTTATTTGGTGTTTTCTCCAGTTTGGGCTAGAACGAGATTTGATTATTTTCGCGAGAGGAACGTGATGGTGTGATTAGATTTTGAGGCAGAATTATTTGATGATTCATATCATGATGTTGAGGTATGGAGTTTTACACAATATGCTCCTGAAATCTCGCGAGTGTTTATTCCGTTAAATTCTTCTTAATTGAACTCATATTTTGAATTGTTAAATTCTTGAAAATCTGGAAAAATAATTGTTGGAATTATTTTCATTCATGAGGTATTATTCATGTTGTTTTGAGCACGTTGTCATGAGATTTTAATATGGCACTGATGTTGGGCACCCGCCAAGACTCCTTTTCCGGGTACTTGATAAAGTAAGGCGCGGTATGGTGAGGCCTGGTGACTCAGGTTAATGTGTTGTTGAGAAATTTATTGATAAAATGCTATTGAGATTTGCATTATTTGAATTGAGTATTCGTAGTCGTATTGTTGCGCTTTGTTCATCGCTAACATCTTTGTTGAGCATATTCCTGTCGTATTGTGTACTTCCCCATCTTTTTCTTAGTTGGCAGGTGAGCACGGATTTGAGTGCTATGGATCAATTGGGATGATTTTAGAGAGGATTATTTGGGAAGAATTTTCAATACAAGAGATGAGAAGATTGTATTATTTTGAGCTATAGAGCATTGGAGATTTATTTTATTTTCGAGTTAGTTAGTTTGTTGTAATTATTTCGAGAGATTTGTTGTATTAATTTGAAGATGAGAATAGTGGTTTCTTGTT
Organism: Sambucus nigra; assembly: GCA_949130495.1. NCBI lineage: Eukaryota > Viridiplantae > Streptophyta > Magnoliopsida > Dipsacales > Adoxaceae > Sambucus > Sambucus nigra. The sequence continues at coordinate 697,489,460 of OX422208.1, forward strand.
TTATTGTGGGATATAGATGCTCTATACCTTGTTATTTGTGGATTAGTTTAGTTTTATGGATGTGCAGCGCTCCGCTCGCTCTCCCCGGGCGGGTGGGGTGTTACAGAATGGTATCAGAGCTTAGGTATACGACCACCCTCGGGTCTTGGGTTTTGGGTCTGTTGCGTTTTTGTGGCGCGTGTTTTTGGAGATAGAAATTTTTAGAGAATCGTTTTGCGTTAGGCATCTAGATTAGATGTGAGGAATTTATTTTTGGTGACGAGTTTATTTTTGGAGATTGTTGGCCTGATTTTTTGAGAGTTAGGCATTCGACGAATTTCGAGGGCGAAATTCCATTGTTAGTGGGGAAGTGTAACAACACGCGTAATTTTTGGGGTATTTTCGAAATTAAGACGAAAAAAAAAATTTGAGAGAAAATTATTTTTATTTCTCAAATATGTTGGTTATTATTTTTAAGGGCGAGAATTTCAAACGGTTTAGAAATCAGAATTAAAATGGAGTTTTAATTGAATTTTTATTATTTAGAAGAGTCCTCAAAACATAAAACTCTCTAAGAGTCCTCGGAACATAAAACTCTCTAGTAAAAATAATATTTTTTGAAATCCGACCGTTCGATCATGCTAAATTTTTGTCAGAAGTCCTGTCTCGCCGTTCGCTACAGCATACTAAAATTTCAAGCAATTCTGATGGTCTAATCGTCCGGAATAAAATTTTTAGTGTTTGTATCTCATTATAACTCTTTTCTTAATCAAACAACTTAATCCTTTATATATCAACAAATTCGTGGCTTGGCTTTTCAAATCACTTTTTCTCAAGCTTTTTAACAAAAAGGCCTCTAAAAAATTACTCCCTTTCATATACAAACCATAGCCCCAAACCTATTCAAGATTTCAACCTTAGATTAGAAAGCTTATTTGGTGTTTTCTCGAGTTTGGGCTAGAACGAGATTTGATTATTTTCGCGAGAGGAACGTGATGGTGTGATTAGATTTTGAGGCTGAATTATTTGCTGATTCATATCGTGATGTTGAGGTATGGGGTTTTACACAATATGCTCCTGAAATCTCGCGAGTGTTTATTCCGTGGAATTCTTCTTAATTGAACTCATATTTTGAATTGTTAAATTCTTGAAAATCTGGAAAAATAATTGTTGGAATTATTTTCATTCATGAGGTATTATTCATGTTGTTTTGAGCACGTTGTCATGAGATTTTAATATGGCACTGATGTTGGGCACCCGCCAAGACTCCTTTTCCGGCTACTTGATAAAGTATGGCGCGGTATGGTGAGGCCTGGTGACTCAGGTTAATGTGTTGTTGAGAAATTTATTGATAAAATTCTATTGAGATTTGCATTATTTGATTTGAGTATTCGTAGTCGTATTGTTGCGCTTTGTTCATCGCTAACATCTTTGTTGAGCATATTCCTGTCGTATTGTGTACTTCCCCATCTTTTTCTTAGTTGGCAGGTGAGCACGGATTTGAGTGCTATGGATCAATTGGGATGATTTTAGCGAGGATTATTTGGGAAGAATTTTTAATACAAGAGATGAGAAGATTGTATTATTTTGATGTATAGAGCATTGGAGATTTATTTTATTTTCGAGTTAGTTAGATTGTTGTAATTATTTCGAGAGATTTGTTGTATTAATTTGAAGATGAGAATAGTGGTTTCTTGTTTTATTGTGGGATTTAGATGCTCTATACCTTGTTATTTGTGGATTAGTTTAGTTTTATCGATGTGAAGTGCTCCGCTCGCTCTCCCCGGGAGGGTGGGGTGTTACAGAATGGTATCAGAGCTTAGGTATACGGCCACCCTCGGGTCTTGGGTTTTGGGTATGTTGCGTTTTTGTGGCGCGTGTTTTTGGAGATAGAAATTTTTAGAGAATCGTTTTGTGTTATGCATCTAGATTAGATGTGAGGAATTTGTTTTTGGTGACGAGTTTATTTTTGGAGATTGTTGGCCTGATTTTTTGAGAGTTAGGCATTCGGCGAATTTCGAGGGCGAAATTCCATTGTTAGTGGGGAAGTGTAACAACCCGCGTAATTTTTGGGGTATTTTCGAAATTAAGAGAAAAAAAAAATTTGAGAGAAAATTATTTTTATTTCTCAAATATGTTTGTTATTATTTTTAAGGGCGAGAATTTCAAACGGTTTCGAAATCGGAATTAAAATGGAGTTTTTATTGAATTTTTATTATTTAGAAGAGTCCTCAAAACATAAAACTCTCTAAGAGTCCTCGGAACATAAAACTCTCTAGTAAAAATAATATTTTTAGAAATCCGACCGTTCGATCAAGCTAAATTTTTGTCAGAAGCCATGTCTCGCCGTTCGCTACAACATACTAAAATTTCAAGCGATTTCGATGGTCCGATCGTCCGGAATAAAATTTTTAGTGTTTGTATCTCATTATAACTCTTTTCTTAATCAAACAACTTAATCCTTTATATATCAACAAATTCGTGGCTTGGCTTTTCAAATCACTTTTTCTCAAGCTTTTTAACAAAAAGGCCTCTAAAAAATTACTCCCTTTCATATACAAACCATAGCCCCAAACCTATTCAAGATTTCAACCTTAGATTAGTAAGCTTATTTGGTGTTTTCTCGAGTTTGGGCTAGAACGAGATTTGATTATTTTCGCGAGAGGAACGTGATGGTGTGATTTGATTTTGAGGCTAAATTATTTGATGATTCATATCGTGATGTTGAGGTATGGGGTTTTACACAATATGCTCCTGAAATCTCGCGAGTGTTTATTCCGTGGAATTCTTCTTAATTGAACTCATATTTTGAATTGTTAAATTCTTGAAAATCTGGAAAAATAATTGTTGGAATTATTTTCATTCATGAGGTATTATTCATGTTGTTTTGAGCACGTTGTCATGAGATTTTAATATGGCACTGATGTTGGGCACCCGCCAAGACTCCTTTTCCGGCTACTTGATAAAGTATGGCGCGGTATGGTGAGGCCTGGTGACTCAGGTTAATATGTTGTTGAGAAATTTATTGATAAAATTTATTGAGATTTGCATTATTTGATTTGAGTATTCGTAGTCGTATTGTTGCGCTTTGTTCATCGCTAACATTTTTGTTGAGCATATTACTGTCGTATTGTGTACTTCCCCATCTTTTTCTTAGTTGGTAGGTGAGCACGGATTTGAGTGCTATGGATCAATTGGGATGATTTTAGCGAGTATTATTTGGGAAGAATTTTTAATACAAGAGATGAGAAGATTGTATTATTTTGATGTATAGAGCATTGGAGATTTATTTTATTTTCGAGTTAGTTAGATTGTTGTAATTATTTCGAGAGATTTGTTGTATTAATTTGAAGATGAGAATAGTGGTTTCTTGTTTTATTGTAGTATTTAGATGCTCTATACCTTGTTATTTGTGGATTAGTTTAGTTTTATCGATGTGTAGCGCTCCGCTCGCTCTCCCCGAGCGGGCGGGGTGTTACAGAATGGTATCAGAGCTTAGGTATACGACCACCCTCGGGTCTTGGGTTAAGGGTCTGTTGCGTTTTTGTGGCGCGTATTTTTGGAGATAGAAATTTTTAGAGAATCGTTTTGCGTTAGGCATCTAGATTAGATGTGAGGAATTTATTTTTGGTGACGTGTTTATTTTTGAAGATTGTTGGCCTGATTTTTTGAGAGTTAGGCATTCGACGAATTTCGAGGGCGAAATTCCATTATTAGTGGGGAAGTGTAACAACCCGCGTAATTTTTGAGGTATTTTCGAAATTAAGAGGAAAAAAAAATTTGAGAGAAAATTATTTTTATTACTTAAATATGTTGGTTATTATTTTTAAGGACGAGAATTTCAAACGGTTTCGAAATCGGAATTAAAATGGAGTTTTAATTGAATTTTTATTATTTAGAAGAGTCCTCAAAACATAAAACTCTCTAAGAGTCCTCGGAACATAAAACTTTCTAGTAAAAATAATATTTTTAGAAATCCGATCGTTCGATCAAGCTAAGTTTTTGTCAGAAGTCCTGTCTCGCCGTTCGCTACAACATACTGAAATTTCAAGTGTTTCCGACGGTCCGATCGTCCGGAATAAAATTATTAGTGTTTGTATCTCATTATAACTCTCTTCTTAATCAAACACTTAATCCTTTATATATCAACAAATTCGTGGCTTGGCTTTTCAAATCACTTTTTCTCAAGCTTTTTAACCAAAAGACCTCCAAAATTACTCCCTTTCATATACAAACCATAGCCCCAAACCTATTCAAGATTTCAACCTTAGATTAGAAAGCTTATTTGGTGTTTTCTCGAGTTTGGGCTAGAACGAGATTTGATTATTTTCGCGAGAGGAACGTGATGGTGTGATTAGATTTTGAGGCTGAATTATTTGATGATTCATATCATGATGTTGAGGTATGGGGTTTTACACAATATGCTCCTGAAATCTCGCGAGTGTTTATTCCGTTGAATTCTTCTTAATTGAACCCATATTTTGAATTGTTAAATTCTTGGAAATCTGGAAAAATAATTGTTGGAATTATTTTCATTCATGAGGTATTATTCATGTTGTTTTGAGCACGTTGTCATGAGATTTTAATATGGCACTGATGTTGGGCACCCGCCAAGACTCCTTTTCCGGCTACTTGATAAAGTATGGCGCGGTATGGTGAGGCCAGGTGACTCTGGTTAATGTGTTGTTGAGAAATTTATTGATAAAATGCTATTGAGATTTGCATTATTTGAATTGAGTATTCGTAGTCGTATTGTTGCGCTTTGTTCATCGCTAACATCTTTGTTGTGCATATTCATGTCTTATTGTGTACTTCCCCATCTTTTTCTTAGTTGGCAGGTGAGCACGGATTTGAGTGCTATGGATCAATTGGGATGATTTTAGCGAGGATTATTTGGGAAGAATTTTTAATACAAGAGATGAGAAGATTGTATTATTTTGATGTATAAAGCATTGGAAATTTATTTTATTTTCGAGTTAGTTAGATTGTTGTAATTATTTCGAGAGATTTGTTGTATTAATTTGAAGATGAGAATAGTGGTTTCTTGTTTTATTGTGGGATTTAGATGCTCTATACCTTGTTATTTGTGGATTAGTTTAGTTTTATCGATGTGCAGCGCTCCGCTCGCTCTCCTCGGGCGGGTGGGGTGTTACAGAATGGTATCAGAGCTTAGGTATACGACCACCCTCGGGTCTTGGGTTTTGGGTCTGTTGCGTTTTTGTGGCGCGTGTTTTTGGAGATAGAAATTTTTAGAGAATCGTTTTGCGTTAGGCATCTAGATTAGATGTGAGGAATTTATTTTTGGTGACGAGTTTATTTTTGGAGATTGTTGGCCTGATTTTTTGAGAGTTAGGCATTCGACGAATTTCGAGGGCGAAATTCCATTGTTAGTGGGGAAGTGTAACAACCCGCGTAATTTTTGGGGTATTTTCGAAATTAAGAGGAAAAAAAAAATTTGAGAGAAAATTATTTCTATTTCTCAAATATGTTGGTTATTATTTTAAAGGGCGAGAATTTCAAACGGTTTCGAAATCGGAATTAAAATGGAGTTTTAATTGAATTTTTATTATTTAGAAGAGTCCTCAAAACATAAAACTCTCTAGTAAAAATAATATTTTTAGAAATCCGACCGTTCGATCAAGCTAAATTTTTGTCAGAAGTCCTGTCTCTCCGTTCTCTACAGCATACTAAAAAAAATCAAGCGATTCCGACGGTCCGATCGTCCGGAATAAAATTTTAGTGTTTGTATCTCATTATAACTCTTTTCTTAATCAAACACTTAATCCTTTATATATCAACAAATTCGTGGCTTGGCTTTTCAAATCACTTTTTCTCAAGCTTTTTAACAAAAAAAACCTCTAAAAAATTACTCCCTTTCATATACAAACCATAGCCCCAAACCTATTCAAGATTTCAACCTTAGATTAGAAAGCTTATTTGGTGTTTTCTCGAGTTTGGGCTAGAACGAGATTTGATTATTTTCGCGTGAGGAACGTGATGGTGTGATTAGATTTTGAGGCTGAATTATTTGATGATTCATATCATGATGTGGAGGTATGGGGTTTTACACAATATGCTCCTGAAATCTTGCGAGTGTTTATTCCGTTGAATTCTTCTTAATTGAACTCATATTTTGAATTGTTAAATTCTTGAAAATCTGAAAAAATAATTGTTGGAATTATTTTCATTCATGAGGTATTATTCATGTTGTTTTGAGCACATTGTCATGAGATTTTAATATGGCACTGATGTTGGGCACCCGCCAAGATTCATTTTCCGGCTACTTGATAAAGTATGGCGCGGTATGGTGAGGCCTGGTGACTCAGGTTAATGTGTTGTTGAGAAATTTATTGATAAAATTCTATTGAGATTTGCATTATTTGATTTGAGTATTCGTAGTCGTATTGTTGCGCTTTGTTCATCGCTAACATCTTTGTTGAGCATATTCCTGTCGTATTGTGTACTTCCCCATCTTTTTCTTAGTTGGCAGGTGAGCATGGATTTGAGTGCTATGGATCAATTGGGATGATTTTAGCGAGGATTATTTGGGAAGAATTTTTAATACAAGAGATGAGAAGATTGTATTATTTTGATGTATAGAGCATTGGAGATTTATTTTATTTTCGAGTTAGTTAGATTGTTGTAATTATTTCGAGAGATTTGTTGTATTAATTTGAAGATGAGAATAGTGGTTTCTTGTTTTATTGTGGGATTTAGATGCTCTATACCTTGTTATTTGTGGATTAGTTTAGTTTTATCGATGTGTAGCGCTCCGCTCGCTCTCCCCGGGCGGGCAGGGTGTTACAGAATGGTATCAGAGCTTAGGTATACGACCACCCTCGGGTCTTGGGTTTTGGGTCTGTTGCGTTTTTGTGGCGCGTGTTTTTGGAGATAGAAATTTTTAGAGAATCGTTTTGCGTTAGGCATCTAGATTAGATGTGAGGAATTTATTTTTGGTGACAAGTTTATTTTTGGAGATTGTTGGCCTGATTTTTTGAGAGTTAGGCATTCGACGAATCTCGAGGGCGAAATTCCATTGTTAGTGGGGAAGTGTAACAACCCGCGTAATTTTTGGGGTATTTTCGAAATTAAGAGGAAAACAAAATTTGAGAGAAAATTATTTTTATTCCTCAAATATGTTGGTTATTATTTTTAAGGGCGATAATTTCAAACGGTTTCGAAATCGGAATTAAAATGGAGTTTTAATTGAATTTTTATTATTTAGAAGAGTCCTCAAAACATAAAATTCTCTAAGAGTCCTCGGAACATAAAACTCTCTAGTAAAAATAATATTTTTTGAAATCCGGCCGTTCGATCAAGCTAAATTTTTGTCAGAAGTCCTGTCTCGCAGCTCGCTACAACTCACTGAAATTTCAAGCGATTCCGACATTCCGATCGCCCGGAATAAAATTTTTAGTGTTTGTATCTCATTATAACTCTTTTCTTAATCAAACACTTAATCCTTTATATATCAACAAATTCGTGGCTTGGCTTTTCAAATCACTTTTTCTCAAGCTTTTTAACCAAAAGACCTCTCCAAAATTACACCCTTTCATATACAAACCATAGCCCCAAACCTATTCAAGATTTCAACCTTAGATTAGAAAGCTTATTTGGTGTTTTCTCGAGTTTGGGCTAGAATGAGATTTGATTATTTTCGCGAGAGGAACGTGATGGTGTGATTAGATTTTGAGGCTGAATTATTTGATGATTCATATCATGATGTTGAGGTATGGAGTTTTACACAATATGCTCCTGAAATCTCGCGAGTGTTTATTCCGTTGAATTCTTCTTAATTGAACTCATATTTTGAATTATTAAATTCTTGGAAATCTGGAAAAATAATTGGTGGAATTATTTTCATTCATGAGGTATTATTCATGTTGTTTTGAGCACGTTGTCATGAGATTTTAATATGGCATTGATGTTGGGCACCCGCCAAGACTCCTTTTTCGGCTACTTGATAAAGTATGGCGCGGTATGGTGAGGCCTGGTGACTCAGGTTAATGTGTTGTTGAGAAATTTATTGATAAAATGCTATTGAGATTTGCATTATTTGATTTGAGTATTCGTAGTCGTATTGTTGCGCTTTGTTCATCGCTAACATCTTTGTTGAGCATATTCCTGTCGTATTGTGTACTTCCCCATCTTTTTCTTAGTTGGCAGGTGAGCACGAATTTGAGTGCTATGGATCAATTGGGATGATTTTAGCGAGGATTATTTGGGAAGAATTTTTAATACAAGAGATGAGAAGATTGTATTATTTTGATGTATAGAGCATTGGAGATTTATTTTATTTTCGAGTTAGTTAGATTGTTGTAATTATTTCGAGAGATTTGTTGTATTAATTTGAAGATGAGAATAGTGGTTTCTTGTTTTATTGTGGGATTTAGATGCTCTATACCTTGTTATTTGTGGATTAGTTTAGTTTTATCGATGTGTAGCGCTCCGCTCGCTCTCCCCGGGCGGGCGGGGTGTTACAGAATGGTATCAGAGCTTAGGTATACGACCACCCTCGGGTCTTGGGTTTTGGGTCTGTTGCGTTTTTGTGGCGCGTGTTTTTGGAGATACAAATTTTTAGAGAATCGTTTTGCGTTAGGCATCTAGATTAGATGTGAGGAAGTTATTTTTGGTGACGAGTTTATTTTTGGAGATTGTTGGCCTGATTTTTTGAGAGTTAGGCATTCGACGAATCTCGAGGGCGAAATTCCATTGTTAGTGGGGAAGTGTAACAACCCGCGTAATTTTTGGGGTATTTTCGAAATTAAGAGGAAAAAAAAATTGAGAGAATTTTTTTTTATTACTCTAATATGTTGGTTATTATTTTTAAGAGCGATAATTTCAAACGGTTTCGAAATCGGAATTAAAATGGAGTTTTAATTGAATTTTTATTATTTAGAAGAGTCCTCAAAACATAAAACTCTCTAAGAGTCCTCGGAACATAAAACTCTCTAGTAAAAATAATATTTTTAGAAATCCGACCGATTGATCAAGCTAAATTTTTGTCAGAAGTCCTGCCTCGCCGTTCTCTACAACATATTCAAATTTCAAGCGATTCCGACGGTTCGATCGTCCGGAATAAAATTTTTAGTGTTTGTATCTCATTATAACTCTTTTCTTAATCAAACATTTAATCCTTTATATATACACAAATTCGTGGCTTGGTTTTTCAAATCACTTTTTCTCAAGGTTTTTAACCAAAAGACCTCTCCAAAATTATTCACTTTCATATTCAAACCATAGCCCCAAATCTATTCAAGATTTCAACCTTAGATTAGAAAGCTTATTTGGTGTTTTCTCGAGTTTGGGCTAGAACGAGATTTGATTATTTTCGCAAGAGGAACGTGATGGTGTGATTAGATTTTGAGGCTGAATTATTTGATGATTCATATCATGATGTTGAGGTATGGGGTTTTACACAATATGCTCCTGAAATTTCGCGAGTGTTTATTCCGTTGAATTCTTCTTAATTGAACTCATATTTTGAATTGTTAAATTCTTGGAAATCTGGAAAAATAATTGGTGGAATTATTTTCATTCATGAGGTATTATTCATGTTGTTTTGAGCACGTTGTCATGAGATTTTAATATGGCAATGATGTTGGGCACCCGCCAAGACTCCTTTTTCGGGTAGTTGATAAAGTATGGCGCGGTATGGTGAGTCCTGGTGACTCAGGTTAATGTGTTGTTGAGAAATTTATTGATAAAATGCTATTGAGATTTGCATTATTTGATTTGAGTATTCGTAGTCGTATTGTTGCGCTTTGTTCATCGCTAACATCTTTGTTGAGCATATTCCTGTCGTATTGTGTACTTCCCCATCTTTTCTTAGTTGGCAGGTGAGCACGAATTTGAGTGCTATCAATCAATTGGGATGATTTTAGCGAGGATTATTTGGGAAGAATTTTTAATACAAGAGATGAGAAGATTGTATTATTTTGATGTATAGAGCATTGGAGATTTATTTTATTTTCGAGTTAGTTAGATTGTTGTAATTATTTCGAGAGATTTGTTGTATTAATTTGAAGATGAGAATAGTGGTTTCTTGTTTTATTGTGGGATTTAGATGCTCTATACCTTGTTATTTGTGGATTAGTTTAGTTTCATCGATGTGTAGCCCTCCGCTCGCTCTCCCCGGGCGGGGTGTTACAGAATGATATCAGAGCTTAGGTATACGACCACCCTCGGGTCTTGGGTTTTGGGTCTGTTGCGTTTTTGTGGCGCGTGTTTTTGGAGATAGAAATTTTTAGAGAATCGTTTTGCGTTAGGCATCTAGATTAGATGTGAGGAATTTGTTTTTGGTGACGAGTTTATTTTTGGAGATTGTTGGCCTGATTTTTTGAGAGTTAGGCATTCGACGAATCTCGAGGGCGAAATTCCATTGTTAGTGGGGAAGTGTAACAACCCGCGTAATTTTTGGGGTATTTTCGAAATTAAGAGGAAAAAAAAATTAAGGGAATTTTTTTTTATTACTCTAATATGTTGGTTATTATTTTTAAGGGTGAGAATTTGAAACGGTTTCGAAATCGGAATTAAAATGGAGTTTTAATTGAATTTTTATTATTTAGAAGAGTCCTCAAAACATAAAAGTCTCTAAGAGTCCTCGGAACATAAAATTCTCTAGTAAAAATAATATTTTTAGAAATCCGACCATTTGATCAAGCTAAATTTTTGTCAGAAGTCCTGTCTCGCCGTTCGCTACAACATATTGAAATTTCAAGCGATTCCGACGGTTTGATCGTCCGGAATAAAATTTTTAGTGTTTGTATCTCATTATAACTCTTTTCTTAATCAAACACTTAATCCTTTATATATCAACAAATTCGTGGCTTGGTTTTTCAAATCACTTTTTCTCAAGCTTTTTAACCAAAAGACCTCTTCAAAATTATTCCCTTTCATATTCAAACCATAGCCCCAAACCTATTCAAGATTTCAACCTTAGATTAGAAAGCTTATTTGGTGTTTTTCTCGAGTTTGGGCTAGAACGAGATTTGATTATTTTCGCAAGAGGAACGTGATGGTGTGATTAGATTTTGAGGCTGAATTATTTGATGATTCATATCATGATGTTGAGGTATGGGGTTTTACACAATATGCTCCTGAAATCTCGCGAGTGTTTATTCCGTTGAATTCTTCTTAATTGAACTCATATTTTGAATTGTTAAATTCTTGAAAATCTGGAAAAATAATTGTTGGAATTATTTTCATTCATGAGGTATTATTCATGTTGTTTTGAGCACGTTGTCATGAGATTTTAATATGGCACTGATATTGGGCACTCGCCAAGACTCCTTTTTCGGGTAGTTGATAAAGTATGGCGCGGTATGGTGAGGCCTGGTGACTCAGGTTAATGTGTTGTTGATAAATTTATTGATAAAATGCTATTGAGATTTGCATTATTTGATTTGAGTATTCGTAGTCGTATTGTTGCGCTTTGTTCATCGCTAACAGCTTTGTTGAGCATATTCCTGTCGTATTGTGTACTTCCCAATCTTTTTCTTAGTTGGCAGGTGAGCACGAATTTGAGTGCTATGAACCAATTGGGATGATTTTAGCGAGGATTATTTGGGTAGAATTTTTAATACCAGAGATGAGAAGATTGCATTATTTTGATGTATAGAGCATTGGAGATTTATTTTATTTTCGAGTTAGTTAGATTGTTGTAATTATTTCGAGAGATTTGTTGTATTAATTTGAAGATGAGAATAGTGGTTTCTTGTTTTATTGTGGGATTTAGATGCTCTATACCTTGTTATTTGTGGATTAGTTTAGTTTTATCGATGTGTAGCGCTCCGATCGCTCTCCCCGGGCGGGCGGGGTGTTACAGAATGGTATCAGAGCTTAGGTATACGACCACCCTCGGGTCTTGGGTCTGTTGCGTTTTTGTGGCGCGTATTTTTTGTAGATTGAAATTTTTAGAGAATCGTTTTGCGTTAGGCATCTAGATTAGATGTGAGGAAGTTATTTTTGGTGACGAGTTTATTTTTGGAGATTGTTGGCCTGATTTTTTGAGAGTTAGGCATTCGACGAATCTCGAGGGCGAAATTCCATTGTTAGTGGGGAAGTGTAACAACCCGCGTAATTTTTGGGGTATTTTCGAAATTAAGAGGAAAAAAAAATTGAGGGAATTTTTTTTTATTACTCTAATATGTTGGTTATTATTTTTAAGGACGAGAATTTCAAACGGTTTCGAAATCGGAATTAAAATGGAGTTTTAATTGAATTTTTATTATTTAGAAGAGTCCTCAAAACATAAAACTCTCTAGTAAAAATAATATTTTTAGAAATCCAACCGTTCGATCAAGCTAATTTTTGTCAGAAGTCCTGTCTCGCCGTTCGCTACAACATACTAAAAAAATTAAGCGATTCCGACGGTCCGATCGTCCGGAATAAAATTTTTAGTGTTTGTATCTCATTATAACTCTTTTCTTAATCAAACACTTAATCCTTTATATATCAACAAATTCGTGGCTTGGCTTTTCAAATCATTTTTTCTCAAGCTTTTTAACCAAAAGACCTCTCCAAAATTACTCCCTTTCATATACAAACCATAGCCCCAAACCTATTCAAGATTTCAACCTTAGATTAGAAAGCTTATTTGGTGTTTTCTCGAGTTTGGGCTAGAACGAGATTTGATTATTTTCACGAGAGGAACGTGATGGTGTGATTAGATTTTGAGGATGAATTATTTGATGATTCATATCATGATGTTGAGGTATGGGGTTTTACACAATATGCTCCTGAAATCTCGCTAGTGTTTAATCCGTTGAATTCTTCTTAATTGAACTCATATTTTGAATTGTTAAATTCTTGAAACTCTGGAAAAATAATTTTTGGAATTATTTTCGTTCATGAGGTATTATTCATGTTGTTTTGAGCACGTTGTCATGAGATTTTAATATGGCACTGATGTTGGGCACCCGCCAAAACTCCTTTTCCGGCTACTTGATAAAGTATGGCACGGTATGGTGAGGCCTGGTGACTCAGGTTAATGTGTTGTTGAGAAATTTGTTGATAAAATGCTATTGAGATTTGCATTATTTGATTTGAGTATTCGTAGTCGTATTGTTGCGCTTTGTTCATCGCTAACATCTTTGTTGAGCATATTCCTGTCGTATTGTGTACTTCCCCATCTTTTTCTTAGTTGGCAGGTGAGCACGGATTTGAGTGCTATGGACCAATTGGGATGATTTTAGCGAGGATTATTTGGGAAGAATTTTTAAAACAAGAGATGAGAAGATTGTATTATTTTGATGTATAGAGCATTGGAAATTTATTTTATTTTCGAGTTAGTTAGATTGTTGTAATTATTTCGAGAGATTTGTTGTATTAATTTGAAGATGAGAATAGTGGTTTCTTGTTTTATTGTGGGACTTAGATGCTCTATACCTTGTTATTTGTGGATTAGTTTAGTTTTATCGATGTGCAGCGCTCCGCTCGCTCTCCCCGGGCGGGTGGGGTGTTACAGAATGGTATCAGAGCTTAGGTATACGACCACCCTCGGGTCTTGGGTTTTGGGTCTCTTGCGTTTTTGTGGCGCGTGTTTTTGGAGATAGAAATTTTTAGAGAATCGTTTTGCGTTAGGCATCTAGATTAGATGTGAGGAATTTATTTTTGGTGACGAGTTTATTTTTGGAGATTGTTGGCCTGATTTTTTGAGAGTTAGGCATTCGACGAATCTCGAGGGCGAAATTCCATTGTTAGTGGGGAAGTGTAACAACCCGCGTAATTTTTGGGGTATTTTCGAAATTAAGAGGAAAAAAAAATTGAGGGAATTTTTTTTTATTACTCTAATATGTTGGTTATTATTTTTAAGGGCGAGAATTTCAAACGGTTTCGAAATCGGAATTAAAATGGAGTTTTAATTGAATTTTTATTATTTAGAAGAGTCCTCAAAACATAAAACTCTCTAAGAGTCCTCGGAACATAAAATTCTCTAGTAAAAATAATATTTTTAGAAATCCGACCGTTTGATCGAGCTAAATTTTTGTCAGAAGTCCTGTCTCGCCGTTCGCTACAACATATTGAAATTTCAAGCGATTCCGACGGTTCGATCGTCCGGAATAAAATTTTTAGTGTTTGTATCTCATTATAACTCTTTTCTTAATCAAACACTTAATCCTTTATATATCAACAAATTCGTGGCTTGGTTTTTCAAATCACTTTTTCTCAAGCTTTTTAACCAAAAGACCTCTCCAAAGTTATTCCCTTTCATATTCAAACCATAGCCCCAAACCTATTCAAGATTTCAACCTTAGATTAGAAAGCTTATTTGGTGTTTTTCTCGAGTTTGGGCTAGAACGAGATTTGATTATTTTCGCAAGAGAAACGTGATGGTGTGATTAGATTTTGAGGCTCAATTATTTGATGATTCATATCATGATGTTGAGGTATGGGGTTTTACACAATATGCTCCTGAAATCTCGCGAGTGTTTATTCCGTTGAATTCTTCTTAATTGAACTCATATTTTGAATTGTTAAATTCTTGAAAATCTGGAAAAATAATTGTTGGAATTATTTTCATTCATGAGGTATTATTCATGTTGTTTTGAGCACGTTGTCATGAGATTTTAATATGGCACTGATATTGGGCACCCGCCAAGACTCCTTTTTCGGGTAGTTGATAAAGTATGGCGCGATATGGTGAGGCCTGGTGACTCAGGTTAATGTGTTGTTGATAAATTTATTGATAAAATGCTATTGAGATTTGCATTATTTGATTTGAGTATTCGTAGTCGTATTGTTGCGCTTTGTTCATCGCTAACAGCTTTGTTGAGCATATTCCTGTCGTATTGTGTACTTCCCAATCTTTTTCTTAGTTGGCAGGTGAGCACGAATTTGAGTGCTATGAACCAATTGGGATGATTTTAGCGAGGATTATTTGGGTAGAATTTTTAATACCAGAGATGAGAAGATTGCATTATTTTGATGTATAGAGCATTGGAGATTTATTTTATTTTCGAGTTAGTTAGATTGTTGTAATTATTTCGAGAGATTTGTTGTATTAATTTGAAGATGAGAATAGTGGTTTCTTGTTTTATTGTGGGATTTAGATGCTCTATACCTTGTTATTTGTGGATTAGTTTAGTTTTATCGATGTGTAGCGCTCCGATCGCTCTCCCCGGGCTGGCGGGGTGTTACAGAATGGTATCAGAGCTTAGGTATACGACCACCCTCGGGTCTTGGGTCTGTTGCGTTTTTGTGGCGCGTATTTTTGTAGATAGAAATTTTTAGAGAATCGTTTTGCGTTAGGCATCTAGATTAGATGTGAGGAAGTTATTTTTGGTGACGAGTTTATTTTTGGAGATTGTTGGCCTGATTTTTTGAGAGTTAGGCATTCGACGAATCTCGAGGGCGAAATTCCATTGTTAGTGGGGAAGTGTAACAACCCGCGTAATTTTTGGGGTATTTTTGAAATTAAGAGGAAAAAAAAATTGAGAGAAAATTATTTTTATTACTCAAATATGTTGGTTATTATTTTTAAGGGCGAGAATTTCAAACGGTTTCGAAATCGGAATTAAAATGGAGTTTTAATTGAATTTTTATTATTTAGAAGAGTCCTCAAAACATAAAACTCTCTAGTAAAAATAATATTTTTAGAAATCCAACCGTTCGATCAAGCTAATTTTTGTACGAAGTCCTGTCTCGCCGTTCGCTACAACATACTAAAAAAATTAAGCGATTCCGACGGTCCGATCGTCCGGAATAAAATTTTTAGTGTTTGTATCTCATTATAACTCTTTTCTTAATCAAACACTTAATCCTTTATATATCAACAAATTCGTGGCTTGGCTTTTCAAATCATTTTTTCTCAAGCTTTTTAACCAAAAGACCTCTCCAAAATTACTCCCTTTCATATACAAACCATAGCCCCAAACCTATTCAAGATTTCAACCTTAGATTAGAAAGCTTATTTGGTGTTTTCTCGAGTTTGGGCTAGAACGAGATTTGATTATTTTCACGAGAGGAACGTGATGGTGTGATTAGATTTTGAGGCTGAATTATTTGATGATTCATATCATGATGTTGAGGTATGGGGTTTTACACAATATGCTCCTGAAATCTCGCTAGTGTTTAATCCGTTGAATTCTTCTTAATTGAACTCATATTTTGAATTGTTAAATTCTTGAAACTCTGGAAAAATAATTGTTGGAATTATTTTCGTTCATGAGGTATTATTCATGTTGTTTTGAGCACGTTGTCATGAGATTTTAATATGGCACTGATGTTGGGCACCCGCCAAAACTCCTTTTCCGGCTACTTGATAAAGTATGGCACGGTATGGTGAGGCCTGGTGACTCAGGTTAATGTGTTGTTGAGAAATTTGTTGATAAAATGCTATTGAGATTTGCATTATTTGATTTGAGTATTCGTAGTCGTATTGTTGCGCTTTGTTCATCGCTAACATCTTTGTTGAGCATATTCCTGTCGTATTGTGTACTTCCCCATCTTTTTCTTAGTTGGTAGGTGAGCACGGATTTGAGTGCTATGGACCAATTGGGATGATTTTAGCGAGGATTATTTGGGAAGAATTTTTAAAACAAGAGATGAGAAGATTGTATTATTTTGATGTATAGAGCATTGGAAATTTATTTTATTTTCGAGTTAGTTAGATTGTTGTAATTATTTCGAGAGATTTGTTGTATTAATTTGAAGATGAGAATAGTGGTTTCTTGTTTTATTGTGGGACTTAGATGCTCTATACCTTGTTATTTGTGGATTAGTTTAGTTTTATCGATGTGCAGCGCTCCGCTCGCTCTCCCCGGGCGGGTGGGGTGTTACAAAATGGTATCAGAGCTTAGGTATACGACCACCCTCGGGTCTTGGGTTTTGGGTCTCTTGCGTTTTTGTGGCGCGTGTTTTTGGAGATAGAAATTTTTAGAGAATCGTTTTGCGTTAGGCATCTAGATTAGATGTGAGGAATTTATTTTTGGTGACGAGTTTATTTTTGGAGATTGTTGGCCTGATTTTTTGAGAGTTAGGCATTCGACGAATCTCGAGGGCGAAATTCCATTGTTAGTGGGGAAGTGTAACAACCCGCGTAATTTTTGGGGTATTTTCGAAATTAAGAGGAAAAAAAAATTGAGGGAATTTTTTTTTATTACTCTAATATGTTGGTTATTATTTTTAAGGGCGAGAATTTCAAACGGTTTCGAAATCGGAATTAAAATGGAGTTTTAATTGAATTTTTATTATTTAGAAGAGTTCTCAAAACATAAAACTCTCTAAGAGTCCTCGGAACATAAAATTCTCTAGTAAAAATAATATTTTTAGAAATCCGACCGTTTGATCAAGCTAAATTTTTGTCAGAAGTCCTGTCTCGCCGTTCGCTACAACATATTGAAATTTCAAGCGATTCCGACGGTTCGATCGTCCGGAATAAAATTTTTAGTGTTTGTATCTCATTATAACTCTTTTCTTAATCAAACACTTAATCCTTTATATATCAACAAATTCGTGGCTTGGTTTTTCAAATCACTTTTTCTCAAGCTTTTTAACCAAAAGACCTCTCCAAAGTTATTCCCTTTCATATTCAAACCATAGCCCCAAACCTATTCAAGATTTCAACCTTAGATTAGAAAGCTTATTTGGTGTTTTTCTCGAGTTTGGGCTAGAACGAGATTTGATTATTTTCGCAAGAGAAACGTGATGGTGTGATTAGATTTTGAGGCTCAATTATTTGATGATTCATATCATGATGTTGAGGTATGGGGTTTTACACAATATGCTCCTGAAATCTCGCGAGTGTTTATTCCGTTGAATTCTTCTTAATTGAACTCATATTTTGAATTGTTAAATTCTTGAAAATCTGGAAAAATAATTGTTGGAATTATTTTCATTGATGAGGTATTATTCATGTTGTTTTGAGCACGTTGTCATGAGATTTTAATATGGCACTGATATTGGGCACCCGCCAAGACTCCTTTTTCGGGTAGTTGATAAAGTATGGCGCGATATGGTGAGCCTGGTGACTCAGGCTAATGTGTTGTTGATAAATTTATTGATAAAATGCTATTGAGATTTGCATTATTTGATTTGAGTATTCGTAGTCGTATTGTTGCGCTTTGTTCATCGCTAACAGCTTTGTTGAGCATATTCCTGTCGTATTGTGTACTTCCCAATCTTTTTCTTAGTTGGCAGGTGAGCACGAATTTGAGTGCTATGAACCAATTGGGATGATTTTAGCGAGGATTATTTGGGTAGAATTTTTAATACCAGAGATGAGAAGATTGCATTATTTTGATGTATAGAGCATTGGAGATTTATTTTATTTTCGAGTTAGTTAGATTGTTGTAATTATTTCGAGAGATTTGTTGTATTAATTTGAAGATGAGAATAGTGGTTTCTTGTTTTATTGTGGGATTTAGATGCTCTATACCTTGTTATTTGTGGATTAGTTTAGTTTTATCGATGTGTAGCGCTCCGATCGCTCTCCCCGGGCTGGCGGGGTGTTACAGAATGGTATCAGAGCTTAGGTATACGACCACCCTCGGGTCTTGGGTCTGTTGCGTTTTTGTGGCGCGTATTTTTGTAGATAGAAATTTTTAGAGAATCGTTTTGCGTTAGGCATCTAGATTAGATGTGAGGAAGTTATTTTTGGTGACGAGTTTATTTTTGGAGATTGTTGGCCTGATTTTTTGAGAGTTAGGCATTCGACGAATCTCGAGGGCGAAATTCCATTGTTAGTGGGGAAGTGTAACAACCCGCGTAATTTTTGGGGTATTTTTGAAATTAAGAGGAAAAAAAAATTGAGAGAAAATTATTTTTATTACTCAAATATGTTGGTTATTATTTTTAAGGGCGAGAATTTCAAACGGTTTCGAAATCGGAATTAAAATGGAGTTTTAATTGAATTTTTATTATTTAGAAGAGTCCTCAAAACATAAAACTCTCTAGTAAAAATAATATTTTTAGAAATCCAACCGTTCGATCAAGCTAATTTTTGTACGAAGTCCTGTCTCGCCGTTCGCTACAACATACTAAAAAAATTAAGCGATTCCGACGGTCCGATCGTCCGGAATAAAATTTTTAGTGTTTGTATCTCATTATAACTCTTTTCTTAATCAAACACTTAATCCTTTATATATCAACAAATTCGTGGCTTGGCTTTTCAAATCATTTTTTCTCAAGCTTTTTAACCAAAAGACCTCTCCAAAATTACTCCCTTTCATATACAAACCATAGCCCCAAACCTATTCAAGATTTCAACCTTAGATTAGAAAGCTTATTTGGTGTTTTCTCGAGTTTGGGCTAGAACGAGATTTGATTATTTTCACGAGAGGAACGTGATGGTGTGATTAGATTTTGAGGCTGAATTATTTGATGATTCATATCATGATGTTGAGGTATGGGGTTTTACACAATATGCTCCTGAAATCTCGCTAGTGTTTAATCCGTTGAATTCTTCTTAATTGAACTCATATTTTGAATTGTTAAATTCTTGAAACTCTGGAAAAATAATTGTTGGAATTATTTTCGTTCATGAGGTATTATTCATGTTGTTTTGAGCACGTTGTCATGAGATTTTAATATGGCACTGATGTTGGGCACCCGCCAAAACTCCTTTTCCGGCTACTTGATAAAGTATGGCACGGTATGGTGAGGCCTGGTGACTCAGGTTAATGTGTTGTTGAGAAATTTGTTGATAAAATGCTATTGAGATTTGCATTATTTGATTTGAGTATTCGTAGTCGTATTGTTGCGCTTTGTTCATCGCTAACATCTTTGTTGAGCATATTCCTATCGTATTGTGTACTTCCCCATCTTTTTCTTAGTTGGCAGGTGAGCACGGATTTGAGTGCTATGGACCAATTGGGATGATTTTAGCGAGGATTATTTGGGAAGAATTTTTAAAACAAGAGATGAGAAGATTGTATTATTTTGATGTATAGAGCATTGGAAATTTATTTTATTTTCGAGTTAGTTAGATTGTTGTAATTATTTCGAGAGATTTGTTGTATTAATTTGAAGATGAGAATAGTGGTTTCTTGTTTTATTGTGGGACTTAGATGCTCTATACATTGTTATTTGTGGATTAGTTTAGTTTTATCGATGTGCAGCGCTCCGCTCGCTCTCCCCGGGCGGGTGGGGTGTTACAGAATGGTATCAGAGCTTAGGTATACGACCACCCTCGGGTCTTGGGTTTTGGGTCTGTTGCGTTTTTGTGGCGCGTGTTTTTGGAGATAGAAATTTTTAGAGAATCGTTTTGCGTTAGGCATCTAGATTAGATGTGAGGAATTTATTTTTGGTGACGAGTTTATTTTTGGAGATTGTTGGCCTGATTTTTTGAGAGTTAGGCATTCGACGAATCTCGAGGGCGAAATTCCATTGTTAGTGGGGAAGTGTAACAACCCGCGTAATTTTTGGGGTATTTTCGAAATTAAGAAGAAAAAAAATTGAGGGAATTTTTTTTTATTACTCTAATATGTTGGTTATTATTTTTAAGGGCGAGAATTTCAAACGGTTTCGAAATCGGAATTAAAATGGAGTTTTAATTGAATTTTTATTATTTAGAAGAGTCCTCAAAACATAAAACTCTCTAAGAGTCCTCGGAACATAAAATTCTCTAGTAAAAATAATATTTTTAGAAATCCGACCGTTTGATCAAGCTAAATTTTTGTCAGAAGTCCTGTCTCGCCGTTCGCTACAACATATTGAAATTTCAAGCGATTCCGATGGTTCGATCGTCCGGAATAAATTTTTTAGTGTTTGTATCTCATTATAACTCTTTTCTTAATCAAACACTTAATCCTTTATATATCAACAAATTCGTGGCTTGGTTTTTCAAATCACTTTTTCTCAAGGTTTTTAACCAAAAGACCTCTCCAAAGTTATTCCCTTTCATATTCAAACCATAGCCCCAAACCTATTCAAGATTTCAACCTTAGATTAGAAAGCTTATTTGGTGTTTTTCTCGAGTTTGGGCTAGAACGAGATTTGATTATTTTCGCAAGAGGAACGTGATGGTGTGATTAGATTTTGAGGCTGAATTATTTGATGATTCATATCATGATGTTGAGGTATGGGATTTTACACAATATGCTCCTGAAATCTCGCGAGTGTTTATTCCGTTGAATTCTTCTTAATTGAACTCATATTTTGAATTGTTAAATTCTTGAAAATCTGGAAAAATAATTGTTGGAATTATTTTCATTCATGAGGTATTATTCATGTTGTTTTGAGCACGTTGTCATGAGATTTTAATATGGCACTGATATTGGGCACCCGCCAAGACTCCTTTTTCGGGTAGTTGATAAAGTATGGCTCGGTATGGTGAGGCCTGGTGATTCAGGTTAATGTGTTGTTGATAAATTTATTGATAAAATGCTATTGAGATTTGCATTATTTGATTTGAGTATTCGTAGTCGTATTGTTGCGCTTTGTTCATCGCTAACATCTTTGTTGAGCATATTCCTGTCGTATTGTGTACTTCCCAATCTTTTTCTTAGTTGGCAAGTGAGCACGAATTTGAGTGCTATGAACCAATTGGGATGATTTTAGCGAGGATTATTTGGGAAGAATTTTTAATACCAGAGATGAGAAGATTGCATTATTTTGATGTATAGAGCATTGGAGATTTATTTTATTTTCGAGTTAGTTAGATTGTTGTAATTATTTCGAGAGATTTGTTGTATTAATTTGAAGATGAGAATAGTGGTTTCTTGTTTTATTGTGGGATTTAGATGCTCTATACCTTGTTATTTGTGGATTAGTTTAGTTTTATCGATGTGTAGCGCTCCGATCGCTCTCCCCGGGCGGGCGGGGTGTTATAGAATGGTATCAGAGCTTAGGTATACGACCACCCTCGGGTCTTGGGTTTTGGGTCTGTTGCGTTTTTGTGGCGCGTGTTTTTGGAGATAGAAATTTTTAGAGAATCGTTTTGCGTTAGGCATCTAGATTAGATGTGAGGAATTTATTTTTGTTGACGAGTTTATTTTTGGAGATTGTTGGCCTGATTTTTTGAGAGTTAGGCATTCGACGAATCTCGAGGGCGAAATTCCATTGTTAGTGGGGAAGTGTAACAACCCGCGTAATTTTTGGGGTATTTTCGAAATTAAGAGGAAAAAAAAATTGAGAGAAAATTATTTTTATTACTCAAATATGTTGGTTATTATTTTTAAGGGCGAGAATTCAAACGGTTTCGAAATCGGAATTAAAATGGAGTTTTAATTGAATTTTTATTATTTAGAAGAGTCCTCAAAACATAAAACTCTCTAAGAGTCCTCGGAACATAAAACTCTCTAGTAAAAATAATATTTTTAGAAATCCAACCGTTCGATCAAGCTAATTTTTGTCAGAAGTCCTGTCTCGCCGTTCGCTACAACATACTAAAAAAAATTAAGCGATTCCGACGGTCCCATCGTCCGGAATAAAATTTTTAGTGTTTGTATCTCATTATAACTCTTTTCTTAATCAAACACTTAATCCTTTATATATCAACAAATTCGTGGCTTGGCTTTTCAAATCATTTTTTCTCAAGCTTTTTAACCAAAAGACCTCTCCAAAATTACTCCCTTTCATATACAAACCATAGCCCCAAACCTATTCAAGATTTCAACCTTAGATTAGAAAGCTTATTTGGTGTTTTCTCGAGTTTGGGCTAGAACGAGATTTGATTATTTTCACGAGAGGAACGTGATGGTGTGATTAGATTTTGAGGCTGAATTATTTGATGATTCATATCATGATGTTGAGGTATGGGGTTTTACACAATATGCTCCTGAAATCTCGCTAGTGTTTAATCCGTTGAATTCTTCTTAATTGAACTCATATTTTGAATTGTTAAATTCTTGAAACTCTGGAAAAATAATTGTTGGAATTATTTTCGTTCATGAGGTATTATTCATGTTGTTTTGAGCACGTTGTCATGAGATTTTAATATGGCACTGATGTTGGGCACCCGCCAAAACTCCTTTTCCGGCTACTTGATAAAGTATGGCACGGTATGGTGAGGCCTGGTGACTCAGGTTAATGTGTTGTTGAGAAATTTGTTGATAAAATGCTATTGAGATTTGCATTATTTGATTTGAGTATTCGTAGTCGTATTGTTGCGCTTTGTTCATCGCTAACATCTTTGTTGAGCATATTCCTGTCGTATTGTGTACTTCCCCATCTTTTTCTTAGTTGGTAGGTGAGCACGGATTTGAGTGCTATGGACCAATTGGGATGATTTTAGCGAGGATTATTTGGGAAGAATTTTTAAAACAAGAGATGAGAAGATTGTATTATTTTGATGTATAGAGCATTGGAAATTTATTTTATTTTCGAGTTAGTTAGATTGTTGTAATTATTTCGAGAGATTTGTTGTATTAATTTGAAGATGAGAATAGTGGTTTCTTGTTTTATTGTGGAATTTAGATGCTCTATACATTGTTATTTGTGGATTAGTTTAGTTTTATCGATGTGCAGCGCTCCGCTCGCTCTCCCCGGGCGGGCGGGGTGTTACAGAATGGTATCAGAGCTTAGGTATACGACCACCCTCGGGTCTTGGGTTTTGGGTCTGTTGCGTTTTTGTGGCGCGTGTTTTTGGAGATAGAAATCTTTAGAGAATCGTTTTGCGTTAGGCATCTAGATTAGATGTGAGGAATTTATTTTTGGTGACGAGTTTATTTTTGGAGATTGTTGGCCTGATCTTTTGAGAGTTAGGCATTCGACGAATTTCGAGGGCGAAATTCCATTGTTAGTGGGGAAGTGTAACAACCCGCGTAATTTTTGGGGTATTTTCGAAATTAAGAGGAAAAAAAAATTTGAGCGAAAATTATTTTTATTACTCAAATATGTTGGTTATTATTTTTAAGAGCGAGAATTTCAAACGGTTTGGAAATCGGAATTAAAATGGAGTTTTAATTATTTAGAAGAGTCCTCAAAACATAAAACTCTCTAAGAGTCCTCGGAACATAAAACTCTCTAAGAGTCCTCAGAACATAAAACTCTCTAGTAAAAATAATATTTTTAGAAATCCGACCGTTCGATCAAGCTAAATTTTTGTCAGACGTCCTGTCTCGCCGTTCGCTACAACATACTAAAATTTCAAGCGATTCCAACTGTCCAATCGTCCGGAATAAAATTATTAGTGTTTGTATCTCATTTTAACTCTTTTCTTAATCAAACACTTAATCCTTTATATATCAAGAAATTCGTGGCTTGGCTTTTGAAACCATTTTTTCTCAAGCTTTTTAACCAAAAGACCTCTCCAAAATTACTCCCTTTCATATACAAACCATAGCCCCAAACCTATTCAAGATTTCAACCTTAGATTAGAAAGCTTATTTGGTGTTTTCTCGAGTTTGGGCTAGAACGAGATTTGATTATTTTCGCGAGAGGAACGTGATGGTGTGATTAGATTTTGAGGCTGAATTATTTGATGATTCATATCATGATGTTGAGGTATGGGGTTTTCACAATATGCTCCTGAAATCTCGCGAGTGTTTATTCCGTTGAATTCTTCTTAATTGAACTCATATTTTGAATTGTTAAATTCTTGAAAATCTGGAAAAATAATTGTTGTCGTTCATGAGGTATTATTCATGTTGTTTTGAGAACGTTGTCATGAGATTTTAATATGGCACTGATGTTGGGCACCCGCCAAAACTCCTTTTCCGGCTACTTGATAAAGTATGGCGCGGTATGGTGAGGCCTGGTGACTCAGGTTAATGTGTTGTTGAGAAATTTATTGATAAAATGCTATTGAGATTTGTATTATTTGAATTGAGTATTCGTAGTCGTATTGTTGCGCTTTGTTCATCGCTAACATCTTTGTTGAGCATATTCCTGTCGTATTGTGTACTTCCTCATCTTTTTCTTAGTTGGCAGGTGAGCACGGATTTGAGTGCTATGGACCAATTGGGATGATTTTAGCGAGGATTATTTGGGAAGAATTTTTAATACAAGAGATGAGAAGATTGTATTATTTTGATGTATAGAGCATTGGAGATTTATTTTATTTTCGAGTTAGTTAGATTGTTGTAATTATTTCGAGAGATTTGTTGTATTGATTTGAAGATGAGAATAGTGGTTTCTTGTTTTATTGTTGGATTTAGATGCTCTATACCTTGTTATTTGTGGATTAGTTTAGTTTTATCGATGTGTAGCGCTCCGCTCGCTCTCCCCGGGTCGCTTAATTAAATACCGGGCAATCACTCCTTTATTAAATTAAAATCAAGGGGAACAGTTGGTTCATTGTTAGCATCACTGTCGTAAAAATAAACTTTTCCAAATTAACACCCTAATTAATTAAGCTAAGTGTCAAAAACCATTTTCTAACTTTTATAACCCAAAATGTATTTTTAAAGAAAAACTTATTTATTTAATTAGTAACAACATTTTCAATAAATAAGAATCATACAACAATTATCCTGGAACATAATCCAATTAATTTAAACATTCAACATTCAAAGTCCCAACATTTAAGACTTAAGGTAAAACATCCATACTGAAATAAATCCATAATAACAGTACTAAAAATAACTGAAATACAAATGTCCCCATAAAACAGATAAATAGTGGAAAGGGCGACACATGCCCAATAAATGAGTATGATAGATGTGGAATCAAGTGAACGAAGTCGTGTATGCAAGTGGCCTGCAACTCCCACCTAAGCTGCAGCACGTTCCTTTCAAGAGATCCTAAGCAAGACGCCCCTGTGGCTGGGCACCTGTAATACATACATATATATACAAGAGATAGAAAGAGAAAAAGAAACGGGTCAGAGCCCGATAGTGTGTTTGATTTAAAATACATTTAGCAAGTATTTAAATTGATACAGGCCAATGCAACAACATATTAGTGCGACACTCTCTTGAGAAATTCTCACCTCTCTTCTAATGTGCACACCTATCGCACTAACCTTCCCCACGGTTTTTCTTATCATTTATCACACTAAACTTCCCAATGGTTTAACTTATCTTAGATTACTCGTAAGATTCAAAATTTCACGATTCAATTGTTTGAAAAGAGTATTCCAATTAGTAACCAAAGTTCTCATTTTGACTTTATTAATCAATAATGTTTTCCAATTTCATATTATACTTTCTCAAACAAGTATTTACAATTTGAGTCATCAACCATGTCCTACATATCAAATCACAGTAGGCAGTTCCAGATTTCAGAATTTCATATATATATTAACTACTCATAAAATACATATATCATAACAGCACCCCAAATAAAACTATGGTGCGGGCATACTCTACTATCCAAACCCCATATCACTCACATTAAGGGGAATACAAATTCGGAATCACTCTCGAATTGTATTAACACATACTCAAACAATATTGAGGCGAAGTATAGATTCCAAGTCTCGTAGGACCGTCTGAACTATTATTGAGACAGCCTGTACCAAGGATACCTATACACAAACAATATAAGGCGAACCATAGATTCCAAGTCTCTAAGAGGAAAGCACATACCCGCATCTCTTAGGACCGTCTGAACTATCATTCTGATAGCCTGTACCAAGGATATCTATCTTCTAGGGTACAAGTCAATATCCCCCATAAAGGTCCCATCGAGATAAGACTGTCCCAACGCGGAAACCTCAGGGATAGCAAGTAGCGTGGGCATGATTTTCACACATAGATAGTATATGCATACACAATCATATAACTATACTAATATTACCATATCAATAATGGGTAAATTCTCAATTCCCATAATTACGTCATTCGCATTTATTTCACATAATATAGTTATCACGTATAACCATTCACATCTCATTTTAATTTGAGGAACTTTTCCACTTACTACATAACGCTCATGGATTCTATCCTCCCAAGTATAAAATTCAGTAGGTATTACACATTTGTCCCAAAGTAACTCTCTTACGTGTCTCTCGCGTTAAATCATAAATTCTCCGACCCTTATGTAATTATCCCAAAATACAATCTTTGCCCGACATCAAGGGTCCCAAAGTCTATATATATGTATATATTACAGGTGCCCAGCCACAGGGGCGTCTTGCTTAGTATCCCTTGGAAGGAACGCGCTGCAACTTAGGTGGGAGTTGCAGGCCCCTTGATTAGACGACTTCGTTCATTCGGATCCACTCTTAGTACTTTCATTTAGTTGGGCATGTGTAGCTCTTTCCATTATTCCGTTGTTATTGGACATTTGTATTTCAGTTATTTCCAGTATTGTTACTATGGGATTTATTCAGTTTGGATGTATGACTTTAAATTTCGTATGTTGACATTCGATTGACGAATGTATTAAATTAATTGGATTATGTTGCAGAATTTAATGTGGTGTGATTCTTACTTATTGAATGTTGCTAATAAAATAAATGATTTTTCTTTAAATAAAATTTGGAAAGTATATATGAAAATGGTTTTGACACTTAGCTTAATTAATTAGGGTGTTAAATTGGAAAAATTAATTTTCGACAGTGATGCTAAGAATGGACCAACTGTTCACCTTGATTGAATTTAATAAAGGAGTGATCGCCCGGTATTTAATTAGGCGGGGTGTCACACCATTGAGCAAGTTTATGTTTATTACTTCGATTTGCCCATTGCTTTAAGGATGGCCTGGAGTAGAATGATGCTTTTGAATGTTTAACTGGTCACAATAATTAGCAAACTCCTCATTATCAAACTATGTGCCATGGTCTGTAATGAAAGCATGAGGCTTACCATATCTATAAATAATTTTTTTCCAGATGAACTGGTAAACTTTCTTATAAGGCATTTCTATTAATGGCTCGAGTTCGACCCATTTGGTGAAATAGTCCACAACTACGATCAAGTAATTAAATCTTCCTTCGGTGATCGGAAGTGGTTTGACTAAGTCTATCCCCCATATAGTAAATGCCCATGGTGAAGTTATTAAAGTCGGAACATCCTGTGGAGTTTTGTGAATGCTAGAACACCTTTGGCACCTGTCACATTTCTTGGCAAAGGTTATGAAATCTTCTTTCGTAGTTGGCCAGTAATATCCCTGTCTATTAATTCACTGCAATAGGGATTTGCCTTCTACACGAGCTCCACAAGACCCTTTGTGGACTTCCTCTATCAATTCTTTAACCTATGTTGGATGAACACATCGTTGTAGGCTAGCTGTCAATCCTCTCCTATAAAGGACCCCTTTGTCCAACACATATCATATTACTCTATTGTTCAACTTTTTAGCCTCGAGTCGTTCTACTGGAAAGACTCCTTTAATATAAGCTTTGATGGGATCCATGCAAGATGTCCCCATATCCGCTGTGGTCAAATTAATCATCAAGTCTCCATCAATACTGCTATTAACTAGAATGTTAATAGGAATAGTTCTTCGGAGTTCAATTATAGTTGTTGATGCTAGACAAGCAAGTTCATCTGCTCGGGCGTTCTCCAATCTTGGAATTCTGCTCATCCAAATAACTGGAAATTTTGTTGTAACTTCTAGTTCTTTGGATAGGTATCTGGTCATTAGCTCACCTTTAGCTCCATACAGATTCAGTATTTGATTCACAACCAATTGAGAATCACTCAACTTGCTCGGCGTTCAAAGATTGGGCCAGATATAAACCCACAATGAGAGATTCATACTCTGATTTATTATTTTAGGCCTAAAATTGGAATCGTAGATTATATTTGATATCTATCCCATCAAAAGTGTCGAGTAATATACCTTCTCCACTTCCAATTGCACAAGAGGATCCATCAACATACAAGCTCATGGGGATATTGTTATCAAATGCTTGGTTTGTTAAAATCCCACGATGGAATATGTTTCTCCTCGATTTCCCATACTTCTTGGACATCTCTTGCGCTTTGGTGGAAGATTTTGGTAGGTAAAAAATGATTCCTCCTGATCCTCCCCCTGATGTGGGTTGCTCGGTGATAGCCCTAGTCAAACAATCCCTTTTTAGGTCGTGCTCTTCTTGAATTCCCTATTGCTCGAGAATCCTTAAATAAGTGAATTTAGCAATGAAATCTTCCACAGCCTGGCCTTTTAAGGAAGACCTTGGTTCATACATAATATCATACTCCCCCAACTCTACTGTCCAATAGATTAATCTCCCCAACTTTTCTGGTTTGTGTGGGGCCTGCCTAAGAGGCATATCACTGTACACCATAATTGTATGCTCTTGGAAATAGGGCTTCATTCGTCTGGAAGCCTCAATCACTGCCAATGCTAACTTCTCCAGGTGTCAATATCTGATTTCCTCTCCTCGAAAGGCATTGCTCATGTAATAGACTGGTTTTTGAGCTCCATTTTCTTCTCGGATCAAGGCAGAACTTATAGCTGACTTAGAGATCGCCAAGTATAAGTACAATTTTTCTCCCAAAATTAGTCGGGAGAGCAATGGTTGTGATCCCAAGTACTTTTTCAATTCTAGAAAACCATTTTCACATTTTTCATCTCATTTAAAGATCTTTCTATGAACTTTAAATAATGGCATGCACTTGTCAATAGCTCAGGACATAAATCTATTCAAAGCTGCTACATGCTCAGTTAGCCTTTGTAAATCCTTTTTGTAGGTAGGGTATTGCATTTCAATCAACGCATTGATTTTTTCTGGGTTTGCTTCAATTCCCCTTCAGTTTACTATATAATCGAGGAACATTCCTTCATGTACACCAAAAATGAACTTGGTCGGATTCAACTTCATTTGGTGCTTCTCCAGTTGATCAAAGGTTTGGTTGAGTTCGACAATGTGGTTAGATGCTTTTCTACTATTCGCCCGCATGTCATCTATATATAACTCCATATTCTTACCTATTTTCTCCTTAAAGGCTTTATTCACCAATCTCTGATAAGTAGAACCTGCATTTATTAAACCAAATAGAATAACATTATAGCAATAAATTCCTTAGGCAATAATAAAATAGGTGCTTTCCCTGTCTCTGGTTATAACCAGAGTATGCATCCATGAATCTCAACATCTCATGACCCGACGTAGCATTAATGAGTTGATCAGTTCGTGGGAACGGGAACTGGTCCTTTTGGAACACCTTGTTTAAGTCCGTGAAATCCACACACATTCTTCGGTTGTTATTTTTCTTCTTGACTATACAACGTTGTCCAACCAATTTGGGTATTTTACATCATTAATGAATGAAGATTTTTTATGCTTCTCAATTTCTTCCCGAATAGCTTTATTTTTCTCAGGGTTGAACACCCTACAACTTTGCTTTATAGGCTTGGCATCTTTGATAACATTGAGCTCATGGAAAAGAAAGTTGGGATCAATCCCAGGCATGTCTTCGTGACTCCTTGTAAATGCCTAATTTATTTGTCTTAGGAATGCCACAAGTTCCTATTTAGGAACAGGTTCCAGTGTTGTTCCTATTTGAATAGTCCTCTCTGTCTTATCATCATCTAACACGATGATGTCCGTTGCTTCCACTATTTGGTCTTTCACTAGTTCAGTTTCTTATCTTGGATCTAATGTTTCAACCTCAGATTCATCATCAGGTTCAGAAGTTTCCCCTTGGTAAGTGGTGGTCTTTCTTCTTATTTCATCAAGATTTTCTTATTAGGCACATGACTAGTAGAATTCCCGAGCTACTTTGTGGTCACGTTTTACCCCACCTACCCCAAAGTTGGTCGAAAACATCAAACACTGATGGACTATAGGCGTCACATCTTCGAATTTACTCAATACTACTCTTCCCATTATCATACTGTAGGAACAATAAACATTTTTGTCCATTATAAAGAAACGTGTCTTCTCTGTCCGATTTTCTGGCCATGTACCGATCAACATCTCCAATTTGATTCTCCTTAGAAAAAATACCTTTTTCTAGAAAAACCTATTAGAGGCCTATGATAAGGTTCCAATTGATTGAGATTCAAGTTCAGACTACTAGCAGGGGTAAAACATGATATCTACCAAACTTTCGTTATTAACTAATACTTTGGAAACAATTATATCCTCCCTTCTAACTTTGATTACTGAAGGACCATCATAGGGGGTATAACACCCCTGAGAGGTCATTTTTAAAAAAACTAATTAACGGCTTATCTTTGTTAACCTTCCTTGGTCGATCTTCTTTGATTAGGTTAATCCTCTGGATAAAGGAAGAAGTTTGAGCCTCATTGACCTAAGCCTTACCTTTAGTAGTATGATCCCCTCCTCCTACATCTCAACCTGTAATCATTTTACAATTAAAAGATTCAAAATTAAGTGTGAATACCTTGCGTTTAGGTTGTCTAGGCTTCTTAGGTAGGTCAGAATCATCATCTTGATCATCTTCATGAGTTCTCTTTTTCTCCTCTCTGATCTTGAATGGAGACTTTGACCATCGTCGAGTTCCACCGTTGTTTATCCGATTAATAAACCTACATATCTTTCTTTTTTGGATGAGTGCGTCAATTTCATTTTGAAGAGCAACATAACGATCTATCGTATGTCTATGAGCCCTCTGAAATTCATAGTATTTGGACCTATCTGTCTTAATAGAAGGTGTTCGTAGCTTTTGATGCCAACATAAATCCTTGTTGTGCTTTATCTCCTCCAAATCATGGATAATGACCATTGTTAAATGAGTTTAATTATTGTATCTTTTGGGCTGGTATATATTCCCTTTTTGCTTTAACTCTTTGAGCTTCTTAGGATCTTTGTGCTCTTTTTTATCAGTTTTACCTTCAGCCTTACTTATGAATTTTGCTTGGCTTCCATTGCCTCCTTAGCATTCATTATTTTGGTTGCATTTGCCATCAACTCTGTCATCTTCTTCAGAGGATCTTTAGCAAGTGTGTAGCTGAGATTTTCAAGGAGAAACCCACTCATGACGGCAGTAATGGCTATTTGTTCCTTGTAATTAATGGCTTCTAACTTCTCATTATTGAAACGATTGATGTAATCTTAGGTACTCTCGCCCACCTTTTTCCTTACACTGAGATAATGAGCTACTCATTTCACTAGATTATCTCCAAAATAGAAGTTACCAATGAATAGCATGCTGATGGAAACTAGAAATTTACCCCCGAGGAAGACTGTTATACCAGATCTGAGCAAGTCCTGTAATTATCCTTGAGAATGCTCCGGATATTGTTTCATCGGGGATGGCATTGATGTTACCTGCTTCCTGATACCGCTTTATATGAAGGACGGGATCAATTTTACCATCATATTTAAGAGTAATTATAGGAGCTTCAAACTTTGATGGTGTGGGAAAATCCTCAATAGCTTGTACGAAAGGAGATCCCTTCACAAAGCTTCTTTACAAAGGATTATTAGCCTTAGCTCTTTCTCCCAATCTATCTTCTAATCGCTGGATGGAATCCTTCCATGCATTGTTACCGACGTCAAATCTGTATGTTGCATATTTTTTATTCTCACCAGCTATTTGTGTTGAACTCTCCTCTTATGAATGTTGCTTGGTACGATCAGTTCATCGGGTATCTGATTTAGATTGGACTGAGCCTTCACATTCATCGATTAGTCGTCAAGTATTTCTCGACAATGCCCTGGGAACATTTCTATTCCCCCTAGGTCTTAAACGATCAAAGGGAGATGCTCGACTTAGCCTTTCTAAGGCACTCAATCTTTCACGAGTAAAAGACTAATCGTCATAGGGCTCCGATGTTTTGAGTGAAAAACTTATTCTTAGGTGATAGAAAGTATCTTCAGTAGTCGTGAATTGGCTATGTCTACCGCTTCGTGGAGGCTGTTGTGGCATATTTCCAGGAGAAGATAAGGAAGGTGAGTTGACTTGTAGGGTTTATGCTAACTGCATCATGGTATCTTGCATAGCCTCTTGTTCTCCGACAAGACTACCCAATATTCCAATAAGATCAATATTAGTTGGTGGAGCCAAAGGAGTAGGCGGGACACCATCATTCCTTGCACTTGACTCGGGGATATTAGTCATGTTTGGTAATTAGTTGAATGAAAACACTTAGAAACATGTTCCCACAGACGACGTCAATCAATTGATGCAAAAAATTAGAAAGGACTAATTATTTGATCACATATAAATAAGTAAATAAAATAGACTCGTAAGATTTTTAAAGTGGATCGGCTGAAAGGAATAGCCTACGTCAACTTTCTTGTATTGCCTGTTGGATTGTATATTCGTCCCTTTTGCTGTAGGGATTACAATGTTTTTATAGTCCTCTAGGGGATCCAGAGTCAGAATGTTAAATAATGGAATGCTTTTAAAAATTAATCATTTACATCATTACATATCGTTCATAATGTATATGATTGTTGGTGCTTTGTTGATAGTGTTGGTCGGTCTTCCTGCTATTGGTCAGCATTCCAGGCCTTGTCGGCGGTTACTCCTTGCTGACTAGGATTATTGCCACTGTGGATGACACATGTCTATTTTTATTGGTCCACATAACTGGGTAAATTTTGGTATCAATAATAAGAATTTCCCAAATTATTATAATAATAACATTCAAAATTGTTATAACGAAAATTTAGTTAATACATATAATAATGATGTTCCAATTCTTAGTAATGAAGAATTTACCCCAAAACTGATATCTTTTGGTGATTACTTGCAAATTAATCACAATATAAATTGAACGTCATTCTTGTGAAACTTTAAATAATGAATATTTTGAACCATATGAATAATCGAAATATTTTGATCAATGATTGACATATTTGGAACCAAACGTGTCCCTAATGGCCCAAATCTTACATAAATGGAAGTTTCTCTCATGGAGTTTCTTCCAATTTTAAAAATATAAAAAAATAAAGACGTTATTGGATTAAAGGCACCTTTATATGAACTGAACTCATCTCTCGTAAATATTATGATATTAGACACCATTCAATTTTAATAGTTTAAAGAACATCAATTTATTAAGGGTGACTATATTTCATGTGAAAGTGAACCCACACTTGATGAATTTTAAGAAAATAAATTTCCTTAGTTGCCATTTTTTCCAATCATTATCGAATCATTATAACTACCACAAGAATCAAATGAAATCCCTGATGATTTTGATCCAACTCTTGTTAATGAATGCATACTTGAAATGTTTTGTACGATGGAAATGTTTTCAACATATGACCTACTGCCAATTCAATATGAAAAATCTTGTGGAGACCATGTTGATTTTCTTGGAGTTGATTTGGTTTTGCAATCGAGAGACACCACGCTTATTACTCTTAATTGTTCCTGCCCCAATTACATCCAAACCACCCATCTCCCAAAAAAATATTTATTTAAAAAAATTTGTCGGTTAAAATGTTCCGTCCAAAGCATTCCAGTAGTACACAAACGGAACTCCTATTTCCTAAGAGGAATGAAGCATCGTGAGAGTTCACTATTAATCTCACCAATTCAAAATATTTTATGGGTGGACCCCAAGAAATTTTGTTCTCTAGTTTATGGTAAAGTAGAAGATGATGTTTTTAGTATGTATATATTTAATTAAAACTAAGATTAAAAAATTAAAAAATATATATTTTTTATTTTTCTTATTTCCCACGTATTTTGCAGGATTATTAAACACGATACCCGAAAATTGCCCCATAGTTACTAATATATATATATTACTTAAATTCCATATTGTTCTTAAATAACATTGAAGACAATGTAACGTTTTAGTCAGGGGTGTTGAAAGCGCTAACAATTTCCTTTGTAGGTAAAACTCAATAGATGATGCGGAAGCGTATATAAGTGATGGTTCAACAATTAAACAAAACAGATTTTAGTTTAATAAAACAAAATTAAACCAATTCATTATTTCAAGTCCTAGAATTTGCCTAAGTCATATTTATCAATATTAGCAAATTAGGCGAAACCAAATTTTAGCAAAAGACTTGAATTAAGTAAACATTACCCAACATTTAATATAAGTTCAAATTAAATTGAGTGTGATAATTTAAACCGAATTTTATCTTGAATTAGTCTAAGCATGCGTTCTAAATTATGAAGCAAGATAAAATAAACAATATCACACTACGCCGAGATGTACGAGGAAAACCCAAAGACGGGAAACAACCTCGGACGGCCCTAGCCACAAATCCACTAGATACGGAATTACAAGTACAAGACAGATAGACTTACAACGACTGACTCGATCCCTCTCAAGCCTCGACACTTCTTCTCGTAGAAACCTCTTCCTAGCGGATAACCTCGGAACACCACCGCGGTCTCGAAATCCACCGATAGGACTTTATATGGTCACCGTCACCCGAGCATGGAGCCTTTCTCCAAGTGGGTAGAATCTCAACAAAAAGTCTTCTTCTTTGATGGATGTAGAAGCAAACCAAAACTTCTCTTCTTGAATTCGGTAGAGATAAATCGGTGCCAAAACTCCAAGCAATTTGATATGTAAATAAGAACTTGGACTAAACACAATTGGGTGTAACCTAGAGTGTGAAGGATTTTCTCTTTGAAAAATAATACTCAAAACATGAACATTTTCCTAAACCATTTTTGCCCTCAAACACTCTCTAAGAGATGGAAATATTTTGGAAAAGTTATGGAAATGTTAAGTTGGAAAATGTCATTCCCGCACCTATTAAAGTCTGTAAAAGGTGGTTAAAAACCAAGTGGGGAAATGGGTGCAAAACTGCCAAATACTGCCAAAAAACTGTTCCGCCTGACAGCTCATTCTAACGACATTTCGTTCGAATGAAGTCTCGTTTGAACGAGACTTCTAACGACGCTCCAGTATGGACTCGTTAGAAGCTCGTTGGAAATCTCGTTAGAACGAGAATCTCGTTCGAACGACATTTCTAACGACAGACCAGTATGCCTTAGTGGGAACTCGTTGGCAGGTTCGTTCGAACGACATCTGGTTCGAACGAAAAAACTCGTTCGAACGACATATCTAACGAACGACCAGAAAGATTGAAAAATTCGATTTTGGCCCAGAAAACTTTATGAACTTATTTTAAAGTCTTATATAATTTCTTCTTAAAACAAAACGTAGTTTTTTATAAAACCTAACACCCAATAAACTTTGTTCCAAGCTCCTATATATATATAATTGCATTCATACCTTGGGAGCATGGAACTCTAGTTGATGACGTAGAAATGAGGCACGAAAATCGGCATATTTGATGAAGCTTTATATTCTTTGCCGCTACGTCTTCAACAAACACTTCATAGGCTTGAGAGTATTACAATTACATACTTTCCTATGAATAAATGTTTTTGTCCGGAATTGAGCCAAAACTACATATGGACTCAATTTGGAAATTTGTGTCCTTACAAATCTCCCCCTTTGGCTATTCCGGGACAAAAACCAAACAAAAATCCTAAAGGGCCGTCAAGCTCACTAGACTCAAAACAAAACCCACCCAAACTTGACTCAACCCAAGGATCAAACGCTTTGCCGTTTAAACAATGCCACTGTAGACGAAATCCTGCACACTTAAGCAAACTCATCAAATGCATAGGGAATATCAAAGTATTAAATGCAATTAATAAACTCCCCCAAATTAATTCTCCCCTTTTTGTTCAGGAATAGGCAAAGGATAAAGAACTAATAAACAACAGGTTGAAGCTTAAAGTGATAAGACATGAAAGCATATGGGCAATAAAAGC
Source organism: Sambucus nigra (assembly GCA_949130495.1). Taxonomy (NCBI): domain Eukaryota; kingdom Viridiplantae; phylum Streptophyta; class Magnoliopsida; order Dipsacales; family Adoxaceae; genus Sambucus; species Sambucus nigra. The sequence continues at coordinate 697,525,888 of OX422208.1, forward strand.
AAGGCAAAGACAAACAAATATCATATATATATGAACTAGAAATATATCAATGAAGCACTTGCATATAATTATAGATATAAACACACATGTAACACAAAATACAATAAGTTTGCACACTCGTATGGCAAAAATGTGTCATATGGAAACGGAAGTGTTGGGGTGTGAACTAGCAATAAGTAAATTTAGACCCAAACACTTAATAAACATTCACGGAGTTCTCATTTGATTGTAAACTTTATCACATTTAAATATAACCTCATGTGACAATATGAAGATTGAACTCAATGAACAAACATACACAATGCATACAAGTCTAGTATGATGATGATTCTACAAACCAAATAGAGTCATGACATTAAAGACAACTAGGATAAACGGACATTGTGCAAACCGTTGATATACCATCCAATTCTCCCTCAATAAGCATATATATTCTTTTACTTTTGAATGAATATATATAAACAAACATAGGCCTTGGCAATTGTTTTATTTTTAATGCCAAATATTCTGTTTTTAGGCCTTTGGATCACGTATTTCTTTTAGATCCAATAAACGGTGGCTTACTATCGCAAAGGATTTAATTCATCCTTTCGAAGCCCTTCCCCGTGCACATTTTTATTTATCATGTTTTCATTTTCACACAAATCTCACATGCAACGGATTTTGACATGCACTAGTCCTCCTAGGTCAAAGATATGTAGATGACTAGATTGGTAGGAGAACACCTCAAAAATCTCAAATATAACATGTGACATTAAGATTTCAAAAGAGCTCGTGCATGTGTGGAAAGAGGCATATAAAAATAGAATCCATTTAAACAACACAAAATCCAACTACTCCATATAAAGCATGGTAAAGAACATTTTAAGGATTGGAAATCTAAACCAAAAGTTCTAGCCACATGGGAGCGTTAAAGGAGGGATTCAAATACAAGTATATGCCACATAAAGCGTGTCAAACTAAAAATACACACAAAATAAAATCTTTTTGAGTTTTTAACATTTTTAATCAAAAATAAATATTTACTCAAAAGGACAAACAATAATCATTTGTATTTTTCATTAAGCTTAAATGAAATAAATAAAACACAAATGATAAACAAAAATCGTTTTATATTTTTCAATTAATTCAACACAAAATATAATACAAAAAGATAGACAAGTCATAATTTCTAGCATGTGATATTAAATAAAGCAATGAGTAGAAAATTGACTAAAACAAGCATACATTTAGCATGTGAATATAGCATGAAGTACAAATGCTAAAGTATTCAAACACTAACACATTCATCCTTTAGATTTAGCAAGGGAGGAAGCATGTGAAAGTAAATGAGAATCAACAGCCCTATTTTGCAAGGCAACCAAGTCGGATTTCCTAACCCAAATTAATGAAGAATGATTATCTTGGGGTATAGGAATATTAAAAACATTTGATGCATTGCGTTGGGATTTTCTAGAAATTCGTTTAAGATCAAAGCAAAATTTTCTAAGATGACCTTTTCGACCACAATGTGTACAAGTGAGAATATGTGGAAAAGATTTACTTAAGGAGTGATCTCTAAATGTATTCCTAGTAGATTCTCTTAAAACATTGGTTTGGGCATTATGAGTAAATTCATTACAAGTATTGAAGCCTAAACCACAAGTGTCATTTTTAATTTGGACCGTTCCTAACATTTTATCTAGTTTTTCTGAACGACATTCCAAATCAAATTTGACATTACTAGAATCTTTTAATTTATTTTCCAATTCCACAATGTTAGATTCTAGTAAAACATTCTGCTCTTCAAAAGCAAGAAGCTCCTTTTTCAAGGATTCCATTAAACCCCTAAGGCTATCTCTTTCGCCTTCTACATATTCAAGCTTCTCTTGAAGAGTCCTCACATGTGTCCTAAGGTCTTCTATTAAAACATTTTCATCAATGACCTTGACACTTTCTCTTAAACTAGCTTCTAACTTCAAATTAGCTCTTTTCAATTTAATAGATTCTTTATAAAGTTCTTGAAAAGCATTTTGAAGTTCACTCACATTAACCTCTTCTTCATTTTCACTCTCTCTTTGTTCTTCACTCTCACTATCATCAAAAACAAGAGAATCATGTACAATGACCTTGGAAGTGGCATGTGCTATCGTTTCATCAATCGATGAGTTCTCACTATCACTCACATGACTAGCCATAAAAGCCACAAAATTTTTCATAGTGGGGGAATCGGGCTTCTCTTCCTTATCACTATCACTAAGGGTCGCATTATATGAAACGGGTCGGTTACCCTCTTTCCTTAGTTTAGTGGGGCACTCATAAGCCCTATGGCCATAACCTTCACAACCAAAACACTTATCAGACTCGTCCCTATCTAAATTGTCATTGCTAGGTTTAGAGATCTTCTCGGCTTTAGAAATCTTCTCGCTTTTACCATGTTTAGAAGTATCAAATTTCTTAAAATCATTTTTAAATTTATCTTTGTTAAATTTAAGAAATTTTCTAAATTTTCGAGCAAATAAAGCCATGTCTTCCGAGTCACTATCACTCTCGCTCTCTACTACTTGTTTGACCTCTTTTCAGGCTCTTAAAGCAACACCCTTTTCGATTTTCTTTTCAGTTTTAGAGGGAAACATATCTAGTTCATAGGTTTGTAAATCACCTACAAGCTCTTCTAATTTCGTAGAGGCTAAAGTGGGTAAAGAGTTTAAAACGGTCACCTTTGGAATAAATCTATCGGGTAGGGACCTTAAAATTTTCTTTACTACACGGTCGTCAGGTATTTTCTCTCCCAAGTTAAAAGATGAATTAACAATATCCGAAAGTCTAGCACAAAATTCATCAAAACTTTCTTTTTCATTCATTTTGATAGTTTCAAATTGAATGGTGAGGTTTTGGAGTTTCGAAGCTTTAACGACACTAGTTCCTTCATGAGTTAATTATAAAATATCCCAAGCTTCTTTAGCGGCTTCACACGTCATAATACGTCGGAATTCATTCGGTGTGACAGCGCTAAATAAAGCATTTAAACCACGGGAATTGAAATTAGCAAGTTTAAACTCATTTTCAGTCCATCTATCGGCGGATTTGATAACACGTTCATTTTCAACTAAATAAGTTGGTGGGGACCACCCGTTAACAACAGACATCCAAACTCTTTCGTCGATAGATTTTAGTGCCGATCTCATACGCGCTTTCCAGTACGCGTAGTTTGAACCATCGAAAATAGGAAATTTTGAAAATGGGGAAAAATCCATTTTAGCCAAAAATTTAAAAGATCTTAACGAAATAATTTATCGTTTTTGGCTCTGATACCAATTTGAAAGAGCTAGCAATTTCCTTTGTAGGTAAAACTCAATAGATGATGCGGAAGCATATATAAGTGATGGTTCAACAATTAAACAAAACAGATTTTAGTTTAATAAAACAAAATTAAACCAATTCATTAATTCAAGTCCTAGAATTTGCCTAAGTCATATTTATCAATATTAGCAAATTAGGCGAAACCAAATTTTAGCAAAAGACTTGAATTAAGTAAACATTACCCAACATTTAATATAAGTTCAAATTAAATTGAGTGTGATAATTTAAACCGAATTTTATCTTGAATTAGTCTAAGCATGAGTTCTAAATTATGAAGCAAGATAAAATAAACAATATCACACTACGCCGAGATGTACAAGGAAAAACCCAAGACGGGAAACAACCTTGGACGAACCTAGCAACAAATCCACTAGATACGGAATTACAAGTACAAGACAGATAGACTTACAACGACTGACTCGATGCCTCTCAAGCCTCGACGCTTCTTCTCGTATAAACCTCTTCCTAGCGGATAACCTCGGAACACCACCGCGGTCTCGGAATCCACCGATAGGACTTTATATGGTAACCGCCACCCGAGCATGGAGCCTTTCTCCAAGTGGGTAGAATCTCAACAAAAACTCTTCTTCTTTGATGGATGTAGAAGCAAACCAAAACTTCTCTTCTTGAATTCGGTAGAAATAAATCGGTGCCAAAACTCCAAGCAATTTGATATGTAAATAAGAACTTGGACTAAACACAATTGGGTGTAACCTAGAGTGTGAAGGATTTTCTCTTTGAAAAATAACACTCAAAACATGAACATTTTCCTAAACCATTTTTGCTCCCAAACACTCTCTAAGAGATGGAAATATTTTGGAAAAGTTATGGAAATGTTAAGTTGGAAAATGTCATTCCCGCACCTATTAAAGTCTGTAAAAGGTGTTTAAAAACCAAGTGGGGAAGTGGGTGCAAAACTGCCAAAAACTGCCAAAAAACTGTTCCCGCCTGACAGCTCGTTCGAACGACATTTCGTTCGTACAAAGTCTCGTTCGAACGAGACTTCTAACGACGCTCTAGTATGGACTCGTTAGAAGCTCGTTGGAAATCTCGTTAGAACGAGAATCTCGTTCGAACGACATTTCTAACGACAGACTAGTATGCCTTAGTGGGAACTCGTTGGCAGGTTCGTTCGAACGACATCTGGTTCGAACGAAAAAACTCGTTCGAACGACATATCTAACGAACGACCAGAAAGATTGAAAAATTCGATTTTGATCCAGAAAACTTTATGAACTTATTTTAAAGTCTTATATAATTTCTTTCTTAAAACAAAACGCAGTTTTTTATAAAACCTAACACCCAATAAACTTTGTTCCAAGCTCCTATATATATATAATTGCATTCATACCTTGGGAGCACGGAACTCTAGTTGATGACGTAGAAATGAGGCACGAAAACAGGCATATTTGATGAAGCTTTATATTCTTTGCCGCTACGTCTTCAACAAACACTTCATAGGCTTGAGAGTATTACAATTACATACTTTCCTATGAATAAATGTTTTTGTCTGGAATTGAGCCAAAACTACATATGGACTCAATTTGGAAATTTGTGTCCTTACAAATCTCCCCCTTTGGATATTCCGGGACAAAAACCAAACAAAAATCCTAAAGGGCCGTCAAGCTCACTAGACTCAAAACAAAACCCACCCAAACTTGACTCAACCCAAGGATCAAACGCTTTGCCGTTTAAACAATGCCGCTGTAGACGAAATCCTGCACACTTAAGCAAACTCATCAAATGCATAGGGAATATCAAAGTATTAAATGCAATTAATAAACTCCCCCAAATTAATTCTCCCCCTTTTTGTTCAGGAATAGGCAAAGGATAAAGAACTAATAAACAGCAGGTTGAAGCTTATAGTGATAAGACATGAAAGCATATGGGCAATAAAAGGAAGGCAAAGACATACAAATATCATATATATATGAACTAGAAATATATCAATGAAGCACTTGCATATATATATATATATATAGATATAAACACACATATAACACAAAATACAATAAGTTTGCACACTCGTATGGCAAAAATGTGTCATATGGAAACGGAAGTGTTGGGGTGTGAACTAGCAACAAGTAAATTTAGACCCAAACACTTAATAAACATTCACGGAGTTCTCATTTGATTGTAAACTTTATCACATTTAAATATAACCTCATGTGACAATATGAAGATTGAACTCAATGAACAAACATACACAATGCATACAAGTCTAGTATGATGATGATTCTACAAACCAAATATAGTCATGACATTAAAGACAACTAGGATAAACTAACATTGTGCAAACCGTTGATATACCATCCAATTCTCCCTCAATAAGCATATATATTCTTTTACTTTTGAATGAATATATATAAACAAACATAGGCCTTGGCAATTGTTTTCTTTTTAATGCCAAATATTCTGTTTTTAGGCCTTTGGATCACGTATTTCTTTTAGATCCAATAAACGGTGGCTTACTATCGCAAATGATTTAATTCATCCTTTCGGAGCCCTTCCCCGTGCACATTTTTATTTATCATGTTTTCATTTTCACACAAATCTCACATGCAACGGATTTTGACATGCACTAGTCCTCCTAGGTCAAAGATATGTAGATGACTAGATTGGTAGGAGAACACCTCAAAAATCTCAAATATAACATGTGACATTAAGATTTCAAAAGAGCTCGTGCATGTGTGTAAAGAGGCATATAAAAATAGAATCCATTTAAACAACACAAAATCCAAGTACTCCATATAAAGCATGGTAAAGAACATTTTAAGGATTGAAAATCTAAACCAAAAGTTCTATCCACATGGGAGCGCTAAAGGAGGGATTCAAACACAAGTATATGCCACATAAAGTGTGTCAAACTAAAAATACACACAAAATAAAATCTTTTTGAGTTTTTAACATTTTAATCAAAAATAAATATTTACTCAAAAGGACAAACAAAAATCATTTGTATTTTTCATTAAGCTTAAATGAAATAAATAAAACACAAATGATAAACAAAAATCTTTTTATATTTTTCAATTAATTCAACACAAAATATGATACAAAAAGATAGAGAAGTCATAATTTCTAGCATGTGATATCAAATAAAGCAATGACTAGAAAATTGACTAAAACAAGCATACATTTAGCATGTGAATATAGCATGAAGTACAAATGCTAAAGTATGCAAACACTAACACATTCATCCTTTAGATTTAGCAAGGGAGGAAGCATGTGAAAGTAAATGATAATCAACAGCCCTATTTTGCAAGGCAACCAAGTCGGATTTCCTAACCCAAATTAATGAAGAATGATTATCTTGGGCTATAGGAATATTAAAAACATTTGATGCATAGCGTTGGGATTTTCTAGAAATTCGTTTAAGATCAAAACAAAATTTTCTGAGATGACCTTTTCGACCACAATGTGTACAAGTGAGAATATGTCGAAAAGATTTACTTAAGGAGTGATCTCTAAATGTATTCCTAGTAGATTCTCTTAAAACATTGGTTTGGGAATTATGAGTAAATTCATTACAAGTATTGAAGCCTAAACCACAAGTGTCATTTTTAATTTGGACCGTTCCTAACATTTTATCTAGTTTTTCTGAATGACATTCCAAATCAAATTTGACATTACTAGAATCTTTTAATTTATTTTCCAATTCTACAATGTTAGATTCTAGTAAAACATTCTGCTCTTCAAAAGCAAAAAGCTCCTTTTTCAAGGATTCCATTAAACCCCTAAGGCTATCTCTTTTGCCTTCTACATATTCAAGCTTCTCTTGAAGAGTCCTCACATGTGTCCTAAGGTCTTCTATTAAAACATTTTCATCTATGACCTTGACACTTTCTCTTAAACTAGCTTCTAACTTCAAATTAGCTCTTTTCAATTTAATAGATTCTTTATAAAGTTCTTGAAAAGCATTTTGAAGTTCACTCACATTAACCTCTTCTTCATTTTCACTCTTTCTTTATTCTTCACTCTCACTATCATCAAAAACAAGAGAATCATGTATAATGACCTTGGAGGTGGCATGTGCTATCGTTTCATCAATCGATGAGTTCTCACTATCACTCACATGACTAGCCATAAAAGCCACAAAATTTTTCTTAGTGGGGGAATCGGGCTTCTCTTACTTATCACTATCACTAAGGGTCGCATTATATGAAACGGGTCGCTTACCCTCTTTCCTTAGTTTAGTGGGGCACTCATAATCCCTATGGCCATAACCTTCACAACCAAAACACTTATCAGACTCGTCCCTATCTAAATTGTCATTGCTAGGTTTAGGGATCTTCTCGGCTTTAGAAATCTTCTCGCTTTTATCATGTTTAGAAGTATCAAATTTCTTAAAATCATTTTTAAATTTATCTTTGTTAAATTTAAGAAATTTTCTAAATTTTTGAGCAAATAAAGCCATGTCTTCCGAGTCACTATCACTCTCGCTCTCTACTACTTGTTTGACCGCTTTTCGGGCTCTTAAAGCAACACCCTTTTCGATTTTCTTTTCAGTTTTAGAGGGAAAAATATCTAGTTCATAGGTTTGTAAATCACCTACAAGCTCTTCTAATTTCGTAGAGGCTATAGTGGGTAAAGAATTTAAAACGGTCACCTTTGGAATAAATCTATCGGGTAGGGACCTTAAAATTTTCTTTACTACACGGTCGTCAAGTATTTTCTCTCCCAAGTTAAAAGATGAATTAACAATATCCGAAAGTCTAGCACAAAATTCATCAAAAGTTTCTTTTTCATTCATTTTGATAGTTTCAAATTGAGTGGTGAGGTTTTGGAGTTTCGATGCTTTAACGACACTAGTTCCTTCATGAGTTAATTGTAAAATATCCCAAGCTTCTTTAGTGGTTTCACACGTCAAAATTCGTCGGAATTCATCCGGTGTGACAGCGCTAAATAAAGCATTTAAACCACGGGAATTGAAATTAGCAAGTTTAAACTCATCTTCAGTCCATCTATCGGCGGATTTGATAACACGTTCATTTTCAACTAAATAAGTTGGTGGGGACCACCCGTTAACAAAAGACATCCAAACTCTTTCGTCGATAGATTTTAGTGCCGATCTCATACGCGCTTTCCAGTACGCGTAGTTTGAACCATCGAAAATAGGAAATTTTGAAAATGGGGAAAAATCCATTTTAGCCAAAAATTTAAAAGACCTTAACGAAATAATATAATGTTTTTGGCTCTGATACCAATTTGAAAGCGCTAGCAATTTCCTTTGTAGGTAAAACTCAATAGATGATGCGGAAGCGTATATAAGTGATGGTTCAACAATTAAACAAAACAGATTTTAGTTTAATAAAACAAAATTAAACCAATTCATTAATTCAAGTCCTAGAATTTGCCTAAGTCATATTTATCAATATTAGCAAATTAGGCGAAACCAAATTTTAGCAAAAGACTTGAATTAAGTAAACATTACCCAACATTTAATATAAGTTCAAATTAAATTGAGTGTGATAATTTAAACCGAATTTTATCTTGAATTAATCTAAGCATGCGTTCTAAATTATGAAGCAAGATAAAATAAACAATATCACACTACGCCGAGATGTACGAGGAAAAACCCAAGACGGGAAACAACCTCGGACGGCCCTAGCCACAAATCCACTAGATACGGAATTACAAGTACAAGACAGATAGACTTACAACGACTGACTCGATCCCTCTCAAGCCTCGACGCTTCTTCTCCTAGAAACCTCTTCCTAGCGGATAACCTCAGAACACCACCGCGGTCTCGGAATCCACCGATAGGACTTTATATGGTAACCGTCACCCGAGCATGGAGCCTTTCTCCAAGTTGGTAGAATCTCAAAAAAAAGTCTTCTTCTTTGATGGATGTAGAAGCAAACCAAAACTTCTCTTCTTGAATTCGGTAGAGATAAACCGGTGCCAAAACTCCAAGCAATTTGATATGTAAATAAGAACTTGGACTAAACACAATTGGGTGTAACCTAGAGTGTGAAGGATTTTCTCTTTGAAAAATAACACTCAAAACATGAACATTTTCCTAAACCATTTTTGCTCTCAAACACTCTCTAAGATATGGAAATATTTTGGAAAAGTTATGGAAATGTTATGTTGGAAAATGTCATTCCCGCACCTATTAAAGTCTGTAAAAGGTGTTTAAAAACCAAGTGGGGAAGTGGGTGCAAAACTGCCAAAAACTGCCAAAAAACTGTTCCCGCCTGACAGCTCGTTCGAACGACATTTCGTTCGAACGAAGTCTCGTTCGAACGAAGTCTCGTTCGAACGAGACTTCTAACGATGCTCCAGTATGGACTCGTTAGAAGCTCGTTGGAAATCTCGTTAGAACGAGAATCTCGTTCGAATGACATTTCTAACGACAGACCAATATGCCTTAGTGGGAACTCGTTGGCAGGTTCGTTCGAACGACATCTGGTTCGAACAAAAAAACTCGTTCGAACGACATATCTAACGAACGACCAGAAAGATTTAAAAATTCAATTTTGGCCCAGAAAACTTTATGAACTTATTTTAAAGTCTTATATAATTTCTTTCTTAAAACAAAACGCAGTTTTTTATAAAACCTAACACCCAATAAACTTTGTTCCAAGCTCCTATATATATATAATTGCATTCATACCTTGGGAGCACGGAACTGTAGTTGATGACGTAGAAATGAGGCACGAAAACCGGCATATTTGATGAAGCTTTATATTCTTTGCCGCTACGTCTTCAACAAACACTTCATAGGCTTAAGAGTATTACAATTACATACTTTCCTATGAATAAATGTTTTTGTCCGGAATTGAGCCAAAACTACATATGGACTCAATTTGGAAATTTGTGTCCTTACAAAACTTCCCCTTTGGCTATTCCGGGACAAAAACAAAACAAAAATCCTAAAGGGCCGTCAAGCTCACTAGACTCAAAACAAAACCCACCCAAACTTGACTCAATCCAAGGATCAAACGCTTTGCCGTTTAAACAATGCCGCTGTAGACGAAATCCTGCACACTTAAGCAAACTCATCAAGTGCATAGGGAATATCAAAGTATTAAATGCAATTAATAAACTCCCCCAAATTAATTCTCCCCCTTTTTGTTCAGGAATAGGCAAAGGATAAAGAACGAATAAACAACAGGTTGAAGCTTAAAGTGATAAGACATGAAAGCATATGGGCAATAAAAGCAAGGCAAAGACAAACAAATATCATATATATATGAACTAGAAATATATCAATGAAGCACTTGCATATATATATATATAGATATAAACACATATAACACAAAATACAATAAGTTTGCACCCTCGTATGGCAAAAATGTGTCATATGGAAACGGAAGTGTTGGGGTGTGAACTAGCAACAAGTAAATTTAGACCCAAACACTTAATAAACATTCACGAAGTTCTCATTTGATTGTAAACTTTATCACATTTAAATATAACCTCATGTGACAATATGAAGATTGAACTCAATGAACAAACATACATAATGCATACAAGTCTAGTATGATGATGATTCTACAAACCAAATAGAGTCATGACATTAAAGACAACTAGGATAAACGGACATTGTGCAAACCGGTGATATACCATCCAATTCTCCCTCAATTAGCATATATATTCTTTTACTTTTGAATGAATATATATAAACAAACATAGGCCTTGGCAATTGTTTTCTTTTTAATGCCAAATATTCTATTTTTAGGCATTTGGATCACGTATTTCTTTTAGATCCAATAAACGGTGGCTTACTATCGCAAAGGATTTAATTCATCCTTTCGGAGCCCTTCCCCGTGCACATTTTTATTTATCATGTTTTCATTTTCACACAAATCTCACATGCAACGGATTTTGACATGCACTAGTCCTCCTAGGTCAAAGATATGTAGATGACTAGATTGGTAGGAGAACACCTCGAAAATCTAAAATATAACATGTGACATTAAGATTTCAAAAGAGCTTGTGCATGTGTGGAAAGAGGCATATAAAAATAGAATCCATTTAAACAACACAAAATCCAAGTACTCCATATAAAGCATGGTAAAGAACATTTTAACGATTGAAAATCTAAACCAAAAGTTCTAGCCACATGGGAGCATTAAAGGAGGGATTCAAACACAAGTATATGCCACATAAAGTGTGTCAAACTAAAAATACACACAAAATAAAATCTTTTTGAGTTTTTAACATTTTTAATCAAAAATAAATATTTACTCAAAAGGACAAACAAAAATCATTTGTATTTTTCATTAAGCTTAAATGAAATTAATAAAACACAAATGATAAACAAAAATCATTTTATATTTTTCAATTAATTCAATACAAAATATAATACAAAAAGATAGACAAGTCATAATTTCTAGCATGTGATATCAAATAAAGCAATGACTAGAAAATTGACTAAAACAAGCATACATTTAGCATGTGAATATGGCATGAAGTACAAATGCTAAAGTATTCAAACACTAACACATTCATCCTTTAGATTTAGCAAGGGAGGAAGCATGTGAAAGTAAATGAGAATCAACAGCCCTATTTTGCAAGGCAACCAAGTCGGATTTCCTAACCCAAATTAATGAAGAATGATTATCTTGGGGTATAGGAATATTAAAAACATTTGATGCATTGCGTTGGGATTTTCTAGAAATTCGTTTAAGATCAAAACAAAATTTTCTAAGATGACCTTTTCGACCACAATGTGTACAAGTGAGAATATGTGGAAAAGATTTACTTAAGGAGTGATCTCTAAATGTATTCCTAGTCGATTCTCTTAAAACATTGGTTTGGGCATTATGAGTAAATTCATTACAAGTATTGAAGCCTAAACCACAAGTGTCATTTTTAATTTGGACCGTTCCTAACATTTTATCTAGTTTTTTTGAATGACATTCCAAATCAAATTTGACATTACTAGAATCTTTTAATTTATTTTCCAATTCTACAATGTTAGATTCTAGTAAAACATTATGCTCTTCAAAAGCAAGAAGCTCTTTCTTCAAGGATTCCATTAAACCCCTAAGGCTATCTCTTTCGCCTTCTACATATTCAAGCTTCTCTTGAAGAGTCCTCACATGTGTCCTAAGGTCTTCTATTAAAACATTTTCATCAATGACCTTGACACTTTCTCTTAAACTAGCTTCTAACTTCAAATTAGCTCTTTTCAATTTAATAGATTCTTTATAAAGTTCTTGAAAAGCATTTTGAAGTTCACTCACATTAACCACTTCTTCATTTTCACTCTCTCTTTCTTATTCACTCTCACTATCATAAAAAATAAGAGAATCATGTACAATGACCTTGGAAGTGGCATGTGCTATCGTTTCATCAATCGATGAGTTCTCACTATCACTCACATGACTAGCCATAAAAGCCACAAAATTTTTCTTAGTGGGGGAATCGGGCTTCTCTTCCTTATCACTATCACTAAGGGTCGCATTATATGAAAAGGGTCGCTTACCCTCTTTCCTTAGTTTAGTGGGGCACTCATAAGCCCTATGGCCATAACCTTCACAACCAAAACACTTATCAGACTCGTCCCTATCTAAATTGTCATTGCTAGGTTTAGGGATCTTCTTGGCTTTAGAAATCTTCTCGCATTTATCATGTTTAGAAGTATCAAATTTCTTAAAATCATTTTTAAATTTATCTTTGTTAAATTTAAGAAATTTTCTAAATTTTTGAGCAAATAAAGCCATGTCTTCCGAGTCACTATCACTCTCGCTCTCTACTACTTGTTTGACCTCTTTTCGGGCTCTTAAAGCAACACCCTTTTCGATTTTCTTTTCAGTTTTAGAGGGAAATATATCTAGTTCATAGGTTTGTAAATCACCTACAAGCTCTTCTAATTTCGTAGAGGCTAAAGTGGGTAAAGAATTTAAAACGGTCACCTTTGGAATAAATCTATCGGGTAGGGACCTTAAAATTTTCTTTACTACACGGTCGTCAGGTATTTTCTCTCCCAAGTTAAAAGATGAATTAACAATATCCGAAAGTCTAGCATAAAATTCATCAAAAGTTTCTTTTTCATTCATTTTGATAGTTTCAAATTGAGTGGTGAGGTTTTGGAGTTTCGAAGCTTTAACGACACTAGTTCCTTCATGAGTTAATTGTAAAATATCCCAAGCTTCTTTAGCGGTTTAACACGTCATAATACGTCGGAATTCATCCGGTGTGACAGCGCTAAATAAAGCATTTAAACCACAGGAATTGAAATTAGCAAGTTTAAACTCATTTTCAGTCCATCTATCGGCGGATTTGATAACACGTTCATTTTCAACTAAATAAGTTGGTGGGAACCACCCGTTAACAACAGACATCCAAACTCTTTCGTCGATAGATTTTAGTGCCGATCTCATACGCGCTTTCCAGTACGCGTAGTTTGAACCATCGAAAATAGGAAATTTTGAAAATGGGGAAAAATCCATTTTAGCCAAAAATTTAAAAGATCTTAACGAAATAATTTATCGTTTTTGGCTCTGATACCAATTTGAAAGCGCTAGCAATTTACTTTGTAGGTAAAACTCAATAGATGATGCGGAAGCGTATATAAGTGATGGTTCAACAATTAAACAAAACAGATTTTAGTTTAATAAAACAAAATTAAACCAATTCATTAATTCAAGTCCTAGAATTTGCCTAAGTCATATTTATCAATATTAGCCAATTAGGCGAAACCAAATTTTAGCAAAAGACTTGAATTAAGTAAACATTACCCAACATTTAATATAAGTTCAAATTAAATTGAGTGTGATAATTTAAACCGAATTTTATCTTGAATTAGTCTAAGCATGCGTTCTAAATTATGAAGCAAGATAAAATAAACAATATCACACTACGCCGAGATGTACGAGGAAAAACCCAAGACGGTAAACAACCTCGGACGGCCCTAGCCACAAATCCACTAGATACGGAATTACAAGTACAAGGCAGATTGACTTACAACGACTGACTCGATCCCTCTCAAGCCTCGACGCTTCTTCTCGTAGAAACCTCTTCCTAGCGGATAACCTCGGAACACCACCGCGGTCTCGGAATCCACCGATAGGACTTTATATGGTCACCGTCACCCGAGCATGGAGCCTTTCTTCAAGTGGATAGGATCTCAATAAAAAGTCTTCTTCTTTGATGGATGTAGAAGCAAACCAAAACTTCTCTTCTTGAATTCGGTAGAGATAAACCGGTGCCAAAACTCCAAGCAATTTGATATGTAAATAAGAACTTGGACTAAACACAATTGGGTGTAACCTAGAGTGTGAAGGATTTTCTCTTTGAAAAATAACACTCAAAACATGAACATTTTCCTAAACCATTTTTGCTCTCAAACACTCTCTAAGAGATGGAAATATTTTGGAAAAGTTATGAAAATGTTAAGTTGGAAAATCTCATTCCCGCACCTATTAAAGTCTGTAAAAGGTGGTTAAAAACCAAGTGGTGAAGTGGGTGCAAAACTGCCAAAAACTGCCAAAAACCTGTTCCCCCCTGACAGCTCGTTCGAACGAGACTTCTAACGACCCTCCAGTATGGACTCGTTAGAAGCTCGTTGGAAATCTCGTTAAGACGACATTTCTAACGACAGACCAGTATGCCTTAGTGGGAACTCGTTGGCAGGTTCGTTCGAACGACATCTGGTTCGAACGAAAAAACGCGTTCGAACGACATATCTAACGAACGACCAGAAAGACTGAAACATTCAATTTTGGCCCAGAAAACATTATGAACTTATTTTAAAGTCTTATATAATTTCTTTCTTAAAACAAAACGCAGTTTTTTATAAAACCTAACACCCAATAAACTTTGTTCCAAGCTCCTATATATATATATAATTGCATTCATACCTTGGGAGCATGGAACTCTAGTTGATGACGTAGAAACGAGGCACGAAAACCGGCATATTTGATGAAGCTTTATATTCTTTGCCGCTACGTCTTCAACAAACACTTCATAGGCTTGAGAGTATTACAATTACATACTTTCCTATGAATAAATGTTTTTGTCCGGAATTGAGCCAAAACTACATATGGACTCAATTTGGAAATTTGTGTCCTTACAGGTGTCAAAATGTATTTGCATACATCATGTTTATTTTTCTTTATTAAATGAAATAAAAATAAATATTTTTTCATTAAATGATTACTGGCGGAAGTTTGCCAGTGATACCAACTCTAATAATTTAAATAAACTAATTAATTAATTAATTAAAAAAAATATTTTATTTATTATTTTTAAGGTTTTTGTGGCCGATTTTTTTTTATTTAGATTCTACTCCCGAAGTTACCTCATTCTTATAAATAAAAAAAATATTAAACTTATCTAAGGATTAACCTACCTAAATGGCTCTTTAGTTTATTTTCCATCACTATTATGTTTTCTAATTTGTATGATTCATATATTGCCACATTATGCACATCGCAGTTTATAGTTGTGTAATTATTAAACATTTAATCACTCGGTAAATTTAGGGATGCAGGGTGTAATTAACATGTGAGCTTTGTGTTCTTTTGTCTATTATGAGTTATGTTCACACTTATTCATTATTCGCTTTGATTTTTATAAGTCACTGGTAATCTCAATAGTCTTGTTTTAATTATTGGCCAAAGAATTTTGATATGATCTTTTACGAAACAAAATTCAAAAATAATGTTTTAACCTAAATATTGATTAAAGGCAATTCATTTCATTCCTTTCATCAACATCTTGAAAATTGATTAAAAAAGAAATGAAAAGTAAAATAGCGACTGAACAAAAATAAAGGAAGGGAAGAAAAGAAAGAAAAATAGAAATAAATGAATTCAAAAAGAATAAATAATTCCAAAGAAAAGAAGAAGAAGAAGCTTCTCTTCAAAATCTCACCCTTTCTTTGTAAATAAATAAAAAAAATCATTTTCAGGTGTTCACTTTTATTACCCGTTCATACAGTTTACATCTTGAAAAGTCCTTAAATCATCCAAGGGTTAACATCATTTTACACATTAAAAAATATTACATTTTTACATTCTTTAGAAAACAATATCCTATTACGAGATTAGGTTTTATCATTTTATATAATGGTCTTTCCTCACTAACATGTGCAACTACTTGTTTTCCATTACAATTACTCTTTATACCTACATATCATAAGTGACTAACACAAATTCAGAGTGCTTTCAATTTTTTTAGTGCATTCCCCGGTGAGAATTGAATAGTGCGTTTTATTATAAGCATCGAGCCATTAAAATCTATATATAATTTCAATTATAAATTTAATAACGCACACAACGAAATCAGAGAATATTTAAATCTCATGAATTGGTTTAATATAATGGTTTTAGTAAATAAACTATTGCAGAAATCTGCTAGTCATTGCTACTTACTTATGAAAATCTAAGATTGTGAATGAGTTTTTTTATTAGAAAATGGGAATTTTTTTTAGATATATTTTATGTTTGTGAGTATAATCACTGTAAACTCTCGTGAGATAAAACTCAACCACAAGGATAACCTATTGGTATAGCGACTTATTGCATAAGCTAAATGAAACTGTGAATCTTGCAAAAATGGATCTCTATCATTTTTATAGTTTTTGAATAAAATAATTATTTTGACACAAACAAAACCTTTACTATCCCCCTAGATACTAACAACACGTTAGTTAGTGGGTTTGATTACTTTCCAATATTGGATTTTATTACCCCTTCTACTGTGCAATTATGCTCATTAAAGTCCATATTTTACACCCATTTACTTTATAACCCTAAATGTTCATCGTTAATAATTTTTTCAAGGTTTATTTAAGTATTTACAGGGTTATCGATGCCAATAATGAAGTCGGATAGTTATGAAATCAATAAATATTCACGCATGCAATTTTATGGGCAAAATGATAAATTTAGATAACCAATTTCAAACCCGGATATTCACGGATGCTTGGTTTTCACTCGATCATCTCCATGCTTGGTTTTCACTCGATCATCTCCAACACATATGGGGCCTCAGGTACCAAAATGGCCTACCCTTTACATATTTGCTTATTCTTTGTAAATTTTTGATCGATTACTTAATATTATTTCATTATTTTCAGATGAATAATACGAGCACTCCTACATCGGTGGAGTCTCAGGTACTTAACCGTTTCACCTTTTAAGTTTTATTTGCTCATACTTTGTTAATATTTTATCACTTTGCTCATCTTGTGTTCTTGTTTTTAATTGAACATTTCAAATGCTCCAACGCCTGCGGAGCCTCAGGTCGTAAAATTTCGTACCTTTTATTTTATTTGCTTATATTGTGCAAATATTTGAATGCTATTCTCAATATATTTATTTGATTTCAAATTAAATCTTTGAGCGTTCCTTTATCTTCATGGAGCCACAAACCGAGTGAGGATGATCATTTTACCATTTCAATTGTGGATCTTTCTTCTGAGCAACAAGTGAGGCTTATTTGCTTCTTGGTAATATTCCTCCTTTATTATTGTCAAGTATTGTTTCAATTATTTACTTTAATTTCTTATAGGGTAGAGACCAACGCATGCTCTTTGGTAGTATGATCACTCCCATTGGCATACAAGTAGATCTCTTATCATAAAACTATTGATTAATTCACCTTTTACTTTATGTATTTATCATTCCCCTTTTTTTATTCTATGAGGAATAAAGGGAGGGAGAGGAAGCGGTTAAAGAGGACGAGAAAGACACTGAAGCCACTCATTCTGACAGAGTTGATGACGAATATGTTAGTGAGGACCCTGCTGTTGATTCTAACATGAGTTGATTGATTACATGTTTTTACATGGCAGAGATGGATGCTCTAGACGTTTCTTTGACGGATTTATGGTCTCTAAATCACATGCAAAAATTTCATATGGAAGATCGATTTATACTAGATTTGGTCATCAAGTGCCACCCTGATACGTTCAATATCCTCTCCATATAAAATATTGAGGGAATTTATGTTACTAAATAAAAGGGCTTGAGCGTCCATATTCATCAGTTCAGAGCCACTCCTTTGAGAGTAGTCACTCCTACGAATGCTCGTACTTTTCTTACTACTATTAAAGAATTGGAGATTCCTACCACTTCAAGTTAGTTTTGTTGGAGGTTGTTGCTCAAAAAATTATTCATCATACCACGAGGAAGCGGATGTAGGGTCACTTATCGGAAAATTTTAATTAGAGCAACACCATCAGTAAGAGGATACCTTGAGGGATCATATCAAATCCCTTGAATTTGAGTTAATCAAAGTTATGTCTAGCAAGAAAATTGGTATTGCTCGCATTTCTAAGATTAAGGAAGATGTGAAGCGAGAAGTAATTTCTTCCCAAGAGAGTTTTTATAGAAGGGGAAATCTTCTTTTCCTTGTAACTAGAGATTAGCCTCTTGTATTTACTCTCACACTTTTTAGACGTTTGTAATATCTTTGCCGCTCTTTTGAGCAGGCTATTTTTGGGAAATAAAATATCAATTATGTTTATTTAACTTGTGTGTACTTTTTATTTTTTTATTTCCTTCGAGCAAATGATGTTTTTTAGTGAAATAACTTCATTTATTCTATTTTCTTATTCCTTATATAGTGAGACTATCTGTTTGCAAAACATTATATTTTTTATAAAATATTTTGTAATCAAAAATTGATAATTTTTTATTGTCTTTCCCTTATGCTATGAGATTATTTCTTTGCAAAACGTTTACATTTTTACAAATAATTTTGTGATTAATCAGGGATAATCTTTTTATTGTCTCCCTTATACTATGAGAACATTTCTTCACAATAACATGTATGTTATTATTATAGAGAATTTTGCGAACAAATGAGCAGTATAATATAGAATATTCACCCATGTACTATGGCTTTCTATGCTTACTATATTTTTCTTGTAAATTTATACAGTTATAAATGTGCGAGTATATCCCCTCGAAATAGTGCGACGAGCGATAACTAATACTATGGAAATTATATAGTGCATTGCTCAATATATTTTTCTATGAGGGATTTTCTTTGAAAGTATATCCCCACAAAATATTGCGAGCAATGATGAACTTGTTAAATAAGGGAACTGTATTTCCTAATACATTGGAAATTATGTACTTCTTTGGTTGCTAAATTTTTTTAGTTGTTCATTGACTTAAAACTATATCCCCTCGAAATTTAGTTAAAAATGGTAAGTTTGTAAAAGTAATAAAATGCATATCCTTATAATTTGCAAATTATGAGGTATCGTACTCGTCGCATTTAAAAAAAAAAATTAAGTGGATATTAAAATAAAAAAATATAATGTGAAAGTGTGGTGAGAAATTATCTTTTCTTTTTCTTTTGTAATTAATATTTTTCCTTATACTGTGGAATCCTAGGACTGGTCAACTCATTACATTCTATGAACAAAAGAAATATGATGAGAACTTGAGATGTATCACATCATATAATTTTTCGATTAGATACATAAAAGTCAGTTCATTATATAAAAGAGAGCATGTGAGTAATATCATCATCATCATCATCATCATCATCATCATCATCATCATCATCTACCTTTGGAGAAAATAGATATAACCAAGCATGATCTATTGTATTCATTCTATCAAACTTGACATTTTCATCTACATGTCATACATCATGGTTTCTTTCTCATGTAAGGAAATTTTAATTTTGTAAATGAAAATGTTAAACAAATACTAGGATACCTGAAGTGTAGTACTTCTTGAGCCATTTAAATTTGATTGACTTGATGCATTTACTCTCCGGTTATAAAATTTGGTAGTAACCTAATTTACCACTCCTTTAACTACGAAAGGCTCTTCCCAATTGGGTTTGCACTTAGAGGTAGATATACTTCTCAAGTCATGAGTACACGCTCAAAGAACTAAGTCTCCAACTTGGAAATCCCTAGGCTTGACTCAGTTCTCGTAGGTTCTTGAGAGTTTCTGAGTATAGACATTAAAATTTTCTTTGGATTTGTCTCTTTTCTTATAAAAGGATTCCAACCACACATGCCTTGGGCATGGGATTAAATCATGACTCAAAGCCTCAGGCAAGATGGCTTCCGTTTCATAGATAAAGGAGAATAGGTGAACCCAATTAGATTCATTTTTAAAGTTATATAGGCCCATATAACCATTAGCAGTTCACCATCCTATGTCCCAGGGAGATCCTCAAATATTTTCTTCAAAATGTTGATCAGTGTTTTGTTAGTTGCTTCTACCTTTCCATTCCCTTTTGGATAATAAATGGTGTAACTATTATCAGTGATCTTATACTTATATTTCATAAGTCCCATATTTTTGCACATTAATTATTTTTTATTATTTATGAGGATAACCTTAGGGATGCCAAACCTAAAAATAAGGTTCTCACGAATGAGCTGAGTAGCTACTTGAGCAGTTATACTCCTAAGAGTGATTTCTCTAACCCATTTACTATACAACTCCGTGGTGAATATGATAAAAGGTTTTACACAAGCGGTTGAGATAATTTTTCCCACCAGATCAAACGCCTAAGTGTGGAATGGATAAGGAGCAATCAAATTCTATAAGTTCACTGATGGAGCATAAAGCACGTTCTTGTGCACTTGACATGTTGTGTTTCTCTTCACAAAGTTAATGAAATTTTCTTCCGTTGTGGACTAATGTGACACCCCGCCTAATTAATTACTGGGTGATCAGTCCTTAATTAATTAATTTCAGAATATCAAGTTGGTTCAGATAATGCATCACTGTCGAAAGACTCAAATTTTAATTTAATAAAAACTAACCACCTAATATTTAAAAGGGTTGGTGTCAAAATTTTATCTTGTTATTAACCATCATCAATAGAGGGAAATATTTATTTATCACAATAGCATAAGGAAAGAAGTAACTGAATTTAAAGAAAGAACTTAAGTAAACACTTCCAGTCAAAATCCCATACAGTAATCCAATAACGTGAAATCAAAGTCTAATGATAGAATAAAACAACTCGAAATCTCTAAATGTAAAATAGGAGGGACGACATGTCAAACTGAAGTAAATAACTGATAGATAAGGAGAATAGACTATGAAGCGTTTACTAGAAACATCATGGAGCTTCCAAAGCAGCTATAACTCAGCAACTGAATGGATTCTCCTAAGCTTGGTGTCCGTGTGGCTGAGCACCTAAAATAAAGTAACAAGAGAAGATATTTGCAAAAGAAACATGTCAGAGCCCGATTAGAAAACAATTTAAATATATCAAGTGATTAAATTGGTTAATTAGCACATATATTGTTCGTTTTAACTTAGCATACTCACTTGGGATGCTCACCTCTCATCTAATGTGCACATTTAGTGAGCCTAGCTACCCATATTAGTCATGATACTCTACCTGACTATACATAGTATAACCACTATGCCGGATAAAATATCTAAATAACCCAAACATAATATATCTCTATTATTTAGGAAGAGGTTTAAAGATGATTTAACTCATTCTCAAAGGATTATTAATTCTCAACTGGTGACCCAATAAGTACATACTTTAATAAAGTAGCCAACATGAAACACAAAATATGAACTTAGTATACATATAAAAATCTCACTATGTATACATATTAATACATATATCAATACTGTACCGATGGTTAAGAAACCCCTAGTGCTAGGCATACTCGGCTACCTAGTCCCATTGCAACGCTCACGCATAAAGGACAACATGTCCAATCTCTCAAGAACCCATAAACATATAAACATATTTGGAGGAGAACATAGTCCCAAACCGATGGGCTACGTGCATACCTACGCACCCATATGACCGGAACCACTATCGTTATCAAAGATAACCCATATCTAGGTTCCATGCTCTAGTAGTATAACTCAAAATCCCCCTAAAGGCACACAAGATATGGTCGTCCACAACGCGATAACCTTCGTTCAATAACCAGTAGCTAGGTATGTCATACACATAATATTCCAAGTAATAAGCATGCACACAACTTAATAGGCATTCACGCAACCCAATTACCATAATAGGTAAGTAGTAGTATTATTTCTATCCTCTCCGAAGATCATATATAGATGTATATACTCTCTTGAACCTAGCTCTCCTCGGTTCTATGAAATTTCTACATCCCGAGAATAATTACACTCCTAATTTAATATTAATTTGAAATTTAGGTCACTTGTCATTCACGTAGGTTATTACACTCGCTTGGATAAACCTTGGATGATTCTTAACTCGACCGGACCCTAAAAATCCATTCTCGAATATATCGTTAGAAGTCAAGGGAATATTGTTCGAACGAGGTCATTCGAACGGAGTTCTCACTTCGAACAAACTTCATAATCTTGGTAGAACGTTCGTTGGAATTTGTCATTGGAAATCTCGTTCGAATGAGGTCGTCCGAACAACTTGGGTAGACTTCGAACAAGAAATCAGGACAGACCCCTGTTCTTCTCCAAATTCAATTTTTCCAACCTTAAATCTTCAATATCAATCCAAAACTCAACCCCACTCAAATTTAATGTTTCCAAACTCTTTCCAATCACCATAGGACCTTAATTTTTGTCCATTTAATTATTCAAAAATCCCAAAAGACTAAAGTACCCCTTCGAGGTGTCATTTTGGGCTAAAATGCCTCGGACTCCAAATAAAAACCCCGAGTAGTGTTTTCTGACTATTTCGACCCTTCCGGACACAGTGGAGTACTCAAAATAGTCATTCGAGTTCTTTAAAAATAATTTAACTTTTTAAACCCCAAATGTATAATAGTGATGTGACTAATACGCACGTCCCAAATAATTATATCTTAACTGTCATGTATCTCGTCCCCGACCATATTATTATTTTAGAAACCATCTATTACGTTACTCACTATGTAATGCTCAACATAGTTATTACTCAACATGATTTGAACATAATTATTTTCGATAACTACTAACTCTCGTCACACTAGTAATTATTACCATTAAGTTGGATTAATTATAGATTGAATTTTCTCTCTTAAATTAAATAATCCCAATTTCCATAATTTCATAATAAAATGAATATACGTAAAAATATGGGGTATTACAACTAATAGTATCCAGAGTCATCAGCTAATCATAAAAATTTGCTCCACTCATATGCAAGGGCTCCTGAAATTCTTTGAACATTTTGCAACATCTTCTTTAACAACACATTTCAAAGCATTCTCATTGTACCTATTCTTGTACAATTCTCCTTTGACTAATTAAAATCGAGAGACCCTTTTCTTTAGGTAGATCGCATTTTCCCTCTCAATAGGAAACTCTCCATCTTTGATGTAAGCTAGGTAAGGAATTCTCCAATCATCAATCTCCCTAATGAAGTTGGCTTTTACTCGATAGTCAAATTGGGTCTAACACTTCAAACAAGCTTACGGAAACCCATTGGACTTTGTGCTCACACTGGGCTAGTAGTAACCTCCTCGTTGTAAACACCTACAAAGTGGGATATATTTGTCCTCACAATCTGTCTCGTGCACTCTTTGTAACTTCTCGTGAGGTTTTTCTTCTCCACACATGAAGTTAAGCATTCCTTAGATCATGTAAAATCTTTCTAACTCTGATAGCTTCATATTTTCTACATGTTAATATGGAGGCTCTCTAATTTATGCACTCTTGGCCTGAAAATAGAGAGTTCACCATTGTGGGATGGTTCTTCTTTGGATAGTGATTGTAGCTTATGTCTCATCTATCTCTAACTTCGAATAAATTCTTGAACGATCATCTTGATGTCTGTTCATCATCTGGGATGTCGCTCTACCTGACAGCCAAAAATTGATTTAACAAGTGATGGATAATTTCTCAGTAGGGAGGAAAGTTTTCATGTTTAAGAGAGAAGTATCCATTGAATTGTTAACCTAGGAGGTTAGAATCCCCTCGTATGAACAGTAATAATCCAAGGATGAGTTCCTCTTATTCTCCTTAATTATTTGAGCACATTAAGTCCAAATTATAAAAAAGAGTGATTTTCTCTTTGTTGTCAGATAGTATAATTCTTGCTTCCCAGGTACCCTGTGCGGAAGAACCATCAAACTCTATTTTCCATTCTTTTATTTTTTGAACCAAATAGGCTTAAAAGCTATCTCTTTATAAATCCTCACTCAGCGATTCAAAATGACTTCTTGGGAAATTAGCTAAGAGATCATATAGATCTTGACTCTTGATATCCTTCGATGAAAGACACTTCAAATCATATTTTGGGATCATAAAAAATGACCTGGGTGCTCACCCTATCAAAATGGTTCTTTTGAGCAGGTACTTGATAGGATCACACTTAGTACATATATGGATTGTAAATCTGAACATGTAGTGTCTTAGCTTTTGAGCCGTAAAGACCAAGGACAAACAATGACTTTATATACTTCTATCTCTAGACTCAGTCACAGATATAACTCAAGACCAATAATGCACAAGTCTTTCATTTTGTTTTTTTCTCTCTTAGGCACGTAATGCCCAATTAGACAGCTTGTTGGATGTTAGATACAAAAGCAAAGGCTTACTCATTTATGGGGGAATCATAGTTTATGGAGAGGTTAAAATTTCATTCATCCTATCAAAATTCTTCTACTATTTGTTCCCTGGTACCCACTTCACATAGTCCTTTATGAGTGATAAGAAAGGATGGATGATCTCTTCTAAGGCTGGTATAAGTCTTCACAGATAAGAAACTTTTCCTGAGAAACTTTTGAGCATACTATGACTTCTTGGCGGCGGCATCATCAAAATAGCCTTTTGCTTCTTCAACTCCATTTTCACTGCTTGACTATTGATAACAATTTTGAGGAATTTAACTACAATAATCCCGAAGCCACACTTAGAGCGATTTATCCTCATCTTATGCTTCCAATAATGTTTAAAAGCTCTTCTTAAATCATGAATGTGACGCCTCTCTATTTTGGATTTCACCACTAAGTCAGTCACGTGGAATTATAATATATTATGAAATAAATAATGAAATATTTCAATGGTATTTTATTAGTAAGTCACTTTGAAATTCTTCAAGCTAAAAAACATAGCTGTGTAGTGGAAATTACCTAGAGGAGTTCGAAAAACTATATTCTTTGCATCTGCATGATCCATTTTGATCTATTTGTATCCAACATACCCATCCATAGATCATTAAATTTCTTGTTCAACAACCACATACACCATATTTTCAATGGTCAATAATGGAAAATAATCTTAGGATGATGCATGGTTCACATCTCTAAAATCCACACATTCTCATATTTTCTTCTTGTCATTTTTAGCAACGGTCACAATGATGGATAACCTAATAGGGTGCTGGATGGGTTTGATGAATTTAGCAACGAGCATCCTCTCTACTTATAACTTAATCTTCAAACCTATCTCATCATTGTATGTCCACATAGCCTATCTTATAGGAAAAGAATTAGACAAAATGTTAAACTTATGTGACCTTAACTCCGGGTCAATACCCGATATTTATGTATAATTCCATAAGAACGTGTATATTAATTCCTTTAGTAGGCTTTCTCTTCTCGTTTATTTGGACTCAAACCTTTAGAGATGAAGATAGGTCCCTCGTATCTACCATCTCCCTTCAATTTTAACTCATCGAGCTCGGGGAGTTTCTCTTTGTGTCTATCATTCATGCACTCTTGTGATTCTTTTGGATCTCCAACGTGTTCAATCATATGGGAATTACTAATTATAAAGTATTCTGGCACTGGGTTGACTCTCTTATACCATAATGCCACCCGTACAATCCATTACAAATGGTAGATAACTTTTCCATTAGGCAAAATAACTATCTTGCAAGTCCAAGAACGACTTTCACCTCCTTCCAACTTTCTTTTTCCTCCTTTCTTTTAAGGGGTGCCACTTGTGTACCTAACCTATCATGGCAAAGTTCTTTACTTGGACCCATTCCTGAACTACTCGAGGCTTATCCAGTCCTTCGATCAAACACTTTATCCTTTCTTCATCAATCTTTGTATATAATGACACATCAACTAAATGAGATTCTTTCACTAAGAAAGTCATCTACATAGACTTGATTACTATTTTTATTTCGTGAATATTGTATTTCACCCATTGGTGAACTATGGAATGTATGATACCATGAGTATGCATCGATTATCATCCTATAAACAAATTATAACTTGTGTTGGTATTGATTACATGTGATTTATGTGGGAAGTGAAATTTCCCAACTTGTTTCCGGCATTCACATATCCGAGTGATTACATTATAACGTTATCAATGCCTGAAATCACTAGGGGATGTGGCACAATCTTCTCCCATGTGATTCTTATATAATAAATAGTGCTTATAGGCATGATGTTGATCAATTCCCCTCCATTCAGCAATGCTCTTGAGAAACTTATCCCATTTACTATTGTAGAAATATATAGGGGTCTGTTATGAAAGGAAAGGACATATATATCTTCCTTAGAGAACACCACATCTGAGGTGTACCTTTTAATAAGCCTGAAAATGTATCCATGCCACTTGATGGATGAATCCCCTCGGTCTTGCACTGCTTCAAAAAATTTCTTAGTAACTACCAATCTAGTTTCAAACTTTACTCTGATTTATTCAAAGAACCACTTGAAAATTGGACTTTTTGTGATCGTCGTTCATTCATAATCAATATCTATCTCATAGATTTGAGCATTACATATGTACTCATCTTCGTATGTTCCTCCATTATCAAATGCGAGGACCATAATGACATTACCTTCTTTAATTTCTAACTCCTCATCCCAATCATACTTGTAATATATGTTGGAAAATCCAAGCAAACATTTGTAATATGCTTTGTAATTTTCCATCCATTCCTTATATTCCATCATCTCATCCAAGTCATGAGCTATAATCGTATTTTTAGAAGCATATTGGTGGGCATGCTATGGATTTTCATTGATATCCACTGGAGGAATTTGAAGAATGTTGTTGGAAACTTTTTCATTTTTTTATCTTTTGTACATAAGAATAGTCTTTGGTCGAGTGCTTGACTAGGGTCTAAAATAATAAATTACCGCAAATTATGAGCTATTGTTATATATCTATTTTAAGCACGGGTCGATCTCGCAACAATTTGGTCAATTCGTAATAATTTTGGACATTCCAACTAGACAATATTGGTGTAGAAATAATATGTATTCATAAAATAAAATAATGAGTGACACAAATCATCTAACAAATATGAGAAGATTACTAGGATTTCAGATCCGTTTACCATATTTACTAGCTTATGATTAATTAGTTTAGCTCAAAATTCCTTTTTGAAGCTCAAAACTCTATCGACTCTCATCGCGTAAATTTTGGAAAATGAAAACATGAAAGTTCAAATAAAATATTTTATACCTCTTTTATTATGCCAAAAATTCATATTCATTTGAATGTATTACTCCTAAGCATTAAATGTTAAACATAAGCATGGACTATCAAACAATTTAACGTCAACTCAATCCATCGAATATAAATACAAATAATTGTAGGATATGAATTAAATTTATCACTACTAAGAATTTTATGTGAAATATAAGCTCGGACTATCAAAAAATTTAACATAGGCATAATACATCAAATGTAAGAACATAAAATCAAAGAATGCAAGTAAAACAATTAATTCCGAAGGCTTAAGATATAACTCTCGTGACTATTTTCATGAATAACAAATTTTTAAAACATTTTTAGAACAAGCAGGGAATTTAAGAGAATTAAACAAATTAAAACATACACTAAGTGATCATGATAAATTTTCCCTAATCCTAGCAACTAAATTATACAAGCATCATAATTGAAACAAAAAAATGCAAGACGAAACAATAATTTTAATTAAAAATTATTTACAAAGATTGAAGTTCTGATATTTGAATGCCAATAAAAAAATTATCCCAAAAAACATGAATACAAATTACCTCACAAACACTTAAAAATGAAAATATAAATATTTTTTATTTTTTGTGCTCTTAAAATAAACTCACCAATTTTTTCTCACATTCCGTGAAAAATTGTTCTGAACTTCTATCTTGAGCTCCTGTCCTAACTATCCCATATGGTCTTTTGTATAGGCCATGGTAGGAATATTTGTGACGATGGAAGATATAATAAAAATAAATAAAAGAATGGGTGAAAGAGTAAAAAAATAAGAGAATGAGAGATAGAATTAAAATAAATTAGAATGGAAACATGTGGGTGATGGTCATAAGAAAATATAAAAGAGGGAGGATTGGTATAACGAGGGTAAACGAGCTGGTGGGAATATTTTCATGTTTTTATATTTATTTATTATTTTTTGTAAAATATATTTTTGTTTATATATTTTCCACCGAAAATGAAAAAAATATAAGATATAAGGGAATTTTGGAACCCATGACCTCCTAGCAACCTTGCCACACCTAAGTGAGTGGAGCTAAACTGCATATGTTAAGAAATTTTGCTTGCATTAATTTTAAAATATTCCTAACAGGTTTAAGTTATTTCACAACATTAATAAATCTCTCACCAAGGCTTAAACCCACAACCTACACCTCCCATAATCTTAAAGACATACCTGATATTCGCTAACACATGACCACTTCTCTATACTAATATAAAATGCTATACAAACATTTAGGGCTCTTCACCAATGAGGTTTTCCACCTAAGCATAGATATCATTGATTTGCACATCTCATATATATGAAGGAAAGAGATAAATACTCTGAATTGATGATTCGGCTATTCATGTCCACGAATGAATATGAGGAATATCTCATTGATAAAGGAATAGCTCATTGATTGCGGGGGATGAGTGAGAAATGAAGATGGTCATCCAGTTATTCATATACATCGAACGACACCTTGAAGGAGTAATGAAGATGGACGTCATGTTACTCCCATACACCCAGCGATGACTAGAAGTGATCGAGTGGAAAAACCGAGCGTCCGTGTAATACGCTAGTCGTTGTTATCGACTTCCAACCTCAATACAAAAAAACCTAAACTTTTAACTACACTTTTATGGAGTATAGTAGTAAGTCTGGGTATCGAATCCACAGGGAATGTTTTATAGAATTTAATTTATTTATTACTTCTAAAATAAAAATGAAAAAGATGATGATTGGGAAAATTTATATTAAAAAATTACTTAAGAAAAACAAACTGAAAAGTGCAAAAGAAATTAGATCTGACAAATGGGAGAAAATAGGGTAGGGTACAATCCCTCAATCCTTAACAAATTATCCTTTAGAATACTAGAATTATAAATCAAAATTCTTGATTAAATCCAGTCCTTATCATCAGTAAGCATTACATATATGAGGTTCAAGACCGCATCATATGAAATCAAAGATCAATATAAGGCGGTGAACGACAAATTATACATACAAAGCATTCTTAAACATCCCAAGTACCTAGGGCAAGAGAGATTAAAAGATATGACAATGCATATATGATTTTCATTCACGATTCAACCAACATTTTCATTTATTTTCTAATTTTCCATACAAATAATTTGTATTAGGATTGAGTTCATGTACCCCAACCCTTGAGAATTTAGCTACTCATGATTGGATTAAAAAAAACAAATGCATACACAACATTAAAGATCTACAAGACATTATAAATAAATTGCAAATAATAAAACAAGAGAATGGAAATGAGATTACTTGAATTCAGCAACAAGAACGGAATTGGGATTCAGAAATTCTTACAAAATAGGATTCATGAAAACTCTTGAAGGAATAGAAAATTTTCTCTCAAAATCTTACCCTAAAATTCAATCTAGCACTTCTAACCTACTCCTAACCTAGCCTCTCTCTAGCAACTCCTCTTCAAATGATGTAGGTCATGGGCTTTTATAGCACAAAATCTCGAAATTGACAACCAATAATGCTTGTGGAACAAGTTTTCCAAGAGTTGCACTGCATTAAATGCATAATTAATGACAGAAATCCGCACATCCAGACTCTTCATTATCCCGCAACTTCAAAACATTGTAACTTCTTCACCGTAGCTCGGATTGAGGTGCCATTTTTTCCAGTATTCTTGTAATTTAGAGCTCTTCAACTTTCTAGTTGGCCCCACCTCCGGACTAAGGCTGAAAAATTACGAAAATGCCCTTCAACTCTCCATTTCTTGGTTTCTTTCACTGTTTTGAGTTCTCCTTCGCACTAACTTGCGTGAAATACCTGTAAAACACATGATAAATACACAAAACACGAAATACTTGCCAAAATAGGTTAGTAGCATAAATAAGAGACAAATCCAAGATATTTACACTACACGGGATCATAAAAATACTGAAATTAAGGGGATAAATGTGAAGAATATGTGCCTAAACAAGAAGGAATAATGATAATCCAGGTATGTATGTGGTAGATGAATATGATCGTCAGCTATTGTATTTATATATATCGTAGTTGAAATAATTTGTATTCGCACAAAATTTTCAAGGTTTATCTGCTTGGATTATCACGGTCTATTCCAGAAGCATATATATGTGAGCAAGTAAGTATACAATATTTTATGAATTTAGATTGATGATGAGCAAATTTGTGGACTTCTATTTGAATGTATAGATGTTGTGTGAAGAATGATTTATGATTTTTATGGCTAGATGATAAAGGTACTATTATATGAGTGTGTGAGAAGGGCTAATAGAACTACTTGGTATATATATTAAAATGTATCAATTTTTCATACTTACAATTTGATGATTCAATTTTTTACAAATTGGGAAGATAAAAAAAATAATAGAAAATACTTACTTTTTATGAAAACGTTTATGGATTATATGTCTAAAATTGTGAAGAAAAAAATATATGAGCAAATACTAATATCATGTGTTTTTGTAAATGTATGTCGAGAGTAATTCTTAAATATTTGGTAATATGGCACATATAAATATCGCCCATAAGATGTTTGATGAATGAATGAACGAAAAAGAATGGGTAGGCAAACATTATTCACACTGATTCATTGCTATAGATTGAATATGCTAGTTTTTATCGATTATATTTGTTTCATATTGTGAAGAAAAAAAAGATTACCGAATAAATTATATTGCGTTTGTGTAAAAGTATGTTGAGAGATAATATGAATAATTAAGGATAATGGCATATATATAGAGTGCATAGTAGATGTTTGATGAAGGGATCAAAGAAAAAGAAAGGGAATTTTATTTTTATAGGCACACATTTGTCACCTCGAATCATTGGAGAATATTGAATTTGCAAAATTTTATCAAAAAATTAGCTACTTTTTAACTCATACAAACTTTACATGACTTTATATGTTTAATAGTTCTCGAACTCTTAATTTATAAACATATTGTAGTGCATAAGCCTTTTCAATATCCGTGAATTCAATTGAAAATTTTGCGAGGTATTTTTTTTAATGGTCTATAATTATGATATGTTATTTGTTTTACCATTTTTTATGATGGTATCTGTAGCAATGATATACAAATTTATTGAGAGTTCCAAATTGTTTATAAAATACTATGAAAGTAATATGAATTTTGTTATTTGATATTTATGGGGTACGAAGCCTCCCAAAAAAAATGTTATAGCTGCTACTTTTAAATTTTTTGTACTCTCGAATCCAATCCGTTTTACCTTCAATCTCAATTGAAAATTTAGCGAGGTGTTTTTTTTAATTGTCTATAATTATGATATGATATTTTTGTTATCATTTTTTATGATGTTGTGGTAATTTTGTTTTTCTAGTTTGACCTAAATGAAGTTTTAGTGTATGTGTAGAATTGTAGATTCCTTTAAAACCACGGTGTATGCGTAAATGTACTATTTTGGTGTGTACATTTAGTTGTATATAAGCATCCTTGAACCCGCATATATAATTTCTAAAAAATATCCCAATGTCATTTTTGCTATTTATTTAGATTGAACTCTCTATATAAGTGTTATTAAACCATTTTATTCGACAGAATCCCTATTCCAAATTGGAACCACTGGCAGCCCAACCCTCTAAATCTCATTGTAAGATATTATCCCCCATCTAACATCACAATCGACAATAGGTTTGCAAATATTGGAATAACAATGAATTAATATATGTTTGTGAAAATGAATTAGTAGATGCAAACCATATGATTGCAAGTATTGGAGGATTAATTAAAGAAGAAGCTATACATATTCACAGCTTTTCATGTATTGATTGTGTTTTAGTAATATATAGTAGAATGATTTGATTAGTGCTCATATATATATATATATATATATATATATATATATATATATATATATATATAGAGGCCCTCTCCTGTAAGGACTCCTTATGGTGCAGACTCCGGTACATACCATTTTTTTAAAATAGTAAAAAAATGAATTTTTTCATGAAACTTCATGGATATGATCTCCATGGTAGGAAGATCATCTACAATTTTTTTCATCAAAAAATTCGATAAAAAAACCGTTGAGATGAAGTGATATGTAAGGAAATGATCTAAATATGCATTTTCAACCGTCGAAATGTTGGCGATCATCTCACCCACTTTTTGATTGAATTTCTTGATGAAACTTCATGGATATGATCTTAATAGTGAGAAGATCATATCCATGAAGTTTCATCAAAAAATTCAATCAATAAAGTGGCTGGCGCCGACCCAACATTTCAACGGTTGAAAATGCGTATGTATACTATTTTTTTACATATCACCTCATCTCAACGGTTTTTTTATTGAATTTTTTGACGAAAAAAATTGGAGATGATCTTCTCACCATGAAGATCATATCCATGAAGTTTCATCAAAAAATTCATTTTTTTACTATTTTAAAAAAATGGTATGTACCGGGGTCTGCACCATAAGGAGTCCTTACAGGAGACTTTCTGTATATATATATATATATATATATATATATATATATATATATATATATATATATATATACATATAAAATAAAGTAGCAAACTTATGTATGTCATAAGTTTGCTTTATGATGTCATCAATAGGCATTTTTTTTGCACTTCCTATTTTACCCTTATAATTTTTGGTTTCCCCCTCTTTTGACACACTCTAATTTCTTTTTCCTTTTTTTTCAAAATTCAAAACCAAGGACAAAAGAATAAATTGCCACAATCCAAAACCTCTCTAATCTCTCTCATCAGTTCCCACTACGGCAGTACACGCTTCTCCTAATTTTCTCTTTTGTTTACCCAAAATTTTCTAGAGATTTACGGATTAACACCCACTCTCACAAACCTCCCACTCCCATCTCCAATCACCTGCTCAACTCTAACCCCCGATCCTCTCTATTTCTCTTTCTCGGTGCTCCCCTGTCAAGGTTATGGTTCGTATTTTTTTAGATCTCAGGTATACTCTCTGTCTCCATATGCTTCTAGGTTGAGATTTCTTGGTTCAAAATTAGGGTTTTGTTTCTTGGTCCATTTTTGCTATTCATCTCTCACCCAAGACGATGGCACACATAAAGAAAAAAAGATTTTTTGTTCTGTTTTTTTACGCAGTTTTTTTTCCTTCTCTATTGTATATGTATGTCTTTTTTGTTATTTTTCATTTTGTTTTTCGCAACGCCCCTTCCCAAAAGCGAGATCTGCTTTGACCGTTTTCATCTCCCGACGAAGAAGAAGCTTTGCTTGTTTTTGCAGCCATTTCCATTGCAACGTCGCGATATGCCTTCAACTAAATTTATAAATTAGTCTGTATATTGGTCTGCATATTGTGTTATTTCAGTCTGCAAATTTCAGTCTAATGTCGGGGTAGGTTTTCTCTTCCTCCTTTAAATCATTATATGCATCTTAATATTTTATTGTTATAATTTCATTTGATGTTTCTTTTTTCATTTTAATGCTGTCTCTTTTCATTTCCTTCTCTTTTTGCAATTTTTAGGTTGTTATGCAAATGCTTCAGTTCCTTTTTTTGCAATTTTTTTTATTTGTTCTGCAAACTGAAGACATGTGCAAGCTTATTTGAGATTCCAAACTATCAGGTATTTTAACATTGTGTATTACTGATTATTTTAACATCAACTAATTCATGTCTTCCCTATCCCCATCCCCTTCTTTCTTCTCATAAAATTATGGCTATCACTTCCCAGGTGAGTATAGAGTGTGGCTATCAGAGGTGATGGGGGTGGACTTAGAGCATGAATATGAGGGTATTGGATTTGTTCATACTAAAGAGGTAGGTTCTTTTTTTAAACAGTTGGGGTGCGTGTATC
The DNA here is from genome assembly GCA_949130495.1 of Sambucus nigra. Classification (NCBI taxonomy): domain Eukaryota; kingdom Viridiplantae; phylum Streptophyta; class Magnoliopsida; order Dipsacales; family Adoxaceae; genus Sambucus; species Sambucus nigra. The sequence goes on from OX422208.1 coordinate 697,560,304, forward strand.
GACACTGACTCCGTTTTGGGTTGAGACCAAAATGCGTCTGTGCATAGAGACTAGACGACGGTGGGAATGACTAAATAATGACATTGAGTTTATTTTAATTTTAATTTTTTTCTTATTAGTTTTTTAAAGTTAAGTATGTATCGATACAAAATGACTGTGTGTGTTTATTTCATTGCAGTGTATTTTGTTGTTTTGCGTTATGATTAAAATGGGCCTGTGAAGAAAAAATTTCGTGTCATTTTTTTTACCAAAAATTCGTTGATTTGACTAAAATGAGTTGTGGTTGTTGGTGTTAGTTTCACATTTTCTAAAAATCTTCTATTTTGGATTATGCATGCTGTTTAGTTTGGTTTTTTTAAAAGCTTTTGTGCATGCTAGCTTATGTTACCTTCAACATCTATATTGCTTTCTTCAAGTTGTTTGGCAGTGCTTGATGGAGCTGAGGTGCTCACTCTTGCTGAGTCAGTGATTTAATCCAAGTTGTACCCATTCATAATAGAATGGGTGCTGTCAGTATCTTCACATGTTTTTTGGGTAAAGTGTTACTGAATTAGTTAATGATGGTGGTGTATAACTTGGTTATTAGGAGTCGTGAATCATTAATTGAACGGTTCTTCAAAGAACACATAATTTGTGCTTTCATGGTTTTTTAGTTATAGAAGATTTCTACATTTTCTAACAAAAATTGCACAAAATGATTCGGGTAATTCATTGCTAATATCTATCAATTTCAATGTCTTAGAAAATATGGACGGTGATATTGAGGCCATGTTTGCTGTAAACTCACTTTGATGTGTTTTTTCTCTGTAGATATTTCCCAAATTGAGATGGTTGAAATGGGTCTTTGCTACAAAGTTCAGAATTCAATTCATGTTAACCCTAATTTCTTGACAACCGGGGATTATCATTGTGCTGGTAAACATGATGGCAATGTTCCACATTCTGATGATAGACAGATAGATCCATATGCTAATGTAGGGACACAAGAATTTGGTTCTCAATTGCCTTTCAAGGTTGATCATATAGATATGAGACCTAATTTGTCCCAGACTGAAAAGGATCTTGAATTTCATAATGTGGAACTAACAAGTCATAAGGTTGATGAAACTGTACTTGATTTGATTGTAGATTATGATCAGATGACAGAATTTGGTTCTTGACAGGTATTAATTAGATTTTCATTATTTTCGCCCTCCGTCTCCAAAGCTTCCATTTGTAGGTAATCATTCCTACACGCACAAACAACAACATATATATATATATATATATATATATATATATATATATATATATATATATATATATATATATATATATATATGTATGTTTCAACTTTTATCTCTGCTCACAACGATGGATTTGCTATTGTGTTTTAACTGTGTTTCAATTGAGTATCGAAAGATTATATTGATCTGTTTTGCAAGGGGTTATCTAATGATTTTTTTTTAGTTTTGATTGGATTGATTAGTTAGTGAAACCAATGCAAAGGTGACGCATGTGCAAAACAAAGACAACATCATGACTCCCATGTCACTGCTGCTGCCCTTGAGTCAACTATTACCCCACAAACTCTCCCATGTCGGTTGAATTTTGATCCTTAATAAAGTTGAGCACCGTCGGTTGAATTTTCTATTCGTTCGGTTGAATCATTGGTCGAGCGATTTCCAGATGCATCAATGACTGGTACATTGAAACTTTTATGCAGGTATGAACAAACTGGCTCTTTTTGAATTTGAAGTTTCTATGTTTTTTAAGACCCATTTCCTCAGTAAGTATTGCTGCTAGAAAATGCCGTCATTAGTTTTTTTTTCTGAATTTGTTTCAATGTTTTTTTTTCACTTTTTGTTGTTGATTTATGAGGGGGCACACCCATTCCAAAAACTGGTACAATATATGTTCTCTTTCATTTCACTCCAAACACCGGTACACATCTCTCCTCTTCATTATTCTAATATTACTGCCTTTCTTAGTTGTCTGTTTCTGTGTGATTATTCTCGGCACTCTCTTGCACTCATTTTTTTAGAAGGATGTTCAAAGTGTGAATATTTGTATGCGTAATAGGTGCTTATTGCTTTGATTTCTGACTTTTTTTTTTGGGATTCATAATGAAAATTTATATGTTTAATTGTTGGTTACTTTTTTTATGTTGTAATTTTAGCTGTTTATAGTTAATGTTGGATTCGACTATTCATTTTATAATCGTTGTTTCTTTATTTATGTATTTAATAACTGTTTGTTTCTTTATCACAACTGTCTTTTTCATTGTAGACTTCTTAAGTGGTTTGATACACAATTTAAATTTGATGGGAATATCATTTTCATTGTATAAAAATACGTGATGTTATTTTATTCATTTTGAGCCTAAAACGATCATTTTAAAATAATTTGTAGATACATTTTGTTGTGTAGGGATCTCGAGGTATCTGTTCAAACACCTTAGAGGACAACATGGTGACAAAAAAAGGACACTCCATATTGTCTATTATGTTGCTTTTGTAGTATGGCATCATTTAAGCATTTTATTTTTCATATCATTTTGTTATTTGTAATTTGAAATTTGTACAGGAGGCCACCAAAGAAAATTATATCTTGAAGAGCATTTGATAATGAGGCTAGACTTGGCCAGTGAAATGGTAATTCCCAATCTGGATAGAGGTTACTTCATATTCATTCCTCATCGAACTATTAATTTTGAGTGTAAATTATGAAGAAATTATATTAATGGTTTGATGCTTGCTCTTCTTCTATATGCTGATGCTTTTTCTCATGGTTTGATGAAAGTAAAGGTAGGTTTATAGAAGTTTTTATTCATATCATAGCGATGGCGAGCAGGTTCGTGATCTTTACAGTGATGGCGAGCAGATTTGTGATCTTAACAGTGATGGAGAGGAGGATTATTTATATTTCAATTTGGTTATAGATTTATGTTTCGTTGGGAAAACACATTTTTTGTTCAAACCAATTGTGCAAATATCTAATTCTTCAGTGGGGATCCAGAATGTCAGGACAAGGGTTGTGGGGTTACAGAATGTCGGGACAGCCAGGATCCAGAGCGCCGGGACATAGATGACATTGGGGATACACCAACAGTGCAGCTCCAGTTGCATTTACTCAAGGTTATTCATTTTCGTTAAATCAAACTCTCCATCACCAACTTCAACCTTTCTTTTGTTCAGAGGGTAGTTCACTATTCTAGAGAGTATGAGAAGGAGAATAATATATGCATTTTGTGTTCTTTGTAATTTGAGTGTACTAGGTAGGAACCTTTGTATTCCTTTGTATGAAGGTTTACAAAGGGAGTTCCCTCTTTAAATATTAGTATTCCTTTGTATGTAGGTTTGCACACTATGTTTTATTTTATAGTAATCTCATTTTATATTAAGTCTCAAGTCCGAACTTATGGTTTTAATCTATACTAAAACATACCAATTTGTGTTTTTCTTTAAGGTTTTCTCAAGTGGGATTTTTTCATATCCATTTTATAGATTCGATAGGCTTTAGCCACTAATAGAAGTTATATATACAAGGGAACACCTATTAAATAGGATGATTAGTCCTATAAACAATGGAAATTCTCCCTAAATGTTTAAATTTTTTAATGTGATTTTTGTTATATAAAAAAAGTTCTATTTAAATTTTACATGACTTAATACTTCGGAAAATTATCATCGTGCCTTCAGGCACGGGCATACCCTAGTATATATATATATATATATATATATATTAGGGTATGCATGTGCCTGAAGGCACGATGATATTTGAAAAAGCTAACATAATCACAACAAAATAATGATCGATCCGATTTAATTTCAACAGCAAAATAAATAGGCTATCATAAACCTTGTATAAACTACATCACCTATTTCACAGTATTCAATGTAAACACCATGGGATGCAAAACAAAACAACTTAAATAAAATTGGATATAATTTTCTTTATTTATAAAACTATCCACATGTTTACAAAAAACCCTTCAATAACAAAATAAATAGTAACTTGTATGTCACTTATTTAACAATATTCTATATAAACTCTTTTCATCCCAAGCTATGAAAAAAAATTAGCATCTCAAATAAAGAACACAATCAAGCATGAAAAAGAGTGTGCAACTTCATACTTAGTGATATGCCCCAAGTGTCACCTAGGCCCAGAGGCACCAACCTTGGCCAAGCACATGGACGACGTTGGAAATCCCTTGGATCTGTGACAATAGGCCTCGGCCATAGTAAGGTCGGCCTGGGCCGACACTACCTCCAACCCCCACCAAGGAGGCACTGCAGGCATTGTAAGGGTCAGCAGTACTTCAGTTCACCTAAGGTTGACAACCTCGGCCAAGGGTGGGCCGAGGTCTCAAGAAGCCTTACTTTTACCGAGGCCAACATCATCAAGATATCAGTTAATGCTCCAAGCACATGCCAGCTCAACCTCGGCCCAGGACGACCCCTATCCATTGTCTTGACTGAGCTTAAGCCGAGACCTACATGGCTCATCTCGGGTTGAACGAGTAACTAGACTTATCAACCTCGGCTTCTCCCAGGCCGAGGTCATGGCCAAGCACGATAGCCGAGCACCTACTGACATTTGGATAAGGGAACGTGGACACAAATCAGTTATAACAGATTATTCCCCACACGTGGGGAGAATATTTCATCATCATTCTCTACCTGTGACAGTGACAGATGGCTTCTCCATATTGGTTAGATCAACACACGCATGATCATTGCATGCATGAGGGGTACATTACACCCCCTAGGTACTATATATAGAGGTAACCCTCTACCTTGTAAAGGGATCCAAAAATACAACCCTAGCTGAAACTCAGTCTAGATACACAGTAGAGAGAGAAAGCTTGAGAGATTATATCTATGGCCATTAGAGCCCTCATACAGTGATACACATCATATACTTGCACAGTGGACGTAGGCCTAATTGGCTGAACCACTTATATTCCGGTGTAAATCCTCTTATCCTCATTTCCTTCTACTATGTGTGTATATACCCTATGTTGCCATTGTTAACATTGAATTGAGCTCACAAACACCTTAAAGGGTGGTGCTGTTTCCAGCATCATCATTTTGGCGCTGTCTGTGGGAAGAGAGAAGCTGTCTCTTCCACTTCTTCAGCTTAACCTCACCGGAGACTCTAGTGGTGAACCAGGAACCACCCCTTGCGTGGAGCTGTTTCACCATTGGAACAGGTCCTTTAAGGTATTAAGCTCACCTGCTACTTAAGCTCTTTATTGCTAACACATGGCACCAGAATTGCCACCGCCTCTTCCTTCGCCTGGTGGGGGAGGGCCCAGTTCCAGCCAGGCACCACCTCAGTCCGAAATAACGGAGGTGGACGCAGCCTTGAGGTCTTTGGTTGCAACACAGCAAGCTATGCAGGAGCAATTTACACAGCTCAGCCAAACTATGATGAGGCCACCTGGAGTTTCACCGGAAATGATCACTCCGGCAGCGGTTCAGCCTCATCCTGATGCCAGGGGACCACCCCAGGCACCAATGAAGGACCAAACTGCACCCCAGTGGAGGAGGGACGTCGCTGACCCTAGGCGTTTACGCCTGGGGAGGCAAGGAAACCCTTGCCCGGAGGACAGGTATGATGATCTGGAGGCGGAAGAGGCCCCGAAAGATTATTAGGAGCCTTATGAGGTGTCGAATAACACGGTACATCCTCTTCAGCAGAGCCAAGGTTGTGTCGGTCGAAGAGGTGAAGAGGCCCAACAAAGAGGGTCAGCTTTTGATCAGTTGAGCAAAGGGTCAGCCTTTGAGAGGTTGGGCCCAGTGAATGACCTAAGACAGAGGTTATCCAGGTCAAGAAGCGCAGCAGCCTCGCAAAGAGGAGGCAGGCAAGGTCGGCCTGACCAAGGCCGACCCCGTGAAAGAAGGGGGAGAGACCAGTAAGAGGTCAATAGTCGACGTTGTACAGCGGCAGGGGAACCCACAGTCCTTCCCTTGGAGGTGGCTGGGGACAACCTCGGCCAAGCTGATGGCAGAAGACCATGGAATGACTCTATCCAAAGCCTTGAGGAGAAGATAGGAGACCTCATCAAAAGTAGGGACCCATTACAAAGGGGTTACTCAGAGGGGTCACCATTCGTGGCTAGGATAGTGAGCTTCCCAACTCCCGCTAAATTCAAACCTCCCGTGGTGTCTCCCAAGTATGATGGCAGCACCAACCCTGTACACCACATCGAGATGTATCAGTCGGCAGCAGACATATACTTGATACCCGATGAGATGAAGTGTAGGGACGTCTCTGGGACCTTGACAGGAGCAGCGCACATCTGGTTTACTTCTCTTCCGAAGAACTCAATTGAGAACTTCAAGGGATTAGCCGAATGATTCATCCACAACTTCTGCTTTGGGGTAAGACCTCAAAAGAAGACTACTCACCTGCTGTATGTCAAGCAGGGCAAGGATGAGAGCCTAAGGGACTACATAGCCAGGTTCAATAAAGAGAAGCTAGAGGTCGAAGATTATGAAGAGAATATAGCCATGACCGCCCTCATAGGGGGTCTGCCGAAAGGGAAGCTACTGTGGAAAATCATGGAAGACTCTCCTAGGTCTATGGCGGAGCTCCTGGCAACCGTAGGAAAATCCATGAATGCAGAAGAGGTAATGGCCGCCAAGTGTGAGGATGAGAACCGTGGTAGTAGTGGGAAGTCCCAAAGAAGGAAAGATGGAAAGAAGAGATCGGGCGATGACAAGTTAGCTCACTATACTCCTCTGACTGTGAGCACATCCTCAATGAGATCAAGAATGACAGGACTCTGAGATGGCCATAGAAACTAAAGGCCCCACCACATAAGAGGAACAAAAACCTATGGTGCGAGTTCCATCAGGACCATGGCCACGTCACAGACAGATGCTTCGCCTTGAAGGATGAGATTGAAAAGATGTTAAAATATGGGAAGTTGAGGAAGTATGTGGACGGTAAGGCTCCCAAAGGGGGAAGAGATGACCCTAAGAAAAGGGGAAATGACGGATGCCATGACAATGCCCCATCCAGAAGAGATAATAATTCAGAAGGTGATGATGAAGACGATCCGGATCTTTCGCCGAAAGATGACAACACCCCGATGAAGAGGGTTGGTATGATCTTGTTTGGTGTTGACACCATATGCGGGGGATTTGTAGGAGGCGGCTCTGAAATAGCCGACAGGAAGGCTCACGTGGCAGAGGCCAAGTTAGTGGCCAAGTTGGAAGTTGTAAACATAATGTCTTCTGATACAGTGCAGAAGAGGAAGAAGGTAGACATGGACACCCTTGTAGTCGGGTTCTCCAGTCTCGACTTCAAAGGTATCTTAGCCCCCCATGATGACCCTTTGGTAATAACAACAAGGGTGCATGGATACGAGGTGCAGAGGATACTCGTAGATGGGGGGAGCTCAGCAGACGTGATGTTTTGGCCTTGCTTCAAGAGCCTAGGTCTTAGAAGAGCAAGGATGGTACCCTATCATCGCCCCTTAATAGGCTTCATTGGTGAAAAGGTCCACCCCTTGGGCATGTATGAGATGGACGTACGGATGGGTGATGAGTGGCCTAAGAGGTTAACCAGGAAGATAAATTTTTTCGTGATGGACGAAAACGTATTCTCGGCCTATAACCTCATCATAGGAAGAGTGGCCCTAAAAGAATTTGAAGTTGTGCCATCGACGGCCCATCAGATGCTAAAATTCTCGACTCCCTATGGGGTAGGGGAAGTGCAAGGTGACCAGACCATAGCTCGACAATGTTACTTCAACTCGACTGAAGAGAGAGAGGCCCATAAGAGGGCAACCACCACTTATAGCATTGATATGCTTGACCCAAGAGATGAAACAAAATTAAATAAGGGAGAGGCCGCGAAAGAGGTAGAATCCATCGTCCTCAATGAGGACGAGCCAAAAAATACCATCCAGGTCGGCAAAGCCCTTAAGTCAGAAATCAAGGAAGAGCTCATAAACTTCCTCAAAAGGAGGCAGAGTGTCTTTGCATGGAGTCACACAGACATGCCCGACATCGACCCTGAGGTTATGAGTCACAAGCTCAACGTGACCAAAGATGCCAGGCTTATCAAACAGAGATGAAGCTTCTACTTCAGGGAGAAGTATGACGTCATACGGGAAGAGGTAAAAAAACTAGAAGAGGTTGAGTTTATAAGAGAAGTTACATACCCGGAATGGCTATCGAACGCAGTCATTATGACCAAGGCCAATGGAAAATGGAGAATGTGTGTTGATTTCACTGACTTAAATAGGTTTTGTCCAAAAGACAGCTATCCCTTACCTCGGATAGATCCGATGGTGGATTCTACAGCGGGACATGAGCTCATGAGGTTCATGGACGCGTATTCAGGCTACAACCAGATCTTCATGGATGCTGAAGACTCAGAGAAGACAACCTTCATTACCGACAAAGGGACATACTGCTATAAGGTGATGCCCTTCGGTCTGAAAAATGCAGGGGCAACATACCAACGTCTTGTTAATAAGATGTTTGAAGAAAAAATAGGTAAGACTATGGAGGTGTATATAGACGATATGCTAACAAAGAGCTTGAAAGCTTGCACTCATGTAGCCGACCTCGAGAAGACCTTCGATATTATGGACTCATACAGGATGAAACTCAACCCCGCAAAGTGTGTCTTCGGAGTAGGAGCTGGGAAGTTCCTGGGATTTATCATCAACCAGAGAGGGATTGAAGCGAACCCTGAGAAAATCAAGGCTTTGCTTGACATGAAGACACCGAGGAGTATCAAAGATGTCCAAAGACTCACGGGGAGAGTGGATGCACTCAACAGATTTGTCTCTAGGGCAACAGACAAGTGTCTTCCATTCTTTAAAGTCCTTAGAAAGGCCTTTCAGTGGGACGAAGAGTGTGAAAAAGCCTTAAACTAGATCAAGTCTTACTTGGGGTCTCCCTTATTGCTGTCTCGGCCTATTGCAGGAGAGAAATTGTATGTGTATCTGGCAGTCTCTGAATCAGCCATCAGCGCATCCATAATCTGGGAAGATGATGGGATCCAAAGGCCTGTGTATTTCAACAGTAAGGCCCTTGAAGGGTCTGAACAAAATTATCCTCGTATGGAAAAGCTGGATTATGCCCTGATACATGCTTTAAGGAAGATGAAACCTTACTTCCAAGCCCACTCCATGGTAGTCCTCCCCGACTCCCCACTAAGACAGGTCTTACATAAACCGGAGAAGTCTGGGAGATTGATGACCTGGGCCATTAAGTTGGGGGAGTATGATCTTACCTACCAACCTAGGACAACTATCAAAGGGAAAGCCCTCACAGACTTTGTTGATGAGTTAACATGGGAAGAGGTTGAGGCAGAGAATGGCCTAGAGGGTGTTAAAAAGACAAACCGTGGTGTCTTCCGAAATCCTGAAGAGACGACGCCAAATGTCTTCCGAGATGAGGAAGAGGTCAAATCCAACAAGGTCAGGAGAAGAATAGCGGAGAACGAGGAGGATCGGTACCTCTTCAAATAAGGAATCATGTCAAAAGGGGTCTTCTCATCGGATACAGACGTTTGGAGCCTCTTCGTTGATGGATCTTCCTGCGACAGTGGAAGCGGTGCAGGGTTGATACTTTCAGCACCTGACGGTGCTAACATCGAGTACGCTTTGAGATTCAACTTTAAGGCCTCTAACAACGAGTCAGAATATGAAGCCATGATAACTGGCCTCTCATTGTCAAAGACCCTAGGTGTAAAGCGACTCCTACTCCGCAGCGACTCAAGATTAGTTGTCAGTCAAGTATTGGGAGTTTATGAGGAAAAAGATAAAAGAATGGCCAAGTATCTGAAGAGGGTGAGAGCGATGTTAGAATGTTTCGAAGAGACAAAACTGAAGAGAGTACCTCCACAAAGTAATAGCCACACAGACGCATTGGCAAGGTTGGCCTCAGCGACGAAGACAGGCGTTAAAAGGACAGTTCCGGTTGAGGTCTTAGGGAAATCGACCATCGAGGAAGAAGAGGTATGTAACCCTTGTCATAATTTGAACGTAGGAGACTCGTGGATGGGCCCCCTTGTTAGATATATCAGAGAGGGAGAGCTACCTGAGTCCAAGATAGAAAGGAGGAAATTGAGGTATAGGGCTGCCAAGTTCTCAATGATAGGAGACGTCTTGTACAATAAGGGATTGTTATTGCCTCTCCTCAGATGTGTGAATCCCACAAACGTTCCCCGGGTCTTACAGGAAATTTATGAGGGTTCATGCTCTAGTCACATAAGGGGAAGACCTTTGGCCAAGAGAATCATCACACAAGGATACTGGTGGCCAACCTTGTCCAAAGACGCTGTAGCCTACGTGAAGAGGTGTGATAAATGTCAAAGATTCGCCACTATTCCTCATCAACCTCATTAACCTATGACGTCAATAACCTCTCCATGGCCATTTTTAGTATGGGGGATTGACTTAGTAGGACCTCTACCAAGAGCTGCCAACAATTATTGATTCTTGATAGTTGCCATTGACTACTTCTCAAAGTGGGTGGAGGCAGAGCCGATGATAACGATACAGAGCAGAATACCTTCCAATTTATTTGGAGGAACATCATATGCAGATACAGCCTCCCAAACACTCTCATCTCGGATAATGGGACCCAGTTCAAGAACTCCTCTTTAGAAAAGTACTGCCTAAGAGTTAGGATAAAGCAGTTCTTCTCATCTCCTGGACGACCTCAGGCAAATGGTCAGACCGAGGTCATGAACAGAACAATTCTCGATGGAATCAAGAAGAGGTTAGAAGATGCGAAAGGAAGATGGACTGAAGAGGTCTACGCTGTGTTATGGGCCTACAGAACCATGGCAAGGACACCTACGGGAGAAACCCCATTCATGCTTGCACATGGCTTAGAGGCTGTCATACCAATAGAAGTAGGACTCCTAACTCATAGGGTTCAAACTTATGACCCTGATAAAAATGGGGAAGAGAGGAGGCTAGACCTAGATATGATTGAAGAGAAAAGAGAAGACGCAGAAATCAGATAAGCAGCCTACCAGCAGAGGGCAGCAAAATTCTACGATCAGAGGGTGAAGTCAAGACCCATCGTAGTGGGAGACCTAGTGCTGAAAAAGACCTTATAGAAAGCAAGCAAGCTCCACCCAAACTGACATGGTCATTACGAAGTGAAAGAAGAGGTTGTGCCTGGCACTTACAGGCTAGAAAACCTAGAAGGGGAACCTTTCGCTAGCCCATGGAATGTGGATCACCTAAAGAAGTATTACATATGATGTCACAAAGAGTTTTATGTAAATGTACCATCTTATTATGAAGAGGTTATTAATAAATGATCAGTTCCCATGGTGGTTCCTACTTCATTGTGCACTTATGTCAGAGATTCATTATGAGGATAACATCTTAGGTGATGACCTCAGACCTTCATAACACCATTCAATGGTGACGAGGTCTGAGGTCAGACACCATAATGGGATGACCTTAAACCCTTAACATCATTAATTTGGTGAAATTCATTATGAGGACAACATCTTAGGTGATGACCTCAGACATTCATAACACCATTCAGTGGTGACGAGGTCTGAGATCAGACACCATAATAGGATGACCTCAGACCCTTAACATCATTAATTTGGTGAAATTCATTATGAGGACAACATCTTAGGTGATGACTTCAGACCTTCATAACACCATTCAGTGGTGACGAGGTCTAAGGTCAGACACCATAATGGGATGACCTCAGACCCTTAACATCATTAATTTGGTGAGATTCATTATGAGGACAACATCTTAGGTGATGACCTCAGACCTTCATAACACCATTCAGTGGTGACGAGGTCTGAGATCAGACCCCATAATGGGATGACCTCAGACCCTTAACATCATTAATTTGGTGAAATTCATCATGAGGACAACATCTTATGTGATGACCTCATACCTTCATAACACCATTCAGTTGTGACGAGGTCTGAGATCAGACACCATAATGGGATGAACGCAGACCCTTAACATCATTAATTTGGTGAAATTCATTATGAGGATAACATCTTAGGTGATGACCTCAGACCCTTATAACATCACTCAATGGTGACAAGGTCTGAGGTTAGACATCATTATGGGATGACCTCAGACCCATAACATCATTAATTTGGTGAGATTAATTATGAGGATAACATCTTAGGTGATGACCTCAGACCTTTAACATCATTAATTTAGTGAAATTAATTGTTTGGATAACATCTTAGTTAAGGACCTCAGACCCTTATAACATCATTATGGTGAAAAGGTCTGAGGTCAGACTACTAATTTGGTTTAAGCAAACACCATTACATAAGCTTCAGAGTCAAAATATCACACGACTGCATTCAACAAAGTAAAGATGATCCTCCTCAGAGATCGATATATTCAGGGCTTATAAATATTCAGAGGTTACAAGATTCATAAAATAAGAAACATTTTCATTCAGAAATTAAAAATGTTCAGGGGCTACAAATAAGCTTCACAATTGAAATTCAAGGGTACGAGGGGGGAATGCTGGTGTCTTCGGCCTGGTTAAGCTGGACAACAGTAGTCACCTCGGCAATGTCATCATTGTGGTCTGCCCTCCAACTTCTGTGCCATCTAATGTTGTAGTCTCGGCAGGCGCAGCAACCTCATCCTCAACCTCCTGTAGGGCCTGGGCAAGCTGAGGATTAGCAAAACCAAAGCCTATGAAATCAGAGGCTTTCAAAGTGCCAGCCTCTTTCTCCTTGGCATTTTCCCACTTGGTAGTAGCTTTGATACCTCTCTCGAGGTATTCAAAGCCAAAGCTCATAAACTCATTAGAAGTTTTGTACTCAGCTATTATCCCCTCAGAGGCATCATCGAGGGTTGCCTTAACGGCCGAGCTGACCTTCTACTGCAGAATGTCATCCTTGACCTTCAGAGCCAAAACATGGTCCTTCTTGAGCTGAGAGGCCTCCTTCTCCATCCCCTTCACCATCTTCTCAGACTCACCCAGCTCAGACTTCAGGCGGTTAATTTCTGCGTTCAAAGTGCTTTGGACCTTCTCGGCCTCTTGACCCCTTCTGGATGAGGGGCAACTTCCTCAGAATCCAGTTGGAGAGGTTGTGCATAGCTGCCAGGCCCTGCAGATTTTGTGATCATGAATAAATCGGAGACAAATCAGAGGTCACACTTGGAAATTACAAAGAAATATGAAGTCATACCTGAATAGATCTATGGATGCCGAACTCAATCAGTAAAAAGTATCCAGTGACCGAAAGAAAGGCTTATCGGCCTCGATCATTGTAGAGTCGAAGGCATCCAAGGACTGTAGACTGTGGCCGATGATGCTGTCAGTAATTTTTAATTGCTCTAGACGAGCCGACAAAGCGTCTGCTGAAGAGATTGGGATGGCAGAATCAGCACTCTTTTTCTTCTGCCTCTGATCCTCAGGGACATGTTCAGTTGGAGACCTCTTCTTCGTGGCTTGGGGATTTGAGGCAGAGGGAGTTGGAGGAGGATCACTAAGACCTGCCTTCTTTGCGAGCCTCGTCAAGCTAAGCCCAACCATTTCCCAAAGCTCGTCTGAGATATTCTCTGGGCACTCCGCAAAAATTAATACATCTGAGTTAGAGAATCAGATATGAATAAACTCAGAGGTTCAACTTGGAATAAAAATGCTTACCAAACTCGACAAGAGGACTTCCACCTACGCCGATCTCCGAGAGGTAGTGGGGGGTCATCAAGTGTTCGAATTTTACAAGCAGACCATGCATCCCCTGATCTTGAAGGTCTTTCACCTTCTGAAGATTCTGCAAGCTCAGACCAGGGTCAGCCCTCACAGACATTGTGACCTTACCCCATCTCAGGGGCATCCTCGGCTCTAGTATGGACGAGGGAACACATGGGCCAAATTCCCATGGCCCAGAAGTGAAGAAGTATCGAGGCTTCCAGTTGTGGTTGGAAGTCTGAGTTATTTGGAGCATTTTTTTTTCAGGCTTCCGAGCTACAAAATGATAGTAGCTCGGATGATTTTTGGCAAAGGAGGGAACATAACAACCAACGAAGACCTGAACGGGGAGGTCTGAGTGGCGAACGGCCCTCCACAAGACTATGGCCCCTATTATGACCCTCCAAGCGTTAGGGGACAGTTGGAAAGGGGCCAAATTAATGAAGGCAAGGATCGACCTAATGATGGGATGAATGGGAAAACAAAACCCTAACTTGAACATCTGCTCGTATAAGCAGATCTCACCATCTCGGCCATTGTAGGCCCTCTCTTCCCTCAGAGGTCTCCTAAGCTTTATGGAGGGACTGATGGAGTACAGATATCTGAAGCAAAGAAGGTCTACCTCAGTAACGGTACTCTCAATCTCGGCCGCCTCAGAGACGTCGATGTCACTTTCAACGTCATCATCATCATCTAGCTCAACATCGGCCGGAGCAGACGTTGATGGGTTACTTGGGAACCTCTGAGCGAATTTGGCCCCGGTGACGGTGGACAGAGGAATGGAATCAAGAATGGGTGGAATGGCCACACTCGGCTCGACAGTCTCAACCTTTGAGGAAGAGGACGAGGTGCTCGAGTTATTATGGGACGAGGCCCGACTAGAGACCTCGGCCTGATCAGGGGCCTGATCTTCCGGAGTTGTGAAGTCCATGGCCTCCTGGAAGGAATCCACGGACATGGGGTCTGTGGTGGAAGACTCAGACTTGGACATTGGTATTGGATCGGCAGGAACCTCTGCCTGGTTAAAAGGTTCCGAGGGATCAGGATATATCACCTTCAGGTGTGGTGGAAAGATGGGTCTAACAGGGAATTCTTGTGACCTACGAGCCTCCTCCTGTGCTCTCTCTATTTGCCTGATTTTTTCTAAAGTTTTCTCTCTGAGAGAAGGGAACTCCTCAAGAAGCTGGTAGAGGGGTCTGAGCATCAGAGGCAGACACAACACTCTAAAGATCAAACGACAAATAAGATTGGCTAAGGAAATAAAGCCATTTAAAGATCAAACTACCCTAACCTAGCAAGAACAGTTCGCCTGAAGCTATGGTGGTCTCACCGAAAAACTCGGAAATTCGCCGAAAAACATAAATAGAAAGGAAAAAGAAGAAAAAATGAAGACAAATGAAGGAAAGAAGATACCTGGGGATGAAATGATAAGGGAAGCGAAGAAAATTAGAGGAAATCACCACCGAGGATCTCTGAAACGAAATCGTCAAGAAAATGCCCCTTAGAGACAAAAACTGTTGGAATGCAGTCGTGCCAAGAGAGAAAATAGAGGGAGGAGGGAAAAATTAGGGTTCAAAACCCTTAAATATACAGGCGCGATTCCCAAGGCCCGTCATTGCCTTGGGAGCCCCAAAGGGAGATTGACATCACACGCTTGCCAAGCAAGCCACACTTCAACATTGGACAAGTGTCAAATGAACATTGGCTCAT
Source organism: Sambucus nigra (assembly GCA_949130495.1). Taxonomy (NCBI): domain Eukaryota; kingdom Viridiplantae; phylum Streptophyta; class Magnoliopsida; order Dipsacales; family Adoxaceae; genus Sambucus; species Sambucus nigra. Next base: position 697,575,681 of record OX422208.1, read on the forward strand.
ATTAGAAAGGCCTCGGAGATGTGAAGTTCCCACAGTCACTTGCTCTCACATGTAACTAAGGGCGGGGGGGTGATTGATATTCCCCAAGTGTCACCTCGGCCCAGAGGCACCAACCTCGGCCAAACACATGGACGACGTTGGAAATCCCTTGGATCTGTGACAACAAGCCTCGGCCATAGCAAGGTCGTCCTGGGCTGACACTACCTCCAACCCCCACCAAGGAGGAACTGCAGGCATCGTAAGGGTCAACAGTACTTCAGTTCACCTAAGGACGACAACCTCGACCAAGGGTGGGTTGAGGTCTCAAGAAGCCTTACTTCTACCGAGGCCAACATCATCAAGATATCAGTTAATGCTCCAAGCACATGCTAGCTCAACCTCGGCCCAGGCCGACCCCTATCCATTATCTCAGCTGAGCTTAAGCCGAGACATACATGGCTCATCTCTGATTGAATGAGCAACTAGACTTATCAACCTCGGCTTCTCCTGGGCCGAGGTCATGGCCAAGCATAATAGCCGAGCACCTACTGACACTTGGATAAGGGCATGTGGACACAAATTAGTTATAAAAGATTATTCCCCACACGTGGGGAGAATATTTCATCATCATTCTCTACCTGTGACAGTGACAGATGGCTTCTCCATATTGGTTAGATGAACACACACATGCTCATTGCATGCATGAGGGGTACATTACACCCCCTAAGTACTATATATAGAGGTCACCCTCTACCTTGTAAAGGGATCCAAAAATACAACCCTAGCTGAAACTTTGTCTAGATATACAGTAGAGAGAGAAAGCTTGATAGATTGTATCTATGGCCATTAGAGCCCTCATACAGTGATACACATCATACACTTGCACAGTGGACGTAGGCCTAATTGGCTGAACCACTTATATTCCGGTGTAAATCCTCTTCTCCTCATCTCCTTCTACTATGTGTGTATATACTCTATGCTGCCATTATTAACATTGAATTGAGCTCACAAACACCTTGAAGGGTGGTGTTGTTTCCAACATCATCACTTAGAATGACTTGGTAACTTATGAACTTTCATAATTATGTATGTGGGATAAAAATATAATTATGTATGTGGGATAAACACATCTGTAAAGGATAAAAATATAATTATGTACATGAAAGACATACCCACATACATAATTACACAGTGTACATAACATATATAAAGATGAGAAGGACTTCCACTTTGAATATAAGATTGCCTTCTTCTAAGTCCTCTATTGTTTCAAATTACCCTGTCACAGAACTTTGCGGCTATAGGTACCTTGTGGAAGCGAAAATTAACATATCCCATTTGAACTTAAAGGTCATTGGGAATGTCAGTTGTACATGATATCCTTGGGCTTTATAGCAATTATACACGCTTGACATCACTGTTGTACAAAAATGGAGGATGGAGTTTGATCCGATCAGATCTGGTATACAAATAAAAAAAAAGTTAATAGAATTACTTCTAATGGATAAAATTAAGTGCATATGAAACAATGTTCAAAATAAACCAAATCAAAATAAAATTATCTTTGAACCTTGTTTCTAGCCAGCTACTTAAACTTAATTTAAACTTGCAAACTTCCCACTCCTCTTGCTGAGTGGGATAACAGTTACCTGATTGACATCTTCCAAAACAACCTTGTTTCTAGCCAGCCACTTCAATAAGAAATAAGGTGTTAAAGAAATGAAAAAAAGAGATGTTAAACAAAGAAAAGAGAAAACACAGTCTATAACTTCAATTAACCGAACATGTGGCTAACCTTAGACTATAGTGAAGGAACATGAACTCTTCTTCCGTCAATGGAGTTGTCATCTGTACCAAGTGGTTTAAGAATAAGAATGTAGCTCAGACATAGTTGTCAAAATCGTCCGATTCGCGATTCGAATCGGACGATTTGATTCGACTCACTGCCAAAACAATTCGAATCAACCTTAGAATCGCAAATGTCTAAAGAATCAGACTGAATTGACGATTCACGATTCGAATCTTCCGATTCGGTCCGATTCTCTTTTTTATTTATTTATTTATTTTTCCGCGATTTTTTTACAATGAATTAATATATAGGCTTTTTATAATATACTTTTGTTTTATATAGGGTGTTTTAAATTAATATGTAGGCTGTTTTATGATATATTTTTGTTTTTTACATTTTTAAGATTAAAATGAATGAGAACATGTGCTACGGTTAATTTTTGTGATATATTTTGGTATATTATCATGTGCTACGATTAGTTTTTTGTCATATTACGCTTAATTACCAATTCTATAGTATTAAATTCCATTTACGTATGTTTTACTACGTTTTTATCGTTTGGTTCCGATTCGACCGATGCGATTCATGATTCGATTCACGATTCGCGATTCGGGGGGTAAACGATTCACGATACGATTCACGATTTGACTACTATGAACTCAGAAACTGCGATAAACAGGTACAGCGAAAGAAACTGTGATAACCAAGGTGAAATAGAAACTCTAACGATAACCAAGGTGATAGTCATATTATAAACATATATGATCCAAACATACTGATTCCAAATCGAAAATTGTAAAACATAGATACAAAAAAATTAAAAATTATTGTGTTCAGTAATACCATACCACTGTACAGGATACACAAAATATCACAATAAATAACCATTTACCAAAATATACAATGGTGAAGCAAAAATAATTCTTCATGTCATTCAGTCTCAATAGTTGTAAGTGATAAGGAGGTAAAGAAACCCACATGGAAAAGAGGAAAATTAAAAATAATAACTTTTTTATGACTTCCCAATAAAAAAAGTGAGTCAGTACAGAAATGAGAGGAACAAACCTTACATAAAATAACAATGTTCATCATAAACTTTGTAGCACAACAATGGAGTTTCCTGGAATTAGTTTCCAAGCATTCTCTTTTCATGGAATAAAATAAATAACATTACATTTGCAAAAGACTAACAAAAATATGAACACTACTTGGATTTTTGGAGGTTGGAATCTCTTAAAAATTACAGTAACCTATGTTGGGTGTTTCAGAAACATCCATTAGATCCACTCTTATTTTTCGGGTTGGAAATATCAATGAAAATCAAATAATTTTTTTATGAATGTCAGATATACCTATTTACTTTATACACAGAAACTACGAACACAGACAAAGAAATAGGAGAATGCAAACAAAAAAATATTCAACAGTAAACCAAAAATTGCTCAGATCCAGTCATTCTCAAGCTTCCACATTAGCAGGCTTCTAAACAGGAGAACAATTTATCACACGATACAGTAGGGGTGCTTCATCTTTCCCTTTCATCACCCACAACACGCATCTTCACTCTAAGCTACTTGATCTTCAAATACAACTTCATTATTAATGTACTTACATCACCGTGTTGGTATACATACAAAGAGTGTTTAATGAACAAAGCATTATACCTGATGTAGAGAAAACAAAACACATATAAGAACTTTATTTTTAATAGATCTGTAACACAGAACCTCAAGATCCAAGATGGAGACCACTGATTAGGAGGTGATAAAATAAAACATATATGAGAGAACACCGATTAGGAGATGATAAAACAAAACATATATGAGAGAAATTTGCCTTCGTTCTGGCTAGTTTTCGCATGACACTTGCTCAGATCAGGGGCAGGTGGAATCAACACTATTATGTTGTGATAATGTGAGGCAGAGCTGTAGAGACCTGCAAAAATCGTAAATATGTTCTAAATTGGTTAGATCTGAAAAACTAAACATTAAATCGGCTAGATTTGTGAACATGAGAAACTAAAATATGAACCAAAAGATCCATTGAAATTGAAACACAAATTTGTTGAAATATAATGTAAGATGGAAACCCATTTTGAAGTTGATGATGATGATGACGATGGAGGCTTCAATTTGAAAGATGAAGAAGACACTCACCGGATTCGTCTTTGATTCCAGGTGATGATATTTTCTTAAACAGTAATATTCGACCTACTTTTCCTTTGTTCAACACGGATTCGTTGTTGGACCATGATTCGGAGATGGACTGTTACCATTGGGGAAGCTCTTTTGAAGAGAGGGAGACTCCGTCGTGCTCGTCGTCGGAGGTGAATGAGCTTGGCTACGTGTAACGGCCCAATGAATCATCTCCGATGAGGGAAATAACCCATCTTGAGAGTGATATAAAGAATTTCTTTGAAATGTTTAATGGATGGGTCCAATAGGCGGGATTTAATGCAAAATAAAAGGAGAGAGACTACGAAAAATATTCAAAAAGTTTCAACTTTCAAAAGGTTTGCAGACTCTAAACTTTCAACTTTCAGACTGTTCCTCTGGCAGAATATGTGGCATTTACAGTCTTTAATAGTTTTTGCGCATAAAGAAATTCATAAAAGATATCCTGTGGGGTTTTCAAAGTGTTGCTTTTTTCCTTGGTGGCTTACATCTAACTCGCCGTCCCTTTCTTAGCGCGGTACCCAAATGACAGGCGGTAGTTTTTAAAGGGTTTACCAAAATAGACCCAATTTTAAACTAAAGAGTAAATTTTAAAAGTCACAAAAGCGGGAAAACAAAATATTTGAGGGGGTAAAGTTGAAAGTACAAAACAAATTCATATGGATGACATCATCTATCAAACTTATGACATACGTAAGTTTCATACTTTATTATATATATATATATATATATATATATATATATATATATATATATATATAAATTTGAAACAGGGGAGGTATGTTATTTGTTTTTATTCATAGGACTTAATTACGTGGTAATAGTGCTTAGTTTTTGCTTAGTTACTTAATTGCATAGGTAATTTACTCATTACATGCAACATTACTTAGATGTCAATGATTGAAATGTTTATTTCAACACTATAGATTTAACTATTTTGGTATGTACATTTAGTTGTTTATATGCACCCATGAACCCGCATTTATAATTTCTAAAAAACACCCTAATGTCATTTTTTCTATCTACTTAGACTGAACTCTCTGTATAAGTGTTATTAAACCATTTTATTGGACATAATCCCTATTCCAAATTAGAACCACTGGTAGCCCGACCCTCTAAATCTCTTTGAAAGATATTATCCCCCATCCAAAATCACAATCGACAATAGGTTTGCAAATATTGGAACAACAATGAATTAATATATGTTTGTGCAAACGAGATAGTAGATGCAAACCATATGATTGCAAGTACTAGAGGATTAATTAAAGAAGAAGCTATATATTCACAAATTTTCGTGCATTGATTGTGATTTGGTAATATATTGTAGAATGCTTTGATTAGTTCTTATATATATATGAAACAAGGGAGGTATATTATTTCTTTCTATTCATATGACTTAATTACATGGTAATAGTACATAGTTTATACTTAGATATTGAATTGTATAAGTAATTTACTAATTACGTGCAGCATTACTTAGATGTCAATGATTGAAATGTTTATTTCAACACTATAGATTTAAATTTTGGAGCTGATAATAGTTATGTAGGAGTTAAAAATTATGTTAATGATATATGTTATGATTGAGATCCATATTAAAATGATTTTCATGTCAAATGATTATTAAATAACTATTATCAGTTATTTTATATGTATTATCCGTATTTGTTTAAAGTGTGTGCCTTTATTTACTCCAATGATATTAAAAAACATGAAGGTTTGGTATCTCTTTTTTTAGATGTCATTTGTAGTTATGTTTGTTCCATTTGTGTGATTATTTTATGAGAAAATTCCATTTCCATGTTATATATCTTACATGGTATTATAACCACAAAATGTTATTTTAATTAAACTTAGATGGATCAAGCGTCCCAAGCTTCCATAACTAGAGTTCGTCGTAGGCTGAATATGTATCATAAGCGATCGAGTAACTTACGTCGTACGACATCAACAAGTATTACTTTAAGTAATATGTTATATATTCTACATCCATCTATTCAAAACATATATGCCATCCATTCGGTAGCTAAGTTACGATCTTGAAAATTTATGTAAGGGAGGAAGATCTGCCATAAAGAAGCAAAAGAGAATAATGTCTCAAACAAATGTATTAGAAAATGGAGGTGTCATAACAACAACGATTTCTGATAAATCATCAAATGTGATTAATCCTTCCTATAAAAATTGTGGATATACCATTACCTTTGGATACAATGCGTTGGAATCACTCAATTCTGTAACTGGATCAAGTTAGTCATTTATTAACTGTACGAAACATTAACAGGTATTTAAATTAATATTAACTTTTTACTTAATTTGAATATAATTTAAGAGTATTCTATTTATCCATGAACTTTAGGGTCTAACCCAACATCGGAACGTACAAATAGAAGTAAGGATGATTTGAATAGGATGGCGAAAAGTAAGTACGGTATTAGTAAGCGGTCATTAGATACACTAAAAAATGGATTTACTTCAATTAGGGTTTAACAAATGCTAAAATTTATCGATTTTATAGGGAAGTTTAATAAAGCATCGGATTTTGGTGGTCCCAACGGAGTTTACAATAATTTTAATTACATTTTATGGTATGAGGAGAGAACGGATAAGCATCATACTCCTGCATACTCAAAATTCTTAGTGTTTCCAAGAAAGAAAGATCATCTTACCCGTTATAAATGTCACACCTCGAATTTTGAACGATCTACTAGATTATGAAAACGAGGGGGTTCATAAAAATTCAATGTTAACATTAGAGCATACAATTCAATGTTTTCCTTTACTTTTACCGGAGTTATAGTTGATTATCAAAAAAATAATGGATTCGGGCTGTATATTTATCGCATCAGTGGCCAAAACCATAATTCGCTTGGTTCATTATTTCTAGATGTAGGTCTAACCCCAAAATCTGCGCAACTATATATTTGTGACACGGAGAATGAGTTGAGCAATCGAATAAAATCATTTGGAGGAGATAGGTTTACATCAAAGTTGGATCCGAAAGTTATTTTTAAATTACCATCGATGCTTGATGAGCACAATGAGATTGAAAAAGTTTTTCAAATGGCACATTAGTGGTTTGAGCATTCAATTTTCATGCCTGTGAGAATAAGGTTGATTAAAAATTATTCCAAAGACCCAGCGATTTACAATATGCCTACTGCTTTTTAAATAGAAGCACTCATTGTTGGTGACTTGATTGAGGAAAATGTTATGAGAGATATTATTGTTGACCATAAGTCAAATGGTTTGCAAAGAGCTAGCGATCTTTATCCATCCTTTATGGCTATGAAATACCCATTATTATTCCCATATGGTGAAGATGATTATCAATTGGGTATAACTTATAAAAAAAATAGTGGTAAACATAAGGCTAAAAGGATATGCGTCACAATGAGAGAATATTACGGATACCGTTTGCATCAAAGAACAAATGAAGGTAACACCATTTTACGCTCAAGAAGACTTTTCCAACAATATATTGTTGATGAATATACATGCGTATAACAAGAAAGGTTGAGATGGGTTAGAACAAACCATCCACGATTAAGGGTTGAGCTATATAAGGGGTTGAAAGATGTTATTATTCAAGGAGATTCAATGATGTCATCTATAGGTAAACGTATTGTCCTTCTGTCAAGTTTCACCAGAGGTCCACATTACATAGCTCAAAATTTCCAAGACGCAATGGATATTTGTATATTCGTTTGTAATCCAGATATTTTCATCACTTTCACGGCTAATACTAAATGGGCCGAAATCACAAAGTTTCTCGAACTCATTCCTAGCCAAAATCCTGAGGATAGGCCAGATATTATCACATAACTTTTTAAAATTAAACTTGATGCTCTTATGAACGATTCATTACAAAGAAAACACTTTGGGAAAGTAAGGGCATGAATGTAATTTATATTTAATAAGTAATGTTTCTTTATTAAAAATCATATTATTTTTGTTCTTACCCATATATACTATGTCGATAACTATAACAAGATATAATTTTTATGACAACTATCTAGACAATTGAATTCCAAAAAAGAGGATTGCCACACGCCCACATACTTTTATTCCTACATGAAGATGCAAAACATCCAACATCAGATGATATTGATAAGATAATTTCTTCTGAGTTACCTTATTGTATTAGCGACCACGTTGGATACGTGTGTGTTTCACAATTCATGTTGCATAGACCTGTAGGCACGTAAATCCCCATTCTCCTTGTATGGAAGATGGATTTTGCTCTAAACAATTTCCTAAAAAATTCACAAGCATGGCCAAATTTGATGAAAATGGATTCCCAATTTATAGACGGAGAGATGATGGGAGATTTGTAAAGAAGATGGGAATCAAAATTGATAACAGATTCATAGCTCCCCACAATATTGACTTGGTATTCAAATACCAAGCTCACATAAATGTGGAATGGTGTAATAAATCAAGGGAAAATAATTACCTTTTCAAGTACATAAATAAAAGACCAGATAGAACCACAATGGAGCTCAAAAAATCAATTGTTCAAGTAAGGACACATTTCTCCGTTTGAGTCCTAATATAGTTTTGGCTCAATTCCGGAAAAAAACATTTATTCATAGGATTATGTTAATTGTAATATATTCAAGCCTATGAAGAGTTTGTTAAAGATGTAGCGGCAAAGAGTATAAAGCTTCATCAATATGTTGGGTTTGTGTGCCTCGTTTCTACGTCATCAATAGTGGTTCCATGCTCCCAAGGTATGAATGCATTACATACATATATAGGAGCTTGGAACGTGTTTATAATGGGTGTTAGGTTTATTTAAAAAATTGTTGTTCATTTTTAGAAAGAATTAATTTAAACATTAAATAAAGTTTATAAAATATTCTGGGCTAAAAATGAGAATTTCTAAACTTTAAGGAAGTTCATTCGATATGTCGTTCGAAATAGAGTGTCGTTCGAACGAGTTTACCAATGAGTTCCCAGATTGAGTACTGTAACTTCACTCGAAATGTCATTCAAACGATATTTCTAACGAGTTACTCTGATACTTCGTTCAAAGGTCGTTAGATTATCGTTCGAACAAGAATCTCGTTCGAACGAATGAGATTCTAGGCGGGAACAATTTTTTGTTGTTTTTGACAGTTTTTACCCATGTTCTCCACTGCCTTCCCCACTATCTTTTCACAGCATAACTATGTTAGGGAATCATTTTTGAAAGACTATCTTTTTCATACCATACTAACTCCTATAGAGTGTTTTGAGAGCAAAATTATAAAGAGAAAAAGATCAAGTTTTGAGTGATAATTTTCAAAGTAAAATTCATCTATCGCTCTAGTTTTCACCCATAGTTTTGTTTATCCAAGTTCACATATATATACACATCTTGCTTGAAGTTTGGCACCGAGTTTTTCTCTACACCGAATTGAAGAGAAGTTTGGGTTTGCTTCTAAATCCCACAAAGAAGAAGACGTTTTGCTACGACATTACCCACTTGGAGAAAGGCTCCTTATTTGGGTGACAGTAACCATATAAAGTCCGATCAGTGGGTTCCGAGACCGCGGTGGAGCTCCGTGGTTATCCGCTAGGCAGAGGTTGTTACAAGAAGAAGCATCGGGGGTTGAGAGGGATCGAGTTGAGTGTTGTTAGTCTTCTTTCTTGTAAATGTAAAATTCTGTACATAGTGGATTTGAGTCTAGGGTTGTCCAAGGTTTTTTCCCGTTGTGGGTTTTTTCCTCGTACATCGCGGCGTAGTGGATTAATTATTTATTTTATCATTTGTAAAATCACCTAGAACGCATGCTTAGGTAAAAAGATAAAATTGGTTTAACTTAATCACTACATGTTTAATTTGGTGCTAAATTTATATTGGGTAATGTTTAGTTAATTAATTCAAGTCATTTAATTTAATTGTTAAAATTGGTTTGGGCTAACTTGATAACATTGCAAAATATGACTTAGGCAAATTTTTAGGACTTGGGTTAATTAATCGTGTTTAAGTGAAATCAAATAGTGTATGTGTATTTATCATATTTCACTTTATGTTTAATTTTAATTTGAAGTAAATTAAAATTTATTTATTGTATTGAACCTTCAATTTTACGCTTCTGCATCTTTATCAAGGAAATTGATTTTAAAGTTTAAAGTTTTTAAAATCGAGGGCCTCTTACAACAACAAGTGGTATCAGAGACAAAGAGATAAATTATTTCGTTAAAGATCCATTAAATAATTTTTGGCTAAAATGGATTTTTCCCCATTCTCAAAATTTCCTAGTTTCGATGGTTCTAACTACGCGTACTGGAAAGCGCGAATAAAATCAGCACTAAAATCTATCGACAAGAGAGTTTGGTTATCTATAGTTAACGGGTGGTCTCCACCAAATCATTTAGTAGAAAATGAACGTGTTCCCAAACCGGCCGATAGATGGACTGAAAACGAGTTTAAACTTTCAAATTTTAATCCCCGAGGTTTAAATGCCTTGTTCAGCGCGGTCACACCGAAAGAATTCAAACGTATTATGACGTGTGAAACCGCTAAAGAAGCTTGGGATATTTTATAATTAACTCATGAAGGAACTAGTGTCGTTAAGGATTCTAAACTCCAAAACCTCACCACCCAATTTGAAACCATCAAAATGAATGAAAAAGAAACTTTTGATGAATTTTATACAACACTTTCAAACAGTTTTAATTCATCTTTTAATTTGGGAGAGAAAATAATCGACAACCGAGTAGTAAAGAAAATTTTAAGGTCCCTTCCCGATAGATTTATCCCAAAAGTGACTGTTTTATATTCTTTACCAACTTTAGCCTCTACGAAATTAGAAGAGCTCGTAAGTGATTTACAAACCTATGAACTAGACATGTTTCCCTCTAAAACTGAAAAGAAAATTGAAAAGGGCGTTGCTTTAAAAGCCCAAAAAGAGGTCAAACAAGTAGTATAGAGTGATAGTGATAGTGACTCGGAAGACATGGCCTTGTTTGCTCAGAAATTTAGAAAATTTCTTAAATTTAACAAAAATAATTTAAAAATGATTTTAAGAAATTTGAAACATATAAGCATGACAAAGCCGAAAGGGTCCCTAAATCTTCTAACGAAAATTTAAATAGGGACGAGTCAAATAGGTATTTTGGTTGTGAGGGTTATGGCCATAGGGCTTCTGAGTGCCCCACTAAACTAAGGAGAGAGGGTAAGCGACTCATTTCATATAATGTGACCCTTAGTGATAGTTATAAGGAAGAGGGACCCGATTCCCCCACTAAGCCCACCTTTGTGGCTTTTATGGCTAGTCATGTGAGTAATAGTGAGAACTCATCGATTGATGAAAATTTAACACATGACACTTCCAAGGTCATAGTTTATGATTCCCTTGTTTTTTATGATAGTGAGAGTGGCAAAGAAAGAGAGAGTGAAAATGAAGAAGAGGTAAATGTGAGTGAACTTCAAAATGCTTTTCAAGAATTATATAAAGAATCTATTAAATTAAAAAGAGCTAATTTGAAGTTAGAATCTAGTTTAAAAGAGAGTGTCAAGGTCATTGATGATAGTATGGTTATATAAGACCTTAGGACACGTGAGAGGACTCTTCAAGAGAAGCTTGAATATGTAGAAGGCGAGAGAGATAGACTTAGAGGTTTAATGGAATCCTTGAAAAAGGAGCTTCTCGAGTTCGAAGAGAGAAATGTTATATTAGAGTCTAACATCCTAGAATTAGAAAATAAATTAAAAGACTCTAGTAATGTAAAATTCGATTTGGAGTGTCGTTCTAGAAAAACTAGATAAAATATTAGGAACAGTCCAAATTAAAAATAACACTTGTGGTTCAGGCTTCAATACTTGTAATGAATCTATTCATAAAGACAAAACCAATGTTTTAGGAGAATCTTCTCGAAAAGCCTTTAGAGATCATTCCTTAGGTACCAAATTTCGACGTAATTTTACTTGTACACATTGTGGTCGAAAAGGTCATCTTAGGAAATTTTGTTTTGATCTTAAACGAATTCCTATAAAATCCCAACGTAAAGCAACCAAGGTAGTTAAAATTCCTACACCCCAAGATAGTCAATCTTTATTAATTTGGGTTAGGAAATCCGACTTGGTTGCCTTGCAAAATAGGACGTTTGATTATCATTTACTTTCACATGCTTCCTTCCTTGTTAAATCTAAAGGATGAATGTGTTAGTGTTTGAATACTTTAGCTTTTGTGCTTCATGCTATATTATGATGCTAAATGTCTGCTTATTTAATCATTTTCTAGTCATTGATTCATCATATATCTCAGTCTAGAATAATGATTTTGTGTTTATCTTTTTGTATTATATTTGTTTATTTTGTTTGCATTAAATGAAAAATTCAAAAAGATTTTTGTTTATTATTTTTGTTTTATTTGTTTCAGTTAAGCTTAATAAAAATTAAAAATGATTTTTGTGTGTTCTTTTGAGTATATTTTTTTTTGATTGAAAATGTCAAAAACTCAAAAAGATTTTATTTTGTGTGCATTTTGTTTGACAAACCTTATGTGGCATATATTTGTGTTAGAATCCCATCTTTTTCGCTCCCATGTGGCTAGAACTTTTGGTTTAGATTATCAATACTTATTATGTTCTTTACCATGCTTACATGGAGTAGTTGGATTTTGTATTGTTTAAATGGATTCTATTTTTATATGCCTCTATTCACACATGCACGAGCTCTTTTGAAATTTAACTTCATATGTATATTTGAGCGTTGTGAGGTGTTCTGCTACCAATCTTGTCATCTACATAATTGTGACCTAGGAGGACTAGTGCATGTCAAAATCCGTTGCACGTGAGTTTGTGAGATATAAAAAATGATATATAAATGTGCACGGGGAAGGGCTTCGAAAGGAATAATAATCCTTTGCGATTGTAAGCCACCATTTGAAATGGACCTAAAAGAAATACGTGGTCCAAAGGCCTAAAAACAGACAAATGACACTAAAACAAAAATAATTGCCAAGGCCTATGTTTGTTTGATATATTCATTCAAATTATATATTCTTAATGAGGAAGATTGGATGGTATATCAACGGTTTGCACAATGTCTTTTTATCCTAGTTGTCGTTATTGTCATGACTCTATTTTGTTTGTAGAATCATAAAAAATCTAGGCTTGTATGCATTGTGTATGTTTGTTCATTGAGTTCAATTTATATTGTCACATGAGGTTATATTCAAATGTGATAAAGTTTGCAATCAAAAGAGAAATCCGTGAACATTTTTTAAATGTTAGGGTCTTTATTAAATTGTTGCTAGTTCACACCCCTACACTTCCGTTTCCATATGACACATTTTTTCCATACGAGTGTGCTAAACTTAACGTATTTTGTGACATTTGTGTTTATATATATATATATATATATATGTGTGTGTGCATGTTCATCATTGATATATTTAAAATATATATATATATGCGATATTTTGTTTGTCTTTGCCTTGTTTACTAGTCCATCTAAGCCTATACTTCATTAGTGGTATCTATCTTGGTGCATTCTTGTTTGATATCACATGCTTAATACTTTATGTATCATATTGGTATGGTTTCTTGCATTATAGTTGATATTCATATATGTATGTGGATTAGTTGAACTTTTGTTGCCCATATGCGTTAACAGTCTAAACATCTTACGCATCATCATGTTTCAATTAATTTTATCCTTTGTCTATTCCTGAACAAAAAGGGGGAGAATTATAGGGGGAGAAATGATCCTATTGTAACCTTCTTTGGTAGATTATTTTTTATAAAGGGGAGAATTAATTTTCGGGGAGTATTTATTTAATTGCTTTAAATACTTTGATATTACCTATGCATTTGATAGTTTGCTTAAGTGTGTAGGAATACTGAAGCCCTTATACTTTTGACTCACTTGATTCTATATTGTATAAGTGATCATCTAGTTTGGAAATTGTGACAAAATTGTGTCCTACCTAGAATCCAAAGAACCTCATAAGTTGGTTTGCTATTTCATCTCTCTATCTTGCTTTGATCAAGAACCTATTGCCAACACTCACACACAGTAGAATTCATTTTTTGCATATCATATTGCATAATTATGTGTGTACATGTGTTGAGTGTGTTTAAATCCCTAAATTGGAATTTTAATAATTTTTTGGGATTTTTTAAACATTTTTTAAACAAGGTTTTATTAATTAAAACTTGATTTATAAGTTTTTGGGGTCATTCTATAAATATAATTTGTTGGGAATATTGGCCTAATGTTACCTTGGGTAGAATCCGAAAGCGGAGTAAACATGAGGGTGTGATTTTAATTATTTTAGACGCGCGTTTTATATCCTGTATTTTCCCTACACCTGTCTGATTCTGATTGGTTGGGATTGTGTTTCTTTACTGAGTTAAAAACACGCATGTTTTGAACCCTTGGATCATTGCTTATCAACGGTCTGCATGTTGCCTTGATGAATCCCTGTGTAACCTTTTAAACCAATCACATTTCATTTAACCACCGCCTTGTGTGAGCCCTTGGATTCAAGTCAATTCAAATTGACTCGATCCTAGCCCTTGGTTTTGATCAGGTCTCTCGAACCTTCTCCTCACACTATAAAAGGACTCCTTCTCTCAGACTTCGAAGACTTTTGCCATTTCATTTTTTCTGAGAAGAGAGAGAAGAGAGAGAAGAGAAAAGAGAGAAACCAGAGAGAGAAATAAAGTTAGAAACCCTAACTTCGTTCGTCCAAATCTTCTTCAAACCAAACCCAAACACTTCTTAAAAACTCCATATCCAAAAACACCATCCTGAGTGTTCTTGAGTGTTTGAGAGTTTGAGTTGAGTTAATTTTTTTGCTGTAACCTTGTGTTCGTTAGATCTTGTTTCCAACTTAAACTTTTACTTAGATCTAGTTTCTGATTCCATAAAAATCTCAGATCTGTGTTATTCATGTTACATTACACTTAGTTTCATCCTTTATTTCTCATCTTGAGAAATATATTGTTGATTATTTTCTCTAAAACATTTTGTTACTTAGAAATCAACAATAAATGCTTTCTGTTTCTTGTTCTTATAAAACTAAACCTTTGACCTAGTTTGGAATCTCAGTTGGAGGTTTTCAATCTCGAAAATATTTTCTAAACTGAGATTGATTAAGATCTTGACTGATTTTTAAGCAAGATATCCGTGGATTCTGGGATTGATTGAAAGGTCAAATAAGGTTCAAAGTTTTGTAAGAAGAAAGAAAAGAAAAGATCACAGCATATAGTCTTACTGTAATTTGTTAGGACTGTTTGTACTTAATAAGTGTGTGTGTGTGCATGCATGTGTTAGAAAGCACCTCCACAAACACTTTCACCCTAAAACACGAAAAGTGTTGGTAATAAGATCTTGTGAATATAAATCGACGTAAAGTGCTGGAACAAATCAGAAGTTGACAAACTGAGAGAACTACATCTACAATCAGAACTGCAGAGAAGTTATAAGGACACCAGAGGGTACATTCCTAAACTTATATAGGTCTGAGTTGTATGCATGTTAGTTATATAGTTTGTAACTCATATATTTGTTTTAGTGGATTTTTCATTTTACTCTGTAGAGGGAGTCATGGATGTTTCCTCAATTGGTGAGGTTTTACCACGTAAAAAATCGTGAACAGAATCTTTCTACATCTCCTCATCTCATTCCTGGTTGTGATGTGTTTAAAATTTGTTTAAACTATGTTTTAAACTTGTTATTCAAATCTTGAATAGATCTCGTACATTCTTTTATTAAACACTTCTTGTGATTAATTCTTTTTGATTTAAGAAAAGAGTTTCTTCAAAAAACAACTCGGAGTTACTTAAATAGTTTATTTTCAATAAACGGCTTTAGTAACGCATTTTCAATTGGTATCAGAGCTTGGTAAAATTGCTTTTAAAGAGATCCTGTGTTTCTGAAATTATTTTCTGAAAATCAAATATGGACGAGAAAAATGAAAGATTTGGTAACTTGACCAGACCTCCAATCTTTGATGGAACCAATTTTGCTTACAGGAAAGTAAGGATGATTGCTTTCATTGAAGGAACTCTGGGAGATGATGTATGGGACATTGTTGAAAATGGTTATACTTTTCCTACAAAACCAGCCAACGAAGGAAGTAATGAGAGGGTTAAGAAAGATTTAAGTGAGTTCACTCAAGAAGAGAAACAAGTTTCTCGAAATAATAACAAAGGAAAGAATGCCATATTTATGTCCATAAATGAACATGAGTTCAAAAGAATCTCATCCTGTACCACTTCTAAGGAAGCTTGGGACACCTTGGTTACTGCTCATGAAGGAGACACTAGAGTTAAGGCTGCTAAAACCTAAATGCTTATCCAGCAGTATAATTCCTTAATTATGTCTGAAACTGAGTCATTTGATGACTTCTATATGAACCTGACTGATATTGTGACCAAACTACATGCTAATGGGATAACTTATGATAGGCAAGAAATTGTATCTAAAATTCTGAGATCATTACCACAGAAGTTTGATAATAAAAGATATGCTATAGAGGAAATGTGTGATGTAAATCTCACTCCTGAACTACTAAGTAGTAAATTAAGAACAGTGGAAATGGAACTGGAATTTAAGAAAAAATTGACCCAATCCCATAGGAAACAAACTAGTTCCAATCTAAGCTTCTCTTCTCAATTGATTAAACCCGAGTTTAATACTTCCAATGATGATTCTGATGAGGAATGCGATATAGAGAGTTTTGACAATCAGATTGCCTTAATGACAAAACAGTTCAAGAAAATCATTAAGTTTATAAACAAAGTGGCAAATAAACAAGGCAAGTCAAATTATCCAACTCCTTCTAGTCACAGACCACATGAGAAAAACTATGACAAAAATCACAAGGACTCCCATATTAGACCTAATAGAGACCTTAAGAAGACTGAATGCTATAGATGTGGTAAACTGGGACACATTGCTCAAGACTATAGAGTTAACTTGAACACTCAAAACAAACATACTAGAGCTAACATCTGCAAAACATGGGATGATTCAAGTGACTCTGAAAATGAGGAACCTGAGTCATCAGATGTTTTTGATCCTTGCATGTCTTTCTTTGCCAAGATTATTTATAATGATGAATGCCTATGTTTGTTAATGAGAATGAACCAAATAATTCTATGACTGATACTTCGAATATGGTTATTACTGGTTTAGATGCTTTGATTACTGAGAATGTTGCATGTTCTACCTCAGGGTGTGTGAGTCAAAGGGAAAGCGATAATGACGATGTCAATGGGTGTGTGAGTTATAAGAATGAAGCCTTAGGGGTCACTTCACACACTACACTTAGTGACTCGGAGAATGAAGATCTCCCAGAAATTCACACACTGTATGCTAAAACTCTCAAGAAAAGCGCCAGACTATAAAAAATTGTGAAAGATCTTACCAAAAAGTTGGAAGATCTAAGCCTGATGGTTAAACTGAATGCTGAAGAGTATACTACCCAATGTTTAACTCATGAAAGTGAAATTAAAGTTTTTGATGAAAAATTGAAAAATTTGACTGAAACTAATGAAATTCTAGAGAAAAAGTACAAAGGGACATTGTTAGAATTGGAACAAACCAAAGAAAAAACAGCAACCGTGTTCAAAAAATTTACAAAATTTAAAAATAATTCTAACTGTTTTGATGGATTTGTTGCTGAATCTAAAACCAATTCTGATGATCGAACTGGTATAGGGTTTTGCCCCAATTTGAAGACACAAACAAAACCTTTTGAACCTATCAAATTTGTGTCGGGAGGCAAAAGACCTATTGAAACATGCCCAGATTTTCATTCATTAAAAACTGAGTTTGATTTGAAACATCAAAACTTCAATATTGGGGAATCAAGTTGCTCTAAGCATGAAAGTTCAGCTAAGGCTAAATACGTCTGCCCCTTTATCAGAAAGAGTGAACCTACTTTCAAACCTGTACTATCTAGGAATAAAGTTCGGCCTCAAAACTTTTCAAAACCTTTGTTTAGAGACTTTCCTAAGGAGACCCCCATCCTGAGCAATCTTTATTGCTCCTACTGCGACATATATGGTCACTCTTTCGATGGTTGCTATGCGAGGAGACTAGTTAAACCTGTCTATAATCCTCATATCTACCAGAACTTTAACTATTCTAGGAGGAGTCGAAACAATTATATACTTCCTAGATGGCCAGATAAGAACTCTAACTATCGAAAGAGAAAGACCAAACCTAAAAGAACATTTCCTAGAAGGAATCCTAAGCACTTTCCAAAACCAAATGCTCAAGTCTTTCACAAAATTCAAAATCATGCGCAAAATATTTTTCAGCAAAAATCTAATGCTCGCAAATTTTATCAGTTGAGAGCTAATAAGCGCAAGATGAAAACTAGAGAAATTTGGGTTAGAAAAGATGATCTATTACCTCAGATGAAGTGTAATATTGTTGTTACTGCTTTAAAAGCTGAACACACATCATCTGGTTGGTATTTAGACTCTGTATGTTCTAAGAACATGACTGGAGATGAATCTAAACTTTTAAACAAAACCAGATTTGCTGGTGGTAAAGTCATTTTTGGTGATGGAGTTTCATCTCAAATCATAGGCAAAGGAACTCTCCAAGAAAATGGGCTTCCTATTCTTAAAGATGTTCTTCTACTTAAAGGTCTAAAGGCCAATTTACTTAGTATTTCGCAATTTTGTGACTCAGACCATATTGTTACCTTTTCAAAGAATAATTGCAAAATTTTAAATGAAAAAGGTGAATGCATAATTACTGGATTCAGAACTCCTGACAATTGCTACACTGTCAAGAACAATCTTGAAATCTGTAATGTTGCCAGAATGGATGACAATGAGATATGGCATAACAGAATGGGTCATATAAATTACGATAATCTTAGTAAATTATCTACTCATGACATAGTTAGAGGAATTCCAAAAATTAAACCTATTCATAATATTGTCTGTGGTTCCTGTCAGGAAGGTAAAATTATTAAGGCACCTCATAAGAAAGTTAAGAATATTCTTACCTCTAATCCCTTAGAACTCATCCATATGGACCTAATGGGTCCCTCCCAAACTGTTAGCCTTTGTGGACACAGTTACATCGTAGTTATGGTTGATGACTTCACCAGATTTACTTGGGTAGCCTTTTTAAAACAAAAGTCAGACACTTTCCAAACCTTCCTAAAATTCTTCTTAGGATTGAAAATGAAAAGGACACTCAAGTAAATAGAATCCGTAGTGATAGAGGTGGTGAATTCAAAGACACTGGTATTATAGAGTACTGTGACTATAATGGTTACAAACACGAGTTCAGTGCTCCTAAGACTCCTCAACATAATGGAATCGCCGAGAGAAAGAATCGTACCCTACAAGATATGGCACGTGTTATGTTACATGCCAAGAATTTACCTAAATATTTTTGGGTAGAATCTATTCGTACTGTGTGTCACATTATTAATAGGGTCTATGTTAGAAAGAATTCCAAACAAACCCCTTATGAACTTTGGTACAATAAAAAGCCTAATCTCAAATATCTTAGAACCTTTGGCAGTACCTGTTATGTATGCAAAGATAGGGAACACTTATCCAAATTTGAGAGCCGGGGAGATAAAGCCGTATTTCTAGGATACTCGCCTAACAGTAGAGCTTATCGAGTGTATAATCTTCGCACTAAAACCTTGATGGAATCCATAAATGTAATCGTTAGTGACACTACTATAGAAAGCAAGCCTGGTGAATCAACTATTGAGGAAGATTCTGCAAATATTTTAGAAAATGACTCTTCTGAAATAGATAATTCATTACCTATTGAGACACCTGAAGTACCTAACTGGGTTTCTAAAGATCATCCCATAAACAACGTAGTTGGAAACCCTAGTGAGCCAGTCCGTACAAGATCCCAACTTAGAAATTATGCACATTATGCATGTTTTGTTTCCCTTGTGGAACCAAAGAATGTAAATGAGGCATTGAATGACTCTCACTGGATTTCTGCTATGCAGGAAGAACTTTTACAATTTGTCATTCATGATGTATGGTATCTTGTTCCACGTCCTGATCACAAAAAGGTTGTTGGTTCACGTTGGATTTTCAAAGATAAAACTGATGAAAATTGGATAATAATTTGAAATAAAGCTAGATTAGTTGCTCAAGGATACTCCCAAATAGAAGGAATTGATTTTAACGAGACCTTTGCCCCTGTTACTCGTTTAGAATCAGTTCACCTGCCTTTTGCTATAGCTTGTCACATGCATTTTACATTATACCAAATGGATGTCAAATCTGCGTTCCTTAATGGAATACTGGATGAGGAAACCTATGTAGAACAACCTAAAGGGTTCATTGACCCTAAATATCCAAATCATGTATTTCGTCTGAAAAAGGCTTTATATGGCCTTAAACAAGCTCCTAGAGTTTGGTATGAGCGTCTTTCCAGTTTTCTTTTAGATAAAGGTTTTAAAAGAGGTGGAAATGACCAAACTCTCTTTGTCAAACACATCACTATTGCTCAAGTTTATGTTGACGATATTATATTTGGATCAACTTCTCCCTCAGAAGTAAAATCCTTTTCTGAAATTATGCGCAAGGAATTTCAGATGTCCCTTATGGGGGAGTTACAGTTCTTCCTAGGTCTCCAAGTCAAACAAAATCCAGAAGGATTATTTGTTTCGCAATCTAATTACGCCTTAGAGATCGTTAAGAAATTTGGCCTCGAGAGTGCTAAAGATGCTAAAACACCTATGAGTACTACGGTAAAATTGTCAAAAGATGAAAATGGAAAATCTATAGATCCTACTCTATATCGTAGTATGATAGGAACATTACTATATCTTACTGCCTCGCGTCCTGATATCATGTATGCTGTGTGTGTATGTGCTCATTATCAAAACAACCCTAAAGAGAGCCATTTAAACTCTGTTAAACGTATAATTAAATATGTAAAAGGCACTCTGAATCTAGGACATTGGTACACTAATGACACACCAAGCACTATTATTGGGTACACCGATGCTGACTGGGCTGGGTGTACTGATGATAGTAAAAGCACTTCAGGAGCATGTTATTATATTGGTAATAACTTGGTAGGATGGAGTAGTAAAAAACAAAATTGCACATCACTCTCGACTGCTGAATCTGAATACATAGCCGCTGGTAGCTGTTGTGCTCAATTATTGTGGATTAAACAAAAGCTAAGTGATTATGGTATTCAAGAAAACCAACTGCATCTCTATTGTGATAATAAAAGTGCGATTAATATTTTTAAAAACCCTTTTCAACACTCGCGAACAAAACATATAAAAATAAGACATCATTTTATACGTGAATTGGTTGAATCTAAGGAATTAGAAATTAATTACCTTCCTACTGATCTACAACTCGCAGATATGTTTACCAAACCTCTAGACTATAATAGATTCATTTCATTACGTAAATCTATTGGTATGGTTTGTGCTGAGTAATAACTTTGCTGTTTGTCCAAGTTTTTCCCTTTGTCCATTTGAGACAAAATGGGGGAGAAATTTGAGTCTATTCAATTCTTACATATTCTAAACAGCTTGATCTTAGTGAATTATTGCAGGTTCTTATTCTATAGTTACTCTTAACAGTTGTAATAGGGTATTCAAATGTACTTAGTTGAGTCATGCACTTTTTGATTTCTAGGAATTGGGTAGATAGAATTTTGATAGGAATAAGTTTTTCTTTATTTTTGTTGCCCTACGAGTCCTAGTTCACTCAAAGGAGATTTTGTCTCATATTTCCAAAGGGGGAGATTGAAGCCCTTATACTTTTGACTCACTTGAGTCTATATTGTATAAGTGCTCATCTAGTTTGGAAATTATGACAAAATTGTGTCCTACCTAGAATCCAAAGAACCTCAGAAGTTGGTTTGATACTTCATCTCTCTATCTTGCTTTGATCAAGAACCTATTGCCAACACTCACACACAGTAGAATTCATTTTTTGCATATCATATTGCATAATTATGTGTGTACATGTGTTGAGTGTGTTTAAATCCCTAAATTGGAATTTTAATAGTTTTTTGGGATTTTTTAAACATTTTTTAAACAAGGTTTTATTAATTAAAACTTGATTTATAAGTTTTTGGGGTCATTCTATAAATATAATTTGTTGGGAATATTGGCCTAATGTTACCTTGGGTAGAATCCGAAAGCGGAGTAAATATGAGGGTGTGATTTTAATTATTTTAGACGCGCATTTTATATCCTGTATTTGCCCTACACCTGTCTGATTCTGATTGGTTGGGATTGTGTTTCTTTTCTGAGTTAAAAATGCGCATGTTTTGAACCCTTGGATCTTTGCTTATCAACGGTCTTCATGTTGCCTTGATGATTCCCTGTCTAACCTTTTAAACCAATCACGTTTCATTTAACCACCGCCTTGTGTGAGCCCTTGGATTCAAGTCAATTCAAATTGACTCGATCCTAGCCCTTGGTTTTGATCAGGTCTCTCGAACCTTCTCCTCACACTATAAAAGGACTCCTTCTCTCAGACTTCGAAGACTTTTGCCATTTCATTTTTTCTGAGAAGAGAGAGAAGAGAGAGAAGAGAAAAGAGAGAAACCAGAGAGATAAAGAAAGTTAGAAACCCTAACTTCGTTCGTCCAAATCCTCTTCAAACCAAACCCAAACACTTCTTAAAAACTCCATATCCAAAAACACCATCCTGAGTGTTCTTGAGTGTTTGAGAGTTTGAGATGAGTTATTTTTGTTGCTGTAACCTTGTGTTCGTTAGATCTTGTTTCCAACTTAAACTTTAACTTAGATCTAGTTTCTGATTCCATAGAAATCTCAGATCTGAGTTATTCATGTTACATTACACTTAGTTTCATCCTTTATTTCTCATCTTGAGAAATATATTGTTGATTATTTTCTCTAAAACGTTTTCTTACTTTGAAATAAACAATAAATGCTTTTTGTTTCTTGTTCTTGTAAAACTAAACCTTTGACCTAGTTTGGAATCTCACTTGGAGGTTTTCAATCTCGAAAATCTTTTCTAAACTGAGATTGATTAAGATCTTGACTGATTTTTAAGCAAGATATCCGTGGATTCTGGGATTGATTGAAAGGTCAAATAAGGTTCAAAGTTTTGTAAGAAGAAAGAAAAAGAAAAGATCATAGCATATAGTCTTACTGTAATTTGTTAGGACTGTTTGTACTTAATAAGTGTGTGTGTGTGCATGCATGTGTTAGAAAGCACCTCCACAAACACTTTCACCCTACAACATGAAAAGTGTTGGTAATAAGATCTTGTGAACATAAGTCAATGTAAAGTGCTGGAACAAATCAGAAGTTGACAAACAAAGAGAACTACATCTACAATCAGAACTGCAGAGAAGTTATAAGGACACCAGAGGGTACATTCCTAAACTTATATAGGTCTGAGTTGTATGCATGTTAGTTATATAGTCTGTAACTCATATATTTGTTTTAGTGGATTTTTCATTTTACTCCGTAGAGGGAGTCGTGGATGTTTCCTCAATTGGTGAGGTTTTACCACGTAAAAAATCGTGAACAGAATCTTTCTACATCTCCTCATCTCATTCCTGGTTGTGCTGTGTTTAAAATTTGTTTAAACTATCTTTTAAACTTGTTATTCAAATCTTAAATAGATCTTGTACATACTTTTATTAAACACTTCTTGTGATTAATTCTTTTTGATTTAAGAAAAGATTTTCTTCAAAAAACAACTCGGAGTTACTTAAATTGTTTAATTTCAATAAACGGCTTTAGTAACGCATTTTCAAATACTTCAAAAGCGGTAAATTTCATTGGCAAAGTGTTTGATCCTTCGGTTTGAGTCAAGTTTGGGTGGGATGTTTTGAGTCTAGTAGAGATTGACGACCCTTTAGGATTTTTGTTTTGGTTTTTGTCCCGGAATAGCCAAAGGGGGAGATTTGTAAGGACACATTTCTTTGTTTGAGTCCTAATATAGTTTTGGCTCAATTTCGGACACAAACATTTATTCATAAGATTATGTTAATTGTAATATATTCAAGCCTATGAAGAGTTTGTTAAAGACGTAGCGGCAAAGAGTATAAAGCTTCATCAATATGTCGGGTTTGTGTGCCTCGTTTCTACGTCATCAATAGTGGTTCCATGCTCCCAAGGTATGAATGCATTACATATATATATATATATATATATATATATATATATATATATATATATGATCTTGGAACGTGTTTATAGTGGGTGTTAGGTTTATTTAAAAAACTGTTATTTATTTTCAGAAAGAATTAATTTAAACTTTAAATGAAGTTTATAAAGTTTTCTGGGCAAAAAATGAGAATTTCTAAACTTTCTGGAAGTTCGTTCGATATGTCGTTCGAACGAGATTGTCATTCGAACGAGTTTTTCAACGAGTTCCCAGATTGAGTACTGTAACTTCGTTCGAAATGTCGTTCAAACGAGATTTCTAACGAGTTACTCTGCAACTTCGTTCGAAGGTTGTTAGATTTTCGTTCGAACAAGACTTCGTTCGAACGAAAATCTCGTTCGAACGAGATTCTAGTCGGGAACAGCTTTGGAAATTTTTGACAGTTTTTACCCATGTTCTCCACTTCCTTCCCCACTATCTTTTCACAGCATAACTATGTTCGGGAATCATTTTTGAAAGACTATCTTTTTCATACCATACTAACTCCTAGAGAGTGTTTTGAGAGCAAAATTATAAAGAGAAAAAGATCAAGTTTTGAGGATAATTTTCAAAGTAAAATTCATCTACCGCTCTAGTTTTCACCCATAGTTTTGTTTATCCAAGTTCACATATATATACATCTTTCTTGGAGTTTGGCACCGGGTTTTCCTCTACATTGAATTTAAGAGAAGTTTAGGTTTGCTTCTAAATCCCACAAAGAACAAGACGTTTTGCTGTGACATTACCCACTTGGAGAAAGGCTCCTTATTTGGGTAACGGTGTTCATATAAAGTCCGATCGGTGGGTTCCGAGACCGTGGTGGAGCTCCATAGTTATCCACTAGGCAGAGGTTGTTACTAGAAGACGCATCGGGGCTTGAGAGGGATCAAGTCGAGTGTTGTAAGTCTTCTGTCTTGTAAATATAAAATTCCGTACTTAGTGGATTTGAGGCTAGGGTCGTTCGAGGTTTTTTCCCGTTGTGGATTTTTTCCTCGAACATCGCGGCGTAGTGGATTAATTGTTTATTTTATCTTTTGCAAAATCACCTAGAACGCATGCTTAGGTAAAAATATAAAATTGGTTTAATTTAATCACTACATGTTTAATTTAGTGCTAAATTAATATTGGGTAATGTTTATTTAATTAGTTCAAGTCATTTAATTTAATTATTAAAATTGGTTTGGCCTAACTTGATAACATTGCAAAATATGACTTAGGCAAATTTCTAGGACTTGGGTTAATTAATTGTGTTTTAGTGAAATCAAATAGTGTATGTATATTTATCCTATTTCACTTTCTGTTTAATTTTAATTTAAAGTAAATTAAAATTTGTTTATTGTATTGAACCTTCAATTTTACACTTCTGCATCTTTATCAAGGAAATTGATTTTAAAGTTTAGAGTTTTTAAAATCGGGGGCCTCTTACAACGACAGTTTAACAATCATGATGATTGTAACAATGCAGTATTAGATGCTGACGAGATTAAAACATTCCCTGATTATCGTTACGTATCTGCATGTGAAGCTTGCAGGAGAATTAATCAATTTCATGTACAATATAGAATCATTGGCATTGAGTGATTGGCATTCAATTTCATGTACATCCATGTACAATATAGAATTAATCACTTTTAAAGAATCCGACGATCTAGATACTGTAATTGATAGGGTAGATATTGAGAAGACTATGTTTACGCGATGGATGTAAAAAAATTGTATCCATGAGGATGAAAGGAAGTTAACCTATCCTGAATTCCCAGTAAATTGGGTTTAGGACTCACAGTCAAAGGAATGGTTTAGACGAAACTACTTAGGCACCTGCATAGGTCGTATAGTATATGCACATCCAGCATGTGGTGAGACATTTTACCTTCGTATGCGCCTAAATGTTGTCCGTGGAGCAAGAAATTTCGATGAGGTAAAGACGATTAGTGGAGTTGTTTATCCAACAAGCAAAGCTGTTACGCTCTTCGGCTATTAGAAGATGACAAAGAATGGCATAACTCTCTATAAAAAATTTCACAATGGGCTATAAGTAATCAATTGCGTGACCTATTTGACGTGATGCTTCTTTTCGGTGAGGATAATGATTAACGACACTAATAACTGAAGATATATGCAATAATTTCAAAGATCATTTGATTGTAGCCATTACTTCCCCCACAGTCAAACAATTTAGAGGTACTTCTACTAGAAATATTATCTTATCTTTTTCACAACTATTAACTATTTTAATTCACACAACTTAACAATCATATCACATTTATTTCATAAAGGATTTTTCACTATCAACAACTAACGCATCCAAAGTTTATATAAATCCGAATGTTGAGGCCACTCAAGAATTTATTGTCAACTAAGATATACTATTTTGCAATTTCATTATAACACCAATATATGTCATTTATATTTTCTCAACTTAAGTTGGTTATTATGCGTCGAGATCTATTTCACTTAACTGCGTACTTTATACAACCCAAGTAAATATAAATTCTGAAATAGTGTATGTTTTCCCCCAACTATGTATATGTTTCTTAATCTTCATTTGTATTCATTTTTAACCAATTGCGTGAACCAATCTTCATTTCTGCTGACTTATCCCATAAATACACGATGCTTGTAATATCCTTTTCGAGTAATACATTCAACCTTATTTCTTACTAAGATAAATATAAAATCATTGGCTTTCATTATATTTTTACTCCTTTTCTTTCTCTTCATCTATTAATATTTCACTGCCTTATTTCAATTCCTAAACCTACTCGACTATCTTGTAATTATTTTAATCTAAATTTAACAAGTTCATTGTGAAATATACTACTTATATTAATTCATATTTCTATCTGATACCCATCCATTTGAGTTATGCAAAACATCAGTGTACTCTTCCACAATCTAATAATACTCCAATATTTACATTACCTGCTTAATTTCTGAACGTTTTCCTATTTAGCTATCACATCTGATGATCACAACTATCATACTTCTCAAGCATGAAAATTTAATACAAGTTCATATTTATCAATGATTTGTCATCAAATATTAGTTACATATTTTTAATTTATTTCCTCATTTTGGAAGTATTGGATGTTTAGATGTTACATCCAATTAAATTAGGGTAACTAAATTGGCGAGATGTGATTAATAACAAATTGGAATTAATTGATTGAATATATGTGGTGACAATTGTAACCTATTATATAAGCTCTATTTATGAAAATGGCATTACCAAATAACACTATAGGGGACAATGGTTTGATGCTTTTCTATTGGGCATCGGCTGACTTACAAAACCATTGTGTCATTATATTAAATTGTTCTTCAAACTTAGCGATAGTGATGTAAAGTTACTATGTTGGAGCTAAAATCTCCTACCCTTTCCTTTGTATTCCAATTAATGACTACTTTTATAATTGTTATTAAGCCCACCTGCGCCTTCCTTTGTATTCCAATTAATGACTATTTTTATAAATTTTGTTAAATTGAAGACATAGGAATTTATGCCCATATCAAATAGCCCACATTCCTATATAACCATTAGACCTCTTATCAACATTATTTACATTTCATCTGCACTGGCCATACTCATGTTCTCTGATATTATTTCCCAAAGTGATATGGATGAGGCCCCTAGGTTAATGCAGATGTCAAAGTTTCCTTTGTATTCAGATGATCGCTAGAAATATAGGTTTGACACAATCTATGATATTTATTCTATCTTGCATGATGAATCTGTTAGGGCTTATAAGATGCATGTGAGCTATGCACATGCACTTAACTGGATTTCTAGAAAATGATATAGTTAAGCTCAGTTTAAAGAATGTTTAGAGGAAACTGATTACAAGATGAATGGGAGTAAATTCCTAAGGGAATGAATGAGAACGTTCGTGTGTGATTATGATTATACGCAGTCGTTATGGTGAGGGTGGGTATGGCAGCAGGTAAAGATGGCTGGGATAGGGAAGTAGGAAAATAGGGGTGTTTGATTATGATTATATGCTATGAGGTGTGGGGGAACGAGTTTTAGCCAATTAGTAGGAGCTTTCCAGCGGGTTGAATTACAAATGTTTGAATTGATTAAAAAAAAATTGATAGTTAATTAAACATGTAAATGCAATATTACCCATCCCATTCTTTGTTCCTCCTCCAAGAGAATGCCACAGCTGAAAACTTTGGAACTGTGACCCCCGGCCTAATAAAATATCGGGCGATCACTCCTATACCAAATTAAAATAGGAGTCCCATTTGATTCATTAGCAGCATCACTATCTAAAACCAATTTAATTACTAATATCCTCTTAGGCTGGCGTCAAAATTTTTATTCAACTGATCTTTTCTAATCAAAATTTTCAAATAAAACATTCACACAGTTTATATATACAAAAATTGAATGGAAAATAAATAATCGAACACTCGGATTAACATAATACAACCAAATCAAATAGCCTCACTAAAAGGCGGTAAAAGAATAAATAAATATAGTTGGTCAATTAGACCAAATGTTTTTATAGTACCTTCTATCTAGATCTCAAGGATGGAAGCGTCTATAAGAAGCCTGCATGCATCCGCAGCTGCTGTAACAAACGTCTGACTCGAAGGAATCATCATTCAGGCGTCCCTGTGTCAGAAACCTATATATATACATATACATAGCAAGAGAGGAAAATAGATAAACGTGTCAGAGCGCGAGTTGTGAAAATAGTTTGCAAGTGCATAAACGTAATATTTTTAAAATATGCTTTATCTCATATTTAAATTGGTATCGCACTCCCATGAGATACCCCTCACCCCTCTTCTAGTAGTGCACACCTAATGCATTCTTTAAACAACCTAGTTAAGCTACCATGCCTAACTCATCGGTTACAACAAATCTCTGAAGATCCTAATTAAGCCGATTACTAAGGGTTAAAATTCTCCCCGTTCCCAACACTGCGCTACATTCATGCGTGGGGTATCTCGCGAAGAGAAATCCAAACCAGGAACCCCCTGATACACTACTACCTGGTAATGTTGATCGTCGAGATCAATTTGGCCCTCAGTACATAATGTGTATATATTTCCCATATTTATAAATATATAAATATATAGTTCTCAATAGAATCTATGATTCATATTAACATAAATTCGTCTACCAAACTTTCGAAAGGGGAATATATTTATCCCTCTTTCCATTCTTATATACGTTTACTTTATATGGTCATTCACCTTCATATACGCACAACATACTATACACAACAAGTATAATTATACTTATCACAGTCAAGTATAATAACCATCTTACCGAGCTATAACTCGAGGATGCAGTCTCATAGTGCCTATCCAAAATTCGGGTTTACTCACTATACCACAGTAGCAAGCCAGACTCTCTCATGGTTATGGTAAAAATACACAATGGTGGAGGCGGTCTTATTTCCCTGTAAGTGGCGTACGCACAACGCACTTGAATGCGGGAGGATATGACCTGGGGATATACTCTCCCCGTTCCTCAAGCCAGGGAATTCACCCACATCGCGCAACCTCCCTAGATTGCACTAGAGAAAATATATTGATATACCCGTATATACCCTCAGCCACGCCGAGGGCGCCCTGCGCCTCGTCAGGCCCAGACGACCCCTCAGGGGGCCGACCCCTCATCAGGCTCCGGACGACCCCTCAGGGGGCCGAACCCCTCATCAGACTCCGAACGACCCCTCAGGAGGCCGACCCCTCATCAGACTCCGGACAACCCCTCATTGGGGTCGACCCTTCATTAGACTCCGGACAACCCCTCAGGGGGCCGACCCTTCATCAGGCTCCGTACGACCCCTCAGGGGCCCGACACTTTATCAGTCTCCGGATGACCCCTCAGGGGGCCAACCCTTCATCAGACTCCGGAAGACCCCCCGAGGGTACAACAGTACGAGGCCCAAATTAGGCCAGACTCATTACCGGAAGGAACTTTGCCCTCGTCCTCATATTCAAGGGCCGAGGGTGATATCATCACAGCGCGTGGTTTGGGAGACGCGTGGAACAGTGCGCGTGAGGCTCTCATGGCACATGGGAGACCGTTATAACAAAATCACACCCTCACGTGAGGGAATATTATGTCATCATTTGGCATCTACAGGTGTCAACAGGGGAGTGGCTAGATCATCATTCACATGCACCATGCATACTTGGGGGGTACACTACACCCCCAAGACCTATATATACTTGTCACCTACAACCCTACAGGGGGATGGATGGATCGATAATTGTGACCCTAGCAAAAACTCTGCTTATACACACAGTAGAGAGAGAAAGTGATCTTATGTGCATTGTATCCAAGGCCATTAGTGCCCATACTTAGTGGATCACACACTCACAGTGGATGTAGGCCAAATTGGCTGAATCACTATATATCATTATCTTATTCCTCTTATACTCATCTCCTTCTACACATTTATACACTTACATCTCTATGGATTCCATGGCTGCCATTGTTTGAGCTCATCATCACTTATCTGGTGGTGTTAAATCTCAGCATCATCATATATTATCTAGCAGTTCCAACCGTACGCCAAAGTAAAGCCAGTGGAATCAGCCTCTAAGATACAAATATACCAGTCACACACATATATATGTATTTTCATATCATATTATATATACTGTAACAACGTCATATATATAACCTATTTCACTTCTCAAATATATATGGATATAATTGCGAACTCATATAGCATTAGCCAAACCCAAATGCTCCCATTCCTAATAGTATAAGTATTTACACATTTAAAATACTAAATACATAAGTATTCCCTCACTTCATATATTGCTCGTACCTTAATCACTTTTAAGGATTTATATACCCTCCGAATATATCAATTCGTACTAACTAGATATGTATACTATCATTTTGTCTTAATTCCATAGGTATCGCACCACCTATAATAACTGTCGTCAATTGACGTATCCGCTAACCGCTGAATCATCTTTAGCCTATACCCCCAAATTCTATTGTAGTCGCCTAGGATTTTCTAAAACGTAATCGGCATATAATTACATTTTCTACATGCACGATTATCTATATATTTTCACCCGCCGAAATAATCCCTTGAGTGCTACTCGTCCCGAACACGTTTAAACTAGTAAGACCGTGGATTTTAGCTTTTTTCCAACCCAAGGTGTACAACTCACTCCAATAATAATTTAGAGATCCTTAAACTAGATTTAGGAATTCCACATATCTAATTACTCAATTTATTTATGGTTTCAAACACCCTCCAATAATAAAATCCTATCAAATCCAAAAACAAATCGAAAAAATACGTGGTTACTGCCCACGCGACCGTATCGAAAATATCTACAACTTTTATTTTATGAAAATAGTAGAAATTGGACAATTTCGGTCCTGGGATGGCTGACTAATCCGGTGGGCAAACCAATCCGGTCCTGGGTGGGCGGACTAATCCGGTCCTGCGTAAAATTCAGCTGGAGAAAGCCATGGCTTTCTCGGCTTTTCTCCCAATTTTCTTCACCACAACCCCTCCAAAAATGATACTAACCTCAACCAACAACCTATATATACATAAAAAGGGTTCTAATCATCCTAGAACCCACTACCAACAACCAATTTCGATGAAATCCTAAGTTTCTCAAATTTGATATTAACCGAGTTTTATCCATTAAATCTTCCAAAACACCCGTTTGATTCGTGAAAACCCAACCCAAAAAAAATCTTTAGTTTTTTTTTACTAATTATGATATTAGATTTATGCGTAAAAGATTAAAGAAGCTAAAAACTTGCCTCGTGGATAAAATTCGACGACCTCGAGTCAAATCCCGTGGAGTCTGGCCGGAAAGCCCCTTTTTCCTCCTCTTTTTCCTTCCTCTCTCCTCTTTCTCTTCTTTATCTATTTTAGTTCCCTCTACCATGACTTATATATGAAAAAATAAGGGTTTATCCCTTATAAACTAAAAAATGACTCGTTTACTCAATTGCGAGTCCCTATCCGACTAAAAGTCCCCAGAACCTAAACACTACCCCCGGATACTCTATTCTGACTATCTCGGCCATTCCGAAACCAAAAGCGCACTCGAAATCTTCATCTGAGTAACTTAACTACAATTCACTAATTCAACCCAACATATCTCAACACGGTTTTTCCAATTAAAATATTATCCTTTGTCGCTTTACCCGACTGCGACATGTATTTAAAATAATCCAACTCATTTACTTAGTCTCAAAAGTAAATGAAACACACACCGATAATAATCAAATGTTCATAAATCCCAAAATTACTATTCACATAATTTCCCTTAATCTCTAAATTACGCCCACTTATGAATTTAATTACCCCTAAAAGTGCGGGGTGTTACGCACTCCCCCCCCTCACAACAGTGTTTCGTCCTCGAAATTCGGACATGACCTACACCATAAACCTAGGATCGCTAATTACACTATGCCCTAGAACACCAAATTCGAAAGGTACTAACACAATGGTCCCTTACCATATTCCACCTATCTCAAGGCGTATGCCCTAATGTACTAGCTTCATGACAAGCTTATCTAAATCTCTATATGGTATAACAGTACCTTGGTCGTAAGGTTGACTCTAACATCCCATCGCACCTAGTGCTTGTTTAGCCGCAAGTAAGGAAAATGAGCCTATAATTGTCCCTCTAACTCATCGATCCCATTGGATATCCGCCATTCTAAGCATCCGCTCACCCACGTCGGGACATCTAATTTTTCCTCAAAAAGGAGACTACACTAGCACTTGACTATTCGCGTCATCAAATTACTTATCTTAGGTGAGCCAAATCTTGTTTCACCTATTCAATTGGATTATCATATGGCTTCTAAGACGTTCCACCCAACAAACTTCAAATCCATTTATGACGGCGTCACGGGAAAATCATCCGTTTTATATACTACGCCCCCTTCTATTCCTGGCGGTATATAAAATCAAGTTACCAAGGTGCCCATACACTTTTTGACCCGTGCCTACCTGTATAATCCATTATAAATGTTTGACATGGAACACTTTCTCTAAACAGTGGGCCTCATATCCTCGGCATGGTACCAACACATGGGTTTTCCTAACCCAAAAAATTTAAAACTCAATTCTTCCTATACATGGAAATCCAATCCTCCTCAAGGGAAACCCACCAATTTTCTCGTGGTCAACTCATAACAATTTCCTTATATCGTCTCCACTAATCCTACTGGTCTTACTTTCTAATAACCATACGCTCAATGTGTTTTCCTACCCACGTGAAACGAGTACCATCCTAACTATATCCCTAGTTCCAAGACCTCTCTTAATTTCTGACATTTTCTCGGTTTCATGCGTGGGACGTCTCGCAAAGAGAAGTCCAGACAAGGAACCCTCCTGTTACACTACTTACTCGCATCGTCGGCCATCGAGATATAATGGTATAAGGCACACCCACGGACGTCCTAAATCCTACCTCGCTAACCTACTAACATACTTCTACCACTATGTCCTCCCATCTTGGATAAATGGAGCGTCTAACTAATCAGGTGCCTACTCGCTGCAAACGTGTTACGATTATCATACCCAAAACATCTGTACTCCAAATTTACCTTCTATTCAAGGCATGGCTATAAGTCACCAATAAATTTCTTTTACCTCACCTCACCCACATATTGGCGCTGAGAGAAACATTTCCAGTGCTTTTCCACATTACATTTACTTTGATTAGCCCCTTGTCATCACATGGCCCATGGCTAATTCTACCAAAACCAACATCCTAGCGTAGAGTAACATCTATCCACTCCCAACGTCATTAAGGTTCGTGCATGGAGCATCTCGCAAGAAAAATACAGACAAGGAACCCCTCCTATACACTAGTACTTAACTTTGTCGGTCATGGAGGTATGTCAACGTAAAACATGAATAAAAAAAATTATAAATCCTACATATCCCCATGCACTTTAAAATCATGCTAGTGAAACATCTACTCACCGAAGTTCCGTCTAGACGCATAGTAAAGGCGAGCTCAACCTGTATCGAGGTGAGATATCACAATAATAACCAGTTCCATCCTAGAACCATGGATATAATGGTCTTGCAATTATTAGTCTTCCATATCCCCGATAATACAATAACATTACTCTTATAATAGTACCATACTCGTATAACACAAACAAAGTGAGTAGTATAAAGTAGATATATACTCAGAATATCAACACCTGCTTTTACAGCGAATGAAGAAAAATAGAACCCCGCTAATGCGGAAAACACATAGACATACACTATATAATATTACTGATGGTTCCAGAAATCTCAAATTACACACACGAATTTAGGGCTAGCAAAATATCGCGACTCTATCTAGTCACACCAAATGTGCTTCCTCCATATGAATTGGAATTCATAACAACAACTTCGCCAATCTCCATACCTGCTCCAAATGGTTTTCGTACATGGTACACTTTCCCTAACAGAATCCCAAAACTACTTTAATCAGTGTCCAATTTAGGCACCCTACTTTTGTCCTTTAACTCCCACCGGGCAAGATCAAAGCGTGTGGTTTTACGCTCCACATTGTAACATTTCCCCATTTCCCCATCTCTGGCCACTCTGACCATGTTAAGGTTATCAGTATATCAGACTCTATAGCCTCAATCCTTACAATCACCTTCACAATTCCCCTTACTCCTTTGTCTAATGGAAATTCCAATACCGGCCACTACATCCCTGTTTCAAAGAACTCCCCAGGTAGATACCCACCAATGGGGTTCCATGAACACACATTCTCCATAAGTGTTAGCAACATTTTTCCAGTAAGCCTATCTTTCCTTCGAAGGAATTTATCTTCATTGTACCTACCTTAATTCGGTACAAACTTCACTTATCTATAACTCTCTTTATTCACTATCGACCTCTGACTGATCCTTATGTGAATAATTTAGAACTTCATTCTTTTCAGTCCTACTAAATCAAAGGAACTAGTCATTAAAAACCATCCTTAAGATTTCTTTATGAGTAAAACATCCTACTCCTTTTAACATAGTTACTATCGTTCCCACCATTTCAATATTGCTCCCATGAGTGAAAAAATTTCCTCGAATTTTCACATATGGGTACTTCCATACCCTACCCAAGCCATGACTCTTGAGACCTATACTTCCACTGAATAATGCTACACTTACTTTGCATGAATTAACTTCAATGTATGGTCCTTATCGAAGACGTTTCGAACCTTTTTCCAATTTGACTTCACTGGATAATTCAATTTTAGTACCACTCTCTATTATAGAGGTACTTGGATAATTATAACTACTATAATTTAGTAGTCGTTGTAGCACTCCTTGACATTGCCACAAAGGGGAGTGACCTCGACTGCATACCTTGATGCCTACTTCAACTTATATCTCCAACTAATGCCCGCCTTATGCTGCCTTCATCACGGCCTTCCTTAGTCACCTTTCCTCAATCAGCACACGAACCTCGAAAGAGCATGCAAAATATTTACTGTAATCTTACGTAATGGAAGGAGAATGGAATTTCACAAGACGAATCAACAATCCTAATCATAAGGATCTATATCAAATCGAAAGCAACGCTAAAAGTGTAGTACGTCTGCACAGATTACTAAGGACACTATAACCTGATTCTCTGATACCATCCGTGACACCCCGCCTAATAAAATACCGGGTGATCACTCCTGTACCAAATTAAAACTGGAGTCTCATACGGTTCATTCTCAGCATCACTTTCAAAAACCAATTTAATTACTAATATCCTATTCGGCTGGTGTCAAAATTTTTATTTAACTAATATTTTTAATCAAACTATTCAAATAAAACATTCACACAGTTTATATATATAAAAACTGAAAGGAAAAGAAATAACCGAACACTCGGTTTAACATAATAAAACCAAATCTAATAGCCACACTAAAAGGCGGTAAAAGAATAAATAAATACAGTTGGGCAATTAGCCCGAATGTTTTTACAGTAACTCCTATCTAGATCTCAAGGATGGAAGCATCTATAAGAAGAATCCATGCATCCACAGCTGCTGCAGCAAACGTCTGACTCGAAGGAGTCATCATCCAGGCGTCCCTGTGTTTGGACACCTATATATATACATATATATAGCAAGAGAGGAAAATAGATAAACGGGTCAGATCCCGGATTGTGAAAATAATTTGCAAGTTCATAAATGCTATATTTTTAAAATATACTTTATTTCATATTTAAATTGGTATCACACTCCCACGAGATACCCCTCACCCCTCTTCTAGTATTGCACACCTAGCGCATTCTTTAAACAACCTAGTTAAGCTACCCTGCCTAAGTTATCCATTACACCAAATCTCTGAAGATCCTAATTAGCCCGAGTACTAAGAGCAAAACTTCTACCCGTTCCCAACACCGTGCTATGTGCATGCGTGGGGTGTCTCGCGAAGCAAAATCCAATCAAGGAACCCTCCAATACACTACTACCTGACAGTGTTGATCGTCGAGATCCATTAGTCCCTCAGTACATAACGTATATATATAAGCCATATGTATAAATATATAAATATATAGTTCTCAATAGCACCTATGATTCATATTCATATAAATTCGTCTACCAAACTTTCGGAAGGGGAATATACTTACCTTTCTTTCCATTCTCATATATGTTTACTTTATATGGTTATTCATCTTTATATACACACAACGGTACCAATCCAGACTCTCTCATGGTAAAAATACACAACGATGGAGGCAGTCATGTTCCCCCTTCAAGTGGAGTACGCACATCGCACTTGAATGCGGGATGATATGACCTGGGGATATTCTCTCCCTGCTCCTCAAGCCAGGGGATTCACCCTCATCGCGCAACCTCCCTGGATCGCACTAGAAAAAATATATAATCTAGTTGTTCCAACCCTACGCCAAAGGAAAGCCCATTGAATCAGCCTCTAAGATACAAATATACCAATCACACACAAATATATATGTATTTATGTATCATATTATATATACTATAAAAACATCATATATATAACCTATTTCACTTCTCAAATATATATGGCTATAATTTCCATCTCATATAGAATTAGCCAAACCCAAATTCTCCCATTCGTAATATTATAAGTATTTACACACTTGAAATACTAAGTCCATAAGTATTCCCTCACTTCCTAAATAACTCGTACCTTAATCATTTTTAAGGATTTATATACCCTATGAATATACCAATTTGTTCTAACTAGATAAGTATACTATCAATATCTTAATTCGATAGGTATCACACCACCTACAATAATTTTCATCAATAGACGTATCTGGTAATCGCTAAATCATCTTTACCCTATACCCCTAAATTACATTTTCTACGCGCACGATTATCTATATATTTTCCCCCACTGAAATAATCCCTTGAGTGTTACTCGTCCCAAACACGTTTAAACTAGTAAGACCTTGGATTTTACCTTTTTTCTAACCCAAGGTGTACACCTCACTCCAATAATAATTTAGATGTCCTTACACTACATTTAGGAACACCACATATCTAATTCCGCAATTTATTTATGGTCTCAAACACCCTCCCATAATAAAATCATATCAAATCCAAAAAAATGGGAAAAATACGCGATCGGCGCCCACGCGACCATGTCGGTAATATCTAAAACTTCTATTTTCTCAAAATCAGCAAAAATTGGACCAATCCGGTCCTGGGAGGGCGGACCAATCCGGTCATGTGTAAAATTCAGTTTGAAACAGCCATGGCTGTCCCGGCTTTTCTCCCAATTTTCTTCACCACAACCCCTCCAAAAATGATCCTGACCTAAACCAACAACCTATGTATACATAAAAAGGGTTCTAATCATCATTGCACCCATTACCAACAACTGATTTCGATTAAATCCTAAATTTCTCAAATTGATATTAACCGAGTTTTATCTGTTAAATCTTCCAAAACACCCGTTTGATTCATGAAAACCCAACCAAAAAAAATTCTTTAGGGTTTGTTAATACCAATTATGATATGAGATTTATGCGTAAAAGAATCAAGCAAGTAAACACTTGCCTCGTGGATAAAATCCGACGACCTCGAGTCGAATCCCGCGGAGTCTGCTCGGAAATTGCCCTTTTCCTCCACTTTTCCTTCATCTCTCCTCTTTCTCTTCTTTCTCTCTTTTATTTCCCTCTACCGTGACTTATATAGGAGAGAATAAGGGTTTATCCCTTATAAACTCAAAAACGACTCGTTTACTCAATTGCGAGTCCCTATTAGACCAAAATTCCTCGGAACCTAAACACTTCCCCCGGATACTCTATTCTGACTGTCTCGGCCAGTCTGAAACCAATCGCGCAGTCGAATCTCTATCCAAGTCACTTAACTACAATTCACTAATTAAACCCAACACATCTCAACACGGTTTTTCCAATTAAAATATTATCCTTTGTCGCTTTACCCGACTGCGACATGTATTTAAAATAATCCAACTCATTTAATTAGTCTCAAAAGTAAATGAAACACACGCCGGTAATAATCAAATGTTCATAAATCCAAAAATTACTATTTACATAATTTCCCTTAATCTCCAAATTACCCCCACTTATGAATTTTAATTATCCCTAAAAGTGCGGGGTGTTACAGCAACCCATTGCATTTTACCCCTCGTTTTCTAACAACATCAACCACAAAATCTTATAACTCATCGCACTCAGTATAATGGTCCTTGTCGAATTTTTTTCAAGACCTATATTAGGAAAACACAAAGTTATCCATCCTATAAATTTGGTCGTATTGTCCTGATCTAACACTGTCCATACTACCGGCCTCGAGATCCATAAGCACATCTCTGAGAACATAACTCCCACAACTGGCACTGCATAAAAACTTTTCAACAAAGGATATCGAAGTCTATAGGATCTTATAATGAGGATTCATTGAGGAATGCTCAGATCTTAGGCTTGAAATATTTTTCTTATATCAAAACAAGGATTCCACGCCATGAGGTTCAAGAGATGCATCATCTTTTATAAAAAGATGTAGAAGCTGCACTATTTTGCATGGCTAAACTTGGACAACAAACACACATATTACAAAATTCTGTTCTCTTTACAGATTGGGTGACTGAAGAATATATCTTACATAACAAAAACCAAATGCATATAAATGGTGTGTCAATGATCAGCATATTCATATACCTCTGCAAATTCACGATGCTTATGTTCCATATTTTTTATATACAATTTGATTCACTATTATCCATATGTTGTATGCTCTTTTTTTCTTATGACAATTTTACTTTTGACAACCTATATTTAATAGCTGACCCCTGAATTATGAATTGTCCATTTCGGATGCTGATAATGAATACATGTGGCTTTAATTACGATCTTATTCATAACATATTCTTTATTTTATATATTTAAACATATAATGTAGGCCTCTCTTATCTGCATTGTTAATGAATATATTTTCCTCTTACACTTATTGTTGTGAATATCCACCCGTCTTGTATTTTATTCACATCTAATTATATGAATCAAGATCATATATGGTATCCACATTCTCTCACTCTAGTTGTGCATTTTTGGTGCATTGAGTTGTTTTAAATTTAATTGCAGTTATTAAGTGCAATATCTCAACATGTTTATTTTAAGTTAAATGTGCCTTTTTGCTTTGTCTCTAAATTTTTTTAATGTTATCACGTCGTTTAGTGTTCCTTTATCATAACTTCACTAAATTTGACACATACTTCATGAAGAGCACCACCCATTCTTCATATCAACTACTCCCACAAGGTTCAATAATTCAAATGTTTATACTCAAGCAAAATTTTGATCCATTGAAGATATCTTGTCTCTTCGTTTCGTCTCTCTAAATGAGGTATTCCATTTGTTTTATATTTTAACAATCTCTCATTCATGATCTAATTACAATATAAACATCGCTGGCTCTATATGTCATTTTCCAAGCAACAAGCACAGGTGTAGAAAATGCAGCGGGTTGGTATTATGCAGCATGCAAAATCTTCAACAAGAAACTAAAACATAGCATTACTTCATTTTTTTGTGAATCATGCATCACCGACAATATCATTCCTTCTCCTAGATAATTTATTCTTACAATTTATTTTCTTCCTCCTATTTAATCTACCATTTGGTAACAAATTACATTCCTCCATAAATAGGTACAAAGTGCAAATCAGCATCAAGGACAAAACAACTTGCACAATATTTATCCTCTTCAATAAAGAGGTTGAATCTTTGATCAAAGTCCCATGTTCTAAGCTTGAACATATAAACCATGACACTACCATATGTTTTTCATAAACATTGATACTATTATCTGCTAACATTCATTTTATAATTTATTTATTCACCCATAATTTGTTCACTATTTTATACACATAACCAAAGATCCCCTAACACTTGCAATGACAAGGATCATCGATGCCTAACATAGATATTGCTCAAGCTAAATAACTACAACTTAGTTCGCGGTTATGAAAACTACACTATGTCAACCATTTTCGATGATTCGTTAACCGAAGATAATTAAAATACTACCAACTCATTTTATAAGGCATTGTACACATACTATTTACAATTTATCTACTACATTTATTTCCATAAGTCTAATCCAATCTAATCTACATAATTGGAAACAAATGATGTCAATCCCAATCATTAACACGGACAATGAAATCATTAATGATGTAATCCTTCCTTCTTCTCCAATATCTGCTACATCACATAAAACACTTCCTTCCACTGATGTCAAATGCAATCATTTCTCTAAAAGGAAGTGTTCAGGAATGTATTTTCTATTTTATATCCATTCAAATTCTATTCTTCTTTTCTCTTTAGTTTTGTCATATTATTCTAACATATATTTCACCATCATTTTCGGAACATTGATAAAAGGAAAAAGTGGATGTTGTAAATTCAACTCAATTTCTTCTTTATTTCATTTCTCTATGTCAAACGTTGACAATGTTTGTTAATATTATTACATGCGTTTCAACTATAACTACTACTCTACATTTGTACTCTATTACACTTTGTTTAAATCTACTATCAATTTGTCATTTTGCTCCTTTGCTTACGCATTCAATAACTATATCACCGCGCATCGGGCTGGTTTCCACCTAGTATGGAATATTTTGCCATTAGTAATTTATACACATCTATTCCACCAATTTCATATGTTCGCACTTTAAAACCCCCCAAGGCTTGAAAATTCTTCGTCTAACCTCCATTCTTCAGTATTTTTCTGGGGTACTTGTAAAAATAAGAAAAATATTTAGTTCAAATTTAAGGTCATAAAGTTTATGAAATTAAATAATTTCACCTCTTTGCAATTTCACCCCATAAATTCATAACTTCTATGTCTTGGCTTGGAATTTAACCAAATTTTAGAGAAAACTTTATATTGACCAAATGAACATTATAAAATTACTTTTAGTCCCATACAATTTATGAAATTATGGTTTTAACCCCTGGAGTTTCTAAAATTGCATAATTACCTTGAATTCTTTTTAAACTTGCACTTTCCTTCTAAATAACAAAGACAACACTAAAAGCTCGTTATTTATGATGTAAAATGACTAACAAGTCCAAGGTTTTGTTACAAATTATACAAAATAATACATTCATCATACCGTCTATTTGAGATCACAACACTTTGCATCAACTTTTTCTTCAACTATGGGTATTTGACAATTTGAGTGGGGTGAGTCTTCCACCACCTCAAACCAATATCTAATAATAGTACATGATTTATGCAACATTACATGGAAATTTTGGAGAAAAATAATTTTCAAACATTCTTTTTTACTATAACACTATACTTTGACCTTTATCCATTTTTCCTTCCATTGGGACAACTCTACATATAGTTAACAACTTGTCTACGATTGACCTAAAAACTTATTGGTTAAGGAACAACTTGAGTCATCCAATTCTGGACTTTCAGGTTTATAATCATTGTGATGTTCCTTGCTTCTCTAGTGAACTCTCTGAATGTGCCCTCATGAGTTTTGTTGATCAGGTGAACTTTATATTCTTCACTCAATCCTTCCACATAGATGTGCAATAGTAATTCTTTCAAGGCTTCCTCGTGGACATCTACTGAACTCTTTCTAAATATTTTTATATATTTCATTAGCTCCTCACCTAACTTTTATGTCACTTGGGCTATGTGCTTTAAGGTGAAATCATCTTTAACTAGAATGAACTTGTAGAGGAAATGTCCATGATACAATAGGAAATACAAAATAATGCATTCATCAAATTACCCCAATCCTAAACTTTACAAGTCCTTAAGAAAAAATATATTTTTTAAAAAGGTCTAGCTCACTTTTATAGGAATAATGATTGAAATTAGTATTCACAACAAAATGTTAAATCTTTAGGTTGACCTAGTGCACGAGTTTTGTCTCATGAGGATTTGTAGTGAATATACCCACAAAATTCAAAAACTTGACCTATTTTACAAAAGTAGTAAAAGTAATAAAGCCATGTGTCAATTCCAAACTTCATAAACATAGTAAAAAATTCATTTTCAGCCTCAACTTATTGTGCGTGATTGCAAAAGCCAATATAACCATTTATTTTAACATATTTGATCATTATGTTTTTTTATCTAAAAGTTCATTTCAATTTCAAACGATCAGGGGATGCACACACAATTGAACACTTGAAAATTGGCTATTTTTTCACAATATATGTCAATAAAAGATTAAATTTAGTAATCAAATTTCGCATATATTTTCTTTTTAAAAATAATATATAAAAAGAAGGAGAACAACCCTCCTAAAATGGTAGTACAAACAAAATGAAATATTAATGGTTGAAGTTAGGCATACCCAACTTATCCATGAGAATAAGACCTCTAACTATGTTTGGAAATTGGTAAATCCTTGTAGAGTGTATCTCCAAAGAGCATATATAACCAAATTTAACCATAAAAGTTGCAGGTTTATTTCCTATAGGATGAATATGAGATAAATTAATATTCTGAGAAGATATCCAATTTTGAATGGAATGAAAATTAGATTGGTACCAAAAGGAAAAGACTTTGAAATTGTTTTGGTGCCATAGGGCTGGACTATTTGATTTCATAGTTATATTTGGAATGCGATTTGTAGAATTTGATAAGGTGAACCATATAGCATAAAAGGGAGCATATTAGAGGGACGAAGATAGTGGCAAAAAAAAACAAATATAGAATTGCCATTGTGATCTCTAACAATACCACCCACTCCTTGGAAATGATGGTTTGAGTAACAAGCAATGTTGATTTGAAGAGAGGAAAACATATTTTTTTATAATGGATGAATGTGATCTCTAAAACGGAAAATCGATTAATATTTAAAAATATTGAATCAAACCATAGATCTTGTTCGTCTTCTCTCCACACTATAACAAACTATACTTATGATAGATTAGAACCTTATTTGATTGTATTGTAGGCTCGAATTTTGGTATTTTGACTTATTAGGAACTTTTTTAACCACTATTTTTCTTTTATTTGTCTATCTTTTTTTTAAACTCACATACTTTTTTTTCTCTTTCATTTCATTTTCTCATTTTTTCTTTCTTTCCCATGTTCATTCTTTTCTTTTCAGACATTATTTTTGCAAACATTGTTCTTTTGCTTTTTTTGTACCATAATTTTATCCTGATATCCTTAAAAACTGGGTAAGGATATTTTTGGGTTTTCAATAAAAGATTATTTTTTTGGGCAAAAATGAGCTTTGCAATAGAATAATGTAAAAATTTATGTTTAGGCTTAATTTTGGATTTTCAAAATGATGGCCTAATCTCTTATCTCAAGTTTTGTTAAGTTAATTTGTTTCTCAAGTCAAGTTAATAAGACTTCTAGTGCTTAAGATTTACATTTTTATTTTTTATTTTTAGTAATCAAACAAAATTGAGATCATCAATGAATTTATCGTTGAGGGAAAGTTTGAGTAATTTAAAAATGGATTGATTTATTTTCTCCAATAGAATGAATGACACAAAAATCTCACTGAATTAAAATGTCCACATTTATTCGATAATAATAATAACTTTCTCCTTGGTATTCATTTTCAATCATATTATATGACTGATGTGTAAATTTTCATAAGTTGTGAGACTTATGAATTAATTGTATATTAAGAAATCATTTTAAAATTCAACTATATATAAATCTTTTTAGAGTTATGAAATTTTTTCTATTTTTTCTATTTATAAAAAATACTATCCTTACCCCCAAACCTAAATTTTACATTTTACTCAATGTATGTCGAAAAAAATATGGGGAAAGTTAATATTGTAAATAAGTGGAAGGATGAT
The DNA here is from genome assembly GCA_949130495.1 of Sambucus nigra. Classification (NCBI taxonomy): domain Eukaryota; kingdom Viridiplantae; phylum Streptophyta; class Magnoliopsida; order Dipsacales; family Adoxaceae; genus Sambucus; species Sambucus nigra. The sequence continues at coordinate 697,620,013 of OX422208.1, forward strand.
ATTACCTAGAAAATCCACTTATGTTTCTAACTTCCAGCCGATCTCACGTGCATATGATCATAAACCAAAACTCAAAAGAATTGGGAGTTAACCAAATAAACAATACATACACATTAATGCACACAACGAATGCAGTGAATGTAATAATGGTGACGCGCTATAGAAATATGGCATAAATGATCACACCCAAAGAGACTATCATAATAAAATCCCGAAGGATTCGTTAAGCCTAGTTTCCCCTCCAAATCAATAACGAACATATTAGGGTTTATGTCAGAAGAAACTGTAAGCATGTCCTTGCTCTTATTGAAACACTCAAATTGCAGGTTGGTGGACATGATGGAAAATGATAATGCAGTGTGAATAAACATGTTTCACTAGTTGAAAACGCTCGAATAATTTCCTCAGCCACTCCTTCACCGATAGATATAACCTCACGTGTAAGAAAATTATCTAAAGGCTCGTCGGGTTGCAGTTCAAATAGACATAATTGATCTAGCTTATCATCCCATTCACTCTCCTCTATATTGCCAAATGATTCTAATAAATATTGTACTTCAACATCGAAATCTTTGTTAATCGACCCAAATTCTTTTGCAAATTATTGAGGACTCAAATTTAGAGAGATAACATGTAGCTAAGTATGTAAATATATGGTGTCATTATCCTGTGGGGTAATGTCATCGTCCACATCCTAAACGTACTTGATTTTATTTTCACCATTCGATGAAGGAATCTCTAAATAAAACACAATTAAGCATATGCTCATGTTTCCAAATGAGAGTTTCATTTTCATAGTACGACATTGAATGAGGATATCATATGTGGCTAAAAATGTTCGATCGAGGATGATAGGGATTTGGGTATATGGGTTTATTACGTGTTGAGTGTCTTATGCCGCGAGGTCTACCTGAAAGACAAATCCATTCTCTTATCAAAACGTCCTCTATAATTCCCCCGTGAACTTTAATGAATTGATCGGCTTAGGACAAGGTCATACTATTGGGATTTACCTCCCCCAGACCAAGTTTCTCATACAGGGTGTAGGCATAAGGTTCATGTTCGCCACTAAATCTCAGTGTAATTTATTGATTGTATGATCCCGTATATTAATAGAGATTGTCGGTGTCCATATATCCTTATATATGGAAGGAATTTTATATGAGATGACTAATCTAGATTCCACAACAAGAGATGCTCTATTTGGAACATTGGTGGTCCTCTTGAAGGTACAAAGTTCCTGATAGTACAAATATAGCACCCTGCCGCGAATGTATTCTCTCATACAGGGTGCAGCCTAACCTCACTCAAGGAGTGGCCAGAACTCATTTAGGGTACGGCCCTCTCCATCATAGGCCGCGGCATCCCACCTTAGGGTGCGCGGCCCTCCAGTTTGCAACAATGCTTGCCTTGCAAGACGCACCCCCCTTTATCCACAACTTCCGCAAACCTCTGTATACGCCACGTGCTCAGGGCATCTGACTCAACACATTTCCTCATAAATAGAGGACCCTCACCTAGAAGAGAGGGGTCGGTTCCACACACACCGGAGGCACTACAACACAGATCCTCTCTACATCACCCCAACATAGGCATTGGAGGCCAAGGATCTGCATCACAGCCACCTCACGGGCTCACCGGAATCTCCAATACTGTCATGTACTCTCCTTTATTCTCATACTTGTACGCCTCTATAGGCATGATTATATTGTACAATGCAACGCACATAATGAGAACGGAGCAACACAGTGGACGTAGGCCTATTTTAGAGGCTGAACCACTCTATATCTTGTCTTCTCTCTGTTTACTTGCGT